>JAUMJK010000926.1:0-600000 GCA_033558105.1 Coccyzus lansbergi
CTCCTCTCCTCTCTCCTCTCCTCTCCTCTCCTCTCCTCTCCTCTCCTCTCCTCTCCTCTCCTCTCCTCTCCTCTCCTCTCCTCTCCTCTCCTCTCCTCTCCTCTCCTCTCCTCTCCTCTCCTCTCCTCTCCTCTCCTCTCCTCTCCTCTCCTCTCCTCTCCTCTCCTCTCCTCTCCTCTCTCCTCTCCTCTCCTCTCTCTCCTCTCCTCTCCTCTCCTCTCCTCTCCTCTCCTCTCCTCTCCTCCTCGAAAAAAGAGCCTGATTGCAAAGTTGTTTGAAAAATCAGGGATGATTTGAACTGAACCAAGGATCTGCACTTGCTGTTTTCTCAAAATATTTCCTACCAAGTCCTGAAGTAGTCTCTTCCCTAATTCCCACTACATGGCCATCTGCATAGTGTAGCTTTGCTACTCCTGCTCTTCTTCTTAGCTGTGACTCTGTTTCTCCAATGTCTTAATCACAAAGTCAAAGCAAGACTTTGGCTTTGAAGCTTGAAATATAGAATTGTTTGCTCTCATAAAGGAAAAAGTAAATTTTACAACTCTAGTATCTATTCCTGTGTTCTCCACTGAGAATGGGAGTATTTTGGACGTAGCTAGTTACTAAAGGAAAAATATGTCTTGACTATTTGTATGGAGCCCTTTCCTCCCAGGCATGTCAACTTGGAGACCTCTGGTTTCTTCTGTCCTTTCCCAGTTCAGAGACTTATCCCAACTCAGCTGACGCCACCTACTCCAAATGGTCACAAGGAGCCAACATTAAGCTTCTTGTCCAAAATACAGTTGGAGGCAGAATCTGCTCTACAGCTTTTGTGCCTCAGGAATTACTCATTTATCTTTCAACTACCTTAGTCTAAAATACTCTTGTTGTAGGAAAGGGGCGTACTGTAAACTCGGGGTGCTACTGGGTCTGTTTTAGCAATCATCAATTATCTCATCAAGCTACTGTAACTCTTTTGGTTGTCAGATTTGCCACAGATGGACCAGGTGGCCCTTTTACAAGGCAGTTGTCAGGAAACAGCTGACAAGACCAAGATCCAGAACAACCAAGTAAAATTCTTGCTATTTTCTAGGACTGTGTGATAGATATAGGTTGGAAGAGGTCGGGGAGTGATGGAAGAAAACCACTATGTGCAAAGCTTTCTTCTCCAGAGAGAAACTTTTTCTATGATTTTTTTTTTGGCAAAGCTGTCTGTTGCATGATGTCCTGTCAGATTTGAGTCTTAAAGTGGACGTAAACATAAACAACTTTATATTCTGTGTAAAGATCGCCAGAAAGGTTATTCAAGAGGAAAGAAAGCTAAGCCCTTTTCCCTAGATATGTTTATCATATGCATATATGAGTAGAGAAGTACTTGTAACCCTGGAGGAAGAACTAAATTACAGGAGAAATTCCCAGGGACTTGAGAAAATTAGGAGATTCTGACCCTTCTTTTCTGGAAGTGTTTTTCTCAGGAGTCCCCAGACAAACACAAAAAGAGGTGGCAAAAGATGAATTATGTGATGAAACTATAGCTGGATTTCAAAGGGAGTATATATGTGGCTCAGCAGGGCTTTGCATTGAAACATACCCTGAAAACCTTCTGGGACTTCCAGTCTGGCACCAGGCAGTTCTGGCTGTATGATTACATCCACGAACAAAGCTAGGCTTTGATCTAAATGTCTAAGAAGATGTCCAAGACTTTTGGAAAAAGAAAAAGCATGCTGGCCAGGCAGCTAAATGCAGCAAACATAAACCTGCTCACTTAGGGTTTCAAGGGGGAGTTTCATTAGTATATGATAAAAAGCCATTATTTTCAGCTGAGGTGCCAGAGCTTCTTAAACCCATTGTTTCAAATGAATGTTTGCTGCTGCTCTCTTTCTTTGTTGTATTAAAATGTGGTAGTTAAACCACTCACCTGATAGGTTAGAGATGTGTATGTGAAGCCAGATGATGATACAACAAGGAATTCAAGAAATAATGATGCAAGAAAAGTGTGTTTGGGGTGGTGATATAGGTCTTCTCTGGGATAAGACAGTCACAGAGTTCGCCTGCCTTTCCTAACTCTTGTCCTGTTTTTTATGTGACACATTCACTGGACAGAAATCCTTAGAAAAGGCACTGGAAAAGACATCCGCAGGTGTCTGTGTTAGGTCCCTCACAGAAGGCATAAACACTTATTGCACCCTGCTGAACTCTGTGGTTTAGATGGCTGCAAGCCTTAGAAATGGATACCTGCAGGCGAAATCCGTAAAAATAGTCCCAGTACTTTTTCAAGAACTTAGAATTTACATGGGAATCAGTAAATCATCTCCCTTCATCTTTCTGATGTCCTGAGCCACTCTGAGTGTTAGACTCAGGAGGAATACGTACCACTCCATGTATTCTACTCAGGAAGCTACTTGACTCTTGGGTGCCAAGTGCTATATTCACTTACAGATCCCATCATAAATCTGTCATGCATCTAGCCTTTAACTCCAAATTTAGATGCTCAGTTAACTCCTTCAGCAGCTGAAATGAAGTGTCTCATCCTGTAATCTCCAGTCCCGTAGCTGTTTTTATGGCACTGAGCAGCCATCAGTGCCCATTCCATATGGAGTGGGCACCTCTGCTCAGCCTGGGCACCCACCACCGCTCCTCTGCCCATTTTAGATTTTCTGGGCTTTGGCTGGACCTGAGAGCTCTGTGCAGCTCTAAAGCTGTATCTAATGACAAAATATTGACTGCTTTGCCAGGGCTAATGAGAGGGAATCTATGTGTTTCAGGAAATTTACAGCCACAGGAGTAAGGTGGCACATCAATGTGAAGCTGAGAACAGTTCTTACAGGAACACTGTGTTTATCCAGTCACTTAAAAAGTCTATGCAAATAATCTGAGAGCTAAAATCAAATGTTTCTGAGTATTTTCATAGCCACAGAGCAATTTTAGCATCTTGTTAATTGCATATTTTGCCGGAACATTTGTGTTTGGCTCAGGAAAAGACCACAGAATGCAGTGCTTGTTTATTGATGCTGAAACCTTGTTGTCCTGGGTGCCTTACTCCAGAAGGGAGATGTTCCACAGAACAGTTTTCAGTCAAATTATGACCTCCCAGCTACCTAGTGTCTTCATGACTGCCCACACATAGGATGTCACAGGCCTTGAGGACTTGCTCATTCGAGGCCTGCATGGACAAATCTAAGGGTGACACAGTCAATTATTATCCTTGTTTTTACAGATGGAGCTCGCTATCCAAGTTTGCATGACAGCAGAGAGCCAAACCCAGAGTTCTTAATTCCAGTGTCATCACCACTGTCACCCTGTTATTAAAATCTCAGTGCATGGCAAAGTCAACATGTGCAACACAGCATTATTTGATTTGGTTCTAAAAGAATCAGCTTAGTACATTAACTCCTTCATTCAGGGGAAAAAGGAAGCTAAAAGCCTGTGCTATTTCATTAGCATTTTTTTAGAACAGTACAAGAAGGATGGAGGGGATATTATTTTTTAAAAAAAATCATATGGATAAGATCCATCTGGCAAATTCTTGTGGACACACTTACCTTCTGTCGTGTGTTAGATTCCTTAAACCTAGTTAATACAAGCACAGCCCTGCCAGCCCTGGACACAGAGTTGTAAATGGTGATTGGTGAGATTATGGCTTAAAGGTATACAGTTTCTCTGATCTTGTGAATTCTACACAAGGATATAGAAGGAAACCTTTGGCTTCAGGAATTCCATTATTAAGGTATGAAAATTATTTCCTGTTGTTCTGTTTGGGTTTTTTTAACAATTATAAGAAGTGGATTTCCTGAGTGGAGATTGAAATAGATAGAAATGCTACTTACTGCTCCAAAGAACTGAGATCAGGCAGGTTATTGTGTAGTCAGACCTGCTCTGTGAGCTTATCTTGGCTGATTTAACTTGAAAACAATAATGCATGCAAATAGGAACCTGAACTCTTTCCCCTGGGGTTTCCTGCCCTGAGCTCTTGCTTGAAGAGACAATTCACATTTTTCATCTCTCTTAAAACAAATTAGGCCCACATGCTAGCATGACTTAGTGATTATGTAGTAATTACCTTGAATATTTATGCAGGATCTCAGTAGATAAGCTTAGGGTGAGTCATCAGAAGGATTTTGTACTGCAGACTTTAGTCCCTAACCTCTGGTTAAAACTGTGATGTAGTTGCTACTGAAATGGCACCTGTTCAGCTTGAATTTGATCAAGGTTTTGTGCTCCATGCATTATTATTCTTACAGAAAATGAGAATTTTATGTGTCTTTCAATCAATATTTGAATAACTTTTCTATTTGCATGAGTTAAAGCTTCATGTTGTTTGAGAGCCACAGACTTTATCTTGGAGTGTTTAAGTGCGGATATTAAGTCATAGAAATAAAACTTGAATCAAAAAAAAAAGTGAATATCAGAGTTGAAAGATGAAGTGCTGGCTTTGCTTCACCCTCCATGTTAATGCAAACAGAACTTATGTGTCTAGTTTTTTTTTTTTACTTCAGTCTTTCTTATATAATTACTCTTTATTTATTTCACTGAGATTTTTTTTCTTAAAAGAGGCAAGACCACATTTGTATCTTCTAAATCCATTTTTTGATGTCTCTTCAAATAAAAAATAATTTGTAAATGGTTTCAGATTACTTCACTTTTTTTGCAATTTAATGTCAATTTTTAATTTTTATCTCAGATCTATTCTAATACGTCAACCAAAGCTTGGGGATTACTTACTTTCCTTGCTGACAATAAAAAGGAATATTTTGTTTTGGCTTGTGACCCTCTCTTGCAAGTCTGATGTGTGCAGAAAAGCTTATCTGTGCTTCTGTGCTCTGTTCTATTCCTTTGATTCCTCCCCCCCTTATAACTGCTACATACCTGTTAAAGGAATGTGTATGTCTGTTTTGCAGTTCTCTGGTGCTGTCACAGTGTCTTGCTATATTACTGACCCTGCATTTCTTTTTTTCTCCAAGAAACTCTTTTTTTCAGTTAGGTTTTTGTGCCAGAGCTTGCACACAAAGTGACTAGGACTAGGTGCCACGTGGCAAGTCCTTTTCTTCTAGCTGTGCTGAAAAGAGCTCTGCTCTTGAACTCATGCCTGTAACTGTTTAATATGAGAAATGGGGATTTCACGTGCTTGATTGCAGCAGAAGCAGCCTAAACTGACTCTTTCCAAAAGCTGAGAGCATGGGGCTCAGCTCTTGCCTTGATGAGCTGATCTGTGGCAAGTGTTCAAGGAACTATCTTGGGCTAATCCACCTATTTTATTTTTTTACCTGTCTACTCTGTTTTCTTTCTCAGTTTCCTTCATTTTCTCACATCTGTTTTTCTATTTTCTGTGCTTGCTTTCTGTGTCTTTATATTCCTTTAAATTCTTGTTTCCTCTTCTTTTCCTTATCCCTTTCAACTATATTCTCTCTTCTCTCACCTCTCGCTTTCTTTCCTGTAGTTCCTTGCTACCCTCTAAATCTGCCTTGTTCTGGTTTTTGTACCCTCACACCTACTCCCTCCAGCCTGCTCTGCTGTTGTAGCTGGCAGTTGATTTCTGTCAGGTAGCCCAGCCAAAATTGCAGTTAAAGACAGACTTTTTTTTTTTCTCGTAAACTAGTAATAATTGCAGTTTGTTGCACATTATAGCTGGGAAATGTTTTGTGAGTAAATCTCAGTCAGTCACAATCTGGTACTGCAATAAGCACCTTGTTTAGTCTAGGGGCACTAAGCAAATTGGCCTTACATCTTTGCTTTCAAGCTGTATTTGAGCCCTGTTGTATAATTACCATTTTCATGCCAAAGGAATTGCGTACGGGTGCTACTCAGATCAAAGTTGCATTCATCTGGGCTTCGGTGTGTTAGCGGTAATTAGTAACAGAATTTTAGGAGACAATGCCACATTTGTAGGATGAACAGAAACTACAGTGGCACTTGAGCGGAAAAGCAATGTTGATGCAGCCTCTTCCTCTCCCAGTAGCAAAGACTAGTTGCAGTGAGAGGTATTTATATTACACACACAAAATCCCCTGACATATTTCCAAACTAACATGAAATGCTAACTGAAACTTAGGTCTTTTAGTACTGTGGTTCTCACCAGATAGAAAGAAAGCACCACCAAGAGAAGATATTTGCTTTGTGTGGTGCATGGGGAAATGGGAAGTAAATGGCCAGTAAGTGGCCATCAGTCAGAGGGAAAGGCAGGAGGGTTTGGGGTAGTATTTCAGGTTCCTGTCTGTCTTCTACCTTATTTGTTGCTGCTCTTCTCCTTCCTAGGACAGTCCTGCTTGAACATTTCTTTCAGTGCTGAGGGGTGAAAAAATGCCAAGCAAGCCAGCAAACCTTGATTTCACCTGTTTCACCTTGATGTCACCTGTTTGAACAAAACTAAGGCATTACACATTGTGGTAGGTGATCTATTTTTGCTTTACTATCTCATCTTGGTCTTGTCTCCATCGACTTTCATCCTTTTCCTTCTCTGACCCAGTGTCCAGCAGGGAAAATACAGACACTGAGGAAACTGCAGTCCCAAGGTTTATGGCCTTTGTAGAGCATGTCTGTGTCTGAAGGAAGTCAGGTGAAGTTATACTGTTGTTAATAATGTCCCAAGTGACAGGGACAAGAGGGAATGGCCTCAAGCTCCACCAGGGGAGGTTTAGGCTGGACATTAGGAAAAAAATTTTCACAGAAAGTGTCATTGGGTACTGGAACAGGCTGCCCAGGGAAGTGATTGAGTCACCTTCCCTGGAGGTGTCTAAGGCACAGATGGACAAGGTGCTGAGGGGCATAGTTTAGTGTTTGATAGGAACGGTTGGACTCGATGATCCAGTGGGTCTCTTCCAACCTGGTGATTCTATGATTCTATGGTAAATCATAGTCAAATTGTGCCTTAAACTTACAGCACCACTTATGAATGCAAAGGTATGCAACGAAGGATGCCTTTTGGTCATGAACTAAGTTGTTTTGAATTCTAGATGTCTTCAGGTATGGATATGGAAAAAGAGGTTTCAGTTTGAGCACTGTAGGTTATGCTTGTGCTCCTGAGAAGTGAACTGAACTGAACTGTGATGTGTCTTTAAAAAATTAAACAGGTCTGAGGGAATTGCTCCTGTCAAACTTGTCTGACATAGATATTTTGATCTTTTGTCTCAAGCCTATCTCCACATAACTGACACACAGACAGTAGGCACAGTGCATACCTGCCTGTGATTTTCCTACAGATCCCAGACAAACCTGTTTGTGTTCCTTCATTAAGGGCCATTACAGAATTGTAATTCAGGTTGGGAGACACCTCAGAAGATCACTTGGTCCAAACCCCTGCTCAGACCAGGCCCAGCTGGGAGTAGCATTGGGCTGTACAAGGCTGTGTCTCTGCGAGTGTGAACATCCCTGGGGATGGGGGCTTCTTATCTTCCCTGAACATCTGGTCTAGTGTTTGACCACCCCCATGGTTAAATTATTTTTCCCCCTTTTACTGAATTGTAATATCTTTTGTTGTGGCTTATGTCTGCTGCTTATTTCTGTGTTGATGCACCTCCAGGAGGACTCTGGCTGCATCTTCTCTATACCTTCTGTTTAGGTCTGCCCATTGTAATGGCAGCGATGAAGGAATAATAAAAGCAATGAAGGGAAAAAATTGAGTGTTGCAAAAACCTAGTAACCTGAAGCAGGGGTAGTACCAATACCAATGGCCTCCAAGGCCCTACAAAGGGGTCCAGAGCAGCCTGGATGGCTCCTGTTCTTGTAAAATGCCAGCATGAGAAGGCAGTTGAAATGGTGGAATTAGATAGGAAGAGAGAAGGGGAAGTTGCACTGATTTAATATGCAAACTAGTTTTTAAAATGGCTGTTTTCAGTTAGTGCAAATGTGCTTGTGGACTGGGCTTTTGCTCTGTCTTGAATGCACAAAACATAACCTAAAGTTGAAAATACATTGGACTGAAATTCTTTGCTGAATCTGGAATAAAATAGGGAAAAAAGAAAAGGAACTAAGAAAAATGACTGCTGTTAAAAAGCAGCTTCCCAAAGCAGAAAATGTTACAATGTTTTAACTTTTGCGCACAGATGCATTTCTATACCAATGTGAAAGTAATTAAGTTAATTGCAGCAACATTTGAATCTACTAACTGTTTGGGAGTTTATATTTTTAGTTGTAGGTTTTCAATTCAAAAGTCTGACACTTGGCTTTTCTAAAATGTATTGCACCTCGTGACTGTCACTTAGTAAGGCTTACTACTCAATTATAAATGTTTTCCTTTTGCAAAGGCTCACTTATGTTAGGGGTATTTATGTAAGCCAGGCAATTTGGAACTTGCTCAAGGTCTGCAGTAAAATGCTCAGCCAAATGGTTTTGATAGTAAAAGGAACCTTTCTTTTTTATGTACATATTTTTAAATGGGTAGATCACAATAGTGGCTGAGAAATCTTTGTTGTTCCCTTCTCTCCCATCAGCAACACTCATATCCAGGCTGAATAAATCCTTCTCGGCATTCTTTGCTTGTGGCCGTTTGATGTGGTTCCAGCAGCTTCAAACGCAGGAGGCATCCAAACTGCTGGAAGTCGAAAAGGCTGAAACTCCTTGTCACAGGAGCCCTGAACAATGGCAGTGTGGCCTGGCAGTGCCTTGCAGAACCAGAGATGAACACACACTGAGTCCTGCTGCTCCCTGCTTTACAACGTGGCAGCACTTGGAGTGTCTTTCCTAGAGGTCAGGACCGCTGTGAGCCCAGCAGGGTGGTAGGATGCTGTGACAGTGTTGCTGTAACCGTCATCCACTGAGTGTTAAGAGGATAGTGGGACTGACCATCTGTCTGTCAGAGGGCAGCTGCTGGAAGGAATGACAGCTATACACATGCCCTGGTGTGGGAGAAATAAGTGGTAGGAGGTCTTGTCTTATCGCACTGCACTAATGGGTTCAGATGTAAGAAGAAGGAGGGGAAGGTGAAGCTGACAGAGGACCCTTCGAGCATGTGGCATTGCTGGGCTCATGAGCCTCTCACCTTAGGAGTGTATGATTTTTGTGGGTTTTGTTGTAGTTTGGGAGTTGCTTCCTAATGTCACTAAACCCAGAACTTTGGTACTGCTGTGACTATGAATGTCTACTCAGAAGCTGTGTCTCAGAAACAGAAAGGTGGCTGGAAAGGACCAGGCGAGTGGAGGAGGCAGCTGGCCTGATGGTCATGAGTGCTTTTCCTGGACAGAAGGTGGTACTTCTGCACACTACTGGTCATTTGCAAGTATGGTATCTTCTCCTGAGGCAGGAGGTCCTGGGGAGTCTAGCTTGGTGTGTAAGCAGGTGTCTAGAAGCTGCAGCATGAATGACATCACCTTTTTCTGAGCCCTAAGCTGGCTACAGCACACCAATGTCTGACCACGGTTTCTCTCTGAGGATTGTGCAAATAAGTAAGTAAGCAAGTCAGTAAGTCCAGGTTGGCAAGTCCAGGTTGGCTGAGGACTTGAGTAGCCCGGTCTAGTGGGAGGTGTCCTTGCCCATGGCAGGGGGGTTGGAACTGGATGATCTTTAATGTCCCTTCCAACCCAAATCATTCTACGATTCTGTGTTTCTAAATGAAAAACTGACTTGAATTTGGGTGCAAAGCTGTTGGTGACTATAAAATAATTGGCAGTTCAGCATCAGGGTAAATCAGAAAGCACTTGTCCCTCCTTTTAGCAGCACTGTCTGCTTACAGCTCCCAGGATGGCCTCAGCAGCTCTCCATTTAACAGCTATTTTTTTCTGCCTGCCTAAAGCTTGCTTTCCTTCAGCCTTTGGCTTTCTCCTTGACTTGGTGCCCTTAGATTTCAGAACATGGCTTACATTTTTTAGTTTATACTACGCCAAACTGTCTGGATGCTGGATTAGTACACTTCCTGAATAGAGTGACTTTAGAGTTTTTGATGAAATAGCTCTTGTAGGAAGTGCTGATTTCTCAAAACCAGCTTCCTTCCCCCATAAGAATGAAGTTTTATTTAAATAAAACTGTCCAAAGGGAACATTTCTTGAAACCCAGAAGGAAAAAAAAATTACCGTTCTCAAGATGTGGGGAATTCATGTCTGAGTGTGAAGAGTGTCATTAGTTTTTTTCCTATTCATCCCAGATTGTCTTTCTTCATCCTTCATTCCTGCATGGTGGGAATAGGGAAAGTGTGTGACACTTACTACTGCCTCGGCAGAACTTTGTGTGGACTGACTTTGTCTGCGCTGGCTGTGTCTGCCCCCATTCTGTCACCTTTTGAGACAATAAAACTAATTTTAACAACAAAAATCTGAAGTAAGAAATCTCAAGTAATTTTGAGGAAATCACCACAGAGGTATATAATACCCACTTGAAGACCTTGTTGAAAATTGAACAGATTATGCTTGTTATATGTGGTTAAACTGGACCATTAATGTTAAAACTCTTCAAATGAAAATAAATTCTGATTTTCTACTGTCAGAGTTTGTGGTTCAGTGTTCACACATTCTAGGCTCCAGTTAAATGATTTACTGTACAATTTAATTCCTTTCAGCTGTCACTCGCACAAAAAGATCCCTTGAATGATCTGCCAGCAAATGGAGGCAACACTCATCCAGGATGGAGTTTGACCAGTGTTGGAAAACACAACATGCTGAGATATGAAAGAGCAGTCATGTTACCCACTGTGACCCACACTTTGTACCCAGGAAAGCGAAGGCCACATAGCTGTGACTGTAACTGAAAAAGTGCTTTATTTAAAATAAACTGAGACATTCATTCTGCTGTGGGGCTTTTGTTAGTAGCTGCCTCTACAAAGGCTGATATCACAAGCTTGCCGCTATTCTTTGTCTTTCTTTTGAAATTTCTCTGCTGCTGGCCTTTAAGTGGTGTGAAGTTTTGAAGTTTTTCCTCAAAACTTCTTCAAAATAGCTTTTTTAACTTCCAGTTCTCACATAGCAATGGGGCAAAAAGAAACAGTTGCCACGGGACAGTGAAAACTGTCGGGAATGAGGAAAGAGATAAAAAAGCCACCACAGCTCTTTGGAAATTATACATTTTAGGGCTAAATGTGGCCTTGAGTTCTTTGCTTTGTCACAAGGTTGTAATGTGCCACCTGCTGATCATTCATCTGTGTTTGAACAGCATCTATCTTCAGTCACTAATAAGCTTCAGCCACCTCTGAAATGAAACTGTAGAGACACACTCAGTGTGTAAAGGGCCAGAACCTTGCCTGATCATTCCTATATCAAGCCTGCAATTTCATTTTTAACTAACAGCATATCTTTTAGAAGGTCCTGCTTTTAAGACTCAGATGATTAAGGATCCATGACAGCCCTAGATGAAACCTCATGTTTGTTTAAACCACTGTTAAAAACGTTCTCTAGATCCAGCCTGGAATTTATTTAGGTTTAACCTTTCAGACCCAGTGGGCAGGTTTTTTTTAAAGGCAGTTGGCCCTGTCAGTAGCTGAAGACCAGGACTGAGATACCTTTTAAATATTTCTTCCCTTCTGCTAATCTGATGGAGAGCTGGTTGAACAGAAAACTGCTTTTTTTTTTCTGGTGAGTATGATGTGTGGGGTGAAGGAAAGTCCTTCCTTCTAGCAGCAGGGAGCAATTCAGTCAGCTCAGCCAGTCCTCTTGAATCATGTTCAAAGTTTCTCACTCTTCGACAATTTTCCTTGATTTTGAACAGCTCTTGCCACTTTCTTCTCAGTTCTCATAAATTTTCCAAGGTCTCTTTTGAAATATAGATACTGGAAGCAGATTTGCAGATTCTTTTTATTTTTTCCCTTTTTCTGGAACTAGTGCTACACCTCTTTAATAACAACATCTGGTTAAGACCTTTAATTCTGTCTGTCATAGAAAATTATATCAACGTCACTGCAAGGTCCTCTCTTGCCATTTAATGTAAGTGATGATTCAGTGCTGCCTGAAAGGGGAGAAAGCCACTGTCAGCTCCTCATTGCGGCTTCCTTCTGTACTTTGATGGATAACTCAGCTGGGAGAGCTCTGTTTAACTGGGAAAAGCAGGCAGGATCAAACAGTTCAAGATGTCCCATAGTCTGGGGCAACCTCCAAAGTTTGGCTAACACAGTTGAACCAAAGTGACCCAAAAGTCAAACAAATATTTATGCACGTGGCAGAAGCTACTTCTAGGCTCCAAATAGATCCCATAGTTAAGTTTGTGCCATTCGGATGTGTTTACAGATCCAAAGCAGCAAGGTAGCAGCTTTATAGCTACTCTCCATTTCACAGCAAAATTTTTTGCTCTAATAACAACTTCAGAGATATGAAAAAACTGTTGTTTCACTGTTTCTAAGAGGAAGAAGCACAAGTGGCATTCATAATGGATAAGGTTATAATTACTTTAAATTACTTCTAAAGTTTTGAAAAGATTCTCCTCCCCTTTCACATCAAAAGGATGTTCATTGTCTTGTCTTTTAGGGACCTCACTTGTTCTGGGTACAACAGACAAAGCATTCCTCCCAATTTGACATTTTTTTCCTTGTAATTATTCCCTCACTGTTTTCTGGGATGCTGAAGCAGGCACATACAAAAGGAATTGGTTTTGCTAAGAGAGGAGCAGAGTTAAAAAGAAATCTGGGATTTTGCATTCCTCTTTCCATCAAGATGTTGCGTTCAGCAGATATTTTTCTTTTATCTTAAACTTCTCCAGAACAACCTTTGCGATGGATATGAGAATACTGCAGTGTAGCCAGAGCTGTTGCGTGAGGACATGTCAAATCCACTTAAAATATGAGCAGGAATCTAAACATTTAACAACCCTCATGGCTCTTTTCAGATACTTTCTGTTCTTAACAGCTCACTTATTTTCTGTTACTCATTTGCTTCGGAGAAGACTGTTGCCTCTCAAGCCGAACAGACTTGTTTGAGCAATCAAAACCTATTTGAGACAAAATACTAATCAACAAACTATTTTCTTATTGTCCTCTGGATTCCCAAAGAAATGTCACATCCAAGGCATTCTGCTGGCCACATGGTTGCTGCTCCTCTTGCTTGTGTGTGGTCCACAAGGTGTTAAAAAGCATTGCGGTACTATTGTACTGCCAGGGACAAGTACAGAGTTAAACACAGTATTACCATAATATTGAATGGCTCCTCCAAACAGGACAGAAGTGGAGGGGGAGGGGGAGGGGAAGGAAGCAATTCTTATGGATTTTCAGTTACTTGTGGTCTATTTGACTTTTTGATTGTTTGTTTCCTTGAAGTTACTGAGTTTTAACTCGGACCAAAGGAATGGAGTAGTGGTAGAGGGGAAAAATCCAAATCAATCCCTCTGGGCTTGGGGAAGATCATACTCCCACTGATCTCAATAGTACACAGAAATGAATAAAACCCCTAAAGCCACGTCTTCCTGGAAAATCTTCACAACCAATTGTTAATGGGGTCAGTGTAACTTGTGACATCAGAAACTCGGAAGCTCTGATTATTTTTGGGGTGGGAGAAATGTCAAATTAGCTGGTTCCTTTTAAGAATAAGCTTGGAGGTGGAACAAACACTACTGAAGTACTATCTTATGCATGATAAAGTGAAACAATACAGTCAATCCAAATTTTCTGGTTCAGAAAATACCCTCTTCACTGTGGCTGTAACTGTAAAAGGGGAGAAAGCTTTACTCCTTTACATAAGAAAGTAGTTTAAAAATTGATTTCAATTGCACTGAGCATTCCCTGAACTTTTTTAATAGTGGCACCACCTGGGAAAGTCATCGCTGTGGCAGTCACTGTCCAGCTGAAGGGTGGAATTCTGCATGTCTGAACCAGCCAGGACTATAATTAAGACCTCTGACTGTCAACTGGATTAACCTAATTTGAAGCAAGCCTGAGTCCAGAACACAAAGAGTTCACATAGGAGTCAAGTTTATCCAACACTCTGATAATCAGTAGTATGAGGACTGGGGAAAATACCAGCCCAGGGTCATGGTGGGCTCTGTTTGAACAAGGCTCCTGGAAGCTGGGCATGATGGATAACACAGAAGATGCTGAAATGTGTGAGGCTCGCTGGGGTTGCTGGGCAGGTAGGAAGCAGCACAATCAGAGCACACTGATTACGGGATGTGTATCAGCACATCACTGGCACCAAGTTCACCAAACACTTTGTAAATGACAAACAAGTTTTGGACTTTTATCGGAACTGCTGGTAGGAAGAGCTGTAGTGAAAAAGAAATGGGATGGAAACTAGGAGATATGAAGTAAAAGGGAGAAAATAGGTGTGTTGTTGTATATAAGTCAAAGAAATAGTGAAGTTATAGCTCATTCTAAGTCATGCACTACTCTCAGCCCTCAGAAGCTTCAGAATCTATGTAATATGACTCCTTTTTCTCTTTGAAATCTTCTGCATTGAGGATTTATTAAATTTGCAGCTATAAGTGATAATGGAATTAGTGTAAACAAAGACCACCTTTGGCAACATAAGTGTAATCAGGAACTGGCTATGGAAACTGTCTTATTCTGTGTTGTTTAAGGCACAGGTGGACAAGGTCCTGAGGGACATGGTTTAGTGTTTGATAGGAACAGTTGGACTCGATGATCCGGTGGGTCTCTTCCAACCTGGTGATTCTATGATTCTATGATTCTATAAGTCAACTATAATGAAGAGCTGGGCACTTAGTGACATTCTTCATTTTTTTCTTGAACATTATCAATTTCATGAGATGATTCTCATGAAAACAATGGGCAGTATGAGAGGAGATAATTTTTTTTTATATATTCCTTGAAATGCAGCTGAAGCTGGAAGAAGAACACCTGGACCATGCATTCACAACACAGGAGGGAAGTGTGGCTGGGTCCCAGCAGTCAGTGCTGCCACACCATCAGAGACACCCTGTGAGCATCACCTTGTGTGCATGGTGCTGGTTCACTGTCACCCCACTGTCACTCCAGCAGGCACACAGCTTGCTTTGCAGGTGGTAATGAAGTTCTGCTGCTAATTCATGTATAGCACAAACCAGAAAAGGCCCAAACTGTCTCCGGCTTCTAAGTATCAAGTGAAGAGGCATTACGATGGCAGCCATACAAAGAAGGCAATTTGCTCTCGGGACTTTTGACTCTGCTTTCTTTCTATGCCTTATGTATGTGTCCTTTGAATGGTTGTGCACATCTGGACCTAGCAGAATGCTAATATTAGATATCCAAATTATCAAACACTATTAGAAGCACTTTACAAACTTGTAATGTTGTTAGTTGCTTAAACTAGAACTTCTGGGATAGAACTACAGTGATTTAACATCATACATTCTCTTACCAGTTTTGCTCATCTCAAAGCTGCTGCTCACAACCCCTGCTCACAACATTTCTCTCCATCGTTAGTTAATTTTGTTAATTTCGGTGCAAAATTCACCAAGGTTAAAAAAGGAGTTTCTGTCCCACCTACCTCCTATCTCCTTTTGATAGGAATGGTTGGACTCAATGATCCGATGGGTCCCTTCCAACCTGGTTGTTCTATGATTCTATGATTCTACTGTGATAGACTGGTGTTTTCACTTTTCTTGGTATTTTTCTTTAACTGATTTTCATCTAATGCACAGACATGTGCTGTTTCCATGGTCATGCCCTGTCCAGTGAGAGGGTGTGATAAATTCTTTCTTTTTTTAATTTATTTTTTAGTTTATTTTTTTAATGGCAGAACTGCTCCCAACTTTCTACTGGACATTTTTTCTGAGGAATTAAAGTCTTTTTTCAGCATTGTCAGACATCATGGACATTCACTTAAATCTTCTCTGCCTTCAGGGGCTGCCTCTACAAAGGAAACTGTGCTCACACTGGCAATGAAGACAAAGTGGTGGAAAATTTATCTGTAGAAAGTTGATATTATTTAAGAAAGAGAGTTGTGTTACATTGTGCACTTTGACAAATATTTTTTCCTTTCATAACCTTTCTGACCATATTCTCCTGATTAATGATCTTTCCAAAAACCAGTGGTGAAACTCCAAAAACAAAGCAGCAGCATTTAGTGTCTTTGGAACAAGCAGCAAATGAAATTACTCCATATTAAATAACACACATCTATTTTTAAGCAAGCACTTTCTAAGAAATTGGCAGGCGTAGGAAAAGTGCAGACAAAATATGTGAGGAATTTTAAGTAGGAAATTTCTGTGCTTTTTTACTGTGGCGTGTGACCAATGGCTTCAGCCAATCTTCGCTACAGAAAGAGTAAAAATCTAGTAAATGTGATATCTGTGATTATAAACAGCTCCTGGGGCAACCCTGGAGATAGATCACTTACGTGTTTAACCTCAAACTAATGTTAATCTTCTGCTTTCATTGGTTTTAAGGAAAACCTTAAAAAGTACTTTCATCTTCACACCGCCTGTGGGTTTTCATCATTCAAATGTCTTCTCTTGTGCCTCAGGCTCCCCGTTTCCATCCTCTTTTGACTTAGAGTGCTTTTCGGACCATGGTGACAGGACAGAGACTGAGCTTATTTCCTGCCCCATTGCCCCCTTTTCTGGCCCCAGTGAAAAGGGAAAAGCCCAGTTCACATCAGCAACTGGTATTTTGCTTTCTTGCCTGTAAATACAGGAGATTGTCCTTCTAAAAGAAAAGTAGATTTTACCACAATCAACGACAGACTTCATGTGGGGGAAAGATCCACAGGAGAGGTTGCCAGGTTGTTTAAGAGTATGGGGGTTGCTATGGGGACTGAGGTTTGCTCTTCAAAATCCCTTACAGCACAGGGACACAGCATGCACAGAAGCAAGCTGGCTGCAGGTCGCATCTTGCCCTGCATTGCCACCCAAGTGCCCTGTGGCCTAGGCTCGCCCTAGTGTCCCACGGGAGATGCTAGGGGTCCCACATGAGGCATGACACTGAGAGCTGGGGGCCACCACTTTGGAGCCCAGCAGCCAAAGCTGTCACACACATGCACCCCAAGAACGTTCCTAAGCATCCACTGTAAGTAAAACCTGAGTTGTTTTCCTGCCATCCTGGGGAAGGTAACAGGCAAATGGCCAAACCACCTTGTTTGGGCTGTTTCTCATTATTGGCTGGGGTGGAATGGGGGCCAGACTGGTCCTGCCTCTCCTTTCCCAGACACATTTCTCCATGAGACAGACTTGGAGGTCTGCAGTCCGGCATGGCATGTTGGTCTCTAGGCTTGCTGGGCTGCATCTACAGTCCCAGTACGTGAAGGACGATGTGAAAACAGATTATTATAGAGCCATTCTCCCTCCCTCTAGCCCAAGCAAGTCTTTTTACTTGGCCTACGGGTCCCTTGGCTAAATAAGACAAGCAAGATCAGGCTAATAAACTAGACTTTCATTTGCAACTCAAAACCTCTCATTCATAATTGGTTGATTCTCCTTCCCCGGAGGTGTTTAAGGCATGGGTGAATGATGTGCTGAGGGGCATAGTTTAATGTTTGATAGGAATGGTTGGACTCAATGGTCTCTTCCAACCTGGTTGTTCTATGATTCTATAAAGATTAATTTTATGCCCCATGTTGTGTGCTATTTATTTTTTTACGTATCTCCCCAATAACATGGTTCCCAGAACTGCAGTACAGCAAAGGTCAGTAATCATTCGTCAAAGTGGATGTTGTTCTTTGGTGCAGACAGAAACCATTTTCATTGCTTCATTGCTATGAACTGTGTGGCCTTTGCCTATTGCAAGTGGCAGCCTCCAGACCTTACACAGTCTCAACACAACACGACATACAGCATCACCCTTGAACAGGAAACATTACCAGGGCTGGACTATCAACTTCTTGGACAGAGGCTCTGAGGAGAAGCTCCCACGTACCAGAGGTGCCTTGAACGGGGTGCACCAGCTTGGCGTGCCTGACTGGCAGTGCAGGGTTGGGGGAAGATGTGGTGGAAGGCAAATACAGGGAGAGATCTGCCTTCGGTGCTGACCCCTTCTTTGCAAAGGCACAAGAAGCTGCTCTTCTGAAATACTTTCAAGAGCTGTGAGGCTAAAAGCAGAGTGAAACCAACCCCACTATGTCACTGTCTTATGAGGGTGGTCTAGAAAAGCCATCACCCCAACCCAGTGCTGATGAGACCACAACAGGCCACACAGAGCAGTACTCGAAAAACTAAAGCAGTATCTTTATTTTATACATAACTGTCAGTATAAAAATTTTATTACATAAGAGCTATTTTGTTTACAATATATTATATTGCTTCAAGCTGATGCAGAAAGTTCAGATGTTATAGGTCTACTTTGTTTGCAATATATTACGTTGGTTAAATGGCACCACTGCGGTGTATTTTTTTTATACACAGTACTTGGCAAAACCGTAAGGCCAAAAATAACATTGAACTGTGTTATTCAGTTTTTAAATTAGGCAATTTACTTATTGTATTTATTTTTCTTAAGGGGGAAGTCTAAATATATAATAGCAAAAATGTAAAAGGCATCTTTCTTTTGTCTTAGGCAAATTAAACCTATAACTAGTGATATAATTCAGGTTGGCATCTACAAGGTCTTCTTAAATAACATTACTTGATTTTTCAGCTTTATAATAAAAACCGGGAAGTTTAAACATAACTGTAGTACAAAACTCAATTCAAAGTACTGAAAGAAGCCTATATAATCATGCTATGGAAGATTTATAAAACTTAAAAGGAATAGTAAATATCAGCTCAGTGGTTTACAATGAAGCTACTAAAATTCCAGCTGTTAATCTTAACTGTAACGAACAACATTTTAAGATTCAGTCCATGAGAGGTTAATGAAGGCTATGAACCTTGTGTAACACAAACTGTTACAGATGCTGTAGTTCACCAGATATAATTGGATTCGGGTGGAACATGTGTCTCCTCAGCCTTTTTCGGTGAAGGTGTTTGCTGCCGGTGTTTGTTGCCTGCTGACCTCAGGGTGCTCAGACCACTGGCTCCGTACCCTGGAAAATTATCCAGTTAAAGAGAAAAGAAACCAAAGAAGTGATCTTGCAATCCACTACTAATATTTAAAGTGGAAACAGTCCCCTTCCATTTGAACAAATGATTTTGATATGCACAAGCGCTCACCACTCTTCATGCTCTGTGGGAAGGATGAGGTGCTGCCAGATGGGGTTAATTGCAGAAAGATGCTTTCACCTCACCAAGGGAGCCCAGGGGACCATCAGTGTACCCAGCCTGTCACTCAGTCCCAGGTTCACATGTGCACAGCCCATGGCAGTGGATGAGAGTCATGCTCATCGACCAGCTGCAGAATTTAAAGAGGGGACTCTAAAGAGGGGTGTAAGCATCCCCCAAGGACACTCTGTACCAGATACCTGAGCTCGGCTTTTGTTTATGGCTAAATGTGAAGAGAAAGAACGCAAGGACAATAAACACCTGGGGGTGTGGGTGGGGAGAAAGAAGCAGTCTGAAACAGGTTTAGCAGAGCTGCTTTGTTGTGCAAAATAAAAACGAACAATAAAAACGGAATTCAAAGTATTATATTGCAATTATTTATAGTTTCATGGATGTATCGCACTACTTAAATGTAAGTAAGAACTGTCAGGAACTGCTCATGTTAAGAACTGAAAAACTAAGTCTCCTGTTCAATATTTTTAAGCACTTCTCTTCAAGAAAACAGTTCTACCAAGGAGGCAATCATTTGATGGGAGTACAAAGTAAGTCTTTAAAACTAACTATAAATCTCCTTTCAAGATTAGGAGATGTTGGGTTTTAGCTGAAAAGAGTGAATTGCAATGCATGCACTTGTATGTGCAATTTAAGCCCTTCACAGGCACTTCAAATGAGATTTAATTTTACCCAGAAGGCCTGTTCTCAGTTTCTTTGCTGAATACAAAGAGTTTTGCAGTGATAAACACAGCAGGACTGTACTTAAACTCTGGGTAATGAAGGCTGGAAAACCTTGGAGTTGATAATAATGTGTGACTATTAACTCCTTATAACAAGGCAATTATGGGGTTTGGTTTGGTTATACAGGTAATTACTTCTTTGAGGATGGTCAGGTCACCCATAGTACATTTTTTTTCACTTGCTATCCTAGCTCTTTATAATAATAGTGTGACAGGATGAAAAAGTTCATACTGAACTTAGGAATTGAAGTTTACATAGAATCATTTCCATGTACCTTTTTTTAATAATAATTTATATTAACGATATTTCTCCTTCAAAGAACGGCATGAATTAAACACAGGTCCACTAGCTAACTGCAAAAAAGTAAACTCCCCAAACGTAATTTTCACAGCAAAATCCATCTTAGTCAGATGACACTAATTTTACAATGAAAACAACTGTACTTATTCTAGTACATTTTGATGTGATTAAAATCACAGGCATCAACAGCAAAAATTTACAAAAAAATGAACATTCAGTTGATGTTGCAGTGTAAGGTTTACATTTCTTATGGCTTAGTTGTAGGGTTTATAGGTGCAAAATATTTCAACTTTTTTATTATTGACACTTAAAACACTAAATGCGAATCATTAGCTAATAGAGATAAACATTAATACCACATAGGAGGCTGTATAGAATATCTCTTGAAGATCTGCTGTTACAGGAGTGTTGCACATGAAATATAAAATCAAAACTGAAATTCATACTGGATATATCCAATTATACTTCAAATAATTTTATCACGATATTTTAAACCCAGTGAAATGATAATTGCTTCAACAGGTGTCAAACAGATCAATAAGCACAACAGAAATTAATTTTGAAGATGTTAGCTTTGGTTTGGGACAATGTATTTTGTAGTCTGTGGGGCACAGCCAGGAAGAAGAGGAGGAAACTCAAGTTGGGAAGCATAGATCACGCAAAATTCTTCAAGTTTTCCCCAAAGTTTCTTAAGTAAGTTTCATTTTATTAAGGTTTAATCAGCTCTAAAACCTAATAAAAGATTTATTTCTAAAAATGCCTACCCAACACATTAAAGCCAACTGATATTACTGAGGAGTATTGAAGGACTGGATCCCTTTCACATCACAGGTGGGAGACACAGGAGGTCATCTAGATTCTGGAATTTCTAACAAGTGTGATCTTGTTAAAATACTTCTACATGATTCTGAGTTGTTTTTAAGAAGCTAAAATTAGAAAGTACTGAAAATCTTAATTTTATTGTTTGGATTAAAGATTAGAATAAAGAGTGGGATATCATTAATGGTGCTGGAAAGGCTCTTGAAGCAGTCATTTCTGCTATAATGATATCATATATCAAATGCATATGATACCCAACATGGACCCTCAGGGTTTGTTTCTCACTTACTTTTATTGCAGTGCCTCCCATGCCAGCCTTCCTTGCACTGGCATTTGTTTGGCTCAGCACAGGTGCCGTACAGACCACAACTGGGCTCACAGACAGCTGTAAGAAAGCAGGAGCATATCTTGACCTCTTGGCATTTCATCCAGAGACAGAGACATAGATTTGCTCTCACTGCTAATCCTCATGTTGGATTGGTCCTGGCATGGGCTGGGGCTCTCAGAGTAAATCTGTGAATTTGCACTGAATTTCTGCAGACCCCCAAAACATTTCACCCCTCAATTCCTCTGCAAGGTCAGTCTCTGGCAGAAAGAAGCAGATGGAATACAGAGCTATGTGTAAAACAGAAACAACAGCAGAGGAGGGTAGCTTCCAGCATCTCTCTTAAGTGCTCCTGTTGGATTTTAATGTTACAATGCATCGACATTTTATTAAGCACTTCTCTACTACTAAACTGCTATTACTGAGTTGACACATAACTGTTTTATAGAAACTCAGTATACACAGGGACAGTAAGGAGGCTTTTGAAACAAAAGTTTTCTGGCTTCATAATTCCCTTAAGTCTGGTGTCTGCTGTATGTCCAGAAAGATCATTAACCTGAAATAATTTGACAATAAACAATTAGGGCTGAACAAACACTAAAACAACACACACACACAGAATCACTAGGCTGGAAAAGACCCACAGCCAGCACGATTCTCTTGCAGCAAGGGCTGATAGAGTAGCTTTGGTACTTACGCTTTGAACACAGGTCTCCTTGGTAGCCTTTCGAACACTTGCATTTATTCCTACCAGTACATTTGCCTCCATTTCGACAAGGTTGACGGCATTTACCTAGAAATCGAAAGCACAAACCCAATGGTCTTAGTCCTCTGCATCTACTGGAAACAAGTGACTGAGAAGCTTGCCTTGTACCCAAAATCTCCCTGGATGCTAGCATAGGAGTGTGCACTGTGGATCTGTTAGAAAGACGCTGCTACAAGTCCATGCTTCCATCTTATATGCATTCTTCTGCTTTGAAAATACAATAATTTGACACAGTCAAAGCCCACGTGACTATGCAGCTTTTCCCCAGACTTGTGCCACCTGGAGTCAGTAGACCCCCCCGTGCCACTGGTCAGTATTGCCTCCTGCTCTCCTCACCCTTTGTAGGGAAGGTAGTATTGTCCAGACTTTGTGTTTGCTAAGAGTAGAATCCACACCCAGGAGAAACATGCAGAAGACAACACGGTGTCCTTCGAGAGATCTTGAGCCCTAGGAAGCCCAGAAACTGGCAGGTGCAGCCTCTCCCTGCAGACAATAAATAGGTTGGCAAGCCCTGTCAGCTCGAGGCTGCAGAGAACCACGGTGCTGAGGGTGGTACCATGAGGACTGTTCCACATCACAGCTCAGAAACTAAAGGTGCATTTTAAAAGTATGTCTTTCTTTACTGTCTGCAAAGAACAGAGCGTAGCAGTAACTAGAAGTGGCAGACCTTTTGCAAAGCTTTTGGTCCGTAAATTACTTTCCCTCACATTCCCACTTGGCCAGAGGAAGAGCCTGGGTCTGACAGCACTGTTGTAGGAAGGCTTGTTTGACCCTGGCTCACCTGGGAGGAAGGAGGTCCTACTTGAGGAAGGAGATCCAGAGTCAAGTTCCTTCTGGACCTGACTGAAACCAAGGGCCTTCCTCAAGCTTAACACCAAATCTTTCATCACCAGCCTTCTTAGAATTTATCTGCGTTATTGAACTAATAAATCTTCTTTAATCTCTAGGAAGGGCGAGCACAGTGCCCATGAGTTAGGTCACCCCCAGGTCAAGAGAGGCTCACTGCCTTGTGCCCAGACACTCTTGGGACATCAGGAACTACACCCTCAGCCTCTTCCCATCTCTGCACCCATATGTACTAATGCAGCTTTCCTCACTGACATCCAAAACGTCTTTTTGTCTTTTTTAATCCCACAGAATTTTCTAGATTCTTCAGAAAAGAGGGCAAAAAAGCCCTTCCCAGATTTAGCGCTAATATTTATGCAAGTCTGTGAGCAAACAAAAACTGGAACCAGGGGCAGCAAACTTCTTCCTTTGTTTCTTTTTTTTTTTTAAGGAAAAGGTAAACTGAGACCTGAACATGATAATTTAAGCACCAACACTGACTTGCTGTGCTGAAACTCTCAGCAGATGCACTCATCTCATGATCATAGCCTGTCCCCTTGGGAGCGCAATACCCCACGTAGCGCCTGCTAAGCTCTCGGCCCTGTCAGATTACTGTGATGCATGTGTGCATTGTCAATATAAAAGAAACACTTGTTCCCAGTGTGCATAATTATTTTGATAGCCCCGAAACAAGCTTCATAACCAACTGATGGAACAAACTGTGCTTAGGAGAGTTTCTGCAAAAGCACAATTTCCCTGCCTCTGGAGAGGGAACCTTTAGGTGTTCTAATTTGCAAGCATTTGGATTCCAAATAATTAAGGACCCAAAGGAGCACTGCTAAGAAAATCCACAAATTTTCTTAGTTCTTGAAGTAACTCTGGAGAATATGGGTTAAAGGTTGTGCTATCAGCTTCTGTAGAGTTGCATGAAGCAAGCATTTGGCTCAGCACAACTCAATTAACTTTGAACTAAGACATTTTCAAAGAACGAAACAAAGAGTAATAACTATCTCTGCTATTCACTGAGAAACAGAAAAAGCAACAAAACAGTTGGTGACAAATGGGGAGGAATCCAAAACAAAATAAAACTCTCTGGACTCAAACTGAAACACTAATTAGAGACAAAGCATAACTATAGCTACTCAAAAATCTGTGAATGCTTGTTAGTACTGTAGACTCAGTTCAGTACATTTCCCAGGAGTCTTAGTGAGTGATTCAACTATTAGGCAAACACTCAAAATCTTTAAACAACATTAAAAAAAATAAAAAGAACTTTGCAGTTTTCAGAAGATGGCTTTCTGCCTGTTGAAAGGTTTTCTTCCTTATTTCAAGACTTCCATGAGTGAATGTAGCTGGCCCTGGATTTAAGAAAAGAGAATGAGTTGTGTTTCTCCTCTGGTATTTCTAAGTCTCATCTAGCATATCTTGTTGTCTTCCCCTGTTGCACTGGCACTGCTGCAGTGCCCAGAGGTCGTTGCAGCCATTGATCATGGTCTAACAATTACCGTTTCAGCTTTACAAAAGCTAAGGCAAGTGCATGGCCTTCCTTGCTCTCATCAATACGATCCCAGTTTAGCTCTTTGCATACTTCAGTCCTGATTTTTTCCCCCTTCTTTTGCACAGAAACTAGTCTCCCGCCTGTATTTTAATTCATTTAATTTGAGTTGCAGAGGTAAGGCCATTTCAAGAAGCCGAAGTCAGCTGTACCTGTCCCAACTAGCAGTAAACAGCGAGCTCAAGAGCCCCTAGGACAGACCAATTAAGTAGAGCAGCCTTTATAGGTGTGGTAATATCAGTTCTAAGAATTGTCCTCAAAAATCCACTGTCATAAAATAAATGTTTCTCAAACTTTGACATAAACCTTATGCACCATCTGAGAAGCATCAACAAAGTTGACTTCTTGGGGTTTGAAGAAAGAAATGAGGTTCTGTTAGAGTGTCAAATCTGAAGTGGATCTAAGTAAAAGTTAATTCAGTGGATACCCACACTTTTGTTCTTGCTGACATCTGATCAGAATTTATATCAAAGGGAAATTTTTATTAATTTAATAACAATAAAGATGTTCTGCTTCTGTTTGGCTCAAGTTTTGATTAGGTGGAAAAAAAAGAGTTGCAAAATGCTTTGCAATACATAAAGATATGATGAAACATTTACAAATGTCTGCTGTTTATCTACATGTAAATACTGTGCAAAATGTAGATGTACAGTATCTGTGGTTTTACTTTGCTCAGCAATTCACTTATTGCCCTGTATTGGCATTAAAGTTTATTTTCATGTGTTTCCAAAGTATTTCATGATACAAATTGCATAACTGTGAGAAAAACTTGTCCCTACTGATGCGTATTAATGAATCAGCTCTTACATATCCCAGGGTAAATGCTGCTTTCTGTGATCCTGTGAAGGCATTTGGAACATCAGTGAGATTATTTACAGCAGGGGAAGCTCCTTGCACTGTGTCCTGTTAAAGGCTTCAAACCCATAAAGAACGACCTGGGTGTACATTCTCAAAACCAAAATGCTCATACTCTGTCCTAGTGTGGGGAACTATAGAATTAATTCAATTTAACAGAGTTGTGAGAAAACTCTTCTAGTGAGCTAGTGATACCAAATACTTCATAGCTGACCTCCCAGGTCTGTTCCAACCTGATTGTATCTCCACCTCCAGCTTTACACAGAATACTTAGATCAACCACGAGCGAAAATATTTTTAATTGCTTTGATGCTAAGCCTCTGAAAATAGCAAGTCTTCTGATGTTTGCAACAGGATTTTTCAAGTTGCCGTGTGAATGCAAGTTAATTCATTAAGCAAAAGCTCTCAGTTCTTGCAATTCAGTCCTTCCTTTACCCCAAACTCTTCCATATCAAGCTTAATGTAGTTCTTCTGGAGATACAGGCTCAGACCTAATCTGCTGTACCCAAGTGTGAATTGCCATAACTTTTGAAAATAGCTGCTCCACATGGGCTTGGCACAGCAGCACATCTGTCTGCAACAGAGTGCTGCTTGCATATTTATGGCTGGAGGGTTATTACCATCCCTGTCAAACCAAAGCAAGGTAGGGGATGGGATGGTCTAGCAATGAGTCAGACTTGTCGACCGGAAACTCATTTGAAGGCAAGCAGCGTCTGACTCTCCGAGGGCCCCAACCTGCCACAAGAGACCCTTTTGGTGAGGCTTCTTTGTTCAGACATTGACATTAGAATAAGTTGATATAAGTGAAAGCAAGCACATGGAGATGCTACTCACTAATTTCACACTGATCTCCTTCATAGCCTGAAGGACAGATGCATTTTCCCAGATAGAAACACGTTCCTCCATTGAAACAGGTTGTTGTACAGTTCGCTGAAACAAATAAAACAGGAATGATCTAAGTCACTACTATGAACTTACTACTATGAAGCTCATTTATGGATCAAGTCACTATTGCTATTGAAACTGTAGTGTCTGATAGAAGGAGCACAAGCTAGGACCGTAAGTTACTTCTACAGGAGCTTCACTACAGTTCTCAATTAATGCCATGACTAGAAAGAGCACTTTAGAAGTTTTTGCTGTGTGGTGACATAGATGCAAATGCTGTGTCTCTGACTTGCCAAATTACTTACATTGTGTTAGACACGACTTTCCACCAAACAGCTGGGAATCACATTAATCCTTCAAGACACTGGGAACCCTTCATTACAGTACACTTCTGAAACATCTTTTAAATGTAGTAAAAGTCTCATCAAGGGTTAGATATGAATCACAAGGACATTGACAACAACAGTTCATGCATGCCTAAAGCTCTAGGGATTTTCCCATTATTCTGCAGGAAATCCATTAGGACCCTTTGCATTTAGTCTACTTCATGTAATTCTGCAATAATAAATGCAATGGGATGTGCTGTAATTTGCTTTGCCATGAGCAGGTCAGTTATATTCCTGCAGGAAACTACTTCATTTTTTTTCTAGCTAGTAGCTTGGTCTGTTCCAAATTACTGTTCTGAACAACTAATTGCTCATTTTTATCCTTCCTTAGTCACAATGCAGCAACAAAAAACGAATATCCTGCTTATTTTTTCATGTGTCTAGATGCAGCAAATTAATGTGATAAATAATTAGTAAAACTAATTTTACTCCAGGAAACTAGTTCAAATAGAGAGATTTTTTTTGTGTGTGTGGCTGGTCCCACAGCTTTCAGTGGATCAACTAAAGAAGTTATCTACATTACCCTTTACAGAGTTAGCATATATGGATGCCTGTGCATTCATCTGCAAAAGCACTTCCAGCAGCTCCCAGGTTGTGATAGAAAATCTCTTTGAAAATTTCTTTGAAGCAACGCAAAACTTAAAACATACTGACTTACTTCATCACTTGTTCGGCTCTCCAAAATCCACTCTTAGAGAGAAACTAACATAGAGGAATAAAGAAAGGCTGCTAGGTAAGGAGCTCAGGGGATTTTACCTTTGTCGCAGTTGATACCATAGAACCCCGGGGGGCAGATGCAAAGACCAGGTGTAATGCAGAGCCCTCCGTTCATGCAGTGAGGAGCACACAGCGCTGAGGAGCAGGAAGAACAGAAAAAACCCCACTGATGTGACAGCAATGTCTATTTGAATGCAAAGCACATTGTCTCCATAAGCTAGTTTTCCTTCTCCGAGTATAACAAGTTACCTTTGTAAAGCATCTTTGTAAGCTGGTTAAATCAATTGCATCTCTTGCCTGTATCTGGCAATTTGCATGCAGTGTTACTAAAAGAGGGAAGATTAAATTATATTCAAATCTAGTTCCATATGTAAACATAAAGAGCATCTTGTACACTTTAATTCCAAACTGAGGAGAGCAAAGTGCTTTCCCACACTGCCTGGATATTTCAATTCCCAGCTTTCTCTGCAACTGGACTCTGTTGTCACAGGTGGTGCCTCAGCTCTGCAGGCAGGACTGTTTCCTTAGGGGCTGCACTTGGAGGTGTCAGCAATTCACTGGGGTTTCCAGGCAGGCTTTACAATGAACCCTCCCTTCTCCCTCTACATATCTCCCTCTACATATTCCCCTCTACATATCCATATCTGCATGGATACCTAACTTAGGCTAGGGAAACCTGTCACACAGCCTGGTTTGGTGGCCTAATTGTCCTGCATCCACTCCGTGAACCTTCTCCAGATCCCAGTGCTTTCCCAAGCCTTCTCTGCAGTTGTAGCCACCTCACAAATCTCATTCAGGGAGTATTGTCAGGTGGCAACCTCGATTTTCTGGTCTCCCATGAGTGGTATATGCAGTGATGGTGTATACGTACCAGTGAGTTAAACAGCAACAAATATTGGGCCAAACGGGAGCACAGGATCATAATCTGTGAAATTGTTGGTGCCATTCATGACATAACTTTGTTCTTGGACAACAGACAAACTTTCATGGGCATGACCCCAAGGCAAGCAGCAGCCAAGGGCTCCTCCCAGCAGGGAGTTTGGAATGTGTTTTTTCAGAGAGTAAGAGTTTACTAAAGATACAAATGCAAACTGCACTGTCCCAGTTGGCCTCTAGGCCAGAGAACTCATCCTTTGTACTTAATATTTGGGATGTTACCAGCATGCCTGGGAGCTCAGTGAAGGATGCTGTTGGAATAGGATGCCCATGGGGATGCTTTGCTCCATCTTAAGTCAACCTAGGGAGTGTCTACCACTGGAGGAGGTGAAGGAAGAGACAGGAAGAAAAGCTATTTCTTCACCCAGTCACTTGATTTCTTGGTCCCTCATTACTGGAAATGTTGCTTGGGGCTATTAGTTACTAATGGAAAGGAAAAGGAGACTCTTTCTTTCATCTTCCCATCTTCATTGACAGCTTGCCTCAAAATTAGATCTTATCTCCAAATTAGACATTATCTCTGAATAAACAAATGCTGAACAACAAAAGTCTTGTGCTTTGTTTCCCAGCTAGTCCTCATTAGCAGAAGAATTTTGTTTAATCTTTTTGCCAGATGGATTCCCTGTGATTAAGGATCACTTAACTATTGTGTTAGCTTTTGGTAAAAGCAATCTCTTGGAGGGAAAACATTTTTCTTGTAAGAAATTAAAGTTTCCATTAGACCATGGATGATAATAGTGATTCTCTTACATGTGTGGACTCAAAATACATGAAATCATCAGAAGGAGCCATTGTAGGAGAACCTACAGTGCAGTAGCTACAGTTTTGTTGAGATTATGGTAAAGAAGACAGTTTAGATTTTTTTTTTTTAATTACCTTTCTCACAGTGAGGCCCGTAAAATCCATCTGGACATTCACAAACATGTCTTTCGTTGCAAACCCCTCCATTTCTGCATCCTCCTGGACATTCCGCTTCACAAAATATAACAACAGTTTAATTGGCTACCACATACCTCAGCTGTCAGCCAACTTTTGGTAGGTTCAATATATTCCTTTGACAGAGCAGTAAACATATTTCCTGAGAGACAAGCAAATGCTGACTGAAACGGAAGTTCAGCTAAGACCTCCTCAAGAGAGTTTTTTTCTTATTCAGTTGTCTACAAATAGAGGTTTCAGCATGTATTCAGACACACGCATGACATGCTTGTTGACAGACGGTGCATTTCCACTGCTCTGCTGTTCTGTAAGTGCATGAGCAATGTGAATGCCCTGCACAATCCAACACTTTCTCCTCTGCAAGGAAATGAGCAGGCAGCCAATGCAGGACTTGCACTGCTGGTTAGACTTGCCCTTGGAATGCAGGACCAGTTTCAGTTTCTGCATCCTTAATTAGACTGCATTGCAACTTGTGCTTGATTAATTACTACATCTGCTACTAATGAGGTGACAAAGTGTTAAAATCTGTATAAAGTGCAAGAGTCAGCTTTAAGTCTAGATGAAAGCAGGTCAGAAAGATGAAAGCACCTCCGCACAGTGACCCTACATCATCATCTAACTCATTCACATCACAACTATCAGTCAAACAATGGTTAAAGCATATAGCAACACTGACTGTATTATGTAAGCATGAGAAATATCTCTGGATATGTCACCATCCTCAAAACACCAGAGTCCATCAAATGAGAGACAAAACAGATTTGAGGCTATAGAACCACATGAAAACATGTCTGCTAGGTGGAAAAACAACTTCTCAGGAATACCTTCCTAGGTGTGGCTCTGAGAAAGCAGGCAGGAGAGGCTGCCTGCTTCCATTAGAAAAAGTGAACATCACTTGTGATCAGTGGTACCAGGGACACTAGGCTTCTTTAGTGAAGTAGGCATGACCTGTTCATATCGATTTTATGCTGCGTGACATCCCAAGTGAGAAGATTCAAAAAAATCTGAGGTAGGCTCAAATTAAGAGAGCAATCTCGTTGCCACCATCTCAACTTAAATTTCAAGGTCATCAATTAGACAGCAACTGGGTGTCATGTCATAACGTTGGCATCATATTTTTTTTTTTTTCAGTTTCCCTTTAGTGTAACAGTGCCATAAACATTGTGACTGACAACACCTACCAACAGCATCCCTTACTTATTTTCCACTGCCTTGTTACCTGATTTCACTAGGAAGTGCTGGCATCTACCAGCTGTAAACACGTATTGTTGATTCACACTGATTCCCAACTGAAGAATATCGGAGATCAAATTCACACAGTTATAGCCTTTAAAGCACATTTGTTTAAAGTTGTAAGGAGGAGCAGGATGCCTATAAACTCAGGAGGGTCAGACTGCCCAAGGCATTTTTGCAACCCACAGAGATTCTTTAAGCTGTAACATTTGTTAATGTAGAGGAAAATATAACTCTGGACTTAAGCAAACTTGAATGATTCTCCCTTCTTCAGATATTTGAGTCAGGTGATGTATCAGTTATTTCGATTCATACACAAATAAACTTTGTTTTTTAAATGTATCTAATAGCTGATTACAGCCACAGGAAACAATGGGTATTATAACTACAAGCAGTATTCTGATGCACTCATGTTATAGATCTCTATCTAGCAAGATGCAAAGGGTAACTCTGAGACTAAGTGAAAGGAAAAAAAATAATCTGATGTACCAATCAGGTGGCTGGATGTGGTGTACAACAAACAAAGCAATTGGAAAGAGAGAGGAGGAAAGGTGTAACTTTAAAACGCTTTTCCATCCAAGGCCAAGGATACATGGAGAAAAAAATGTGCTTTAAAGTAAAGCTGTTTGCAGCAGTTGTAATGGTGGTAAATGTTCTTTCGTCTTCCTGTGTTCCAACACTCTACTCCAGGACTCTTCCTGGAAATACTTCTCTCTTTGCACCTGAATACAGAGCTACTCTTCATTATAGAAAATGTATGCTTGAATAGACACCAATTCTAACAAAAAAAAAAGAAAATCAAATTTTTGTGTAGCCTTTTCTTTAACCACAACAACACAGAGATTATAACTTGGGTGAATGCTACTACTAAACTGAGTATGGAACTGTATCCATTTAAACTGTATTTTTCCACAGCACAGGCCTTTAACTCTGGGAACTGAACTGAAAATAAAGAAGAAAACAAATATTTTGTGTTGTATTTACATCAGACTCCCAACTTCATACATGAAATCTGATTGATTTTACTTCCACTAAGTACCCATTTTCCTTCCTGCTCACTTCTACTCCCCCCCCCCCCACGTTCACTGGGCTAATTGGCAGCAGCAAGGCTTCAAAGGAGAGAAGCAGCTTTGCTATTTAGGTATAGCGAGTTTTCAAAGAATAAACAGCTCCTGCTCCCGCTGCTTGCTGCTTTGAAGCCACACTACAGCCAATTAGCTCAGAGAAAAGAGTACAAAGAAGAAAGTGTGAGACTGAGAATGAAGATTTAATAGGAGAAGAATAAAAAACTCACTCCTTGTACATCAGTCCTGTCATGGGTTAATTTGATACAATTGCATTCAACATGGGATAACTGCCTTATCTTAGATACTGATTTTTCAATTTCATGGTCTCAGTTTAAAGTGGTAATCATAGTTGGGTTTAGTGTATAAAATTAATCCAGAAAGTCTTATTACTTAGTGTTTGTGGTTCATAGACTGGTTGATTACAACGATTTCCTCTTTTCCAAGTAAACACTGTAATTTCTTCATGGTGCCCTCCTTCTACTAGAGCATCCTGTATGCGTTCAGTATTTGATGGCTGCAAGTATTGAGGTTTCCACCACCTTACCTGCATCGAAAACCAAGAGGTTGCCATCTGAGCTCCAGAGAAGGTAATGCCAAATTTTGCAAAACTGTTCTGATTTAGGATTATGTTCTTATGTGCAAGTTGAGATTTAAGCTAATGTTGAACTAAATCATCAAACAATATTTGCTGAAGTCAGTGTCCCCACTGCAAATCCCAGCAGTTCAGTTCTCTGTATTATGTACCTCTTCTGGAAATGTTAACCTCAGCTTGTTTTCACAGGACCAACTCTCCTCCAAGCACCTCAAATCATTTATTAACAGGTGCTTCTCACGTGATTGGTTGTAGAGAGGAGGGAGCTGGGCTCTTCTCCCAGGTGACAGGGGACAGGACAAGAGGGAATGGCCTCAAGCTCCGCCAGGGGAGATTTAGGCTGGACATCAGGAGGAATTTTTTCACAGAAAGTGTCATTGGGCAACGGAACAGGCTACCCAAGGAGGTGGTTGATTCACCCTCCCTGGAGGTGTTTAAAGCACGGGTAGATGAGGTGCTGAGAGACATGGTTTAGTGTTTGATAGGAATGGTTGGACTCGATGATCCGACGGGTCTCTTCCAACCTGGTGATTCTATGATCCTATGATTCTATGATACATTTCTACTAATGTCCTTGATGTGATGAGCTGTGAACAGAAGGAGAAAATGACACCAACCTAGATTGTGAAGGGAGGCATAGTTTACAGCAAGAAACCAGTAAATATGGTAAATGGACAGTAAATCCACAGACAGAGCCAGAACAGCCCGGCATTCACCACAATTGGTACACACTCTGTGAGTGCTTTACTTCCATCTTCTCTAACCATCCTCCCGGGTGAAACATAAGAAAGTTAGTTGACAGATCTTATTGTTATTTCAGCATGACATTTTTAGCCTTACCTTGCTGACAGGTTTTAAAGAAAATGGCGTTCTGAGGGGTCTGGAGAATAATATTGCCCTCTGAATTCATTATGATCACATTCACTTCAAATGCAGCAACGCCGTCTTGTTTTCCAAGGCAAGGAAATCCAATCTGAACAACTTAAAGGAGAATAATAACAATAATAATTATATTTACATGCACATATATCTATACATACATATAAACACTAAAATATATAGGTAATATTTATATTTAAGCTTTAGAGTAATGCCATTGATTAAAACCCATAACACAGAGATGCACATCAGAGATCATCTTAGTTACAGGTGGCTGAAGGACTAAAAGTACAGCAGCACAGGAGATGAGCCTGCGTTCATTTACTAACATAACCCCAAAAGCCTGCAGCACAGACAGTGACCTTAACACAAACATACTTTTGCTTGCATACAAAGCAATTATTCATTCGGAGGTCTCTAAGGATATATCAAAACAAGCTAGAAGCCTTTATTTAATTTTCTAAGCTGAGTTCATCACTTCTGAGTCTGAATTTACTAGGCTCTCATACAACTCCTGCAAGAGCATCTTACGTATTTTGGGAAAAAAAGTTACTATAGATATATTTTGCTGTTTTGGATATTGCAATGGTACTCCATAAATGTGCTGGCAAGATGGTGCACTTGATAAATAATATCATGGTTGCAAATACTTAAAAAGAAGACAGAGACACATCACTGACAAAACTTGGTAAGTATACCACTGTTTGGAGATTGCCTTCCCAGGAAAAGTATTCAAACACTTTTGAACTACAAAGAGTTGAAGTGAATAATTATGGCTAGTAAATCTGGAGTATTTTAATGAGAAAGCAAGCCTGACACCTCAGAGCTACAGCATGCTCCTCTGAGACTGTCCAAGTGATCTTAAATAATCTTCAGATGGAATGATTTTATCTCTTTCCTTCAAAACTGGCTCTTCTTAGCTGCTCTATAAGTTAGATCCAGCTAATGGAAATTGTTTATCCATTTTTTCTGAATCTGACTGAGATTTCAGGACCAAATATTGAGCTAACAGCCCCACATTTTGTTTGGTTTAAATTGCTTGTTATAAAACCTTTTGCAAGTCATAATTGGGCTGGTTTTTGTTATTTGTTTCTTGGTGCAATACAGAATGATTTATTGCTGAAACACATTCTACTTCTGCTGAGTCCTACAGACTGAAAGGTCTGTTGCAGTTTTCCTTATAAAGCAAATTCACTGTTGAAGCACTTTTACGCCGATCCTTTAAAAGGCAGCTACAAAAGGTGTGTAACCATGTGGTAAGACGGCAACTCTTACAGTGGATTAAATAGGCATTAACTTCTTAAACTGTAGTAACCTTCCAAGGGCACGAATTCGGTGTTTGTATTAGGATGTGTGTGACTTTGTTGAGCAAATTGCTACAGGGAAGCAGATGTGGCAGACCTTTGATGATGGCACTATAATCACATTTAGACTTTACTGAATCGATAGCAGTGATTTATTTCTAATTTAAGTTCAAGGAGAACTTGATACCTCATTTCATTAAGGATATACTGAACTAGAGAAAACTGACGAAAGGACAGCAAGGCTGCATCCGATGAAGAGCAATAGAGTAGGTTATGACTCTTCAGCCTGGCAAAAGAGGAAAATTAGGGGGGGACTTAATAGATATCTACAAAACCATAGCTGGCACGGATAGGACTGACAGTATCAACAGACTGCCTGTTGTCTTCATCAGTCCAAGGGCTAGTGCCCATCAGATGAAGCTGCTGCAGCCAAGCTCAAAACAACAGTAGGGGATCTTTATGCATTGGGAGGCAGTGAACTCCTTGCCAAAGCAACTGGAGATACCAGAAGATAATATGGACTCCAGGAGAGCCTGGAAAAATGCTGAAAAGAGAGATCTGCCACCCAAAGGGGTTATAAAAAAGCTTAAGACTCAGGAAATTTTCCAAGCTGAAGCTAGTCAGAGCTTAGAGGGTAAACAGAAGTATAACATATGCTTGCCCTCCTTTTGCTCTTCCATAAGGTCTTCTTATGGACATTGTTGGCCATAAGACAAAGTACAGACCATAAAGCTCTAAAGCCACCCTTATGCTTTATTGGTGGTAGGAAACCATCTTCAAAGAAGTTCTAAAAGTCCATTGATCTTGACAAGGCCACTGGGTTTAGCTGCCTCCGAGTAAGATATCTAGCAGCTAATCCTCAGCCTTGTTTCCTACTCTTATGCTTAATACAGTTCTCTTTCCCTCTTTTATTCCTCTTTAATTGCCTTTAGTGCAATCTTTTGGGCTAAACCACTTTTTCAATAGAAAACTTGCCAATGTTTATTTGTTACTAAATACAAGCTTGTGACTGAGTTTTTTTCTGACATGCATATGTGTAGAAAAACTATTTGGTAATGCAATAGATTGAGGCAAAATAGACTATATCTCTCAGAACTATTTTGCAAACATATCAACTACAGAAGTAAATGCAAAGCAGCAAAAAACCATTACTTTTATAGCATATATTTATGTAAGGCTACTTAGGTTAATTTTGGACAGATAGCTGGCAATGTAAAAAACCCACTATCATACTAGTCACTCACTATTAAACGGTGTACATGCTTCAAATACTGTATGTGTACTGATTATCCACCACTGTTAAACACTGGATTCAGGACTTAAATACAGCTTATATATACTAAGCGCAGTGGTGCACTGCATGTGATCCATGTAAGGAAACACTGTGGACATGCCCATATTAGTCCTAGAACTGAAGTACCAGTGCTGCAAAAAGGGTAAATCCTTTTTGGCTTTAATCAGACCTCCCCTCATGATGGCTAACAGACCTTCTGGAACTTTGAGATGTCATCTCTGGCCTCTCTGCATTTGTGGATTATGTTTTCCTAAACACAGATAGGAGGACATTCTAGGCTAGCCTTTCGAGATAGTTAAAAATTAAAGGAGAAGCTAGTTTATATTACAGGATACTGAGTGCAGTTTCACATATATGTCACTCACTTTACATGGAGATAGAAACAATGCTTAACATGAATGTTGTCATTGTTACTTTCAGTTATGTCTAAATATCTTTACTTGCCAATTTATCAGGCTTGCAATCAACTAAATTGCATCAATTATGGTACAAATATTATAGCACTCTTCACCCAAATCCATTTCCAATACCACTCATTCATTCCACACCGAACGGAGAGGCTAATTGGTAATGTTAAATTCTAGGTGCCACAGCAAAAAGCTGTGCTGCAACATATCACCCAACTGAAAAGGAAAGGTATAAAACATAAACTTTCAGAATTTATAGACTGAAAATGAGAAGAGAAAGAAAGACTGGTCAAAGATGTAAACCTGTATATCAGTGCTTCAATTTCAGACCCATCCACCTGCTCAGTTTCTCATGTCTTTTCTCTTTTATCCCACATGAACTTATGCTGGCAAAGGCTGATCATGAGACCATGATCACTAAGGCACTACTGCCACCCAGATGTACATTTCTGCCTTTGTGCCAGAGACTACTATGCATTAGCCCTGAAACAAATCATGCAGACTGTTATTTATCTACTTCAGAGCAAAGTGGATTCAATAACCTCTCACAAGAAGATTTTTTTGCTCCAGTTGGCTCACTGTGCATTGCGGCGCTTCTGGAGCATTCACGTTGGCTTGGACTCAGCTTCTGCTGTGGAGCTATAAGCTCCAGCAAAGGATTAAGAACGTACAACTAAGGGAAAAATGGTAAATGATAATACTCTAAACTAGAACTTGTGTCTTTGAGCTGAATGTCTGACGACAACAGTTAACCCCAACTGAAAGTAAAACATCCACAAACTGCAGGCACAGAATAATATGATAAGTCTTCCTAAGAGTGATCAAAGATTTTGTCTTCCAAAAGTTGCACAACTTAAGTAATAATATTCATGCACATGAATTTTATGCAACAATTTTCCACAAGTTTCTACTGATTTATCTACACATAAAAGCTTCATGTGGCTTCGTTCAGACAAAATATGCTGCTGTAGTCAGGCAAGGCATTTACAAACTGTTCAGCGTCAAGCACTGTGGCAAGCATTTCTTTAGCAATAAACTTCAGAAGTGCAATTCATAATAAAACATTTAGGCTTTACTGGCTGTAGGCTGTAGAGTATTTTTACTAGAACACAGTTTAGAATATCAAAAGCACAAACCTGATGCTTTATGAGGAACTGTTCCAAGCAGAGGGATATTTATAGTTGGATCAGACATTATGCCTTTATCCAAAGAGCGCAAGGACAGGAACTCATAGAAGTACTCAGCCTATGACAAAATAAGTGAAAAATCAATACTTATTTTAACCACATTCACAGAAGCAAACTGTTTAGTATATAAACTACAGCAGAAAAATACTACCATTTTCGATATTCCGTTCACTGATTTGTTTCTATTATTTCCCTCAGTGCTTCTTCATCTAAGCATAATTTTCAGATAATAACCTGTTATTTCAGAGATTACCAAGTGACCATACATTAATCAGGATGCAGCATAACAGGAAGGAAAATGGCACATAGTCAGCTAACAACTGTTACACAGACAAGACATTTTGTACAACCCACACATTTTATCTGGCAGGCCACAAAAATGTACAAACAGTAAGCTAATTCTTAAAAGTTGTTTTTTGGGGAGAATCCTCCTGGAATTGACTGGTGAGTCCACCTGAGCTGTCTGCACCACAAGCACAGCTTAAAAGACTCACATGCATGATACCAACTGTGGCATGAGAATATCTGAACTTACTCTTGGTTCATCTGCACAACACAGTGCATTGTCTTGGGGAAATAGTGCCAGGCAGTGAATAGATACGTTACTGGAGCACTATGCTAGAACATATATCTTGCTTACAGCCCTGACTCTGCTTTGTTCAACCTCAGTTTATTCAATTGTTCCAGGGTGGAGCTGAGAGCTTTCCTACAGAGTTGGTTTCATGTCACTCCTTATTACCAGCAGCATAAATGATTTGTTTTGGTGATCTCCAAAAGGTGTTGGCATGATTTAAAAATTACTTTCCACTATTTTCATCCTACTCCAGATATGCACCTGCACTGTGGCACAGATTGTAGGCTTTGGTACTTTCTTCCATGGCACTCTAGCCTCTCTGTTCAGCCATCTGTTCAGTACTTCTTCATATTTGATGCAAAGAGACATCACGTGTCTGTAGTGCAGCTGTGCATACCATGTGCACCTGAGATGTATGCATCCTGGCAGGTCACCAGACCTTTCCACTACTATCTGTGCCGTAGCTGCAGTTGTGTATAGCAAGTGGAAATGAACCTTTTCCCTAAAGTCTGGCTTCTCATTTACCCTGAATCATATTGGGGACCACAGGGCCTGCTGCTCTCAGAAAGACATCTGAGACCTTAGCATAGGCACTGGCAAACGTGTCCTCATCTAGCAACTCATTTCTATTAGACAGTATTGTTATGTCTGCTTTTTAGCTAAAATGGTGAAGCAAAGAGAGATTAAAGCTCACTTTTTATGAGAACTTTGGGTTGATAAGTGGTCCTTAGACATAAGACTGTCCTTTTTCTCCTGTAATATCCTGGCTCCCTAGTACAAGCAAGAAATGGATGTACAGGAGTGAGACGAGACAACAAAGATGATGAAGGGACTGGAGTATTTGATACACAGGGAGAGACTGAGAGATCTGGAACCATTCAGCCTGAAGAAGGCTGAGGAGTGATCTAATCAGTGCGTATAAATAGCTGATTAGAGGGTGTAAAGAAGATGAAGCCAGCCTCTGCTCAGCAGTGAACAGTGACAGGCCAGAGGGCAGTGGGCACAATATAGAAAACTGTTTGAACATGACAAAACATGTTTTTACTTAGCGTGTGTCTTAGCACTGGACCAGAAAAGTTGTGGAGCTTTCATCTGTGAAGACATTTAAAACCTAGCTCAGCACAGTGCTGGGCAAGTGACTCTAGCTGACTGTGCTTGAGCAGAGACGTGTACTAGATAATCTCAAGACTGGACAATCTGGTGTTGGATCAGCCTCAACCTTTCTGTGATGAGCAGAATCCCCAGCAGCATGTGAGAAATCATCTCCCTTTAGCTCCTGATGACACTAGCTAAGCACTCACACGCTGGATAAAAAGTTCGTTATGAAATTCCTCATGAGCCCTGCCAGTACATCCACTCACTCTGCGGGGACAGCAGAGACCCCCAAACAGCATGCAGAGGTTACACTCTGCAGTCTTCAGAGGGTGATGTGTAGGCATGGAGACCTCAGAAGAGGACTTGCAAAACAATAGGGAAGGAAGTGATCAAAGTTTTTAAGGGTGGGTTAAACACATGGAGTGTATGTGGGAGGGAGAGGGGGCATGGAGAGAAGCAGTAAAACAGAAGATGAGAATTGAAGTCTGGGTTAATGTTCCAAAGGCTGCTTTTAATTAAAGACCTTTTTTTTTTTTTCCAATACAATATACCATGCCAAAATATGAAAACAAGCCATAAAGTCAGATTGTGAACATTTTTCTTTTTAAATAAAACTTTGGTTCAGAAAAATAATTATATGTCTCCACACATCTATAGAATAGTACAGTGAGTGAGTCAACACTGTACTGTCTGTTTCTCATTGGTTAGCTTTGATGTTTAGTTATATCTAAACCAGGGTTTAGATAAATGGGTTGGGATATTAAAACATTATGTTCTTACTATTCCAGTAAACAAGAACTAGACCAAACAGCTCCACTCCCATGTTTCCATTCTAGCCACACTGTTGTAGTAGGTCGACTAGTGAACCAGAACTCTGATTTGTAGGACAGTAAGTGGAGTCCCGTTTTCTAGAGTTGAAATGATGCTTAAGAGCAAAGACAAAAAGAAAGTTTGCTGTGAGAAAGGGGACTGATTGCTGTTCAAACCACAAAACTCACTGCCTTTCAAGGAAGTAGCTCTTCTAACCAGAGTAGAGACGTAGCAGTGATTAGTGCCCGAGGCAGGGGTACATTCTGCTCACACATTAAAAACATGGGAAGAGATTGCGCAAGCAAGAAGCTGCTCAGGAGGAAAGCCACACACTGGGGGGAGATACTTGCTCTCATTATCTCTGTACAAAGGTTTGTACATCTGCTGAGTTGACAAAAACTGAATTTATTGATATGATAGTATCTACAAAGATCTGAAACACCTCAGATAGTTCCAGCTAGCACAACTTCAAAGTTATGAATCCATGTGCTGGAAAGTATATTTGCAAATCATGTGTGCTGGACAGAGCTGGTTAAATTTTGATATGAAAATTATATACAAAAATCAAGTCCAGAGAAGCCACAGAATGGAGCAGAGCAGCTTAACTCCTTAGACCTGTGAATCTGAAACGAGATTTGACTGCCATAAATCCTATCTATTTGGAAAAAAAAATCTATCTTGACACAATCCCTACATCTTGTCCTGTTGTAATTTGAGTTGATTGCCAATTAATTTCCACCAGTCATGTCTGAAAAGCAAACAACACACCCTCAACAAATATTTACTATGCCCCAGCCTAGCACGAAATTTAGTCATGACAGTTAATTGAAGAGGTAGGTCAATTAAAATATTGTGTAGTGATACCATAATCTGTGCTGTAAGTGGTCATGGTGAGTGACCTGTTAATGAGAAAAAAATTTCCTTGCATATTGTTGACAGATAAAGGGGAAAACCACATACTCTATTATATAATCCTTTTTCCATTATAAAACCACTATCATTTTAAGCCAGCCTACAAACTGCCTGGTACTGAAGGGACAATATTTGGTACTGAAGCTCAGTCTTAGAGGAACAGTATTACCAAAGGTGATGGAGGAAATGGGTATTGAGATAAATTGTTGATCCTTGACAATTCCAAGCTCTGCATGCACGGAAGACTTATTGGTTTTGGCTTGCCTTCAGAAAGCACCAAAGGAAGAATGTGCTTTACTTTTCTGTGAAGACTTTGAGAGTCTCAGAAACTGAGGGAAGGGCCCTGGCAACCCTTGTGTGAACAGTCTGGGGATTTGGTGCCTTCAGGCGGCAGGTAGCCCCATGCAGCTGCCCTTCAACAGTCCCCCATGTGGGCAAAGCCCTCGGCAAAGGGAGGAAATTTCATTTTAGGCAAATAATTCCATGGTTAGGATTAACTTTTATGGATTTTAAATGGCCATTTTCTATAAATCAGGAATTGAAAAGATTATAAAAGTAATGAAGCCCTCTAACAAGTATTGTAGCAAACATCTGTTGCCAGTTTAGTTTTAAATGATATACACTTAAAATTCCTACAGAAATCCACTCCTCAGTACAAGTTCTACTGCGTTAGAGATTTCTTATCAGTCAGATGCCATAATGTGCCTACCGTGGTTTTGTTTCATATTTAATCAAAGCATGTGCTTCATATTTTCTTCATTTTACACGAAAGATGTGGGATCAGAAATAATGGTAGTTCCTGAAAGCAAAGCAGAGTAGCTTAAACTGTTGTATTTAACAGCAAAATAACTTAATGAAATCTGCAGCCTTTCTAACAAAGAGAACGTGTATTAGCTTTGCAAGTAGATGTAAAAAAATGATTATATTTTCTTCTCATTATTTTAAAGAGATCAGTGCTGAATGTTCTATTCTGTTATCAATTAAATGACAAATATATCCCAATGCCAATCTTCTACATGTCAAGAAAGAAACTCAACAAAAAAGTTCCTTTTTATCCCAGATCCATGGATAATTCTGGCTATGCATACACTAGGAGATTCTAGCATGCATTATCCATAACAGATGCTCACAGCTGCATATTGCATAAATAAAAGCACAAACTGAGACAATGCATGTGTTTGTTAGGTGTTTACAGCCTGGACTATTACTTCTCCAAGATATTAACTACATTAGGTCAGAGAAGTTGGTCCATCTGTGTTCCAAGAAGATGCAAAATGAGATTAATTTCAATGGAGGAGAGGTCGTGGCACGGCAGTAACAAACAACACAATGATGCCTCCTCACACATGCAGATAATAAACCATCTGCCTACAAGATTTTATTTTTCTGCTAGGGAAGGCAACTTTGGTCCTGTCATGGAGTGGGTAAACTACTTTTTGTATCTCAGTCTGATACTGAAAGTGTCTTGCCATCAGCCTTGCAAGCTAGTTCCAAAGTGGGAGTCATACTTAACAATGTGGAATGATACAGAAACACGCTCTAAGAAGATCAATATACACAAAAGACAAGGTAAGCTGCCCATATTCTGCCTGCTAAGGGTATGGGAATGAACCGAAGCATAAGGACTAACAAAATCAGAGATACACAAAAGGGGAATAACAGATACTATAATGTTTCTAAAAAAACAAGCAGTCAAACTAGAATTCAGCAAAATGGGAAATCTCAAAAAAAAAAAAAAAACCAACATGTGACAGAGTTAATTACATGATGCTGTGGTGAAATGCACACAGCTTGACAGAGCCTGTTTTGTGCCTGCTTTCTTCATGCTAAGAACACTATGGCAGACTGAAGAGAACCCATGTACAAGAAGGAAGTCTTCTTTAACCACAGAGTGAATCCCTGTGTGCAAATTTCAACAATAAGCATTTGTGGTTTTAATGGTTTTAAAAGAAGAATGGTACAAAACCCCTCTGATTTTGCCAATGTAAGATGACTAACTGGAGCTTAATGTTTCCTGTGGTATGTGACTGCGGATGACAGATCAGATCCTCCAAGACAATGGTTTAGAAAGCTGAAAGAGAAATTTCTTGGTTGCTGACACAAGCAGTCACAGATTTTGAAAGGTGATATTGCAGGCTTCTCAGAATGTTTTGTACAGAAGAGATGGTCAGAAATCTTTGCAGAATATAGCAGCTGTTCATCCATGTAGTGAGAAAAGAATTTCTGTAAAGGTAAGTAGTGCCAACAAATCACTGTGAAGAAGCTTCGTGAAGCCACAAATTAATACATTTAGAATACATTTAGCAACTGAGTTTCTGGTAGTTGTCTGCTCTTTGAGAGACTTAGGAGACAGGACAGGTACCTGATCATTATGAGCTAATACGTTATCTCACCAGACCTTTATCTCTGGAAGCGCTCTAGTACTTGAAGAGGTCATTTGAAACCAACCCAAGACTGGAAACTGAAGGGCTTGGCAGAGAGTGGGGTTTGAGAGGGACACCAGTGAAAAAGTAAAATACAAGTACAATAGCAGAATATTGACTTTAAAACTCATCTTCATGCACAGGAAAAGTGGGTTTCCCGAAACAGAAAACCAAACAAATGCCTATTGGACTTTCCTGTGCATCATTAGACTGCTAATGAAAATATGATTTTGGTTTGGAACAATGTCAATCCTTTTATGCAGCAGGTGACTGCAATGGAGACAGCAAAGCTGTTTCACAAGGTTAAAGCCTTGGAAAGTGTATGGATGGACATATCCACAGCAATTTCCACGTAAAACTTGTACTTGTGTGCACTGCTACAAAGGCATATGTCATGCAGGATTTCTTAAAAAAAACCCAAACCAACAAATTTTCAGTTCCTCATTCTGCAAAGACATGAGTTTCTCACTCCTTCTCTACCTTACTTTATTCAGAAACTAAAGAGAATGCAGATCACAAATCCCCATATTTAGAAGTTTTCATGTTTAATGGATCTACAACATATTTTATTCCTGCTTCCCTAGAGATACTGTTGAGAAAATAAAGGTAAAAAGAGACAAAATCATTAGGGTTTTGATAAATACGTGCAGTTAATTGCATCTTGAAAATGTCTAGCAAGGAATTATACTTCTGAACATGAACCAGGCTGGAATGTATACGTAGTGCAGAAGTTTCCCTTAAATTGTTTTCTCAGATGACTTACAGATGAAAATCAGAGAACTCCGCTTTGGGGAGGGGGAGAGAGGCAAGCAGTGCACCAAAATGAGAAATAGTATTAAAAGTTCAGATTTTTTTAAAAAAAAAAAGATATATAAGATATCTAAGCTTTCATTATCTTCAAATACTTAATGAAACATACTGTTCAGGTCTCCTGAGAACTGGTAAAAGCTCTTCTGCACGGGAAGGGCTATTTAATTCTTTGGTCACTTGGAAAAAGATCAGTGCTCACTCCAGTGGAGATTTCATGGTCAGGGATGTCCGAAATACCAGTTTCCTAAGGCTAATAGAAATGGGGGAAATCATCACTGCTCTGTAGAGAAAAATCCTACAATACTGCCTCATCAGGTTAGTTCCAACAAAAGAATGTTATGTAGGTCTGCTACTGGCACCTGCAGCATGTCTGTGCGACCCTGTGAAGATAAACTATGAAGTTTTTTTTTTTCCCTTCACAGCTGTGAACACACATGAAGATCTTGGCTGGCTAATCTTGGGATTACGTCTTTACATAGATTACAGAATGTTCACAATTTCAGGCTCTGGACAGATTTCTTTGTGGCTAATCAATTACCTCGAAAATTCTATTCAGAGAATGTAAAACAATTTCAATAAAAACTTTACAATTAGGAAAACGATTGCACTAACAAGTATTTTGACTAATTATGGTGCAAATCCAAGGAGACACTGCATTTAATTAAACAGAGTGTTTTTTTAAAAGCACGAATGTAAACTTGGAGGTAGTGGCTAATCTGACATGATGATTCTTCAGTCACAGCTGAGGCACAGCTAATCCACCTCTTGCTTAGTGGTACACACAGATTCATTTTGACCATGCTTCAAACTTCCAACTCTGTTCTTAAGTCTCAAAGGACAGCTTTGAAGTTGAGGATAAAGCTCCTGTAGCACACCATTACCAAAGAAACCTTCTGATTATGATCTCATGAAAGCGTAATCAATAACTCACACAAGTCAAAAGCATGGCAAATGGTAAAGGTCATGTAATTGGGCCCGTGCTGAGTCCATGGTGTTTCACTCTTGGCTTTAACTGGCGCTCCTGTATAATAAACATCTCTCCCCAAACACAAGCAATGAACTTCTTCAAAAGTTATGAAATCTCACAGCAGTTTCTGTCACATTAGAGTCCTTCGAAGGTCTCAAAGGAGGATGCTTCCACTTCAGTATATTCAAGTGATAGAAACTTTGCAGCACTGCTGAGTGATAGTTTCTTCATTTATCACTCCATAGATAATAGTTTTTAGCCTTGTATTTCAATCAAACAAGTATTTTAAAAGTTAAGGTGAAAAGTTTTTGAAACAAATGCAACTCTTAGTTGTTAGAAAGACTTCCTCAGCACTGCTCCCTCTTCACATCTGCTGCATGGAATTTTCAAATGTTTTTTCTTTTTTGTGAATGTCCAGAGTAATTTTGTTCTGTTTTTACAGGTTACCACTGACCAAAGCAAATTCTAGATGCTACCATGAAAGAAGAACTAAATACATTATGTAAATAGAACATTTGATCAGTGTACCTGAAAACACACTGATTTGTCTACTGACACAAGACCCTGGTATATGGACATGCATTACTGTAATATTTCCATGTACCACATAGATCTCCATGCAGATATGTCCTCTGTAATGAAACTTCAAGCTTTTCAAAGCAAGCTGGACCTAACTTCAAGGTAAAGCAGGGATGTATTACTTTATCCCCAGCTTCTAATTAGAAACTGAATACTTTCACCTAACAACTTTTCTGTCTTTCAGGCTGTTTCCACAGGTAGGGTCTGCACAGCTTCATCCCTGGGTTTCAGTATCAGTCTCATGAGGTCCAGTCTTTTGACTTTAGGTCCAGAACTGTCCAGTGCATTTAAATGAAGCATCTTCTTTAAAGTCAGCTCATCCTTGACTTCTTGTACACACAGAGGAGTGACCAGCACTCAAAGAAGAAAATTCAGCTGAGACAGACTTCGATTTACCTGCTGTCTTGAAGTGCCTTTCTTTTTAACCCTGGATCTTCCTGGGTGCAGACTGAGTTAATTTGCGGTGTAGGAATCTTCATATGGCCTGGACTCTACTGACTTTCTCTATGCTGGTTTGCAGGCAAAGTCACGCCCCAGAGAGGCAGTGACAAGTTCTGAATTTCACAGTAGCACATGGGCTGACAGCCCCTTGCACAACCCTAAACAAAAGCACCATTTTACTGAGTTTTAGCAACAGTTATTTGGAGAAATCCTCTCATCGAATGTGTTTTCCTTCTGCCCCTAGCCATTGCTAGTCCACCAATCCTTTCCCACACTTCAAGATTGGTCTTTTTTGCTTTCCTCTCCTTCTTGTCACCATCTCTCTTTAGAGGTGATTCAGATGATGAACACGGCAAACAGCCATGCTGGTTTTCCATTTTTTCTCCTTCTACTACAGTTCCTTTCATCACTGAGATTAAGAAGGGGTCCTGGCATTTTCTAGGTTAAAAGTTTTGTGCAGGTGAAGTTGGTTAAAGACAAAAGCAGTGTTCTGATACAGGCAGTACTGGAATGGCCAGAGCAATCCCTCATTCAAGGAAGATGAAAGAAATTAGACAAGAGTTATGATAGTTAGGGTAAAGTTGAACTTTCAGATGAATCATTTGCACACACTTGGAGGAATGAGTCCTATTCAGAAATGTATGAAGTTTATTTTGGGAAAGCTACACCCTTCTGGTCTGTTTTGGTTTGGTTTTTTTTTAAACTCTGGGTAACATGATCTATCATATGCAGTACAAATCCTTACAAGAAGGTTCAGGAACTGAAAGTTCACTGGAAGAACAATGAGATCCTAACCTCACTTTTATTAGAGAAAATACCAGTGGGACAGTTCAGCTTCAGACACAAACATGTGGACCTTCCCAAAACCAAATTAACCTCTGATGAAAAAACAGAGGGAGTCTGATGACAGCAAAAGTCTATACTCTGCCTTTACACAACTGTCCCGTTTGGGCTGAAGAGTTTTGCTAAGATCACAGCTGTAATTTATTCCTCAGCCCACAGCTACGGTGACTCTGGTCTGCTCTTGCACGCTGAGGCCAAGTTATTCTTTTTGTCCTTCAACATATCCCAGATGTGCTGCTCCTAGAGTCAAAGGCTGCTGGAGGTTCTCCAAATCCCTCAAAGCAGCCTTTATTGACTAAAAGAAGTGGCTAGTGTGGTCCACAGTACTTTCAGAAAGAAATAATTACTGGAGCAGAATGATGTCCCACACTGCAAACCTTGTTGACTTGTCAGGTCTGCTCTCTAGATCACTACAGGGAACAGAAATGCAGTGCTCGGCACAGCAGCCTGTGGGTCAAACCCTGCTGGTCACCTGTAGAGTGACTTGTTGTATACCGGTAAGCTGAGTCTGGGTCAATTCTGTTTGGTTCAGCTTGAATTTCTGCTGGTCAAAAGCAGTTTGGGTTTGGGACTTGTGTTTTAGTTTTGATTTGTCACTTTTTCTGTAGCTCACAGTACCAGGACTGCACCAGGACAGCTCAAGGCAGCCCAAGATTGCACTATTGTAGTCTCACCTTCTTCTGACATGGCCGAGTGCTGAGCTAACCAAAACAGCAGATAAAGTTAAAAAATCAATCACTTCCTTCCATGCAGCTAGTTTTCACCCAGGGCAGTTCCCTGAGTGGCTACATCAGTACTGGCACAAGAAAGAGAATAGAAATGTGTGACCAGGAATGGGAAAGAAGAGGGGAGAGTGTCATCTGCCAGCCTGGCTGAAGCTGTTGTGGAATGGCACTGGAAGAGAGGCTAATTGTTCCTATGCCATTGACAGGCATCAACTTTTCTCACTGCACTCTCAAATTTCATTATCCTAAAGTGGGAAAGAAACAGAACTGAGAATCATCAGCAAGAAGATGACTCCTCCTTCACTGTTGAAACCGACAGAATCTGTACCCAAACAGGACGTGTGCATCCTAACGGCACTGCCAGAGCCACCATGTGAACACAAGGCTTTTCAAGTCTGAGAAAAACAAAAATTCCAAACACATGATCCCACCCATAGAAATACATTCTTACAACTATTCATTAAGATTATGCACCAAGAATAACACAAGTTGACTTATGTTTGTCATGTTTTTGAGCTTCAGATAGTTCATATTAACAGATTTTTTTTGACCAACAGTGGGTTACAAACACGTTCCTGAAATGTGGTCAAGGAGCTGTACTCTTTAAACAGAATATGACACATGTATCTCTCGGGAAAGTGAGGCACATACCAAGTGCCACCTTTCCAACTGCAGTGTTCCACTTAGGTGTGTCGTGATGTTAAATTGAGGTTAGGATGAACACCTGTTTTTAAGTACCTGTCTTGCCATATGCTTGTACAGAGTATTACAGAAGAGAGTGGATAAGGATGTTGCACCAGGAGGCTTTTGTGATCATATTATTTGTACACATAACAGGCAACTGTCACTGAGGGAACCCACTGCTCTGGATATGACCTGTCTCAGCTAAGAAACATGCTGTTCTGGTGCAAAGCTGCAAACTACATTTTGGTGCTATTGCACATGAGGTACTTGGGCAAACAAGACTGGAACACATGCATTCCTGAATCTGGAAAGCCTGACACTCTTCCACCAGCCTTTACCGATGATGTGGTGCATACAGCATATGGGCTCCCTCATGTGGATCTCCCACGATGTACCAGAGAAGGACCATACAAGTACAGCTTGGGAGCACTGAAACTGAGGAAGATGCCACACAACTTGCTCTCTTCAGCTCTGCTCAGAAGAGGGACTCTCCTACACCCTCCCCAGTGTCCAGGGAAGGAGATTCCTTCTCTGCTCTGCTGAGAGTGGAAATGCTCTCCTGTCTTGACAATGGCACTAAGTTTATGCAACATGCAAACTATTTTCAAACTTCTAAATCTCTGAGGAACTGTGGGTTTTTTCTGAATCCTTTCTAATTTTCAATCTCATTTTTTCCTCAGAGGATATGCTATTAGAAAAACACTTGTGTTAATTAAAAAAAGTTTCAAAAAGTCTTAATGGTTAAGTTAAACAAAAATTGTGAAATACCAGTGAGTGATGCTATATATACAGACTTAACTCTGTCTCCTTATTTTTACATTGCATTAAAACTTCATTAAGTACAGAAGCTCAGACTAATTTTCATCAATGAGACACAATATCATGCAGCTTCTTCTAGAACCGTGAATTTTACACAGCCGTGAATTTTGACACTGATGTCAGAGCCCTGCAGGTTTCCTCAGAGTACATAGCTGTTACAAAGAGCTGAGTTGCCTTTGAAAATCAGGTCTGTTGAGTTGATGAACACTGTAATATGCAGATACATGGTAAAGATACAAGACAGGCAGAGATTTAGGGAAAATATGCTTGCACATAAAGACCAACCAACTTAATTTAATAGTTTGTTGCTGTAAACTTTCAGTCGTATCCAATAAACTGAGAAGGATATGAAATAGGGGTGGCAGAAACAGCAAATCCACAACTTGCTGACCACAAGATTCATTACAAATGTTTCCTGGGGGAAATAGGTATGGGAAAAACTCCCAAGCCCAAACCACACTGGTCATATGCAAATGTCCACACATGGTTTCAAATGCAGATTTTTAAAGTAGTAGAAATCTGGTTTTGGAAAAGTTATGATTAAACTGTAAACTATTAACTCCTAAAGGTCAACAAGTGAACAAAGCACCTCAGTTAAAAGGTCCATTTTACATGATATACCAAAAGTTAGGTCTACTAAATGGCTGAGTTTTCCACAGAAAAGTTGCACATATTTTAATTGAAGGCTTTTTGCTTTTTCAAATATATTTATTAAAATACTTCCTATGCATTAAGACTGGTCAGTAGCTCATCTTGTGCTTGCCAGAAATATGAGTACCTATTTAATCTGTTGCTTGTGATTAAAGACCTGAGTTATTGTGTCTTTCCCCTCCTTCCTTTCTGACAGATGCCAATGTGCTCCACTGTGCAACCTGCCTGTTCTCCCTAAAGGCCTCTGTGTGGAATACTGCAGGCACATAAGCTGCTTGCAGTTATTTGATGTATCTGTAGCTTCACAAGCAAAAGCTATATTTTTTCAACATAGTCATTCAAATGGACTGTTTCAACAGGTCAATTTATTTCCCAGAACCTTTGCAAGGAAAAGAACTGGCTACAACTCAAACTTGGAAAAATGAAAGTAGTGTTTACTGCAGTTTAAAAGGACCGGGCTGAAAGTGGTACTTGTACTCCTTACTGAACATGTTCAGTGAATTTGATTATTTGCCTATGCAGTTTTTAGTCTCAGATTTCCATTGACTATATCAATACTCACACATACACATGTTGAGAGCAAGTAATAAGCATTGCAGCATCCTAATTATCAACAAGTTGTGAACTCTCCATGTCTGTCTCATGTTCTCACAAAAAAAACCCAGGTTCATAACTGCAGTAATGAAAGCTTTGAACGTGTTCTCTATTCTGACAGTCAAGATGGTCTAAGAGTCTGCTCTCTCCTCCTCTGACCAGTTGTCATTGCAAAGGTTGGCTCTGTTGCTCCTGGAACTGGTTTCTGTGCTTCAGTGGTCAGAGCTGGTGACAGGTCTTCTCACTCATGGGCTGCTGTGGGGGAGTTTGTTTTTCATGGTGCTGTGCCAAAACCTGAAGCTGGGAGATTGCCAGGTTTGATGTCAGGCAATATTTATTTCCTCCAGCACTGGTTGGGTTTAGCTAGCTGTTTACCCAGACTAAGAGGTAGCTTCAGAGGATTTGTGGGACCAGCTCTGAAAGCTTATTGAAGTATTTGGCATTGATGGTTTCAAGTGATGAAGCAGCTGGAACGTAATTGCCAGCTTTTCCTTCTACAGTCAAATGAGCTCGATTCCACCAACTGGTGGCAAAACAAAGCAAACTTTCACACATGGATGCATAAAATCCAGGGGGATTCTTGTCTGGTTGAAACAAATCCATTCCAAATCTTTGTAAGCCCTTATATTTTTCTACCCTGCAGATGCAGATTTGTCAAGTGCCTCCTAAGCATTTCTGTGCAGGTCTTCTGTGCATGGACTATGACCATGGCAGATTTCAAGCATTATAGCTGGTTAAAGTGGTACAACAGCACCACTGTCTTATTTACAATAGTTCTGAGGGATATTTTGGGGTTTGCTGCTTTGCTGTAATTGTACAACCCAGTTTTGTCTCCCTGCCTGACCCACTTTATATTAATGGTTGACTTGGGGGTTGAGAAGAGAGCAGTGGACTGTGTTTACCTTGACTTTAGTAAAGCTTTCACCACTGCCTCCCACAACATCCCCACAGAAAAAGCAGGGAAGTGGAATTTGCATAAGTGAGGCAGACTGCTGCACTGCCAGCTCAGGGGGCTGTGAGCAGCAGCACGAGTCCAGGCAGAGGCCAGTCACTAGTGGAGTATCTCAGAAGCTGATTTGGGACCAATACTGACTCACATCTTATTTAATGACCAGGACAATGTGATAAACTGCACCCTTGGCAAGTGTGCAGGTGATACAAGACGGTCATGCTGCCATCCAGAGGGACTTCAAGGGGCTGAAAGAATGGGCTGACAGGAACGTCATTAAGTGCAACAAGTCCCACACCTGGGTTGGAACAACCCCCGGCACCAGTACATGCTGGGGACCAAGCAGTTGGAAAGCAGCTTGGATGAAAAAAGACACGAGGACTCTCATGGACATCAAGTTGACCATGAGGCAGCAATGTGCCCTTGTGGGAAAGAAGGTAAACAGCATCCTGGGCTGCACCAGACAAAGCACTGCCAGCAGGCTGAAGGAGGTGATCCTTCTCCTCTGCTCAGTCCTGGTGAGACACACTTGGGTCCAGTCCTTAGTTCCTCTGTATGCAAGATATGGACATAATGGAGTCCAAAGAAGAGACTGAAGGGTTTGAGAATATATCTGATTTTCCCCTAGTTTAGCTCTTCTACAAAGAAAGCATAAGGGAAGAGGTGAAACTTCTACAGGATCTTCTACAGCCTGACAGGTCCCATTAGAGACTGGGAGGGCAAGTGCTACACTCAGAGGCCCTGCAGGACTGTCAGTTCACACAAAACAGTGGCCAGGGGGGCAACCAAGGGGGAAATGCACCTGATAATAATGCATCTTACTCACTGAACAGGACTTTTGTTACTTTACACAACTGGCTCAACCAAAATTATCACAGTTGGCCCAGATGCTTTTTCTGCATGGATCTGAACTTTATTTTGTATTAGAAGAGCCAGTCTTTCATTATGTTATTACGCACATTTTACTACAATCACAGCTTATTACAATTCACATTTCAAGATGCTAAGTCTCCACAAACCAAACAGAATGGGAAAAAAGTTAAACATGCATTCAAAAACATATCAAAAATGTGACTGATTTTGTGTTTCTGCCACTTAAAATTTAAAAAAAGGTCATTTACTTGACAGAAAATACAAATAAAACTATCTTCTGCCTTTACTGAAACATACACCTTCACCAACAGACACTAACTACATTTTATACAAGTAATTTGTTGCAAAGAAGATTATGTGGTTTCTTGTGTAAAGACTGAGGATTGCAATGTAACTGCCCATTCTTTGCTGTGTATTTTGGATGACTACATTTTCCACCCCACCGTGTCAGGGCTACAGTCTGATGTAGTGAAAAGTTTGACCACAAATAAACAGTTAAAAAAAATGGTAAACAAGCAAACAAAAAAACCCCCATGAAAACAAAAAAAAAAAAAAAATCACGATTGAGCAGTAGAATTAAAAGAGACTAACAGAAGTAAAGTAGTATCTTTCCAAAGGTGGAATTTGTATGAAAAAGGGGAAATAAAAAAAACCAGACCCTGGCAAGCCAAGCATGAAGCCACAGTAAAGTGACACAAGTATATATGCACTTTTTTGAAAGTTTTAAAAATATTAACTGAGAACTCAGAGTTCTGAGCTAAGGTATATCATATTTAAAATGTCACTCAACATGACGCAAGTACCCACTACGTATCACTGTTTTGAAAGTTCTGGATCACACGGTATTTCTTAAACACGTGCATGGTCTGGGAATAGTATGGTTTCTTATATGTGTTTTTTAAGTTCATTAGTCACTTTGCTGGAAGAAAGTCATTCATACCCTGCCAATAAAAGCCCCTTTGGAAAGCATGATAACAACAGAAGCAGTTAAATACATGACAAAATTCTTCCAGTTAGTTCTCACTTTTTACTTCATGGCATTACTTAGTAATGGCATTAACTTTAGATCACCAAGAATATATTTAGGAAAACTGTCAGTACAAAAGAGGTGATGTAGACAGAAAACATTCTAATATACACAAGGAAGAAGAAAACAATACGGTCTGGATTTTATATTTCAGAAAAACTGCAGTAACATGAAAAGAAAAGTGTATACATTTTCACAAAATACAGTCTTGAACATTGGGGTGCTCTGTGAATTCCACTGCTTCTCAACAGTCATGTTGTACAATGTAGCTACTACTGTAAAAGTAGTAAAAATATCTTATTTAAGTTTTTCTTCATTAAAAATGCATTGGAATATTTATAGAAAGGATAAACAATGAAAATATTGAAGAATGGTTTACTTAACACAACTTTATAGAATCATAGAATCATAGAATAACCAGGTTGGAAGAGACCTCATCAAGTCCAACCATTCCTATCAAACACTAAATCATACCCCTCAGCACCTCGTCCACCTTAGCACCTCCAGGGAAGGTGACTCAACCCTCTCCCTGGGTAGCCTTTGCCAGTGCCCAATGACCCTTTCCATGAAAAATTATTTCCTAATGTCCAGGCTAAATCTCCCCTGGCGGAGCTTGAGGCCATTTCCTCTTGTCCTGTCCCCTGTCACTTGGGAGAAGAGCCCAGCTCCCTCCTCTCCACAACCTCCCCTCAGGTAGTTATAGAGAGCAATGAGGTCTCCCCTCAACCTCCTCTTCTCCAGGCTAAACAATCCCAGCTCTCTCAGCTGTTCCTCATAGGGCCTGTTCTCCAGCCTCTTCACCAGCCTTGTCGCTCTTCTCTGGACTCTCTCCAGAGCCTCAACATCCTTCTTGTGGCTAGGGGCCCAGAACTGAACACAGGATTCAAGGAGTGGCCTAACCAGGGCCGAGTACAGAGGGAGAATAAATTCCTTGGATCTGCTGGTCACACCATTTCTGATACAAGCCAGGATGCCCCCCAGGTGACAGACCCAGGTCCCTCTCCTCCTGGTAGCTTTCTAGACAGACTCCTCCTAGTCTGTAGCTCTGCATAGGGTTGTTGTGCCCCAAGTGTAGGACCCGGCATTTGGCCTTGTTAAACCTCACGCCATTAGACTCAGCCCAGTGGTCCAGCCTGTTCAGACCCTTTTGCAGAGCCTCCCTACCCTCCAGCAGATTGACGCTTCCACCCAGCTTAGTATCATCTGCAAACTTGCTAAGGGTGCACTTGATGCCTTCATCCAGGTCATTGATAAAGTCATTGAACAGGGCTGGACCCAGCACTGAGCCCTGGGGCTCACTACTTGTCACTGGCCTCCAGCTGGATTTAACTCCATTTACCACCACTCTCTCTTGTGCTGCTGTGTAAAAAGAATAATTATGTAGTTTACACATATACCATGTAAATTACTATGGAAACCAGATGTAACTTACACTACAAGGTGCCTTGTAACTCATCTCTGCTGAGCAATAAATCCTTCTCCCCTTTCTTCTTGGCAAAACTTTGAGAAACTTTACTGCTGTTTTCTATCAGCAGCTACAACAGATGGCTGGCACATGCTTGCTTTACTAAGAAAGTGGGATCTCTACAACATTACTTTGATCCCTGGTGGCATGTCTACAACACTGAGATGCAAAATACCACAGCTGAGCAGAATTTAAATATTAAAGGTTTGGAACTGTGCTCTCGATATGAGAACCCCCTGTCTAAAAATCATGCTCACAGTATGTAAACATCTTCACATTCCACATGGAAATCTTGGTACAGAGGTCAGAAAACAAAGTATTTCCTCTGTTTGATGACATGAAACCACAGTGAAGTTACTACTGTAAATCCCCAAAGTGTGAGTTTATGCAATTACCTTGACCAAACTTCCAGAACAGCCGTACTTTTATTGGGAGAAAATTGAATTGTGCACATAAGACATCTTTTTAAGCTGAAAAGTATCAGTGTAATCACTGCGTATGAATAATATATATACAAAAAAATTGATAGCTTCTTTCAAGAAAAGTTTCCTTTGAAGAAATAATGTTTTGAAATTCACCAGTTTTGTTTCCAAGGAAATAGTAATGTTTGGATGGAGCATCCTATTGCAACAATAATGCCTTAAAATTAGTAGTTCATTGGTTTTCCTCTGGACAAGGAGAAAAACTTCTAACATAACTGGATACTTTATCTTCACGGTCAGTCTACATCTCAGCAATATAATTCCAGAGAAAGGGATTGAATTCTTCATGGCTCATGGTCACATTACTGAGATTAGAACCAGCCTCCAGGTGATGCAGTTATATAGCATTTCTAAGCTCCAATTTATAACAGAAATCATGCTAGAAAACATAACGGTGGCATATATGCCCTCTTCCTAAGAGGTGGGCATCTTTTTGCTTTACACATGCAGATTAATAACTCTTCAATCAGAAGAAACTCAGCCTCTCCAGTAGAGACAAATTCAATTGCCACAAGGACTACATGTTGGGTTGTCCCCTTATTGTGCTCCTGTGACCACAGGCACTCTTAGGACTACCTAGTGTTCTTTCTCCAGCACTTGATCCCCTGTGTGTGCACACATCTATCTCCTGTCATAGGGCAGGATTGCCACTCTCATACCACACAAAGACATGCGTCTAGCAGAAAAGGGCTGGATATATCTGTAGCACTTAATACAGATGCAATATCCATGCAATATGAGATATGTGGTTGCACTCTCCAGGCACGTGGGCCAAGTCCTATTCACACACGGGACTGAGTATTCAGATGTCACACCCTGGGCACACCTTTAGCTGTGCAAGAGGAAAGAAGCTGTGGGTCACTCTTGACACTGGATGTAGGAAGCAAGATGCTGCAGTAATTCATCTGACCCCAAACACTTCTGTATCTGAAAGGAAGAAGGTAGCCTGAAGAAGTTGCGGTCCAGACGTACTGTTTCTGTGGATCAAACCAGACACTGCCACAGAATAAAAATTCCAACTTGGTTTTTGATTCTTTTCTCATCTCTCATCTATTAAATAGACCTGACTGCTGCTCTGTCACTGACCACTTGCTTCCTGTGCACTGATTAACCTTTTTCTTTTGACATGGTTCTCTCCCACCAATACTTATTTACATGTAAAATTAATTTTATTTCTGTCAGAATTCCAGCAGAAAGTTAAGCATACATACTGGTGTTTGTCAATTTGGAGCTTAAATATCTACCTTAAGTTCCTAAACACTGTGGAGATGTTACCACTGCAATCTCTGGTACGGTCTACTGGTGGACGCTGTGAAATATGCTGCAGAATTAGTTAGCATAATAAGGTCTATTCTTCTCTCTTTGGAAGGCCTTCATGTACAATCTTCTCCAGAGGACAAGAACCCCAAAAGTCCTTATTCTTTCTTCTGCAAAAAAGCCCATGAATAAAAACACAAAGCACACCACTGAGTTTTAGTGATTTAGTCCATTGTATGCCACATACTACTACTGATTTTTGCTTTTTCAAACCTTGCAAACCAAGGACCAATCTTTGTAATAACCAATTTACCCAGATTATGTCTTTTTTTTTTTCTAATCAGAACATAGCATCTCTAATCTTACATTTAAATTCATGTGTAAAACCACAAGGTACATAAAAACATAACAATCCTGTCCTGCCTTACCCCAGCCTTCTCAGAACCTCTGGCCTACCCTGGCTTCACCAGAAAAAAGCAGGTATTCATCATCCTCAGACACTTAAAATTCTGAGTTTCCCTTCATATTTCCCAATAATTAATCAGGACTAATGGACTACGGACTAAAAGTAACTGATGTTTTTCTGTAGTTAATGTTTCCTAGTGAAAAAAGCTTTAATTGTCTGTTTACCATGCAAAATCTTTTCCACATAAAATGGTTTCAGGTCACAGAGGCCACTGTATTAGAAACAGAACATCTAAATGTAGTGGGTTTTTACCACTTCAGTTTTCACAGAATACAGGCATAATCTAGTCCTTAAAATGTTCCTTGCAACAGACATTTTTGAACTAGAATATGGACATACGCAGTGGTATAGGACTGAGAAGTATTGCCACTCCCTGGGTTGGATATTTACTCACCTAAAACTCGGATCACTGTTTATCCCAGAACCAAGTAGACTGTATCTACCTATGGGCTATTTATACCTACTTTGCACAGGTATGAACAGGGATGCACGGTGCATGGTAGATGAAACTTAGTCCTACCCTGCTGGAGGTTCCAGGTGTGGTGGGTGGATGAAGGCTGGCAGCCAGACACCCACCCAGCCGCTCTCTCATTTCCCTGTCTTGTTGGTATCAGGGCTAGGATCCATGTAATGACATAGACAGTCTCTCCTGTATCTGCTCAGAAGAACTCGTATCTTTAGCCCCAAAATTTGGAGCCTGAGAGAAACATCTTCAGATCTCAGGTTATACGATGGTAAGAGGCCTATAAGGCACAAGATAAAAGACTGAGAGGAAGTTATTTCAATCCTACTGAACAGGAGGCAACTGTATGTTACTTTACAGTTGTTTCACAGAGAGCAGTCTAGTACTTCAATATCCTGAACACTTTTCATCTTTCAAAGAGAACTAGAATTTTTTCCTTTTTTGCCCCTTTTCTTTTCCTTCTTCCTTTCTTGTCTCTCTTCTCTCCTTTTCTCTTGTCTTCTTGTCTCTTATCTCTGCTTCTCTCCTCCTCTCCTTCTTCTTTCCCTTCCCACTTCCCCTTCCCTGACTCAGGAAATTCCCAGACACGTCTTCTGCCACAGTAAAGGTAGGAAATATTCGATATTTTCCTGAACTTGTTAGTGGAAACTTCTAAGAACCTGCACATTTAAAACCAATACAGAACACTGAAAAAAAACTGTTAAAATCTACTCATTTCTTCGTCTCGAAAAATATCAGCAATTTGGTGAAAAAGAAACTTTTGCCACAAATTACTTTTATCCTACTCTATTTGCAACACTACTGTGGACACCGATTGACTAAGGTACATAAAAAAAGGTACACCAGTGATGTTGCCTTGTGGGCTGCAGAAGAAATACTGATGTTTCTTCCTGTTCCTTCTCATCAGGAAAAGGGCTGGGTGGTACAGGCACGTTACGTGTCTAGTTTCCATAGAAGACGACAAGAATGGTTGATAGCAGGCAGCTGTACCCAAACATCTCTAAAGGATGCAGAACCCAGTATGTTCATGCTACCAAAAATTAGACATTTTCTCTAGGATGCTAAGTATGCCCATTTTCCTCCCATACTCCTAAAACACCAGAGGGTTGAAACTCCTTCCTTGACTCAGGTTGCTAGTTGAGATCCTGCTCTTTCATCTAGAGACCCACATAGGTATTTTAATTCTCTTCAGCCATAAGACTGAAGTCTCAATGTTTATACTGACCACACACACAGATGAACATGTAAGGTACAGCTGGATAGAATTAAAACATCTCCAAATGCAGAGTCTCCCAATTTTTAACACTTGTTTGACCTATAAATACGTGAATGTTAACACACAATGCTGGGAACACCATAGTGCAATGATGCTACTTTAACTGTTAAAGTATATTGCTTACTAATTATGTTTTGTCTAACATGAATTCAACAAAGAAGAGGAGAAATATTGGGTTAAACAGATTTGCCGCTGCTGAGAGGGATTTTGCCCTACAAGTTGTATCAAGGGCAACACTTTCCTATACAGTCTTTAAGTCTCTGACTCTTCTGGCCAAAATCAGTGCTACAATCATATTTTTCTAATGAGCTACCAATAGGCAGCAAAGGACGGAGAAGGGAGCTCAGGAAAGGACAAGAGAAGAGGGACAGATTTCAAAATAGCACCTCAAACTTCCTTTCCAAGACCAGGCAGTTTTATCACAGACAACAAGTGAAGCTGACAGAGAAATGGTGCAGGAAAGAGACACCTAAAATGCACTAATTATTTCTAGATATTTAAATGCCAAGCCTTGGCATACAAAGCTGTTTTCTCTGTAAAGGTGGACTGGAAAGTCAAAGACTTTGAGTAAGTCACTTAGCGTTTTGTGGGTAGCATTTTGCCCCTCCACATTCCCCTCCCTCTCTAAAGGAGGGTTTGGAGTGTTAGGAAACTCAAAGGCTTTATGAGGACAGCAAAAATTAGAAGGACCTCAGACAACACCTGAAAGCCAAACAAGTCCTGTAATCGTGAAGAGTATTTTAGAACAACCAAAACCACAACCAAACTTGTGAAGCTGCAATTAGCTTAATTATACAACCACTTTTCACTAAAGGTAAATAGCTTCAACTTTACTAAGTTCTCCATTGCACATGGCTGTTGTACGGCACTGTAAAAACGATTCAATTTTATCCATAGTTTTTATGTTACAAATTTAACATATGTCATCAGTGTGTCAAGTCGTGCATATGTTTCTCCATGAAAATATGTCACACATTTTTATCTTTTCAACAAAAGAATCCAAAGGGATTCAAGACGCCGTAGATTTATATGGGTCTGCAATTAAACTTGGTAAAAATTACATTTAAGGACAAGAATTGTTATTCACCAGGGCTGCACGGGTGAGCGCGTACGATCAGTAAATGGAGAGCGATGAATAAACTGCAGTGGATGCCCAGAAGCTACAGAAAGTTCCAAGGAAATCGCATCCACGGAACTGCTGCCAGGTAACATTTTACTGAGAGCAAAAGCACCCGGTGCCCCCCCTATGCTCCCTGCATCCCACACGCTGTTTCCCATGTCCCCCCTTGCTCCCTGCATCCCATCCAGTGCTCCCTGCTTTTCACCCGCTGCTCCCTGCGGTCCCCAGAGCTTTCCGTGCCCTCCACTGCTCCCTGCATCCCACCCGCTGCTCCCCGCGCCCTCTGTTCCCTGCATCCTACTCACTGCTCCCCACATCCCACCCACTCCTCCTCATGCCTCCCCTTGCTCTCCGCATCCCACTCGCTGCTCCCCGCATCCCACTCACTGCTCCCTACATCCCACTCGCTGCTCCTCGTGTCCTCCATTGCTCCCCGCATCCCACCCGCTGCTCCCTGCATCCCACTCACTTCTCCTTGCTCCCTCCTCTGCTCCCCACTTCCCACCCGCTGTTCCCCGCTTCCCACACACCGCTCCCCGCTTCCCACTCACTGCTCCCCATGCCCTCATTGCTCTCTGCATCCCACTTGCTGCTCCCCGCTTCCTACCCACTGCTCCCTACATCCCACTCGCTGCTCCTCATGCCCCCCCTTGCTCTCCGCATCCCACTCGTTGCTCCCCGCATCCCATCCGCTGCTCTCCGCATCCCACTCGCTTCTCCTTGCGCCCTCCCCTGCTCCCCACTTCCCACCCTCTGTTCCCCGCATCCCACCCGCTGCTCCCCGCGCCTTCTGCTCCCCGCATCCTACTTGTTGCTCCCCACATCCCACCCACTCCTCCTCACGCCCCCTCTTGCTCCCCGCATCCCACCCACTGCTCCTCATGCCTCCCCTTGCTCTCCGCATCCCACCCGCTGCTCCCCGCATCCCACCCACTGCTCCCTACATCCCACTCCCTGCTCCTCGTGTCCTCCATTGCTCCCCGCATCCCACCCGCTGCTCCCCGCATCCCACTCGCTTCTCCTTGCGCCGCTCCTCGCTTCCCACCCGCTGTTCTCCGCTTCCCACTCGTTGCTCCCCACGTTTCCCACTGCTCCCTGCATCCCACTCCCTGCTCCTCGTGTCCTCCGTTGCTCCCCGCTTCCCACCCGCTGTCCCCCGCTTCCCACTCGTTGCTCCCCGCGTTCCCCACTGCTCCCTGCATCCCACGCACTGCTCCCCATGCCCCCCTTGCTCTCCGCATCCCACCCGCTGCTCCCCGCATCCCACTCACTGCTCCCTACATCCCACCCGCTGCTCCCCGCATCCCACTCGCTTCTCCTTGCGCCTCCCCGCTTCCCACCCGCTGTTCCCCGCATCCCACTCGCTGCTCCCCGCGTTCCCCACTGCTGCCCGCATCCAGCCCGGTGCTTCCCGCGTCCTCTCTCCGCGGGACGTGTGGGCTCCGGGCTCTGCCGCGCGGGACCGCCCCGCACCCTGGCGCCCGGGGAGGGTTTTCTTCGCCTTTCCCGGGGGCGACCCCGCACCTACCCGCCCGGTGGCCTGCCAGGTGAAGTTGAGGGCGCGGATGCGGACGGGGACCGCGGGCATCCTCCGCTGCGCCCTCCTGAAGTCGTGCGTGAACGGGGCCATCCTCCCCTCGGACACGATCAGGACGTCCTCCTCGAAGCCTGCGGAGGCAAAGGGGGCGCGATGGGCGGCGGCGGCGGCGGCGGCTCCGCTGCCCTCCCCGCGGGGCGCTCGCCCGCCGCTCACCGATGAGCAGCCGCGCCTGGCGGCCGTCGATCCAGACGTAGAGCGAGTCGGGCCGGCGCGGCGCTGCCCGCAGGCCGCACAGGCTCAGGGCGCCGCAGAGCAGCGCCCAGCACAGCCGCCCCCCCGGCACCATCATCCCCGCGGCCGCTCCGCCGCTGACAGCGGGACGACGGGACGCGACGGGACGGGGGAGGGGAGGGCTCCTCCCCGCCGCCTCCCGAGAGGAGGGGCCGCAGGTGGGCACGGCGAGGCCACGGCTCCTCCGCGTCGGGAGGCTCCTCGTGGAGCTCAAGGAAGCGAGCGCCTTTCGTCATAGAATCATAGAACAACCAGGTTGGAAGGGACACATCGGATCTTCTAGTCCAACCATTCCCATCAAACACTAAACCAAGTCTCTCAAGACCTCATCCACCCGTGCCTTAAACACCTCCAGGGAAGGTGAATCAACCACCTCCCTGGGCAGCCTATTCCAATGCCCAATGGCCCTCTGTGTGAAAAACTTCCTCCTAATCTCCAGCCTAAATCTCCCCTGGTGGAGCTTGAGGCCATTCCCTCTTGTCCTGTCCCCTGTCACTTGAGAGAAGAGGCCAGATCCCTCCTCTCTACAACCTCCTTTCAGGAACTTGTAGAGAGTAATGAGGTCTCCTCTCAGTCACAAAAGCATTATTGAAGAATCTCAGGTGTGCTTGAATAAGCTAAGTTTGCACGTAGCAGCTGCCCGAAACATGCAGGCTTTGAGTTATGGGTTACGGAAGCACCATCAAAATGGCGCGTCGATGCAGTTGGGCAGGGGCCCCCAGTGGGATCCAGCAAAGACAGGCAAGGCGCCTGCCCATGCTGGCAGATCAGGCCACAGGTGCAGCAAGGATGGTTCTTCCCAGCTCTAGAGAACTGCACAATGAATATGACAAGGTGCTAAAGTGAGAAAAAGCTTTCACCTTGCCTTTGTCTGAAGGTCTTATAAACAGCAGAGAGTGAAAAACATTGAAATGTTGCTATTTACAAAGAAAGCAGAACTGTCCCAATATAGAAACTTAGTAAAGTTGAAAGAATTTTCTATTCAAAAAGTTATTTTAGCAGAATTATGCCTTTCAAAAGAAAAGAATAGTTCTTCAATTTGCCTGTTTCTTTCATAAGAAAAAAAAAAAAGTCTTTTTCTAAAAGCAAAAACTAACCAGGAGAGAGATAATTTGAATCAAACTCCCAGGTTTCTGTCTGTAATGCTCTGGAAGAAACTGGAGGGTATTTTCTGTCTCTGAATGTTTCTTTGGATGAAGCTGCATTCCATCCCACCCTGTCAGTGTGACTGCAAAGGTTGTCTCTGGATAACTGCCTGAAACTGAATTCTTCAGGTCATGGGAAACATCATGAAGTTGGTCTTGCTTTTCGAGACAGATCTACTTGAGCAGAGTTAGCCATGTCAGCATATACACCTGGAAAAGATACTGAACTGTGTCATTTGTTTTCATTTTCGTGCGCTTACCCAAACTGTTAACAGTGGGTTTTTTTAAGCAAGAAGTCTATGCTTCAACACATGAAATGACTTTGCCCTCCTGCTGATATGCTGTACGGTGGGTTTTCCTGTATCTCATTTGGAGGACTCTTCTGCCACGGTCATTGTATCACTTCACTAATCCCATATCACTGTTCCTGTACTGCAGTAGGTATCTCTCCCTAATTTCTGTTGTCCTGTCTGCTTGGGATTTTATTTCCAAATTTCCTAGAACAGCAGACATACATTGTACCAGAGAGAAGCACAGGTGCTTCCATGCTGTATGCTTGTATATGTATGCATACATTCATGAATAACCTTTAATTATCATAGAATCATAGAACCATAGAATAGTTTGGGTTGGATGGACTCTAAAGATTATCCAGTTCCACACCCCCTGCCATGGCTGTCCAAGGCCCCATCCAACTTGGCCTTGAACACCTCCAGGGATGGGGCAGCCGCAGCTTCCCTGGGCAACATGTGTCAGTGCCTTACCACTCTCATGGTGAAGAAATTCTTCCTTATGAAGCAGAGCATTAAAATGACATCCCTAATCCTCTGTATACCAGTACACATAAGGTATCTCTGCACCTATTTTCCAACCCCTTTCCTCCCAGCTCCACTGCATTTTATGGATGCAGAGCTGGGACTCAGGGAGGAGTATCTTATGGAAGTTTACCTGAGGAGTGCATTTGTGGGCAAATATAGGCTGGAATATACTTCTCCTAAGTCATAGAATCACAGAATAGTTTGGGTTGGTAGGTACCTTAAAGATCATCTAGTTCCAAACCCAGGTGATTCCCTGGTAACTTGTCTCGCAGAAAAATCTTCGGCTCCAAAAACTGCAGTCAGCATATGAAGTCTAACACAAACGCCCCGTCTCTAGATATTTATTAGATAAAGGTGGTTGGTGGTTTTTTGTTTGTTTATTTGCTTGTTTGTTTGTTTATTTCACAGAATCTCTAGGTTGGAAAAGACCCACCGGATCATCGAGTCCAACCATTCCCATCAATCACTAAACCATGTCCCTCAGCACCTTGTCCATCCGTACCTTAAACACCTCCAGGGAAGGTGACTCAACCACCTCCCTGGGCAACCTGTTCTAGTGCCCAGTGACCCTTTCCGTGAATTTTTTTTTCCTGATGTCCAACCTGAACCTCCCCTGACGGAGCTTGAGGCCATTCCCTCTTACCCTGTCGAATTTATTTATTTGCTTATTTGCCTGTTTATTTATTTATTTAAGGGGGGGGGGGTATTTCTTTATTTATATAATGGTTCGGTGGTGAATTTGCCAGTGTCAGGTTTAGGGCTGGACTCAGAATCACTGAACGGTTTGTGTTGGGAGGGACCTTAGAGACGATGCGATTCCCTTCGGAGGCCGATGCGAGGGCGCCCCCTGCCGGCCCCGGTCGCTCCCCGCAGAGAAAAAGTTCTATCACGTGGAGATTTGGGATGTGTAAAAGAAAACGGCTCTTAGTTATTTTGGAAATTTACTACTAATGGATTTTATTTTAGAAAGCAGAAAAAATATTGTGATTTTAAGAACCACATGTGATTAATTTTTCTTAGCTTAAAAATATACAAGTGATTTTATATTTGCAACTAAAGAGAATCATAGAATCATAGAACAAACAGGTTGGAAGGGACCCATCGGATCTTCTAGTCCAACCATTCCTATCAAACACTAAACCATGTCCCTCAGGACCTCATCCACCCGCGCCTTAAACACCTCCAGGGAAGGGGAATCAACCACCTCCCTGGGCAGCCTATTCCAATGCCCAATGACCCTCTGTGTGAAAAACTTCCTCCTAATCTCCAGCCTAAATCTCCCCTGGCGGAGCTTGAGGCCATTCCCTCTTGTCCTGTCCCCTGTCACTTGGGAGAAGAGGCCAGATCCCTCCTCTCTACAACCTCCTTTCAGGTACTTGTAGAGAGTAATGAGGTCTCCTCTCAACCTCCTCTTCTCCAGGCTAAACAACCCCAGCTCTCTCAGCCGCTCCTCGTAGGGCCTGTTCTCCAGCCCCTTCACCAGAAAAAAATGTCTGGACTCTAAAGTGTTTAGAATGAGGTTTAAAAGACACCTTAATACAGGTAGGAAATTTGTATATTCTAATAAAGTTATTTACATAATCACTATTTACGTAATAAGACCAGGTTGGATGGGGCCTTGGGCTGCCTGATCTAGTGGGAGGTGTCCCTGCCCATGGCAGGGGGATTGGAACTGGATAATCTTTAAGGTCCCTTCCAACCCAAACTATTCTATGATTCTGTGATTCTACATTGCTATTTATAATTTAAAAGGGGTCTCGTTAAGCTCTAGCAAAAGAAAGGGATGTAATTGTCAGGTAATACCCCATCATTTCTGAAACTTTGGGGGTAACCTGGGTCAGTGTTTCACCACCCCCATCATGAAGAATTTCTTCTTGTTGTCTAGTCTAAACCTCCTCCCCTCCACTTTAAAGCCATTCTCCCTGTCCTACCACTACAGGCCCTTGTAAAATATCCCTCCTCAGCTTTCTTGAAGCCCCTTCAGGTCGCTATACGGTCACATCAGAGCCTCCTCTTCTGCAGGCTGAACAACCCCAACCCTCTCATCTACCAAGGCTTAAGTGAGTTGCGCGTTAGTGCTCAGGCTGGCCTGTTCTCAGTTTCTCTTCACTATAGGATGGTACCACAATGAGGTTAACCGAGGATATGGTTCACAAAGCTTGTGTTCATACTGCCCAATTGAATTCAATGTGCAGACCTAGGTAAGAGCTTATTGTATTTCTTCTTGATCCATTCTTCAAATGCCTCTTTCTCCTAAAATACATGACATATTTAAGGGAATAATACTAACTTTTTAAGTGAATTGAGACCACTATGGAGAGTGGATTGGAATACACTTGGAAAATTTAACATTTTATGGTTCTTTGTTTAATGAAATGAAAAACATACATAAAACCAGAACTACGTCGTGAGTGTGGCTTCATGATCCACTGACTTTCGTAGGAATGCATCTATAGTGGATTTGTGGTCTGCCCTGACGCTCATTGCAACTGACAGCATCCCTATGATGATGACCTAAGAATGAAATAATGAATGGAGGATTTGAATGATGATACATCAAAGGAGGGATATGGGAGTCACTGCCTGACGCATTTTGTTCATGTGTTTTGAATAACATAAAAAGAGGGAGAAATACGAATAACTACTAACAGTTATAGGCATAAATATGGCCTGAGGTGATAACTTTCATCCCAAAGGAATTATACATTCTGCTTCACCTCCTGCTTCTGCACCGGGTGTGCAGAAATAGTAAATATATATTTTATTTATTTGTATATTTGTGATGAACATTGGCAGATAATAACTAACACCTACATGATTTAAATAAGGAAGAAGGTTCCAAATTGAAGCAGGATTTTGGGAAGTGCTCAGCTTTTGTTGGGTCTGTTCACTGAAATTAATTGCAAAATTCCTTCTAGTTTCAGTAGAAACAAATTTTATTAATTGGGAATTAGATCTCCTTAAATTCTTGCTGTTTAGGCCAAAACAGAGCTAGAAGGAAAAACATAGAAGTAATGGAATTATTTTTATTAGAAAATTAATTTCTTCTGGAATTGGAATGTGTTGAATTTTCTGAAATTTCAAATGGGAAATCAGATACTCCATCTTCAATTATTCCAAACATACCATTCCAATTATTTATTTTAAAACATAGCCTATATTGTAATATTAAAGACTATGTTAAAGCAACACTCTGAAGATTGTAATGTTACACACCCTGGAGGTGGAAGAGCTCTCCTACTTTATAACATACTGTTCATGATGCAGTTCATATCTCTTCCGTTTCTCTTCCTACAATGTTTGTGGCTCATCCATTGGAAAGCATGGAACTGATCTGGCTTTGAATTAGGCTTGATGCATAAGAAGACAATTATTTTTAGACCTGTTCCCTCATTTGTTGCTGAAGTTGAAAAGTTTAAAAGTGAATGAGACGGGAGTTTGCAGAAGTAAAGATGATCACATTGCTAAAGAAGTCAGAAACTCATCCTTGTCTACGTTTCTGTCATTTTCCTATGTGGCTCCTTCATTCTTTTTCTACACGGACACCAATTTTTAGTTTTCATTTCTGGTTGCCTAACATCAGATCTTCAGTCTTGCCTGCTGGATACTAGAATCCAGGCAGATAATCCCAGATGTGGTGCACAAATGTACAATTCTGTCTTTTAAAAGGATGATATAGCTGAGATGATCAGGGAAGGTGATGCAGAGTATAGAGAAAAAGAAGTGTCAAGTAAGCATTGTGAGTTTTCTGCAACTATATTCTTAGCTGTGATCTTACAATGCATGCAAGTTTGTCATATGTGCAATCTACATGTTGGGAGTTTTAAAAGTGTTTGAATCATTGAATTTGCAATTTTTAAAATGATGGGGGTTTTTTATAACTTGTTTGCCATTTCTCAGCTTTTAAAAAAGCAAATCTAACTTTTTAAACTGCAGTAGCAAATTCATGTTCCTTCAATGTAATTAATTCTGATTTTCATTACTTTAATAGTTTGGGGTAAATTTAGAGTTTAATGGTTTCATTTTTAGAAGGAACAGTGCACACTATTTTAGCAGTTTTCCCCCAAATTGATCATTGCTATCAGCCTGAAGGCATCAGTTCTAAGTTCTTTCTTCTGGTGGTATGACTTCTAATGGTGCTTCAAGTTGCACTTCTGAAATAGATTTAGTGATTGACTGAGAGATGTGAATACTTATTTCAAAGTAATTTTAAACAAAGTAATTTTAAATAAAGAAAAAATAGACCTTTTTCAGTTTTATTGCATTTTTATAAATCATTTCCATGCAAGTATATTTGTAATTTTTTCCATTTTCTCAAATCTTGATTATCGATTTTTTCATAGAAAAAAAGGGTATAATGAAAATTATGTGTCCTTAGGACAATTGAAAAACATTCTAAATAGTTAAATTAGTGTAGTGTTAGCATAATTTGCTGTACCACTCCTGCTTATAAGATTAACAATTGGACTTAATTTATCCAAGTTTCATTGAAGTATTTAGTTATAAAGTGTTCTCGGAAATAATCAAAGAAAAACCTTATACTGGAATATCAGAATCATAGAATCACAAGGTTGGAAAAAACCACCGGGTCATCAAGTCCAACCATTCCTATCAAAATACTAAACCATGCCCCTCAATGCCTCATCCACCTGTCTTTTAAACACCTCCAGGGAAAGTGACTCAACCACCTCCCTGGGCAGCCTCTGCCAGTGTCCAATGACCCTTTCCATTAAACTTATTTCCCTAATGTTCAGCCTAAACCTCTCCTGGTGGAACTTGAGGCCATTGCCTCTTGTCCTGCCCCTGTCACTTGGGAGATATGCACATATAAATGCACATATAAAACCATTCTTACAAGTTTCCTGTTATTCCTTGAATTTATGAAACTTCTGTAGTACTTTTTAGTACATGAAAACACATAACTGCCTCACCAAGGTGTTTTGTCCTGGGCTGTTTGAGAGAGGATGGATCGTTGCTTGGAAGTGGCAGCCTTAGCTTAGGGTGGTGGTCCGGGGTCTGCTGGTTTTATCTGTGCTCAAACACAAAGAACCAGCCAGTTCAGGGGACAATGGGGAAATATTCTCCTGATTTTTAATTGCCCTTGTTTATTTTTCATTAATGTTCCCTCGTTTTGCAGACTAAGAAACCCAAATATTCCTTAGCCTTCTGTTTTCCAGTACTTAGTGCCCTAAATATTGTCATGACTCGAGTTGCTTGACCCTTCCATCCAGTGCATGTCCCTGATTTCTTTTTCTATCAGATCTCTTCCATTTTCCTGGTCATCCTTCCTTTTCTCTGGCTATTTGTTAGCAGTACTCCTTTCAGAGCTGTATTGGCAAATGTACCATTCACAAGGCCACACCACTGATTTTTCTTGAGAACGTTGTTTTATTTTTTATGTTGGCATCCTGTGAAAATGACACCTACACAATGTTCAACAATGTTTGTGAATGGATTAGTTGACTTCTATCAATTCTGACATGTCATTATAGGTCTCAAAGTGTATTTAATATCTTACTACAAAGCAGTTAGACATAGAGCAGAAAAGAAAAGACATCTTCTAAACATCCTGACTGTGACAGAAGTCCAGTCTGTCCCTACGCATTATTACTTATAATAGGATTACTTTTCTCTAGATGTCCCTAAGTGCAGGGGGAACTTCAGTTGAAGATTACACCTTCTCAGACATAAGATGAATCAGTTTTGAGCTGTAAACCATAGTAACCCAGTCTGTGTTAGATTCAGTGCCCTTTGAGATTGCTAGTACTGCACTTAGCATTTCATTATCCCATAAACTAATTCTCTTTTTTAGCTCTTTTCCAACAGTTTCTGTTGCTCATGTCTGTTTGAGACAAATCTTCTTAGATCTTACGAAGAGGTACCAAGATGTATTTTTTCCACTCTAGTGGACATGTTTTTACAGTAAGCAACACTGAATTTAGTGGGGTGTTAGAGAGAAAGCTAGAAGATCTTAACAAAGCAAAAATGGGAAAAAGGAGAGAAAAGCGGATGCACTTAAGTTTCTTCCTTAGAAGTGATGGAGAACATGAATAACAACTGACAGAAATTCATCCTTCGCAAAACTATTCTTGCATCAAAGGAAGCAATCCTTTTATCAAAGTTAACTGCAACATCAGTTTCAGAGGGTTTAACTTCTACATCTGTTGGAGGAGATAATGGGCAGATTTGATAAATATTGCTCACTGAAAAGGAATGAAATGTATGAGAGCTGTATGATTTGCTGCTGAATGTGGCTGCCTACAAAGCCTTTGATGGGTATGTCATACACTGGAGATTAAAAGCTTCAATTCGGCGACTATGGGATCATGCAAGCTTCTTTGATAACACATCAAGCGGTCTGTGACTCGCCTAGCAAGAAAGCTTTAAGTGCTTACAGAATCATAGTTAAAACTAAAGATAGCATTACAATTTCTCACAGAAATAATAATAAAAGCACATAAAAATCTTTTGGGAACATTCTTGGAAAACTATAGCTAATGTCTGAAAAGACCATCAGAGTGGCAGTGCCTTAGGAACAGAAATACAAGAATGTATAATGTCTGTCCTAGGGTAGGGAAGAATAGAAATGGGAGGGATTATAGATGCCATAACATGAAATAATGCCTTGCATATGGTAAAGAATATGTGAATTGTAAAGTGGGGAAAAATTTCTTTGGGCCATATGTTCCCTTCTGGCATTTAACTGCATGGGAGAACAAAATAATCCAAAAATCATGTGATTTTTGAACCGCAGCCATTCAAATATGTTCTCCTGCTGCCTTTGTGTACTATGGAGAGTGGGTTCCACACGTCCTATATGAGAAGCTACACAATACTTTGAACAGTATTAGAGGAAGGGGAGCATGGCCCATTCGTCTCCCAGTTCCAACCTTCCCCATGATGGAACTGGCAAGGAAACAGAAGAGCAAGGGTGGGCAGGGCAGGAATCCTGATACTCAGTTCAGAGTTTTGGTAGAATATGAGTCAGGCACATGGGATGCCTTCCTAGCCTAAATAAAGTCAGTGGTAAAACTGCTGTTGACCTAATGGGGACAGAATTTCTTTCTCATTATATATCTTTGTCACCTTCATCCTCCTGGAATGAGTACATAGCTGCTGCTGAGCATTGCCCCAGGCTCCTGGTGCTGATGTACCATACATAACTCTCTCCTGGCAGCATCTGAAGATAGGACAGGACACTGAGAAGTTCGTGGTCAGAGTGGGACCACCTATACCTTCCATTTAATGTGTGTAGATTTTAGGTGGTATCAGAACACTGTGGGGAAGGAGCTGCTCATTTGTCAAGTCTTCCTTTTCTATTTTTTAAGCCACAGCCTATTGGCCATGATTTTACAGAAATATTGAATTCCTTAGTTTTGCTGCTTTCTTACCATGTAGCCAGAAAGCCAGGAGCACACATACAAGGGAAACCTGGAAGGAGTGCTTTGTAGGGGCTCCATTTAAAATATGTGGTAGCAGAAGATAGGACATGTGGCAGTTCTGCTTACATGGCAAGTACGCAAAGGTATTCTGACTTGTCTCAGTACAAGGGAAGCTGTGTAACATAACATCACCTAGAAATAAGTGAAGCATATTGAGCTATAAAGCTAGATGGAGGAAAAAAAATAACACACTGAGGTGGTCTGAAACAACAGAAAACTACACCATGAAAATAAAGAACTTATAATTAGGGCATCTTATATTCACTGATTGTGGAATATTCCTTCCTAAGTAAATTATTTTCTACTACTTGTTCCCTGGGCATTCAAGTTATTGTTTTCTAATTGATAATGTCTATTACACTTGCTAAGCTTAATTTATCACACACGAGGAAATAAAATCTTTGTTCAGTTTTGGCTGCTTTGGCATGGGGTAGACTGAGTGAGTGGCGTTTGTGTGGGACTAGACCCTGAGAATCAAAACAACTGGACTGAGGGCAAAGGTTTTTCAGTCCTTTTGATAATGTTGGGTAAAGGAGCTGAGGAACAGATTGCCAAGAGTCTTAATCCTTGACATGCAGGGAAGAAAGCTGAAAGGAGAAATGCAGCAACAGATTCAGAAGGACAGGATGTTGGCAAGTTCAAAAACTATGAAAGGATGCAATCACCAAGAGAATATAATAAACCTGCCATTAAAAACAATAATTACAAGCCTTCTTAATTAAACTAAATTTTTTCCATATTTACTCAACAACATGTCTGAAAATGATCTAATTAAAATAGGGTATTCTTGGAAAATAAGAGACTTCTGAATCTCTGCAGAAGGCTGGCACTGCTTTTTTTGCTGAAAGCAGCAGACATTCAGAGGTCTTCTGGGTTTATGTCTACATCAGGTAGTGTTAGTGGGTCCCTGAGTGAGATACAAGAGGACTATACTGCTCGGAAAGTTTAACACCAGGATTTGTCTTTGTCATATTAATTCCTGGAGATGGAGGTTGGCTCAATAGACAGGAGCCAGGCAGTTTTTTACAAAAGTGGCAGATTTTAGAGAACAAGCAAGAATTATACAGGCACCACCTGTAGCAACCTTGTAGCAGAATAGCAACCTTGTAGCATGTTTGTTAAGAATAGCAACCTTGTAGCATGTTTGTTAATAGGTTAATGTTCTCCTTTACACACAACTTGTTCTTGAATTGCATAGTTCATGTAGTACTTAGTACCCCACAGTGGGTACCAACAAGGTGAAGCAGAGTGGATATATATGATAAGACAGATAAATCCAATCCTCTCTCTTCCATAGAAGAAAGCGATTCAGTGAAGGGAGTGATGGACTATCTGAAATTTGTATGTATTCTCAGCAATCCTTTCCTAGATAAGATACAGCACTACAGCATTATCAAATCTCAATGGGAGAAGAAATAATGTGAGACTATGGAAAAGTTGGAAGCAAAATGTGAATTCTGAGAGCAATGGATGGATAATGAGACCATTAAAAATGTACACAATATCTACTACACATAGTTAGAGACTTCTGTCTGGAATGAGTTCTTCAGAAAATCCTAATGATAAATGCAGATAGATTCAAAAGGACCCAGGCTTCCACAGTTAACAGAACAAATGAGGAAACTTGTACAGGCAACACAATGTCAATATCAATGATATAAAATGATGTAAAAAATGCTGAATTGTGCATAGTAAAATGTTTCCTAGGGGAAGGAGTATGGAGTAATAGGTCCTAAAGCTTGGCTTTAGTAAATGATAATTTAAATAGGAAATGCTCCAGAGAGTCAGTAAAAACGCCATGGAAAGCAAAGATATGTTACAAAAGAAAGCTAAAACCAAATTACAAGGCAGTGATATAAAATAAATGTCACAGCATCATGCAAAATATATGGAAGTAATTGAAGCAACTATCATTTTCATGCAGCGATTCAGCTTCATACATATATTTATATTCTTTCAAATGATAAAAATAGGTCCAGATGTATCTAAGAACAGGCATGGGGTTGTACTTGAGCTTAGAATAAGGAAGCATGAACACTTGCCTGGGTAAGACCAAAACTCTAGTTATGTTTAAGACTTACTGGATACTGTTTCTACTGAGATTGTACAATATTCACAATGCCAGAAGGTTTAAAACATTTTATAAATTGAATCATCATTTCTAAGTTATGTGCGGTCAGTTGCATACATAAAATGTAGATTTAAGCATTACTTGAAGACACCAACTTGGTCAATACAAGTTGTCTGTTTGTAGGTTTTCATATGGTTATAACAAATAGCAGGTGTACACTAGGTTGCAGATGTGCATGTGTGATATCGAAAAATTTCATTTGAGTAATTAATAATAGTGATCATAGCTGGAAAAGTTTCCAGCCTATATTTTCCAATTAATTTCATTTAGATTTATGAATGATTAGCATTTCCAAAAACTAGTCCATCTGAACTTGGACTCTTGAAAAAATAAGGATTAATTACAAAAGGCTTGTTTGAAAACTTTGATTTCCCTACCTTCCCCATTTTACTTCTTGAAGCCTGCAGCAGAGCTAATTCATTTTCCCTTGGTACCAACCCACAAAGTATGGCCTGTAGTTCTTTTTGTCCTTTAGTGGCACGTTGCCTCAACTGCTGCATGCTTTCTTGTTTCTGCTGCAAACAATGTTGTTGACTTTAAAATTACAATCTTCCTTTTATGATGTAACAAATTCCCATCCATTTCTTTTCACTGTGCCTGTTCAGCACACATCTAAGGGTCTGGTAATACTTGCCCTCCTTGTTTCTGCTTCCATTATGACAACTTTTTAAACTACTTACTGCTTTTTTCTCCAGGTTGAGTAGTGAACTGGCATTTCAGTTTTTGCCTGACTGACTCTGCAACATAGGTAATTTTTTTTGTTTAGCATATTATAGCATATCATAGAAATCATCAAGCATTTAGTTTATTAACTTGCTTTTGCAATATAGTTTGCAGCTTTATTATCTCTAACAAGAATACCATTGACAGTAATAAAGACATCATTCTCCAAAAAATCCCATAAGAAGAGCACAAAAGAAGGGCTGGGGAGAGCACTGGAATGGAATTCCTACTTTACCCTTCTATAACATTTTCCATCTTCGTTCTTAAAGGACTTTTACAAAGATGAATCAGTATTTCCATTTGCCTATGGGAGAAACTGAGTCACCTGAAAAGGAAGTGATTTGCCACACAGCAAGTCAGTGGCAGAGCCAAGAGGCTCTTCATTTCCCGTCTGGTGCCCTCATGACATTAACTCAGTTCACAGCTCTGCCACAGTCTTCTTTATGGCCTTAGGCGAGTCATTCTGGTTCTTTATTCTGCTGAGACTGAAGTGCCTTTTAATTTAAGTGTTTTTTTAAGATTACAGCTGGCTGAAAACGACCACTACTACATCAGCCATATACATGGACGGTTCATTCTTTCTCACGGGTTCTTTGCAGGGGAGAATTTTTTTGTTTAGCACACTGTTACATTAGGTAATATTATACTCTTCTGGCTGTATTTATTTTTCCCAGGAAGCTTTCACAAGGGCTAATTTTAGCCAGGGAAAACTTGTGCTTGTAGATGGTAGAAAGTGGCAAGTTAGAGGAGCCTCTGTTCTGTTGCACAGAGGGTACATCAACTGTGTGCCCCAAATTCTTCAGCTTTGCAAATATTATTTTCCTTTTCCACAGACATCTGGAGCAAAATTGTCAGCACTCCAGATGAAGTCATGGTGTGGATGAGAGGAGAGTTCAATCCTGCAACTACTGCTCCCCATGCAGCATGGATGAATGGCTGAAAAGCACCTTCTTTCTCCTGCCTTTCCTTATACCACATGCACATAAAGCTGAAAAGCATTTCCTGTAGGATTTCTGTTAAGAACACCTCTGCACTGTCCTACAAAGCCTCATGTGGTACAAAGCAGCCTTTTCAGTATTTTGGCTTTTAATTTCTTGTGTATTTTACCATTACTGCTTTCCACTGTTGCCTCTACTTTCTTCTATTTCTTTTTCACTGTTTAATTTCTGTGTGGGATTTTTTTTCCCTTTTTTTTTTGCTTTATTTTCACAAGAAAAGGGAGATGTTCCATTCTAGCCCAATTCATATAAAGGCATGGAGAGGTGAGCTGAAGAGCTAGAGGAAAGCATTGCTCTTGTCTGGCTGTACAGGGAGAGGACTAGAGTTTTGCCGCTGTGAGGATTTCCCAGAAGTCATATTGGAGCTGATCCAACAGTTTACAGTAAAAGGGCTGCAGTTCTAATGCAAGTTCAGCAAGGGAAGGCCATCTTTCAGGTCTGGTACAATAACCAAGAGTAGCTTGGCAGATGTGTCTCTGGTCTGAGAAATAAAGTAACGCCTCTGGACAGGATGCTACATGGCATGCCCTGGACTTGAAGGATCCAGCCTTCATACAAAGTCTGTCATAGAAGAGGAGAGGAAGATCTCTGGTCTGTAATAAGCATCCAGAATTAAGAACAAAAGGCCCCATAACTGGAAGACACTATTGTGGGACCAAGGCATTAGTTTCTTGGTGTCCCTACCACCATTTTCCAACCAAGTTGCTCAGCAGTGTCAACTAAGTAGCCTGCCTCTGAAGAACATTTTACTTTTCTTACATTGGTTCACCCTAAAAGCTGTAGTAGTGGGAGACTGTACTGGAGTTATAGTCACCTTTTCCTGACCAGAAGGCAGAAGTTGCCTACAGGAAAGATGGGAAGGAGATATTTATCATGGGATCTAGTGATAGGACAAGAGGTGATGGTATTAAGATGAAAAAGGATAGATTTAGAGTAGATATTAGGAAGAAATGTTTTACTGTGAGGGTGGTGAGGCACTGGAACAGGTTGCACAGAGAAGTCATGGATGTCCTGTCTGCAGAGGTGTTCAAGGCCAGCTTGGATGAGTCTTTGAGCAACCTGGTCTAGCAGAAGGTATATCTGCCCATGGCAGGGGAGTTGAAACTAGAGGTGATCTTTAAGGTTCCTTCCAGCCCAAAACATTCTATGATTCTATGTCTACTATGCCTTTCAAAACAGTGAAAGCTGGTCCTCTCTGTCATGCACTGTGCATGTTCCCTGCTGAGTGATCAGGCACAGCACTTTTGAAGGACGAATGTGGCACACTCTTGGGCTCGCTTCCATGTCACACCCCACACAGTAGAAAGTGAAGCAATGGTGAAGGTGAAGCCATTAGCAGCATAATTTGGGAAGGACATCTAAGCAGTGATGAAAGAAAAATTTGAGTGAATCTTTCTTGTGGAAGGGAATAGAGTGCAACAATGCTGTCTACATGTGCTAAACAACTGGACTATATGGTACATGCTAGTGGCTCCCATGATTTGCAACACAGAAGCTTTGGTTCAGGTAGGTCCAAGCAGGTTTTAGATGAAGACGTGGTTAACTTACCTGTAGGCCAAAAATTTGTACTCCCTAAATGTACGAGATTTTTATGAGGGAAAACAAAGTTCTATAAATGTGGCATGTACTTTGAATAGGAAATGGTGGTTTTGAAAGCCAGTGGCACTTTGTTCCCATTGTCTGTGAATGGTACTTACAGAAGTTCTTCCTCTATGAGAGAAATTTTCTATGTGAGTGGAATTAGTGACAATGGAAATTACACACCTTAAGAAATTTTTAAAAATATGACACTGATTGCCAGCAACAAAATTATTGATCCAATGGTCAATAAGAAGGTGAGAGGAGGAGAGACTAAGATGCTTGTGGCAGTCTGCACTGCTGAGATATACAAGTGCTTTACATAAGAACATGACACTTTCTAAGGGCTTTCTGCATCTTACCTGCAGTTCATGTGGGGATAACGGAAGTAAGTTTATGCTTAAGAGATAAGGAATATCTTCTCTCATGTTTGTACAGAGCCAGGTACAAGCAACAAAACTGGGTCAGGCCTCCAAGCGCAAGATATTAATACCAATAATTGTTTGGAACACAGTTAGTTTAGTTCTTTGCAGCAGCCTAATGACGTGGACAGAAAGCAGACTAGTGGGCCTAATCTGAACTTCTTCGTTTCTCCTGTTTTTGTCTGTTGTACATACATATTCATTGAATAACTGATATTAGAGATATTAGATATTATCTAATTGATATTAGAGCTTTGTAGCACAAGAAATGCATTACAGAATTAGCCTTAAATGAAAAAGTTAAATGTAAACTTCATTTTTTTCTGTTTCATGAACGATCGCTCTCCACTTAAACATTAGTAGATGACTGAAATAACTGCTAAGTTTTCAAGACATTAGCCTTGGATCAAAATTAGAGATGTAACTCCAAACAGTGAATTCTTTGTGGTAATGTCAACCCTGCTTTTCATGTTGCCACCAAACACCATCAAGTTCTTTGGTTAGTGTGCCATATCAACACACATATTAAAGGCTGTTTAGGACATCACAAAAATACCTCGTCAAGTATATTTAGCATATCTTCATCTTGAGTGGTGCTCACAGGTATTTCCTTAATTAAGAAAGCTACAGGAATGCAGGAAATGAGGCATTTGCAGTGTTTTGTGTATTTCAGACAGGATCCCTTCCTGGTATTCTCCTGTGATTAAGGACATATCTCTAGGTTTTTACCATTCCTTAGACACTGAAAATATTATCAAGGCACACCTAATAATAGGAAAGTAGATGTTCAAAAGTCAGAATAGTATATTGCCATGACTTTTGGCCACAACTGTGCTGGTAGAGTACTATACGTATGTAAAAGAACCTCCACGAATTCAGAGTGGCAAATATGTGTTTTACCTCACCAGAGCTTCTGCATGTTAAGAGTGGTGAACAAATGCGAAAAATGCTTTCCCTGATTACCAAGCTCAGGTTCACTTTTTCCTTTTCAAAGGAAATGATTTACACAAGTGATTTGTCACCCACTTAGGACAGTCTACTACAGCATGCAGTAGTCTTCTAGCAACAATCGCTCTGAGACATAACAGGGCAAGAAGGTTCTAGTGATCGAGAGCTGAGTGATATTTTGATACTGTCCTACTTATGAGACTAGTCCATTCCTTCTGAATAACTTCAGGATGGGCCTCTCAACCATTCATCTGCATTCATGATTTCATACACTTGCCTCTCTGTAACTACAATGTTTCTGCTAGCTTACCCACCCCCCCGAAAAAGGGGTGGAATGCAAAATTTGACAACCATAATAAACATTAGTATTTAGTCACTATTATTTCTTTATTTTATTCCTAAAGCCCACGTCTCTATTGTTGGGTTTTTTCCTATTAGCTTTTTCTTATTATCATTCTTTGTCACACTTTGTCATGAAATCTCTTGCCTTCTGATAGCTGGCACTGTTCTTTAAGCTCAGTTCCTGGGGAGGTGTACAACTCGGGTTCAGGTTTTAAAATAATTATACCTAGCCCTTCTGGATCCTGAGAAAAGAACTGAACACATAAATAAAATGTTAATGAAAGCCTCATATGTAAATAAACTGTCCTTTTAAAATAGATACATTTTTTAAGCCAATCTTAAGGACTTGGACTTCTGCTTTGTGGATATTTTTTCAACAGTGTTAGCCACAATGCCTCCAATAGTTCCATTAGAATAGCCAGTGCCCAGGAATACAGACATAATAAAGTGAGCCAGGAATTATATGACCTGATCAAGGATGAACACCCAACTGGGAACACGCTATTGTAAGGGTCAGTATAGGTTATATAAAAGGCAAAGTATTAACTGCAGAAGGAGTCTCTGTTGCCTTATGAAGTCTTAGATTTATGAACTAAGATGGCTCAGTCATCTTAGTTCTGCACAGTCGGAGCAGGTCTTCACGCATTGATGAAGAACATTCTCGATACTCCTTGCAGTCAACATTTACCTTTAAAAAAGTATCTATGTTCAGCATCTACTTAGAAATTTTACTTCATAGAGGTACGGATACTAATGAGGTATTGGTATTATTGATACTAATGTATCCTATTAGAGAAATGTGGATATTTTGGATTCCTAGTAGAAGTATCTTTTCTTGGTATAAACCAGAAGACACATTTCTGAAACATTTCAAAATGTTTTGGCGCACAGATTTTAAAGCATGAACTGGAATACGCAGACTTTTCATTCAGCTGTTCTGTGTATCCACATACTATCACTCTGCAGATGATTCAATTGTTAAAAATATATAGTATTTACTGCACTCCTGCTAAGTAAACAGCTTTATAAACGAAATCATGCCCTTGCCGTAATAAACTGTCAGAACATGTGAGTTGCATTGGTTAAGATCACAGGATCTTCTGCTCTTGTAGGACAGCATGTGTTCTTCTCATAGAAGGAAGGTACCCAAGAGGATGTTAGCCAGAAGTGTGCTTGTCAGAATGGCATCTGATCCAGGGCTGACTGCCCTTGGTTCAGCCACCATCATAGGCAGCCAGAGGTAAGCATCGAATGTGGAGGGGCAAATTCAAACATGTATCCCAAATCACTGGTGGAAGGTATGGGTTGCTTCTCACTGAGGAGGAGTAGTGGAATGCTGGAAGCATTTCTCATGGCATTTGGGATATAAATTAGCTACTACAGACTGGGAAATAGGTCAGAGCAGGTGAATTTATGTTAGTGATTTAATGTGCAAGAGAGTTCACGTCGAGTGTAATCTTCCTACAGCTCGAGTTCTGTTTATTGCTCCAATCTGCACCACTGTTGTATGTGAAATGGCTCCTCTGCCAGGGAAACAGGGAGGAGGCTGGTACAGTGGAGCACACCAGTAATACAGATCCTTGTCTACTGCTTCTCAGCCTTAAAAGAGGCACGCTGAAGTACGTTTACATGAACAATAGGACATCTATTCCAAGGTGTGGTTGGTCAGATATGGAGGGTGGGGTACAGAAGTTAATCATCAACATTCATTATCATCATCATCACCATCTTCATTGAAAGATTGCTTCAAGTCACTCTTCTAGCTCTGTAGAGTGGCTTGATCTTCAGCATGCAACCGCCTCACAGCATTTTTAACTCCTGCTTTGCAAATTTTCCTTAATAACAAGATTAGCAACTTCAGTTTTGTCATTAGCAGGGCACATCCACACTATCCTCACTATTGCGGACTCTGAGGGGAAACTTACGGTTAGATTTTTGTTACTGCGGTTGGATTTTTGTTTCTGGACCGCTACTGCATGCACTATTGAAATGGAAACTCAGCCTCCTGCACTCATGATGTGATAAACAGTATGCAAGCCCGAGGTTTTGTTTTTCAGGATCGACAGAGACACATGGGTTAGGGGGTGATTTTGAAGCCTCCGAATGAGGCCTGTCAGCACTGTGGCTGAAGGAACAATCCAGAAGGGTCAATGCACACCTCACACTGAGAAATTTTAGTACAGCATCTTTTTAGATTGGCACAAATATTTTAATGAGCACCCATTTCTGTACATCATTAGACAGATAATTTCAACTGTAAGGTATTGGAAGATTGTATTTTCCCAAAGAAAATAGGCAAATGCATCCAGGCAATTGCAAATTTAACTGACAGTGAGGGTGCAACTTCCCAGAGCATTCATGCCATTACACTGTAGCAGTCTCCCCACAGCTGATGCTAGACATCCAAAAGAAAGCAGCTCACCCAGAGCATCAGTGGAAGCATACACTGTGCTTGCTGCTGTGGGAAACGCCCAAGAAAGGGGGGTGTGTGGGCTCTTCGGATTTCTTCAGCCATTGTCAGTCTACATTTGTAAACTGGATGGGGTTTGGTTCGTTTTTTTTTTTTTTTTTTTTTTAAATTTCTCTAAATTTGTCAACCTTTAAAGGAGGTTTGGTGTTCGGTCTGACACTCTTTACTGCAGCTGCTTCCCAAATAATCAGACATTCCATTTTAACACCTACTTACAGGGTGATTCTGACTGGATCTGCCTCGTAAGGCCGAGTGCAAGGTCCTACACCTGAGTCAGGGCAGGCTGCAGTTTCAATGCAGGGTGGGGATGATGTGATTGAGAGCCGCCCTGCAGAGAAGGACTTCGGGGTGCTGATTGATGAGAAGCTCAACATGAGCCAGCAGTGCACACTCACAGCCCAGAAGGCCAACCGTATCCTGGGCTGCAAAAAAAGAAGTGTGGCCAGGAGGGTGAGCGAGGGAATTCTGCCCCTCTGTTCCTCTCCTGTGATACCCCATCTGGAGTATTCTGTCCAGTTCTGGAATCCCCAATGTAAGAAGGATACGGAACTGTTGGAATGGGTCCAGAGATGACCACAAAGATGATTAGAGGGCTGGAGCACTTCCAGTATGAGGACAGGGTGAGTGAGTTGGGGTTGCTCAGCCTGGAAAAGGCTCCCAGGAGACCTGACGGAGACATTCCAATATCTCAAGGGGCTACGGGAAAGCTGAGGAAGGACTGTTTACAAGGCCATGGAGTGATAGGACGAGGGGGAACAGCTTTAAATCGGGAGGGGGCAGATTTAAACTAGACATTAGGAGGAATTTCTTCACCACGAGGGCGGTGAGGCACTGGCACAGGTTGCCCGGGGAAGCTGTGGCTGCCCCGTCCCTGGAGGTGTTCAAGGCCGGGTTGGATGGGGCTCGGAGCAGCCCTACGGGCCACGTCGCTGCCCATGGCTGGGGGGAGGAGGTTGGAACCGGATGGGCTTTGCCCCCTTCCCGGGCCGGCGCCAGGCGCTGCCGGGCGAGCCGTGAGGGGTGTCGGCCCCGCCGGCGCCGCTCGGCCCCGCCCCCCGTCTGGCCGCGGGGTGACAGACGGGGGGGGGGGGGGGGGGGTCTAGGCCACAGTCGAGTGCGCACGCGTCAGTTCCGGCGGGCGCGCGGCGCGGCGGGGCGCGTGGGTCGGAAACGCTGCGCGCGAGGGGAAGGGGGGTGGGGGGGGGGTGTCGGTCGGGCGGGTGCGCGCGCGCGCGCGGAGGAGGAAAATGGCGGCGGCCACCGCGCAGCTCACCGACGAGGAGCTCTTCTCGGAGCTGAGGCGCTTCGGCTTCTCCCCGGGGCCGGTCACCGAGAGCACCCGGCCCGTCTACCTGAAGAAGCTGAAGAAGCTGCGCGAGGAGGAGCGCTCCGGGGCCCGCGGCGGCGCCGCCGCCAACAAGACCCGGAACAGCAACAACAATACCGCGGGGGCCGGAGCGGCGGGCGCGGGGGGCGCCGAGCACCCGTGCCTAGCCGGCGGCGGGCGGAGCCGAGCGGCGTCCCCCGGCGGCAAAGTCCTGCTGGGCTTCAGCTCGGACGAATCGGACGCGGAAAGCGGCCCCCGGGGCCAGGCCGGCGGCAGGAGGGAGCGGGGCTCGCCCCTCCCCGGGGAGCCCGCCCGCCGCAAGCCCGGGGCGTGGTGGGCACGGAGAGCGGCGAAGGAGCCCGGGGACGGCGCCCGGGGAGGAGGGGAGGACGGCGAGGAGGAAGAGGAGGAGGAGGAGGAGGCGGAGGAGGAGAGCGAGCGGCGGCGGTGGAAGAACAGGACCGTGAACGGTAACAGGCTCCTCGCGTACGGCGGCGGCGGTGAGGACAACTACTCGGACTCGGACTCGGAGGCGGCGGCGGCGGCGGCGCGGCCCGAGCAGCGGGGACCGAAGGAGGAGGCGGCGGTTCGCCGGCCCAGACGGAGCCTCGGCAAGTCTCCCGCTCCATTCATAACCGGCAAATGCGCCGCAGCCGGCGCGATGGAGACGGGCCAGGAGAGGGCTGGCGGGGGCCGCGGGGCCGCTGGAGTCGCAGCGAATGACAGGGCGGAGGCGGCGGCGGCGGCGGCTGCCGGGAGTCTAGACAGGGGCAGGAACCGGGAGGAGGAGGAGGCGGCGGGAGGAGGAGGCTGCGAAAATCTGGACTGTAGTCCTCCCAGCCCCAGATATCGCGTTGGCCTCTCTAAGAAAGCCGCCTCGGGATTGTCGCTGCCGCCACCGCTCTCGGACGTGGACAGCAGTACAGTCGCTGACCCTCCAGGCACCATTAAGAAAGCGACCAATAATCACGTTCTTGGCGGTGCTGCTGGTAGCTATAATGCTGAATCCAGGATCTATTCGGCTACTAACAGCCTTCCCCCGGGTGGAACCGCCTCCTCCCTCAGACTCAACCACTCCAATCATACGGGTTCAAATCATACCTACCTGAAAAATACCTACAAGAAGAATCTCTCCGAGCCCGAGGAGGAGCTTCTCCAACAGTTCAAGAGAGAGGAGGTATCCACCACTGGAGGCTTCAGTGCACATTACCTGTCCATGTTCCTCTTAACTGCTGCATGTTTGTTCTTTCTGATACTGGGATTCACATACCTGAGAATGAGAGGTTCTGGAGTAGCTGAGGATGTGGGAGCCAACAGTAAGTATTAGGTGAAGGGTAAGAGCAGTTTCTTTCTGCAACTGGATATACAACTGTTAACTCACCTTTGCACTCCCAGACATCCTTTACTGAGCGGTTCTGGGTTCCACGTTGGTGTAATTTTCTGTATAGGATGGAGCACGGAGAAATCTGTCTTTTAAGTCTAATGCCTTGCAAGCTGGTGTAATAAACTTACAAGGTGTTTGAGGATAAGCTCAATTTCTGGCATTCTATGCAGTAATCTGTTGATACCTTGTTTTCTAACATGTATTCTTCACAAAACAGTTTCATGTGTTTTGTTCCATATAGCAGATGCATGGTTAATAGCAATTTGACGAGGTAAGGCTTTTTGCTACTCTGAGAAGAGCGATCATGCACATTTAGATAACCTGGGATTTCTGTTGTTACAGAGATTTGACTGTAGTTGTTTGGTAATAAAGCATAGTGCAGCTTGAAAAGGATGCTAGGTTGAGGTGATGTTACATGCCCCAACGAACTCTGTGCAGTGAGTGCTGGACCTATTGCATGTTCTTTTTTACTTAGTGCTTTTTTTCTAAATTAAGTTGAGAGTATGTTTATGCATGAAGTACTATTGAGCATTTTTTTTTTTGTTTTCAATCCTGAATTGTTTGGAAGCCGCTTTAGTATGCGAAAGTAACTTCTTTGAATGGATTTAGAAACTACCATTTTCTATTCACAAAGCATCTGAAAATGGAAGCATACCACCTAAGGGTGGTGATTCATGCTAATTCAATTCTTGGCTAATCTGAAATGGACAGTGGAGATTCTAACATTGTAAAGAAAAATCATGTCATTGCTGTCTTAATTTCACATTAGGAGCAAAAGAAATTATACATAAAGACAGTTTAGGGACATGAGAGCATTAGAAAGTCCTTGAGGACTTGCATTTTTCCTCAGATGATTGAGGGAAGGCGTGTGGGGTGTATTCACGTGCATATATCTCTTTGTATAGATAGTAGAGGATTTATATACTTGTGCGTGGGCATGTGTACAGCGCCTTGTAAGGAGTGATCTCACTGTAAGACTGGGATCTGCTAGATGTTACAGGGCAGAAATAGCAGCGTGGGCTGTTTGTGTGTGTGCGCGTCCCCTAATGCTATTCATTAAATTATGGTAGGAGAACAGTTATTAACTCTTTACTGCTGGTGGGTGGGGGGAGTAAAGGATTTAGTGTTTAGGAAAGACAGTAGCAGCAAGGACTTAAGCACTTATTTCAGTGGTTGCATCGTGGTCCACGTGGCTCTTAACTACTGTTCAGCCTTATTTTTTGGAAAGGTAGTGAACACACTGAGATGTGCTAAAATTAGATACCGTATAGTGTGACTGGGGCTACTCATACTCTTATTCTGCGGTCAACTTCTGACCATGACTGCTAGAGACATACATAAGTTTTCTTATGTACTGATAAGCTGTGTATTTCTACTAATGTGTATTGTTGTGGTTTTTTTTTTTTTTTCTAGTCGTGAAATCTGACAATTTTAGTAGGGGAGAAGGTCTGTCAGCCTGCTGGGAGGTAGACTTTTTGAATGTCACATTCAGTGATTGAGTTAAAACTTGCCTGCCATGCTGACTGATAAAGCTGAATCTGAGAAAAGAAATAGATTCTGAACTTTGTCTTGGAAGAAAGCTTCATTTTGAATGTGTGAATGTTTCCTGTATAGCATGTGGGATCAGCGTGTTGAGTAAATTGCTCTTGAAAAGTTAACCCGGCTGGAACTAATAGATATGGAAAATCGTTCTCTTCTGCACCACTTCTTAGGTTAGACTGCCCAGGCAAAGGTCTGATAGCCTAGTGTTGCTTAGTAGTTCGGTTAAGCCAGTTCTTCACCTGTTGATAGTTGGTCATGTTGTTAGCTCTCTGTTCAATGGAACTTGAAAGTGGATTTTCCTGAAGGGTTATTCTGCCAGTGGCACTTGCATTTCATTTGGTCTTCTTCCTCGCAACCCTGGGGCTTTGCAACATCACAAATGGGAATAGGGGGAATAGGGCCCTCTGGAAGAAGTGAAAAGCAGGGGTTTTTTTTGTGGCTTAATCCTTAGATGAGAGGTGACCTGCTCCTCTTTCTAAGTAACATAGGAACAAACAGGGAATTACCTCACCCATGCACTCAGCATGTACTCACTAAATTCCTACTTCTGAAACGGCCATATGCAACAAAAATATGTTAGATCTGTAGAACAGATGAGAACAGACAAGATGGACCGCTAAAGACTGACTGCTATGGGGAAATGAAAGAAGCCTGTCTTGTATTAGGTGCTTATCTAAGCTTTAGCATCCTCTGAGTGAGTCCTTTTGTTCTTAATGCTTGTGTGGGTGTATCATCTGTTTTCTGTGTAGAAGCAGAACTGATTCATAGGTTTTTATTAAAAATAATAGTATATTTCAATAAGCAACCTTTCAGTTAGGTTATTGGGTACTGAGGTTTTTTGCCTTTTGGATGGCTGTAGGTAAGATTCTGTTGGCTGAGAGTGATCTGATTGTGACAAACTCAGTTATTTTTGTCTTCAAACTGTTACCATAAAAGGTTTTAGGTTTCAGTGGAGTTGCACTATACGCATCTGTATTATACTTACTCTGAGAAAATAAAAAAAGGCAGTTATTTGTGTATTTAGATGGCTTCTTATTTTAATTTTGCAGGGAATGATGCACAGTGAGCTTACTAGTGATTCTCTTAATTGTTCATTAACTAAAGTGAAGTCAATCAAAATAAAATGATATTTTGTATGTGACACTGAAAAATGTTTATCACCAAGTACACCCAGTATCAGCAATTACAATATTTGTCAGGCTGTAGTTGGAGAACAGAGGGAGGTGTGTGTAATGGAGGAAGCTTATAACTAAGTGTTGGGGTTGAATTTGGGCCAGGTAAAATAATATAGAGCAGAATTGGTAAGCAGAAAACTTCAGAAAAGGATTGTCACTTACATCATGCATAGTGTTTGAATGATTTCTTATTCAGAGCTCAGAAATAGCTACAAAGTGCTTTAGTTTTTCTGTACATGTGGCATAAAATATTTAAAGACATATTGGAACTGGCCTAATTCTAAATCTAACCTCCATATGATCACTTAAGGGAAGACTTATGCAATTTGGCATGTGAAATGCAAATAAATATCTATGAGGCTTTTCCTGAAGCATCTTAAACCATTGAAATTGCACTATTAAAGCTTAAATAGAAGACCAACTAATGTATAAGTGCATATTGTGCTTGCCATCTCTGACAATGTTGTATGTGAAAAGAAAGGTCAGTTTGGACTTGGTGCTGGTAACCTCATTCATGTGGTTCTTGCTGTAAAACGTGTTCTGCTTGCACCTGCCTTCAAAATATCATGAAATTGCATTGACTTCTTCCCTAGCCAGCAGAGTATTTTGACAGGAAAAGGGGACATTTGACTTTTGTATGCTTTCTAGTGTTCTTCACACCCTGAAGAGTGGGTATCTCTTCAGATTACTTTGATTTTGTTTTGTGATCTTACTCTGAGCGTCTCAAGTTGAGCTGGGAGTCAGCTCTAGAGTTATTTTTCATGGGAAGTTGATAACAATATCAGTCCAGTGGGTGTTGCGTTCAGGTTTGGTTTGCTTTCTGAAACATGAGGAAACTAGTACAGGTGCTGTTCAAGGTTGTAACCTGAACTAGGTTGCGTTTAATTTGCTCTGTTTCTGCTCCAGTACTTTACTTGGGGAGTGATTTGGTGTAGCAAAAACCGACCAACAAATAAAAGTAATCTTGAAACTTTCAGGTACGTCGTCTTCAATACCTTATGTTCTTATTAGGAGGAGCTTTTGAAAGCGACATGTCTTGCTATAGTAATTTGTATCTTTCTATGGTACTTGTTACAAAACAACTACTAGGAGGATAATCCTTACTATATTTGCTACAGCTTGTGTTTTTGAAATGTTAATTCGGGAGATTTAGCAGTTGTGTGTCTTGGAAGTGGAAGCTTATGCAAATCACAATTCTAAGAGTTTAATTCTGTTCCATTGATGTTCCTTTGTTCTCGACTTCTAAATCTCTCGGGCATTTAGACTGTGAGATTTTATGCAGGGAATTTAATTGTTGAGAAGTTAGACTTGCAGTATAAAAGACAAGATGATGACTATTATGCTCACAGGCCAGCAAATTACTATTTAAATTGCTGTGGTATTTCACAGATAAGTGTTATAAATCTGCTTGCCTTCAAAGATCAGCTTCTCGGAATAGTCTTGTCTTCTTGACAGTGTTGACATCAGTGGAAGAAAATGAATTTTGGATAAGAAATATTTGTAAAAGAGAAGATAGTAAAGGGAGGAAACAAAAGGTTTGGAGAGTTCTGTGCTGCTGTGATACTCTGACTTGTATTTGACAATATAACAACTTCTTCTGTTGATGTATTAGCATATAGCTCTGTTTCACTGCAAGTATGTTGCTTTAAACTCTAAATAGCAAGCATTTCTCTTTTAGATGATTCAAAAGAAAATCTCGATGTGCATCTTAAAGACTAATCTTGCTTGTAGCTCATGTCACTTTTGTGTTTTGAGTTTTGAATCAACATCAGTAGATCAGAAGAACCCTAGGCTGTCTTCATGAGGTAAAGCCAGGCAGAATAGTTACATTGCCTTAGGATTCCTGACATTTTAAAACTCCTTGTCTTCCTCATGGTGTATCTGAACTGTACTCTTATAAGGAAAACCCAGGTAACTGGTGCATAGTGCAAAGTAGTTCATCTTAGCTGACGACTTCTAATTCTTCCTAAAGGATAATAAAGTTTATTTACTTGACAATGTAAATCTGCTGCAAAAGTGTAAATATGGAAATTGCTCATCAGTATTTGAAACAAAAGTGGTCAAACTTCAGAATGTCTGTTTTAAGGAGACAGTGGTGTTTGATACTTTGTTCAGAATAGTTACTTGGCATTCATATCTAAAATGTGCTGCTATTTGCAGATGTGCACAAAACTTTCCTTATGCCATGACTTCAGATATTCTTACAATGGCATTTTTCAACATTACTCTTGTAGGTTCTGCTTTTTTGTGAAACAAGTAATGAGAAATTGGAATGAAAATTACTTACTTGAAGAGCATGGATGCAGAAGAGGTCTGACAGGAGCTCTTCTCACAAGAAAAAAAAAAAGAAACTAACGAAAGTTTGCATTCTGTTCCATAGTGCATAGTAGTTTTCTCAGAAGAGAATTTGGGTTTTGATGTGAGAAAATTAAGGGTGATGTAGTATCTGAAGGAAGATCTGGTTGCAACTTTTTGCATGTTATTAAACCATTGCAGACTAGAAAGTGTGAAAGCAAAGAAAAAACTTGTTTCTTCTGTTAAGAACCTCTGCTAACTCTAATAATGTTCTTGAAGTGCAATACAGGTTATTTTCTGCGTAGGACATGCAGTGTTAATGGATGCAGTGGAAATATTTTGATGAAGACCCCACAGTACTCAAGGACTTAAATTTAGGATTTTAGAGTCCCAATACAAGATGAGAATCAGACCTCCAGTCGTTCTATTGCTGGGGACCAGTTGTGTTTCTAAAAGGCCGTAGACACTTAACTCCTGTTGACATCTGTTTCATCTGGGAGAAGTAAGTCACAAAACTTTGACTTGATTCCTTGCATGACTATGCCGGCAGGAGTGCTGGAGTCATACCAAATTGATTCCTCTCATGCTTTTAGAATTTTGCTTCAGAAATAGTATGAACATGTGAACAGGCTGGAGCTGCTCTTTGAGAAAGTTGTTTTGTCACTTAACAAAAAAAACCGTAGTCAAATAAATTAAGCAAGCACATCAATTGTTTATGAAAGTGCTGTTCCAGTACTGTGGAGAAGCACAGAGTCCATTGTATTCAGCGGCATGTATTCCTTACACCTTTGAAATTCTCATGACTATTTGTATTCTCTGGTAAGATTAGTTGTCCGTTGTGTTTTGTGGTAGGTTGAGAGGAATAAGTTTACCGGTTAAGAGATTGTGAAATCAAGTTCTATTAAGGACGTGATTTTTCAGGGGACTTGCATGTTTGCTAAGAACTTCAGTATCTTCGTCCATTCTTGGCTTCTACTATAGTTGCTAGTAGGTGTAGTTATGGGAGAGGTTGGCAACGCTTTTGCTGTGATTATGATAAATGAGGACATATTGTAACTCTGCCACTGATCAAAGTAACCTTGATAGCTTCCATCCATCAAAGAATTCTGATTTAGAAAAACTTGGAAGAGGGGCAGTTACTGATGGAAAGAAGCATACTGATGGATGCATGGACGGATAGAAGAACCATTGCATGATGTAAGGCTGATCTTGTATAGATTGCTTCTGTGTAGGAGGTTTGTTCCAGTTTATAATGTCTGATGTTGAGTTCCATTGTAAATATACGAAAAAACATCATCAACTTCTTGAATTAAACTGGTGACACAAGGGCTCTGCAGTTGTCAGTCTTCTATCTCTAGAAAACGGGGAACAGCAAAATAAACTCGGTGCTTTGACTTTGTGCAGTTATGGCCTCTTTGTACAGCTGACTGTTCAGATAAGATGCCTCTTTGATGTTGTGTTAGTGTTTCTACAGCTTTTTGATCTAGGCTTTGGGTTCACAGATCTCTAGTCTTAGATATTGCTAGCATTCTCTCCTAGAAACTTAAGGGAGTCTGTATAAGTCTGTCCATTCATTAAACTTATCAGTCCAGCTGGTGGAGATGAAGATGAATGTTGAATCAAATATGTTTGGATTACTTAAGGATACTATGGCATGAACAAGAAATCTGTCTGCACCTGGAGGTAGCATTTGCAATTAGGAAAAATATTGTGGCACCAAACTCCTGTATTTTGATTTTGTTAGCTCCTTTTCTTCAGCATCCTTATCATGGATGCCTGTTGCCTGCTACTATGCTGTACTTCCCCCGACACTATCTAGTGATGTTTCTCTGTTCCGCTCTGTGTGTACAGTGTACTGTGGAGCATGCTAAATGTTAAACGGGCAAATGTAGTGTGTGTATTTGGCCTAATTTGTTGGAGATGTGCTGTTACATCTTGTGTTTTGCAGAGATGAATTCTTTTTGCAGAGGAAAGGATAAAATTTTCTGCTTGCCGAGGCTCATATTGTAACACAAGTGTCTTGAATAAATCCTTTTTAGAGTCTTAAATTCCTTTTGCTGCTCTAAATGAACTGGATGACAGACCGAATTTATATAGAAGGCTATTTAATGTGGAGAGAAGCGGTTGTGGCTTAAGAGAAGTCTAACATTGAATTAAGTGGCATTAAAACTTACTAAATAGTCTACAAGATCCATTCAGTTCTTTTGATGTGCTAAGTGAGTAAGAAGTAGGTCTATTTTTAAGTGAAGAATTGTAAAGTAACTCCTAGTCCAGTTTTTCCTCTCTCTTTGAAAAGGCCATTTACATAACTAAGAATTGGGCGATGGCTTGTTAGAAAATAATTGTTTTATATACCTACTAAAATTTCCTTTATACTGCCTTTATTCCCTTAATACAGAGTTTATGCACAGGTCACATCCCCTTAACCTTTTTTTACTGGAAAAGTAGAAGAAACTTGGACTCAGGGTGTCTTTCTTGGGTAAATGCAGCATCAGCCTGTCCTTGCTAAGCAGTTGGCTGAACAAAACTTTATCGAGAGAGGACTGCTGGGACTAGTTGGATAAATGTGGTTTGATTCCAGACTAGATTTTAGGGCCACATCTGTCTTTATTTTCCTGTTCTTCACAGAAGTTTCTTTGCTTATTGGAGAAGCCTCAAGCTGTCCAATGACTGCAAAACTGCATATGTTAGCCTTTGAATATTTTCAATAAGTTGCATATCAAAGCCACTCTCCTTAACAATCCATCCCCTCAATACTCATCATTTCCCTGTGCAGTTGTACAGTAAAACATTCCACAGCACAATCATTCAGTAGTACTTACCTCAGTGTCTAGTATCATCAAGCTGCACAGCACAAGTCTCTCATGTCCAGTATTCCTGTATCTCAACTTCTCCAAACAAATCTTTATCTGACTGCGTAGATATGTTTGTCATAATTCTAGCTACGCTTCTGTTTTCTAGTCTGAAACTTGTCAATAGATACTAGGCAGTGGAACACTTACCGCGGAAAAGGGCTTTCAAATATTAAAAGATAGATGTGCAATTTTGTTTTGTTTTGGATTTGTTAGTGTTGCCTGAAACAGTTGTTCGTTGTGGTATGCTGGTTTGTGGTTTTGGTTTTTTAGTTCCCAGGATATTTTTTTGGAAACAGTAAGATATTCGTTTTGAAATTTTGTGTTCATCTCTGGCATTTGATCTATCTCTAACAGTTTAGTGGGCTGCTGATGCTTTTTCGGGTGTTGTGCTTCGGAAGAGAGTTTTTGTTCATTTTGGGAACAGACCGAGTGGTGCGTGTGAGGCAAAGCCCTAAGGCTTCTTTCAGGCTAGGGAAATCCGCAGTCAAACCAAATTACTGGGGAATGGCCAGACTGGCAGTCTTGCTTGTGCTGTTTCTCATTCTTGAAAATTCCTTGGAAAGCGTTTACTCTTGCATTGTAAATAAGGGAGAATTATGTATGAAATTCCTTGGTGGTACCTTGAAAAGCAGAGGACATGTCAGGTTCATCCTACTCTGGTTTTGTATTGTTTTGCACCTCATGTATGGTCCAAGGAGGATTCTGAGATGAGGTATGGAGTATTTCAAGGAAAAAGCAAAAACTGAAAAGGTGCTTTTTTTTTAATTGTGTGAGTCTGGTTGGATTTTTTTGGCCAAAGAAACTGTATCCTGTTCTGGGGAGACTTTGCCTACCTAAGAAAATTGGCTTAGAGATGCAGATTTACTTCTGGAGAAGGAACTTACTACTTATTTTTAGGCTTTGGGGTTTTATATCTGTAAGCAGGTGAAGTACTGCTTATCCAAAACCATCTTCGGATAAGGGTGTTCCTAAATTGTTGTGGGAAATGGAGAATCTGAGCAGTATCTAAAGGATATATTAATGTTTGGGTACTTTGTATCTTTTACATAATACCGCAAATGTCTTTTGATACAAACTCAGACACAGAATGTAGTGTTGAGAACATGTGAAAGGGCTATGCTGTTGTACTGTCTGTACAATGTGCTTTGAGTTCTTAGTCTTTAATTTCTTATTGAAGACCAGAAATACCAGCCTTTTATGTAACTCATGAGAGCTCATTCATTCAGAACAGTCAGGTGTATATGCAGTGTCTGACTTTGTGATCCTAGGTGTATTATAAAGTATCTGTTGACTTTCATTAGCGGTGGTGCTTCCTGCAGAAATGCTGTAGACTTTTTGGCTTGTTTAGATTGAACGTTAATGTATCTGTGTACTTTGGAATTGTACGGTGCAATGGCTAATACATTTTTTTCATTTAGAACTTCTGAATACTGTTTTTTCTCTTGACCTTCAGCTAAAGGTGCTCCTTATGGACTAGCAAAAAAAAAAATGCCGATTGTGTACAAGTGCCCATGAAGCAGGGGAAACAAAATCAGATGCTAAATCCAGACTTGTTTTATTCTGCTGTATAGAATGTGTGGTATTAGCTTTTCTTTTGAAAGGAGAGCAGACTGGAAATCACATGACAGTAGCAGCCCTGGGAAGGAGCTGTCCTCGTAGTTTGAGAAGCAGAGGCCAAATAGGGTCTGCCTATTCCTTCTATAATAGAATGAATTATCATGTGATGGCCTTTGCCATTCAGGAGGTGGGAGCGTACAGTTTGTTACACAAATCTTGGTGTTGGATTCGTAGCTGTATGGACAGCTGGGCTTTCTTTAACATGAGGTAAATGGCTTGAGGAAGGAGAGTTATGGTCATGTTTTGTAAACTTGGTTTTATAGTTTAAGCACCGAGTTTTGTATGACTATTTAGTGACTTATGCACTACAGATTTCTCATGTGTCTACCAGTAACCAATGGGTGTGGTAAGGTTTTATTGTTCCCAGTGTTTGACAGCTCAGTAAGAGTCACCTGTTTGTGTCTGTTGTCTTTTTTTGCTGATAAGTTTCTCGCTGAGATAAGAGTCTTTTCATCTAGATCCACCTAGTTGATGAGACATGCACACAGATTTGCTGGAAGATTCATCAGCTTAATTCATAAGCTGATGATATGACCCTTTAACAAACAGGTATTAGCTGTTTAATACACAACTATAATAACAATATTTGAAGTCTTAGTTCAAGCAGACTCTTCAAGTGACCAGAAGAGCAACGGCAAGGCATACAGATAAGGATAGTGACGGTATATGGCTGTGTGGTAGCCCAGTTGTTCCCTTCAGGTAATTTTTTATTTGAACCAGTCAGTTTATGCTATCGAACAAGTGCAGCTGGTATGGTAGGCTGGAAGGCTAACCAACTCTGTAGAACTAGTCTAGCTGAGTGAAAATAGAAGTTCCTGAGTAATGGTGACTTTTATTCATTTCCAGTCAAGTGATGCTGTGTCTTGAATTACTGCTGTGCTCATCCTGGTTTTGAGCTCTGCAAACTTGTGCTGTATATTGTAGGCAGTTTTCATACTTCTGTGTAGCTAGTATGGATATTTCTGGTAAGCTGTCTGCTGCTTCCTTTGTGAAAGCTCATCTTTGTCATGACAAGAGACCTGCTGGCAGCTACCTCTCTGTCCTGCATAGACTAAGCGTTTTTTCTTTCCTCCCTAAGATGTGCTAGGATATCTATTTTCAGAATTTTACTGCTGTATTCAGGCTTTGTATAGAACATTGTTCAGCAGTTCTGCTGCTTTTAGTGGAGCAAGCAGTGATAGACCAATGTGTGATGAATAGTTGAAACTACAGAGGCGCAGCAGAATCCCAGTTTTAAATATGAAAAATCCCTATGGGATCTTTATCTGGATTTTTGTTAATGTCTTTGCTGTCACGATTGAGGCTCTCAAGAGTTCCCTTGTCAGTGCTCTCCATTTGAATGTTATTGTTGGATGCTGTAAATACTTCTTACTATTATAGTTATTAGTAAGACTTAGGAATTGAAATCTCTCTGGCTGAAGAGTATTTATAACTGGATATTTTAACAATTGAAACTCTTAAGGGTAGGAATCCTTGCAGCTTCTTCAACATCACAGGAGTGTTCCTATCCAGACTGGGCCCCTTGGCAGAGTGACATTAGATTTAATATTTAATTGCAGATTCCCATTGATTCTTGAATCTTCCGCGTTTTATGAGTTTGCTTTCCATCTTGAACTTTGGAGCCTGAGGAAAGCAGACCACTTCCTAATGTAACATTAAGTTGCTTGTGCTGCCATGTTTCACACCAGCCTGTGATGGAGGCAACATGTGTATGAAGAATATAGTATTACCTAATTTTTACACTGCATAGCAAATGCAATTCTGAGCCATTTTTTTTCATAATAAAACACAGATGGCTATTTCTTCGTTGAAATGTAATGTGCATTCTAATCTAATGTAAAAGTGTGTGTGTGCAAATTCTCTTGATACAAAACATTTCCTTACAATGTTAGAAATAAAACTGGGGAAGAGGATACTTCACTGTAAGAATCATTATAGCTTTCCACGAATACAGATAATGATAAATAATTTTGTAAATAATGTAACAGCTTAATATACTCTTGCTTAAGTCTGCTCTTGTGTTGAGTATGCTCCATGGAGGTAAATGCAGGGAGTGGAGGAGAGAGAATTTGAGAAGACTAGTACCAGGTGGGTGTAACAGCTGGAACTGTTGTCTGGAGTGTTTGGCAACTGGCACTTGATACTTGAGGTGACATCCCCTGCCTTGAGTTAAAGGTATGAAACATTGCTTGAGTCTTTTCTGCCCGAATGCCTCATCTCTCTATGGAATTGGAGACTTAAAATGCAGTATTTTCTTGGTGGTAGTGGTGTTCTTAAGTTTGTTCTGTTTCTTGGTGTAGACGCATTGGTTCTTGTTCTGGGTTTTACTTGTTCCTTTGTTTGTTGCATACAGTTATTTTCACAATGTCTTCTAATAGAAAAATATGAACTTCCATGCTTTTTTCATACACACTGTCAGGTTACACAGCATTCCTTCTGAAACAAGCAGTGTCTGTGCTGTAGTTCTGTAGGTCTTTTTTTTCCCTTCCCTGAACCTTACTGTGGTTGATGGTGATATTTAGTAAACAGGAGACCAGAACGAAGGAGGGGCACTCTCTTTGTTAACATTTGCACGTGTTAGTGTGAGGTATCAGCTCTGTTTGTAATAGGCACTTCAGTACAGCAGAGTCTGTCTGGCAGCAATATTCATGGAATGAATGTGGCAATAATATGGTGAAAACTTCCTCTAAAGGTAGCTCTGATGTCTTGGCAACTGTTTCAGTTCTGGATTTATTTTATAAGACTTTCTGTTACAAAAAGGTGACATTCCTATGAACTGACCTTACAGCCAATTATTCTGTTCCAGCTGTGTCATACTGGGATATCTATGGGCACCAGACAGATTGAAATATTTTACTTTTATCTTTTCAGCAGAAAACTTGTAGTGAAACTGTGTTATCTGATGAGAAGCTCTCCCAAAACACTAGTGTCTCTTCTTATATTTGTACTGAATTGTTCAGATTTATTCTAACCAGCATTTAAATAAGCAGTGAGTACATTTGAGCATTTCTAGAAAACTAAAATATGGAGAGGCTTTTTAAAGAAGCAGTCAAGCACTACAAAGAGAAATTTTTCCACCTTTTTTTTTTTTTGTAAAATGAAAGATAGCTTGGCTATGTCATCAACCCTTATACCGCTTTTGCGCAAACAGAATGAAATCAAATGATAGTGGGGAAAAATTATCAAGAAACGATCATTAAACTCAGGCAACTGAAAAACTGATGTGATTATAAGGAAAGGTTCAGCTTTTTTTAGAATTCTCTAATCCTTGTGGCAGATTGTGCTGTCATTCAAAATTGGCATGGCAAAGGACTGTTCAAAGTAATACTGCACTCATTTAGAAATATTAAAACTTTATCCAAATCACACAAAGGTGATCTGTAGTGAAGGAATTAAAACGCTTGATGTATGACTTGGTGTCTTAATATTAGAGCACAGAGATTTAGCCCAGTGATTGAAAGTGGTTTCTACCTGAATTAGCTCTATCTGGAGAATGGAGGTCATGCAGAACTCATTTATTTTATGTTGCATAGTTGCAGGGAGGAAAATCAAGACAGGATTATATTACTTAAGCTGTTTGGAAGATGGAGCTCTGGAATAACTTTAACATTTGTTTTGAGGGTTTTTTTTTCCTGGCATTTTAAAGTTTAGGAGCCTTAAGAAACGTTTCAGAATTGTCCTTGAGACATAGGTGGTGTGTCACTGGGGGGAATTGATACTTGACCTCAAACTTACAGAACAAAAGTTACAGATCTGTTAGCTGATGTTCAAAGTACTTGGATTGTAAGATTATTGGAACTTGTTTCCAAGGTCATGTAGAAAAAAACTGGGCTAAAAGCCCCTTTTGGATAGCAGTGCTTCCAGTATTGTTACTTCCTCTGTTAACAAATACATTATCCAACTATTGTAGTTTTTTAATGAAGAAAAAATTCTATTGGAAAACACGCAGTTTTACAGGACAAGCTTTTTCAGAAGTCCTGCTTCTGCTTTTGGATTTGTCTACTTGTTACATGGTAGGTGGGGAGGAGAAAATCGCATTTGTGTTTGCAGGGGGGAATGTTCTTGTTTCTGCAAAAGTTACTAGCTTGGAAGCATGTGCTGCAGAGTGCAGTCTCTAAGTCCTTGTGTGGATAGTGTGTGGCACTTCTCATGTCATCACACTGAGAAATTAAGTGCCCACAGCTAAAGTGGGATCATTCTTGTTTCTGCAACTGTGCCTCTACAGCTCCTTCAAGTTGCATTGCCAAATAGCTTTTTTTGTTTATAAAATCAAATTATCTCTATGTTCAGAAATAGATTATGACATTATAATGATTCTGTTAAAAATGTTACCTTAATATTCAGTAGCGATCAAGAAGGAAACACAGCAGCAGGATTTCCTGGTGTTTAGGGAGGGAACTGAGAAATAAGTGTATTTGAGAAGGATGTATTTGAGAATATCAGTATGGCACTATCAGTATGGCACTCTCATTTTGGAATGCTGTCCTCCTCTGGTACCCAACCTTGGAAAGGACATAGAGCTTCAGAAAGGCTCAGAGAGTAGTAATACGAACAAAAGCAAAGCATGGCTTTCATAGCAAGGAGGCATAGAACTCTTGAGTGTGGAGGAGTGAGCACTAAAGGAAAGACTGAGGAATGAAATAAAGGCATGGGTATTATGGAGAGAGTGCATAGGGTCCGATTACTCACTGTCTGCTCTCATACAGGGAGTTTCTCCACTTAACCACTGGCAAGTTTAGAGTAAGGAGAGAAACTATTTTTCCCACATGCACACCTAAGTTGTGGAACTCCATGATAATGTGTTGTTGAAGTTTAAATCTCACTTGGGATTAATGTGGGACTGGGACAAATTTCTAAGGAAAAATACACTGGAGTTGGTAATTCGGGGAAGGAAAAAAAAATAGCCAGCCACTTCTATCTGCTTCTGAGATGAATTTTTTTTTTTTACAACTGGGAGGCTACTCAGTTGCAGTGTTGGTATATATCTTATATTTCTATGCTCTGACACTCGTTTTTGCTACTGTTCTGTTAATTTCCCCCCTCCAGTTAAGGACAGGTGTCTGAAAAGAATAAAAACTATTGCTGCTTCTGGAGGCCGGATTCTAGGCCAGTTGAATACTTGGTTTGTCCTGCTGTGACTGTTTCTTCATACTTCACTTTTGATGTTTTCTGTTGAAGTGAATTGAGTACTGGAACTGCAAGAATGGTAACACAGTTCAGGGCAAGGTACAGCCTATAGGGGATAGCTGTAGCAGAAGGGTTAGCTATTTTTTGGCATCCTGATTTGGTAAACTGAAAGGTAAATAAATACCTTATTTTAGTAACATGGTACTGATATGATTCTTGCATATGTTTTAAGTAAGTGAATTTTAATTTGTGCATGTATTCTTTCTTGGTATGACTGCCTGTGAAGTACTGGAACTTGTTCGACTAAGTCTCTGTAAAAGCTGACTTATGTTTTCACAAATGACTACAATTAAGCTGCAACTTCACGTTTGTTAAAACACACTTTGAAAAAGAGGAAAAACAACACTTTACGTTTGCAGTTTTTCTTATTGAAGAAAACTAAACACTTGTAAATATTGTCTGCAATTATTACCAGTGTATAAGGGAGGAAAATGAATGGTAGTGGTGGTGAGTGGTTTTATTGTTACTTTAAGTATGAAAGCTTCTGTACTCTGGTGAAAATTAACCTTGTATATTGACACTAACTGCTCTTGTATTCCAAAAATCAAGCATCTCTGTGAGATAACTTACGTGCATTTGTGTTGACATCTTTAACTGGAATGCTTTGGAGCTGTGCTGTGACCCTTAGCTTTGTATTGGTGACTTTTTGTTATTTGAGACTGACCAGTTCCACTACTCTTGAGGAATTCTGGTAGTCTGTAAGTCATCATTTTGAGCTTGTCCCAACAATAATATGTGTAAATTGGTTACTCCTAAGGGTCATTAGTAGTCTCTTGAGTTAACCAGAACAATATTTGTGTGTTGCTTTGATTTCTTTTCCAGGCTTTTCAGTAATCTTATTGTATTGTTCTTGATTAACTAGCGCTTAAGTAAGACCACTTCTTAAAAATGTCATTTAAATAGCATATCTGTTCCTGTTCTGAAAAGAAGTTTCATGTGAAGATGGATGGCCCTTTGTGTGCTTACTTTCTTTTTCCCCCTCCATGTCTGGCCAAAGAATCCTATTATCATTATATGTTGCCAGAAATAAAGCTCTTCTCCCAATGTATCAGACTTTCAAACAGAATGTTTAGCTGTGACAGTGTTTTGGGGGGAATTGGTATGGTTCCCTTTGTCAAGTTTTGGAGGGGTTTCTTCCCTGAAAATATTCTTGCTTATATTTTTGCCCTGCAGCTGGTATTCATATGTGGCCAGGTTGAACTTGCCATGCTTTCCTCAGTTTTGTTGCTGTCTGGAGAGCCCTGATGAATACTGAGATAGCTCTATCCACGTAGTTTGCATACCTCCTTTTTTGAGGGCAGTGTTTGGCTAACGGACATGGTTGTCAGTTAGGTGGCTAGCCTGGAGCTAAGATGCCTTGGGACAACAGTTGGGAGATTCCTGATTTAGAAAATTATCTTTACAGCTTTTAGAGATGTAGTATAAGTAGATGAGAATTTGTTCCCTGAAGCTCGTAAAAACGTAGGCTTGATAGACGGACTGCTTTCAAGGCTGGCATTTATTGCTGTACAATAGAAATCTTGAACACTTTCTCAGGAGGAGCCTTGGGAAGTATATGTTCACAAACTCTTTTATTAGTAATTAGTTATTAAATTAATGCTTAGTTTGGTAGAACAAGGACTTGCTGCTCCTAATCCTGTACTAATTTCTTGACAGTTCTAAAATATCTCCTATAATGTTCATGTAATATATTGAAATAACTTCTATGTGTTGGATTAGGTGAAAAAACTTCACATCCGTGGCTGGAGCAAGTAGGAGGATTTGGTAAGATCCTGGACAAAAGGAAGGGTGGATTCAGAACAGAGGAATTACTGAGGCAGTAAGGAGTGGCCTTATTAACTCAAGTTGATTAAGATTATGTGGTAAAAAGATGCAGATTGATGAGCAGTTGTTAATTGTATATGCAGCCAATAAATTACTGCAGTTTAGCTTACTTGCCTCCAGACATCAGCCACCCTAAGCTATATTAACATCTTACATAAAATATATCTCACTTACAAATTTGCCATAAAATCACTTACTTCAGAGGGCTTGCATGGAAATCCTGTAGTGTGAGTTAAAATAATGAGTTACGAGAATTGATTGCATTTTTGTGATTGATAATTTTGGGGGAGAGTCGTCTTTTTTTTTTTTTTTTGTCACCTTAACCACTATGTATTTGTGAAGAGGAGGCAAATATTGATATATCATCTTGATTCATTCATAAATCCAGTGTGTAAATTTATGCAAATATGAAATTGCTTATGTGCGAGATTGACTTTACACAGGGGTTGTGATGCTGGGGAAGTCTAACGACACCATTGCCTTCACTTAATTGCTGTATTGTCCTAGCATACGTAGAATTGTGGCTGACAGTTTTCAGTCTGTGCCTTTGCAAGCATCAGTGTTGCATTTTTGTTCTGTGGCTTTCTTAGTGCTAAAATGTCTGATTGTCAGGTACACCGAAATTTACACTCTTGTGTCTCATGCTTCCTCCAATCTAAACCCATATAATCAAGATTTCATATATGCTCAATAAGATTGACCTTGAGAAGAGCCCATAATTACATAATTATTCTGTCTGGATAACTAATGATCAAACCAAGAGGTTGGCAGTTATCTAGGGCCTTGACTGTGTTTCTCTAATCCTATTTTAGACTATTCAGATTAAGTTTAGTGTACTGGGAATGTTCTGCTTAGTTAATGAATGAAATACATAGAAGCTTTGTAGAGTTGGTAGCTTGAAAATGTAGTAGGCAACCTCTGAGAATTTGCATCTATAGAATGAAACCATGAAGTGGTATAGACAGGGCTTGGTTTATGAGAGTGCTTGAACATCTGCTGCTATTGCTTTTAATTAATCAGATATCTGAACTGAGTATTCAGATGTCTGTGAAAACCAGTCCTGCACTTGGGTGTGTTTGGGTGGTGAGGGTTTTTTGGATGGTGTTTGTCTTTTCCTCCTTCCCGCCCCCATCTGCTGTGTCAGAGGAAGCTGAAGTGGTTATTGCTGTTGGGTAGGTAGCATGCTTAATTTTCTTTTGAGTTCAGGCACGTGGACAAACGTTAGTTTGCAAAGTTTAAGAGAGTCAAGCTTTCCTCTTCATTCAGAAAGCATTTTAATTGTCCCAGTGTTTTATAGACCATTTGTTGGTTGAGATTGTGAAAATGTGTTCCCTACCATTGCCACATGTAGGAGCAATTAAATGGTTGTCATTCCCACTTGCCTTTCAAAAATAAGGTGAATTTATTTTATTTTTCCCATTTATAACTAAATTGACTGACCTTAATTATGGTTCAGGAGTCAATTTATTGTCAATCAGCTGACTATTGGGGAAGCAACTCTTAATATTCTGTAAATATCTTTACACATGAGAGTGCCTTGAAAGAAGCCAAATTGATTAGCACTATTAGAGTCTGTTGCTGGGATACTTTCAGATGCAAGTAGAAATGCTGTGTAAACAGATACAATGTCTGGGGTGTGTTTGTGTAATTGCACCATGTAAATGGAATTGCGTGTTTTGGACGCTATTTAAGGTGCTACTTGTCTTTTACTGTGCCTTGGTATAGAAGGATGAGTGGCAGGATTTGAAAATGCACGTTTCTTCTTAGACTGAGGTGTCTTCCAGATTTGCTGTGCAAATGTATCAGATGTAGAAGTACAGATGTAGAAGTACTGGAAAGCAATTTTTTTTTTGTAGAACTGTATATAGAGTATTGTGCCCCTTCAGGCGGTACCTGTTCTTCGTACACTTTCAACAGAAATGTGATGGCATTTACAACCTACATCTTTAATTTTTTTTTTTTGTTTATGCTTGGTGAACTATGGTCAGTAGAAGATGACCCTAGCACATAGAACTGCTAATTTCTGTATAAGATCAAACTCTGGGTGAAGTGAGTTTGTGGCTTAGAAAGGCAAGACAATGTGGTTTAATGCTGTTTACTTCCTGCCTTGGTAACTTTAGTTACCAACTGGTTAGTCTTAAATGGAAGCTTATCTGGATTCAGCTTCTGCTCCTTGAAGAATATATTTTTATAGCCAAGAGGAACACAATAGGTAAACTTATGCTTTTGGGAGCTGTGGGAACTGTTTTATTTAGGAAGGAAAGGAAGGTCATTTAGTCACACCATGCTTTTCACCTGAGCTCTCAGTGTGTTATCTCTTATTCTTGTCAAAATGGAAAATTCTGATGAGTTGTGCAACTTTGTGTTCTGTGGATTATTGTTTAGTAAAAAAGTAGTTTTATTTTTTAAACTCCACACTAAAACCTTCAAATTATTATTTCAATGCAATTGTGTCATGAAAGAAAGAGCTTGGTAAATGGCAAGTGTGGTTCTGTTTGCACAGAAATAACTGTGAAATTTGCAGATCTACAGGATCTAATTTTAACCTAAATGATGGTATAGTGCAGCATTAGATGTGGAGTTAAGTCAAAGGTTAATAGCTGTCTAATTGCTCTTTGTCATTTTGACTTCCTTATTTCTAGATAAAAATTAGTGTTGTCATAAAGCTGTAGTGTTGGTGTAGTGTTTTCAGGCTGTAGAATGAATTCTTCTTTTCTTTTTTTTTTTTTGACAGTCAAGAATCCCATCAGCGAACTACAAAAAATACAAGTAAGTAAAATCACTTAATACCAAGATTTTTAGTCTGTCAAATGCTAATAGAAAGACAATATGGATCTATTCAGAAAGATGGTATTTCAGAATATTTTGTACAATGAATGCATTTCTTGCAAATTTAATGTTTTAATGTTTCATTTTCCATCTCTGCGGCGTGCTTGTTGCTTTGTGTACTAAGGAAATGTTAGGTAATTTGTATTGTAGAGCTATGAGTAAAAATAAGTTTTGAGGCTAAATTTATCAGTTAATCTCTGTTACCATTTGACTTCTCAGCCTTGGAAGGACAGCTGGTAAAAGATAACTGACTTGAAACTCCAGGATCTTATTTAGTGCTACAGAAGAGCAAGGGTTAACTTCCTTCAGACAATGGATTAGTCTTGAGTCTTTTTATGTATTAGACCTTTTATGGTGGTGGCATGTTCAGGAGCTATCAACAAGATTGTATTTTCCCCAGCATTCTAGGTTATGTTTTTTAAATAAATTGCTGGAGTTTGAATGTAGACAGCAACTTTTCTGTGAGTTTTGTGCAGGAATATGACCAGATGGTACTTCAGTGTGGCTTGTATGAAGCACCTCTGCACATTTATTCTTAATAAAACTGTTTTATTTTTGCACAGTAGGTATCCAAAACCAACCAATCAACCAAACTCGCCCCACCTCCCAGACTCGCCACCAGATGTCTTTTGGGTCATTACACTGTTGTCTCAGTATTATTAAAATAACCTTTAGAGCTGTCAGTTTTAACTGGCAGACCCATCAGAGTCCAGGCTGCAGTCTAGTTTAGTTTAGGTCAAGATCTGAAAAATCAATATTGTGAATATTTTAGTTAAAAATATATTGCTTGCATCATTGTCTGTGAAACATTATGACTTTGCACCTGTATGTGTAACACCCTTTTTTATCCTCATGGTATATAAAGATTGTTAGACTAAATGGGAGAAAACGTGTCTCTACTAATGTTTGTTTTAAAAATAATGTGTTTTTCTAATTCTAGGAAGATGAAATGAGTCTCATGATGAACAGCTTATATGCACTTCATGATAAATTGGCACAAGTAGCAGGTAACACTTTAAAAATTTTATGAACAAGTGTGTTATGGCAATAACTACGAAGAGATTTATGCTCAGGTAGTGATGAGCAACAACTGGTGTATGCTGGGGCCCTGTCAACCATTTAAAATTCCATTTTGGGAAACTAGAAATGCCATTTCTACTTCACTTATACTCCTTTTTTTTCACCACTGCCTTTTGTTGTGGTGCTCTTTAGTTGAAAGGATAGGCTTTTCAATGTTGTGATCCTGTATAGTTTTTGGTCTAATGTCTTAACGTTTTATTAATCTGATTTCATTAAAAGATTTAAATGTGCTATATATGGAGAGGAATATGTATTTCTTCTGAAGGTAGTAATTTCACTGTAGTGGAAAAATGTCTGAAATCCCAAATATTTTGCAGCAGTTGGAAAATGCTTACTAATAGAATGAGCAGCAGTGATTAAACAAGAATGCTTTGTTAGACAAAATAGTCCAACTTAACCATACTAACTATATAGTACTGAAAAGTGCTGAATATAGTAATATGTCAGAGATAGTGTTTAGAATTATTAATTGTTGAATATTCAAAGTAAAAAATAAAGCACTTTTGCTGAGAGTCATAATTAACAGCTTTAAACTGCATAGGTGTTTACACATCACAATTGGGAAATGATTAGGTTAAGGTGTGTTTATGACTGGTACCTGCTGAGTGTGAATTACAGCAAAATGTATTTCATAAAGTCACTTATTTATCATCCTTGCTTATTTAATTCATTATGTGTTTAAGAGGCAGTGGTTCAGGTTTTCTTTTTTAAGCCTTACTGGGTTTTTTTGTCCCAACTATTTGTTTTGCAACCGAGGGTTTCACCAGGAAGGCTTTTCCACTATTACTGGGTGTTACAGACATTTCTGAAACATGAAAAAAATGTGGAAGCAACTCTGTTGGACATGAGACTGATAATTTAATATATTAGGGCTATGGAGGAAATTTCTGAGAAGATTGTACAGCTTTGTAAAACTTTTTAAGTTGCAAGAGTAATTTTCCTGCAGAAGCTTTTTGTTTCCAGAGCTCTTACAGTATCTGTAGTGAATAAAATAGCTATTTGGGCAAACCCTACAATTTATTCTTCTTGATATTATTCTTTAACCAAGAAAATAGTGAAAAGATGCGTTTAACCTGAGCGCATGCAAAATAATAACTGATTTAGTTTTTATTTTGTAGTTTTGTGCTGTGAATGCCTTGCAGTGTTGATCTTTCACTGGTCAGTTACATCTTGGTACATTTTATCTATTTCAAACTATGTCATACTTAATGGATGGTACTAGACAGCTCCACTATAAATTATTGAGGCCAAAAGGCTTTTTTTTTTTTTCTATGTGGGGTAGCCAGCCCATGGTGTTTAGGAATGTCTTACGAGACCCACAGCTGTGTGCAGTAGAGCACTGACTTGTGTGAAGTTGAAGCAATGGGTTATGCTACTTCTGTCCTCCTTTTGAGAAGAAAATATAACAACTTGCTGTTCCTTTACTCTGTCATCTGGGTCCCTAGTTGACTGCAAACTAAACAATGTACTTGCCTGGATGAAGAGGTGTGGCACCTTGTTTCTACATCTGTGAAAGAAAGGGGCTTATGCATGTGCATCTAAACTTTTAAATAAGTTTACCCGTGTACCACAGGAGACGAATCTGTGTGCTCCAAGATGACCACTTTCTTCCCCAGGTCTCAAAAGGTGCATTAATCTGCATTAGTTATTCCTGACCCAGAGCATCTTCAGTTCCTAATTTCAAAAAATATAGCTATACTTTCTGGTTAGATTCTCCTTCAAACTGAATCTGTATTGTGAGATTACCTGGTTGCTCAGCAGAGTAGCTTTCACACAGTCTGAAGAATGACCTAAATCACCTGTACTTAAAACTTATCCTCACATCAGGTTTCTTTAGGTATGAAAGAAGTCTGTCATCCATTTTTGAGTAGTATATTGATGTAAACCTGGCACAATATTTGGAAACTGTTTTAAAAATCACGGAACAGAGAATGCTGCTAAGGAGATGCAGGGTTTAAAAGTGTTGATTTTGTACACAGTGTACCACTTCAAAAGAGAGAGAAGTAAAGGAATATAGTTTTCCTAAAACTGGTGCTTTTTCAGGTCTCACATACTTGGAAAAATTTCTCTCGTTTTATACTTGGCTATGAATCATTTGTTCATGTTATAACTATTAATATTAAACAGGCAAAAAGGCAGACTGGAAACTCGCAGTAGTCTGTTCTGTTAAGCTTTATTCAACATCTTGATGACCATGAAGATGGTCATTTCAGAATTTGGTTTTCAGCCCTTTTTGTGTTATTAGACCTATTTTTACTGAGCCAGTTTCTTGCCTTGTCAACTTCAGTTGGAGTACAAGTGATGGGGCTTTTATTCTAACAGGTAAAATGCTGAAAATTGTTTGAAGGAAGGAAAAGTCAGGAACAGTTCGTTAATTTGACGTATTATACTATGTTCCAACTGCAGATGCCAGTTCTGTACTGTGGTGCTCCGATATGATGTAAAATGATTTAATTATCCTATATAAAAATAGATTACCTTTAATGCATCCCTCGGTGTTCTTAGAATTACTAGTCTGTCAATCCTACAGTGAGTAATGCCTACCTCACAATAAACTTGAGGGAGAAGCAGTGTCTTCTCATCCAGTTCTGAGTTCAGGTTTATATTCTTCTGTTGTCTAATGGTGCAACCTTTCTTCAAAGCAGCAACTTTTTATAGACATTATATATTTCAGTGTCTGACACTTTCTCCTGAACCAAAATGTACTTTATTTAAATTAGACTTCCTTTAGGCATATGTTAATTACCGGACGTCTTGGTTGTTCATGGAAAGACTTCAATAGATCACATCCGTTTTCAGTCAGACTTGCAAAATTAATAAATCTAACCACTATATCCACAAGAAGCAGCTAGCTACCTATGGGTATGAACCTTCTTTCTTATACATGAAGAATTTTTATTTAGCTAGACTTTTCTTTTGCTTGGCATTCTCCACAGAGTGATCTATCAGATTTAGACAGTTTCCTTCTGAGCTAATGGACAGAACAGATCCTTGAGATGCAGGGGTGAATTAAGCTTCCATATGTAATAAAGCTTAGTGATAAATCCATGACTGGAACAAAAACCTGGTAAAACACTATATATTACTATATATTAATTTCAAGTGTCAGCTACCATATCTGGTTGCTGTCAAAGGTTTTCTGTTCTGTCACTCTCCTTAATCTTTCACTCTTCAGGTAATTGATATTGTGCTGTTTTCAACCAGTGATTTAAAGAATATTTAGCAAGTTCTGGGTTAGTCTGAGAAAACTGTTGAATTTACCTTTGGTCAGGCATTTTTACTTGCTCTCACAGTACTTGTTCTACTCCTGCTTTTTTTCATCCATCTACTTTAGTGTCTGGCTGCCAGTAACCTTTAAGTGTGAGACCTGATAAACATTTGTTTTATACAGTTTGCTTTTTGTATTGGTTGACTGTAAGCTGTAAGCTAGAGATCAGTGCTAAACCACGTGTTCCCTAAAGTAGTACATTTCCACTGGATTTTAATTCTAGTACTTTAAGAGAACGATATACATTGTAAAGTGGATATTTAAAAATTCTTAATATTTTATTAACTATATATACTGTAGCTTATAAATGAAGCTGAACACCGAAATGAAAGTCAGTTTCAAATATTCCAGCCTGCACGGGAAAGCAGATCAGACGTATTTTCTGTATTAAAAGCAATTGTGAGAACAGACATAAATATTTCTTTAGAACTAAGATTTTACTTGCTTTTTGTTAGTATTTCTAGGAGAGGAACTCAGCTTATGTGGCTTGCCCGAGTATGCTAACATGAGCTAAAAGGTAATTTTGTGATCCTTGCTAGGATGTGTTATTTCTTGCCCTGCTACAAAGGAAAGTAGAATGGTTCTTTAATTGCACTTGCATCGCTCAAGAAAAGTTTGAGTACAAAGATCTGTGTTTTCTGTAAACTCACAATAGACACTTTAACGGGGGGGCCAGTTTTTACGAAGGGCTCAGATCTATCTTGCAGCAGACCCATGTAAATTTTTTTTTTTTGCTTCTGCTTCAGTTTTATTCCTAGGTATAGGGCCTCAAATGGAACAGTTGGGAAACATTTTTGGCTCCTACTGTGGAAAGTGGGTTTCCAAGCCAAGTGGTTAATGATTGCACCAAAGTTATTCAAAGTAAGCCTTCATTTGCAGAACTATTAGCTAAAGCGGTGACTGAAATGGCATATAGGAACATCATGCTGTTTGCAGTAAAACAGAAGGTTGTCAGACTTGTGAATTGCCCAACTTTCTGCAGGCTTTCAAATACATGAGATTCTCAGAAGAAAGCTGTTAAATGGTTCTCAGCAATAGATAGGCTGGAATGAGAAAATGAGTCTCCAACAATTTCTTCTACAGGACTGAAAGTCCCTAGCTGTAGCTTACTTTTGTTTCAAGAGTGGGAGGAAAGGGGTTGTGTGTGGTGGGTTTTTTTTTTTTGCGTCCCCACCACAGCAAATTACCCATTGAGGGTAATTTGAGCTAATGAGCCTTAGACATTGTCAGAGCCTAGGCAGCAGAGGTGTTTTAAACTGTTAAGCTTTTTCAGAGGAAATATAGTCAGAAAAAAAAAAGAGAGAAGCAAGACTGTGAGGAAACTGTCTACTGTTTTTAGAAGATGAGTGCAGAAGCTGTGAAGTCAGTATGTTGGCTGCCTACTGCGTAAATTTAATTCCTGAAAGAAGACAAATAAGATTAGAATTTAAAACTACTAAAGTAATCTAGTAGTTCCCCATCTAAGAGAGCTTTTATCCTCTTTAAAGAGGTAATTTTGTGTTGTATAAACAAAAAACCCACATGAATGCTGAAACTTGTTTTTAAGAATTTTTTTTTTCTCAGACTGGTCACCTGCTTGTATTTTGTTTGCTGTGTATTAACTTCACCCTTTTTGTAATTTCTGATTTATTTCAGAAATGGGGTCTTTTGCTTATCTAGGTAATTAAAAGCCAATAAAAAGGCAAACAAAAGACCCTAAGCAGAGGGGTCTCATTCCCCTGCTCTCACAAGCTGTTTTGTTCAGTCAAATTATGACTGATATGCTTTTTCTGTGTCAGAAAGATCCCAGTGAGACTTTAGGTCTTGCCAAACAAAAAAAAATGTTAAATGGATGAATACACATCAGACTTGCTCATTTCATGCAACTTAATACCTGACTGAGACTGTACATATGGCTTCTACAGAGATACATGTTGGTTGGTTTGTATATATTCCATCATTTCTAGATTTAAAACAGTATCTTTACACCAAAGACTGTGTAAGTATGGTATGTAATTATCCTCAAGTCTGCTAATCTTGAAACATGACATCACTGGTGGTTACATGTGTAAATTTACAGGTTGTAGAGTTGATACTGCACACAAAAAGAATGGCTGAATTGCATTCAAGAATAGCCCATCACTCCAATTCTGTTGCTGACTTCTAAATTCAGAGTGTTTTTTGTCAAATGTGGTGTCAGTTTCACCAGTCATCTGTCTAGTTTTGCTGTTCTAGTACACTCAGGCATTTTAAAAGTCTAAGACATTGCATGTTAATTATCAAGTGAAACAGCTTTTCAAGTAATATCTTTTCTGCTTGGTGCTTGGTTGAAAATATATGCACGCACATAGACTTAGTTCCAGCAGCACATCTAGGCCAGAGAACATATGAGCACTCTTTGAAACAGTGTTCCTATTTCTCTCTAACCCAAAGGCAAGAAGGCCAAATTTACTTAAATTTGTTGAAGTATATTGAACAAAACTTTGCTTTAGCAATCTGAGAAGGAGTTTTGCTTCACAGATGCATACTTCATTGGAACTCCCTACTGTGAATGGGATGTGAAGATGCTTCTCTAACTTGCTCATGTTTCTTCATTATTGTTCTGCCTCAAGTGGTTGTTCTTCCAACCTGGTTGTTCTATGATTCTAAGTGTTCTTATTTGTGTGGGGAATTAATGGGTAATTCCATTTAAAGGGTATTCCAATTTGGAGTAATACCACTTTTAAGTACTTTGTGTGAATATAAGCAAGAATTTGTTTTCTGTATGCATGAGTATCTTAAACTTTCCTAGCCTTGCTGCGGCTTTGGGAATAATACAGTTTGGCATAGAATCAGAAAGGTAAAGCCAGTGAAAGACTGGATTTGTTATTTCCTATTTTAATGTCTGGTCACAGTAAAATCATAGTTAAAAGTGCTTAGATTTTTTTTTTCTTTTCGGAAAGATTAGGAAATAAGTGGTTTACCAGTCCATGACAGTTCATCAGAAATGATAGCCTAGTGGTAGATGAAACTGGTGTTAGACCTTCTCTGTCTAGCTTTGTGATGGGATGACTGTTGTTACATATTTTGTTGCATGAATTGGGTACATCCAGTTTCTGAAAGAAAATCAGGAAGATGACAGCATGTGGCTGTTGAGAACTGACTGCGCATGTAATCCCTTGTTTCCTGGCTACTGCTGCATCCTTTCCAAAAGAATTAAAGGAGAGGGATGGTAAACCCACCAATTTTAGGTCATACTGGGATTTTGTGATGTTCAGGAAGGTGATGGGTTATCACAATAACTTTGACCAGTCTAAAACACAGTAACTTCGTAGTGACTGAAATACTACTATGTTGCAACTGGAACTAAATTTGTCTATGTAAAAGATAATTTATGTTTCAGAGAAATGGAAATTGTTTGGAAGAAGTTGAGTCAGGGTACAGGAACTTTTTTATGATAACATCTTCTTGATAAGTCCCTCTTTCTGCCTCTTGTTCTGCTTTCAGTGTAAATGCTAAATACACTTTCTGACCAGTACATGAAGGTGTATTAATGTGACATGTGCATATTATTAGCTATGAGTTTCTTAAGCTTTTTTTTGAAGGAGAAATTTGCGCAGAGATTTTTCCACATTTTAGTGGAACTTCTGAGAATTATTGAGCTACTGCTGCTTGTAAAGATTGTGCTAACAAAATTATATTCAGGTGGGTTTATTTTGTATGATACAGTCATAAGTAGATAAAATATAAACAAAACTTTAATTTTAACAGGGGAGCATGAATGTGGCAGCTCTATTCAGAGAAATCTAACCATCCAGGAGGCAGCTGCATATTTAAAAGTAAGCAAACGAGGTATTTTTCATTGTTTGTATATAAGATTTGTTTTAAATTACGGTCTATAAGGCCTGATTTCATATCAAGTCTAAATAAAATTTAACTTAGTTTTGAATGCCACTTGGAAATGTTTGGAATTGATGTCTTTAATACATGCTACCCTAGATTTTTTATTTGAGGATGTAGAAGGTTTTGGGGGAGAGGGAAGTTGAAAGAAAGTGGCTTCATTGCAATGAAAGTATAGATAGTAGTGCTTCAATAGCATGCAGGTATTTTTTTCCCCCTTTAGTCAAAATTCCAGGGCATAATTTTAACTGACAGAGACAGTTGACCAACACAAAAATCATAAATTTATGAAATTCTAATCTCTAGAAGCTTCTCCAGAAGTCAATATACTGTTTTTTGAGACTTAAGAGAATAGAATACTGTCTTCCTTTATTTGGGAGGAAAGGCTGATGCATGGATCTGTACAGTGAGCCTGATAGACAGCAGGTGAATGGAGACACCATTCATTGATGCTTTAAATAGAAATAGTCAAAATAGGCTTTTTTGTTAATTTGATAGGTGTGCAGTGTTATGAAATCCCACTCTGCTGTCATTCCCCTGTCTCGCTCCCCAAATAAAAGATGACTCTTGCCTTGCCTTGACAGCTGTAGGGTTTATTTTAGCCCACGTTGGTGTACCCTTCAGTGGAAAACTACTTGAAGCTTTTAAAAGGCTGAGGGGATAAGGTTTCTCTCAGGGACATTTAAACTGTTGTGACTTTTAATACACAAATGTATAGAAATGTTACTTTTTGGCAAATGTATACATAGTTGATAAAGAGGGGCAATGTTAAGAGCCTCCTGAAGAAGCTGCTCACATTAATTTATGATTTGGCAATGATATGCACCTGTTAAAACCAATGCATTGTAGGAATGCATTGGAAAAAAATCACCTTGATGTCAGATAACTGATGGTCTTACCTATCTTTTGTGCTTGAAGAATGACAGTTATAACTGTTTTAATTCTAAGAAACTCAAACTTTATATGAAAATGTCAGTGTTGAGTGATAAAACTTTGATAGTAAAACATTAAAATGGTTACTGTTTTTTCAAAAATGCTTATCCCTTAATCCTAAACCAATTATATTATGTGAAGTTCAAAGGGCAGATGGAGGTAAACCTTCTTTTGAGAATATATTTTAAAATACAACAGTAACTCCCTTTTTTGTGTTTTCTTTTTCTGCCAAAGAGCATGCAAGGTGAACTGTGGAGACAACTTTAGGTCAGATAGTAGTGAATTCTCCTTTGATAGTCGATACCATTTAATTAAAAGTCAGTTTTTGTGTAGTTCAAGAACTGCTATTACTACAAACACTGGACTGCTGGCAAAAATTCAGTTAAAACTGATTTTCCTCAAGCTTCTTACAAAAAAACCCACGACCAAAACCACAACAAACCTGAACTGCTTTTTCAGCTGGTTTATATCTAATTTGAGTTTAATCTTGAAGTTGATTTTCCCTGAGCACCGCCTAGTGGCTGAATAATTTTCTGTGCTGTAGGTCAGAATTGTTAGTAAAGCAGTGCAAGTGTTTAGTTACTACTCTGTTTAGTATATGAATTTTATTGTGATGTGATAACTTTGTGGTTATTTATGAAATTACTCAATATTTGTCTTTTTTGACAGAATTTAGATCCAGAATTTGAAAGTGTACTTAACACAGCGTTACAGTGGATCTTGGATAATGGGGAAGATGCTGGCATAAAGTAAGTGATATTTATTTCTTTTCTAAGCCTAATTTCTTTTAACAGAATGTATCCTTTTTCATAGATACTGTGTGTTTTTAATAGGTGTCTCAGCAATGACCCTAATGAGATGGATGTCACTAATGTGACAGATGTGAAGTATCTGGAATCCACTAGTCCAAAGATGTCCTTCAGGTGTCGTTTTCGCCGTGCATTTGTTAATGTAACTCACAGATTGTCAATAGTGCTTTTGGGTAAGTTAACAAAAAATACTGAAATTTTTATTGTTATTACTTGTATTTGTGTAAGTGCATGGGGAAGAGTAAACAGCACGTCTAGAGAAAGTTTTTATTCAGCCATAAAACTTGGAGTTCTTATCATCAGTATCTTGGTTACAAGGCAGTTTGCTTTTCACTCCTGTTGCACCACTGTATTTTCACATTAGTTGCTTTCATCTTCTACTGTAGTCAATTGAACTTAATCCTTCTTTGTGAACTCTTGCCTTTTTCCATGCCAAACTTCATCGTTTTCAAAAATTCCAGATAGAATTGATTTGAAAAAACCAAAATGTTTAGTAAAAAGACATGACAGCCTTAATTTTGAGGGTATTTCACTGTTGTCCCAGGAATTTTGGAAACATAACTACAGAAAAGATGAATTTCTTAGTTTTAGGAAAGGTTGGATGCCCAATGTGATTCTCACTGAAACATCTTACCTCTAAGACTGTTGTAAATATGTATCTAATCCTTCAGTGATACTCATTTATTTAGTCTTTGGTAGTTCTCTAGTTAGGTTTCAAATCAATTCAATTCTATTTAATTTGTAAACATACTGAAAACTATGCAGCAGAAAAATGTGATACAGTTAAGTGCAGATGCTTGAGTCCTTTCAGTGTGGCTGGATAGGAATACTGAAGAGGCAGAGTTCATCTCATGCCCTTATTGAATATTTAATAATTTGTTTATCCCAAAATTCTTAACAGTCTCATTCTTACAAGCAGAAGACTTGAGACCTCCTTCACTAACCTGGTGGTGAACCAAAAGAATCAAAACCAAAGTGTCACAGATTTCTGTCTTTCTGGTAATAGTGGATTAAATTGGGATGCAGAGATGAGACTTAGTATCCAAGTGAATTACCGGTCTGCTCAGTTTTACTGAGGAAATTCTGTCTCAAATTTCTCATCTGTAATTAAGGTTAATTTAAAATTCTGATTCAAAAATAAACTGTTGTATAAATGCTAGGTGTATTGTTATTAACACCCATTTTAGTATAGATGGTGTACTTCAGTCTCTGATGTATCAGTATACAGGGCATTGGAATCTTGGATATATGAGAGAAAATATAGGACTGTAATTTGTGTTGCCTGGTGAATGCTTTGTAGGGGGTTGTTTGATTTTTTTTTTTTTTTTTTTTTTAATTATTCTTAAGAGATCTTTGGCATAGCGTGCCCTCAGCCCAACACTGAAGAAGCAATAAGATTTTTATTTTCAGCTTTATGCTGCTGGCCTTCATAACTAGATTGTCCTTTTGGGGAATAATCTTTAAAGTAATAGGAAAAGAGCATGCAGTACTTTGTTGCAAGAAATACAAATCTGTAGCTGAACTGAAGCACTCAGATTTAATTAGTTTTGACTGGCACATCTAAACCATGTGACTTGTCTGTCAGTTAGTGAATGTTGTACATTTTAAAACTTAACATCTTCCAAATTGTTGGTGTATGTGACTTTTGATTTGACTTTGAATTTTTTCAGTATAGTTGTTTTACATATTTTTCTTCACATAATGGTAAAATTTCAAACTGTAGTCATAGAGTACCAGGCTGTTTCTAAAACAATGAAATGTTTTTCTTAAGGTAGCTGTTCTTTGAGATTTTAAGAGTTTGTGTTGCTGTGTTAGTAAAATATAAAATATTGACAGCAAGTACAGTGTATTTCTTTGAAATATAAAGCTATAAAATATTAGCTATATCAACCAACTTCTGAAGTATGTGCTGTAAACCTTGTTAAATAACTGATGTTCTAATACTGTTTAAAGAGTATTATACATCTTAATGCAGGTGTAGCAGTAGTTTGTGGAGTCTTGCACTACATGAAATACCGTTGGACAAAAGAGGAGGAAGAAACGAAGCAGATGTACGATATGGTGGTAAAAATCATAGGTATGGCTTCGTGAGTCACATCTGGTGTATCTGTACCAGTTCTGTATAAGCTTTTGAAGTCCTGGCATTACTTCAGTTATGTTTTCTGCCTGTTGTCAGTCACTGTGCTGTTAAGAGTTCTTGGTCGAATGTTTGGTTCATGTATTTCATTTCTCTATCTTTAAAAAAAAAAAAAACTCCAAACATTTAAGCCTAATTGAAGCTTTTGGTATAAAAATTGTGCTTTATAAATTTCATCAACATGGCTATAATAAATTCCAATCGACTTAATAGTGTGTTATCTTACTACTGAAAATGTATAAATGTGAAGTTTGATTACAAGTATGGTGACGTGTGACTTGCTTTTTCTGGATTTTCAGCTATCTTTATCTAAAGTATCCACTCCTAAAATGTGTTAGCTCTCTAATTCCATCCTTAATAGCTTTTCATTGAAAAAGTCTTTTTAATTAGTTAATTTAAACAGAAATTATGTTACTAAAATAGAATTCATAATTGAGTTCTGAAGGGCTGCCTTTCAACTTGAAGTGAAGATGTTTTCAATACTTTGTAGTCTTTAAGCTCTGTTTTAGGTTGTATTTTTACTTAAATTGTGTTACGATGATTGCCATAGGTGAAAGTAAATGCAGAGATGGTAGACAAATCAAAACTGTTTTCCTGTTTTTACCATTTTACTACTTACCATTTTACTACCTTTTTTGTCTGGAAATTGAGTTTTCTTGGGATGAGGGGAAAGCTCTTTATTTTCAAAAGTGTCTGTCTTTGCTAACAGCTAAAATTGTGAATCAAGGATAACTGCAAGAATGCTTTTCCTGTGTTCCAAAGTTATTTGGGGCACTTGGAGGTACTGTGTGCAGTTAGTTTTCTTAATTTCCCTTCAGTACAGTTAGGAGGAAAAAGGTTACAAAATGCCAAAACCACCTTAAATTTAACTACTGAGGTTAGGAGGGTTCATTGCCAGAACTGATATTTTTGCTTAGTGTTTGTATGAACTACATAGTTACCAGTTTTTCTTATGGTGTCCTCAGATGTTCTAAGAAGTCACAGCGAAGCGTGTTCTGAAAATAAAGACTTGCAGCCTTACATGCCTATTTTACATGTGCGTGATTCTCTAATATCACCTCAGGACAGGTATGTTCTCACTAGAAGGACTGAGCCTCCTTATGTGTAAGTAGGGAAAAATTATAAAAATAAATTGGTCAATTAACTAAGACAATTTAAGTAGGTTGTATAATATATTTTGGAGAGTCTTATTGACATAGATGTGGGGAGCAAACACTGGATTTCTCTTATGCACTGGATGTTGGCTGTGCAAGTTGTTATAATGCTAAATTTGTAATTCTTGCTTTGATTTTTTTTCAAGGAGGAAAATGAGGAAAGTCTGGAATAGAGCAGTTGAATTTCTTGCAGCAAATGAATCTAGAGTTCACACAGAGACACGAAGAATAGGTGGTGCTGAGTTCTTGGTTTGGAAGTGGATGCAACCTTCTGCAGCTTGTGACAAAATTTTAGTAATACCGTCAAAAGTGTGGCAAGGACAAGGTACTGGAAGCTTAGTTATATTTTGCAAATATAATTGTTTTAATTTTTGCATCTAACTTCTAATGGTATTTTATTGCTTGAACAGGAAAGACTTGTATTGTCTCACGCCTTTAAGTATTGTTATGAACTGTCAGTGCTGTTATCTTGTTGTTTGATGGACTTTTTCTATGCATTCAGCGTCTCCTGATTTTCAAGCAAAATGAGCTTTTCTGTTAAAGCTACTTCAGAAATACAGCAGAGGATGTCACCAAAATAAGTTGCTTGTTCCTTTTGATGAATTAAAAAAACCCAAACTCTTTAATCGGTCGAATAATGACTTGCCTGATGCTTATGAGAAGTAATTGGTTGTATCTGGCAGCAGGTAAATTGGAACTTGTAGACTTGCGTTTCCTGCTGTTAAGTTGTCAGTGGGATATCTAAAGACAGAGTTCAGAGGAAGAGGGTTTTTTCCTAATTTTCAGAGGGAAATGGCTGGAACAAGAGACTCTTCAATCAGCAGAACACGGATTTTAAACATTTCCTAGTAGTGCGTCCTTTCTGTCAGAAATGTTCTTCTACGCTGTGTATTTGTATTTTAAGCTCCGTATTGCAGAGAAGCATTTGTTTTAATAGAGGAGGCTGTTGTCATGCATGCATTTTGCAGTGGTCTGTCATTTTTCAACTTTATCATGGAGCCAAGTTAAAAGAATCCAATGGGTTTAAAGTCTGTCAGCAGTGGTCATATTTTCCTAGTTCTTTTCCTTTTTGCCGTGTTTTGGGTGGAGTTTTTTGGCCAATAAAAATTGAAGTAAGTCTTGAATTCTGGGTAGTGATAGAAAAGAATTGTTTCTATCAGAGAATGTGAAGGTAGATGTTTAAAGTGAAATCTTAATTTCTAGTTGCTTAAATGCTGTATCTCTAGAGTCTGTCTTGCCTTAATGTTCCTTTGTAATGCTGTAATATTTCTCCAGTGGGACTGAAATGCTGTGCAGAATCCTAGTTTATAAACTCTTAGGTTTATTTTGATGATGAGGAAAAAGTGATTGCTTCTCTAGTTTTTAGTTCAACTTTTTGAATTGGGTATTATCAAGGTTGTATTGTGCATAACTTTTATGGCATTGAACTAGATGCTGAAAAAAAAAAAGCCTAGTTAAAAAGGGCCAGACTTTCTGCCCTTCCTAATCCCAGTTTAACAAAAATTCCCCCTAGCAAGCAGCTGCACTCTTACCAATGGTCTTCTGGAATATAACAATGTTAGTTTAACTAATGAAGAGAGTAATAGGCTTCCTTCTTTTGCTTTTTTTTTTGTATTAATTTTATAATTTCACTATTTTAACAAATATGTTTTTATTTGTAGGAAACAATGAAAACATTGTTTATTATAAAACTGGGTACAGTAATTTAAAGTAGCTTCTTCCAATGTGATTTATTTCTGTTCCAAAGACAAACAGAGAGAACAACCTCATGGCCTGGAACATTCATGCTGTAGCAAGCTTGCTTGCCCACACATAAATACTGCTAACATTCTGGTATTGTCCCAGGCCACTTGCATGTTAAATTTTGCTTTTCTGTAAGTACAAAGCAAAACCACACAATTCTGGCAACTTGAAAAGCGAAATGTTTTGAGACATTTGCAGATACTTGGTATGCTTTCTGGTGAGGGTCTTGGTAGTCTTGGGAATCATTTCTTGCTTGTCTATACTAAATGTTGTGTTGGGATATCATTATGTCGTTCTCAGCATTATTGTACTGGCTTTAGAATTACTTTCCTCATTGGAAATGGGGGCTACTTTATTTTGAATACCTTGTAAATACTACTGCAGACTTGAGGTTCTGCAGTCATTGTATTGCAGTTGTGGTAACATGGCATTTTGCTCTGACAACTGTATTGCATGATTTCAATTTCTTACAATTTTAGTTAGCAAGGTGTGACTAGTAACTTTATTAAGAGAGTTGCAGGGCCATTCCTTCCTAGGACGTTGTCCATTAAGGATGTGCGAGTGCTTTAGGTGCAGTGTAGAAATGGTGTTTCATCAACAACTGTCTTTTCCAACTCTAATACTGTCATGATAGATTTTCAGAAGCTTAAATTAAACATAGCTTCTGCAAGCCACGTGTATTTTGAAGCTGAACCTTCTCTGTATTTTATTCAGTACAGGTGGTGAAACATGATGCTCCAGTTTTGAAATTTCTCATTCACTTCTCATTTGTTTTAAGTTTTTTCTTATCTTGTTGAATTGCAATATAGATCATTCCCTAACATTCTGCCCTATATTAGAAATGAGCCTGGATTTTCCTTCATCTGGAAGACTTCTCAGTGTGTGATAGTTCAGGTGCTGCTTTGTGACATGGAATAGGCGTTCAAGACTCAATAGAACAGGTGTTTCCAAAAACTTCCCAGAAGATACCTAACAGTAGCTACTACAGGAACTATCTTCTGAATTTTAGCATCCGATACCTACTTTAGGATGTTATGAATGTGGATAGAATAACCTTCTCTCTCAGCTGTGGGTTTAGCTATATGCTGCCTAGAGGATGTACTTAAGACTCTATGCTTTCTCTTGAACAGGCTATGTTAAGATCATCCCATTTCAGTTGTTTTAATGGCAGCTTTCCTATTTTTCTTATGTTTGTGGTTCAGCAAAGATCTTTGAAGAATTAAAATTGCATACTTTGGCTGTAACAGAAGGGTGTGGAAGTAGGAGTGGCTGAAGTGATGTTGGTCATTTGGGCTCTGCATATCTTGTTAGTCAACAGGCAAAGGCAATTTTCACGTGTAAGGGCTCTTTCTGTTTTGTGTTGGAAATAGTTCTATTACATAAGTCTCATGCTTTTTGCACAACCATTTCTTTCCTGATGTCAGAAATTCTAGATGTATGTGTCATTTTGCTCAGTTTTGGAGGTATAGGTCAACTGGTATTAAGTTTATACTCTGATTTTGAAGTTTGAATATAGAAGTTCATAAATCTAAACTATCTTCAAGACTATTAGGTCCTGAACAAAAGCAGTGAGTATAAAATCAGAATGAATTCTTTGTTTTTAATCTTGTGAATAAATTTCAAGGTTACAGTTTCTTTAACGTTCTGAGATCTGGCAGTGCTCTGTAGCAGAGAATAATACCTAGAGTATGTGCAGTAGAAGAAAGCCTCTTGACCTGTCAGTGTGTATCAGGGTGTATGGGTAGCTGATAGCACGCATTTTAAATATGGGATCTGCAGCATACATGAAGATATAGACCATAGTGTCTGTTAGCATCAGGAGTTAAAGTATTACTGTGGCATTTTGTCTGGTCCTTCAGGGTGCAGCCTCTGTCTTGACAGATGTAGGATTTTGGTTTTACTGAGTTGGAATAAAGTGTGATATACTTCCTTTGCCATGTTATTTACTGGATACAGTAGATATCTGTCAAAAAAAGGGCAGTAGGCTCATTATAGGATGATGGACAAATATAAGTGTGCTTTTGAGAACAGTTGAGAAGAGAATTGTTAATTGAAAAACAATCTTGATCATGCCAAAGTGTAATTTAATTAAATCAATAGGAAAAAAAATCTAGTATGTTCAGTTTTCTTTTGAAAGAACAGATACTATAGTCCTATTATGACTTTGATAACTGGAGCTCTAAAGAAAAATGGGTGTCTTGAGCTCTGATATAGCTAAGCAAACAACAATAACTAAAGGTCTTTGTCTCTGGAGACAAGATAAGTTGTCTGAAGTGCTGTGTGTAGGATGTTATTTCATCCTGCAGCATGGATGATAACCTGTTACCTTGTACGAATGTGACACCATTCCTCCCCAGCTTGTGAGAATATAATCCTTTCTCTATGTTAACAATAAAAAAGCAACTCTATTATGAACTGTTGCAAGAAAACTGTGGATTTTATGTGTCTTGTAAAATGTTGTATCCATTCCATGCTGGTTTTCTATAGCTGAACTATATTAAACCCCAAACCAACCATGCTGTCCTCTCTTAATAGCATTTAGTAGTATTTTCATGTCAACATCTTCCCTGTTTACTGAAGAACCTTATATTGTGTCAGTGTGTAACATTTTCAACTAAGTTTCTAATTTTTTAACTTTATGTTCTTGCCTTCAGTAAGAAGCACTAGTACCTAAGCCAGAGATCATTAATTTATTAAGATGAATAAATCTGTTCTTCAGAAACATGGTTACCTATATTTGATGCAAGCTTGCAACCTTATCAGGTGCATCAAATCTACATCTAAAGATCTGTTGGACTGTCTGGTGGCGATAGCGGAGAATCCCTTTAGCACTAATGCAGTAGTAATTCAAGAGATATAGAAAGCTGTACTGCAATTTTAGGTGTTCATTTTCAAGTCAGTGCAAGAGCTGCTTCTTGTATCATGGACATTGCAGTCACAGTGACAAAAAAGTTGTTGAAAGCACATGCTTTCAGTTTCTGCTATTCTTTAAATCTGGAATGATGCAGTCATATTCAGTTTAAGGTATTAAAGCAAAGTATATTGTAATTGAAATACAAAATTACTTCCTTTTCTTGAAGATGTTCACTTGTCCCCAAGGGGAGTTTATGAAAGCCCCACAAATTCTCTTGTCAGTGACAGACTGCACAAAGTTGTGCTTCTGCTTTCCTATTTCATTTTTACTTTTTTACCTTTATCTTGTAAGTCTCGCTGTTGGGGCCTGTTTAGGATAAGAGGTGAGGTGCTTACTTAATTGTGGTGTAGCTTAAATTGGTTCCTGCAATAATGTCTCTATATGCCCTTACTGTAAGGAGAATGTTCTGTGTGCTCCACACCAGTGTGAGTTTTCAAATAGTCAGTACTGCAATCTGAATAGGTTTGTCACTCAAACTTGTTCTTTTGGAGGCAGAGGGAGAATTAATTGCTGCAGATATGTAATGAAGCTCAAGAGATATGTTAACTACACCATATTGAATTCTGCCATGTAGGCACGGCTTTACTTTTAAATTGCTTGTGTCTTCCATAGCCTCCCCTTTAGGTCCTGTGTCTGGTATGAATTTTAATGCGTATTACTGTGCTAGCATTAATTTTGTTATCACTGGTTTCTGTGGCCATTTTCCCCCTTTATACATAAAAAGCTCCATCCAAGCTGCAAAACTTTTTTTTTTAATGTACAACAATGCTTTGATGCATAGCAGAATTCATCTTTTATTTTCATATGCCACACAGACCTGCGCACACTTAATCTACTAGTATAATGTTTCATTAAGTTCATAGCAGCTGAATTTTGTACTGGTAGTGTGCTCTGGCTGAAGTAATCTGTGTGGGCACTTGAGCTCTTCCAATGAAAATCGCATCAGATTATTAGAAACTGAAGCAGGCAAAGCTTGTGGTTTGGGGTTTTTTTTATAGTTTCTAGTCTGAAGCATGAATTCCCCATTTAGTTATTTTTGCATAGCTCAGTGGTATAGCCTTAAACAACTATACATAAATAGTTGCAGAAATGTTGATCCTCTGGGCCTAGGGTCTCTGCAAATAACCTCACCATTCTTTGTCCTTGGATTAAAAACATGTGCTGAACAAGCCTAACTATTAACAATCAGCACATAATTTCCTCAACCCCACACCTTTTCAGGTCCAGGTCCATGACTAGGCCACCCCAGATCACCTCCAGTATGGTGTGGTGCCCCAGTGTACAATATGCTGGTGACATTTCACACACGCTCCCTTGATCTACTGGAGCCAACCTACATGAGTAAGGTAAGTCCATTTATTTTTCAATGTTGCTTAGTTCTGTAAAGTTTTTATTTTGTACCCTATGCCTAATTTTTAATGAAGGGCAAAAAACTTTACAAAACCATGTGCTATTGAAAAAGGACTTGTCTTTAAACTTTAGGGAGCTCAAAGATAGATGTAGTGTCACCAGCATATTTAGAAATCTGTTCCCAAGAAAAAAACTCAGTTTTCACAGGTGTTGATGACTTGGTCTGTTCACGTGTGTGTTCTTGGGGAAGGTTCTATATGAGATTTGGAGGCCACCGTTTCCATTTCCCAGTTGGTAACTGTGGTCCCTGCATGTCTGTCCCCCAAATCTATATAAGGTGCAAGTTTGTACCATATCTGCAGACAGCGAATTTTGTCTTGGTTAGTGGTTGTCTTTCACATGCAGTGCCTTCCACATGACTGAATTTCTTCTGAGTGAGGTTTTGTTTTGCTGACGTACAGAAGAGCGGCAGTACTAGTTCGTGCAATTTTGATGTGCTTGAAAGATTTTGTTTTAAAAGGTCAGCAGTAAGAAGCACAGACCTGTAGTGTCATGTGCCCAAAACTGAGACTTCTAACACTCGAATCTGTGAAACTTTTCCAAAGCAAAGCAGAAGGAGAAGCGTTGGCATCAGTTTATGGAACATAATTTTGTCTTGTTGAGATTTTGAATCTTATGTTTAAACTCTTAAATCTACTCATCTCGCGTCTTCAAAGAAAAGCTACTTTCAAGCCTTGTAAATTGTTTTACCAGGTCATCCCCTTGCATTTCTATTGTTGCTTTGTTGGCCCTTCTCAAGGCATGGAACTACCTTATGAATCTGAAGGGCTTCTCTGTTCCTTTTCTTGTGGTGCAGTCTTCTGTTGTGACTCCCACAAGTAGAACTTGTGAACTTCAGAGAAGTTAATATTTATTTTAAAACTTCAGAATGTAATTCATGGGATTGGTCAGCTTTGAAAGAGTTACTCTGTTCTCTTAATTCCCATTTTTCCTTTTGCATCTGTTTTATCTTCTGGTCCGTTTAATTTCAGATTTCTGCAAGCTTCTGATCGTGTGTGTAAAGCATCTTGATAGGGTTACAAAAGCTTCATCCTTGTAGAGTGCTCTTTACCAGTTGTTACTGCAATACAGATGCAATAAAATACAACATCTCTTCAAGCATCTCCCTGTTTATTAGTCAGATGGGCACTACCTTGCACTCAAGGTGGAAGAAATGAAAATTCATCAGTTAAAACTGAATTGTCAAACTGCATCTCCAAAAATTTGCTCCAGATGTTAAGAATATCATTTTTTTCATGGGGATGTATGCAAATACTTTCTCTTCAACTATATGGTATTTTTAAAAATACCCTCAATTCCTTCTATGTACTGTGGCCTAGGTATAAGAGTGTGTTATCTTTTTAGTTGTTGGTATCAATCTGAAAAATTCTGTGGCGTACAGTACATTTTCTTCAGTACACTAGAGAACTGTGAGGAGTTTAATTTGCTTGAAGGTTTTTCATATATGAAGCAAAGTATTCTTTTTGGTAAACCCAGAAAGATATTAGTGTGTAAAGTTTACACGTGTTAACTAGGTACTATTATGCCTCTCCATAAATACTATCAAATTTATTTTTCTTTGTAGCATTTCATCTAGACAGAAGAAATTCACCACCAAATAGCTTGACACCATGTCTAAAGATTCGCAATATGTTCGATCCAGTTATGTAAGTAAAACTAGTTATCTACCTGTATTTCCGTATTCTATTAGAAGAGCTCAACTTTTCCTCTGAGAGGGGTTTGGAAGAAGCAAATAAACATGGATAAAAGGAAAAAAAAAAGAAAAAAACCCCCGAATGCTAACAGAGTAAATAATCATCTTCCTCCTGCCAAAAGTTAAAAAACTTACCTATGCATTGTGAACCTTTTGACCACAGTGGTAGATTTAAACATGTTTGTTCTGAGCAATTATTATGTGAGACACAAACCTGTTTTTTTAAAATATCAGTCTAGGCATCATTTGCATAAACCCATTTTGCTGTTTCTGCATCTACCAAGTCCATAAAAAGAATGGCTCATAAAGGATGAGTAGCATTCCTGCAAAACTTATTGACAGCTAATGCAACTACCTGTTCAGGTTCAGGGAAGGGCAAGTCATTCCTGGTGGGAGCCTTTTTCACAGTGGGATATCCAAGTTAGTTGATGATCTTTCATGTCCCAGGTCACACAAAAGGCAGACTAGACAGAGAATGCACTTCTGCATTTGCAGACAGAAATGAGGACCTGGGAGTAATGCAGGGACTTCAGCATTTGGGTGTAACACAACAAACCAGCAGAAAAGGTGCCTGCTTGCTCCTAACAATGCAATCTCTTCTAATGGTAGCTGGCTTTCTGCTGCTGACAGTGTGCTTCTCATGAAAGTCTAGATGTGATTCCTGGGCCGGGAGGGAATGCACCAAAGTCACGATTTCACAGAATGGTTGGAGTTGGAGGGGACCTTTAAAGGTCCTGGCTTTTGCAACTTGGAATTATTTATTTCCCTATTATCCTGAGCACAGTGTGATAGTTAGAAAATAGTGTTGTTAACACTGTTAGAGAAGGGGAAGAAGGCTTTTATATTCCCTTCATTTTGAGCTACCTAGTTAAAAAAACCCCACTTTTTTCCCTTCCAGTCTGGGTAGGGTGCATCTCCTCACCTCTGTAGGGTTTAAAATTGTAGGTATTTTCCACTGAAAAACATCTCTCCCAGTAGGACCTTAATTTAGATCTTCTTTGTACCTGTGTCCCTCTTCCTTTTTCGTTTGTTTATATATGGTCTGCTTGTGTAACACGCATCAACGGAAAAGTCTCATCCCCAAATCAGTTAAGGTCAAATGACCGAAACAAGTCTGTTCCTTGTGGTCAGAGTGCCTCAGGTGTTGTGTCTGTGTCCTGCTTGACATATTTACTTAACATCCCTGGCCAATTAACTTCTTCCCTATGCACATTCTATTGCCATGGATTTTTTTATGAATGAGGAAGGAAGACCAAATATTTCAAGAATTTTGGCCTTACGCAGAAAAAACTCTAAAAGAACCTACCCAAAGCTCTTGATAGTATTATTGAATGAGGAGGCTCATTGTTTTTAGTGTAAAGACTATTGAAGCAGGCTTAAAGGTCTATTAAGGCTGTTGAAATTATTTTCGGTCTAGTTAGCTTTTTTTATTAGGACTAGATAAGTCCTGCCATACCTTCACAAAAATACATATAGTCTTCTCTAATGATTATATAAAGATTGATTAGTCTTGACAGTAAAAGAGTTTTTGTGACATCCCCTTCACCCCAAATTGGAATCCAGTTCAGTATTTCTGGATCTAGATTGGCCTGTTTGGTCAGTACCCTATGGGATGAAAGCAGCTTGATGCTTTGTTTGAGGTACTGGATAACTATTTCAGTGATGAACACTGTCTGGCTGCCTGCTGAAGCCTTGATGGTTAATGTATCTTCCAGGACTACTGGTAGAGGTGATACAGTAAGGAAGGCAGAGGCATTCGTGCCGTTGCCGTCCCCTGTCCTTGTTGCCGTCCCCTGTCCTTGTTGCCGTCCCCTGTCCTTGTTGCCGTCCCCTGTCCTTGTTGCCGTCCCCTGTCCTTGTTGCCGTCCCCTGTCCTTGTTGCCGTCCCCTGTCCTTGTTGCCGTCCCCTGTCCTTGTTGCCGTCCCCTGTCCTTGTTGCCGTCCCCTGTCCTTGTTGCCGTCCCCTGTCCTTGTTGCCGTCCCCTGTCCTTGTTGCCGTCCCCTGTCCTTGTTGCCGTCCCCTGTCCTTGTTCGGCTGCAGTAGGAACAGCCTAGGAGTGACCTACTCCTTGGGAACAACATCCAGCCTGTCCAGGCAGGGGTGGGAAGATGACTTTGACTGCAGTTTCAGCCAGGAAGGTGATGGCAGGCTGCTGGAAGGGGAGGACAAACCACATCAAGTACAGATCACTCCTTTCAGTGTTTAGTGTTGAATTTTCTGCAGTGGGACCTTAGGACCCAATTTAGTGAATATTCAGTAACTAAATACTAAATGCATTTAACAGAAAATTATATCGAGTTATAGAGAAACCAAACTTGGTGGGGAAGGATAAGATTGTTGTCGATATTTTTAAAATGGTGTCCTTAATTAAATATTTCATTGTTTGTGTAGGGAAATAGGTGATCACTGGCATCTAGCAATTCAAGAAGCAATCTTGGAGAAATGCAGTGATAATGATGGAATTGTTCATATCGCTGTTGACAAAAATTCACGTGAGGTGAGTGTCTTCTCACTGACATCTTAATGCTCTGTTTATTCTTGGCTGGTCCGCTTAACCTAACCCTCTCTCTTATTGCAGGGTTGTGTTTATGTCAAGTGTCTCTCTCCAGAATATGCTGGGAAGGCTTTCAAGGCATTACATGGCTCTTGGTTTGATGGTAAGGAATGAGGGTTTATAATAAAACATGACTAGAAATGACAGATGATGGCTGCAGTTCCAGGTCTTCTAAATGGTGAAGGATTTTGTATCCAAAGAATGGAGCTGTAGCAAAAAAATGGACCTTTTTAGTAGTCATCGTTTGGTAAACTAATTTCAATGTAATGATGAGTTTGTGTATATTATATCTTGAAGCAAAATGTAATCATGCTGAACTAGAAGGTTTATCTTTTCCTCTTTCTTTGCCTTACCAGGAAAGCTGGTAACAGTAAAATACCTGCGGCTAGATCGATACCATCATCGGTTTCCCCAGGCTCTAACTTGTAACACTCCGCTGAAGCCATCAAACACACATATGAACTCTATGTCACATCTGCGTCTTCGGACAGGCACAACTAATTCTCAGGGAAGCTCCTGAGAAGACTTTCTGCAACTGCTAGGACTGTTACTTGCAACAGGAATTTTCCTGTTTGGCTGCCGTCTTCCTTTTTTAGTGCTTTTTGTATGTAATACTTTAGTGAATTAAATAAAAGTTTGAACGTTCCAGAAATCTTGTTTCCAAAGGGATTTAGCAATGAGGCAGTAATACTGAGCTGACAAAAAAAAGAGAAAAAAGTTGCTTCAGGAAGTTTTCCGGGGCTATAGTGAACCAATGCATTTAGGTTTTGCATGACAAATACCGAATTCATTATACATTTTCAGATGTGGTGACTGTATTTTTGCACCAAGAAGTGTTTTTGATAATACAAAAGCATGGAGAAAAGAAGACTTCCTGTATTTCCATAGTTTCTTGTGAAATAATCTTGTGGGTATTTTGTAACAACCAACCTACAGTTCCTGATGGTGAATAAGTTTAAAAAAACAAACAACTTTCTTTTTCAGTCAATATTAGTTTTTTCTTGCTGTATAAGAAATCTTTTTCTGCAGCTAGGGTATGGGGAAAGTTAATCTGACGTTAGTGGTTAAATGTAAGTGCGAGGGAAAATGGAACAGAATGCGGATGTACTAGGTTTTGTATATAAATGTAAATGCTGGTGGTGGCAAAAATGGTTGTGTTCTGTGAGGGTGTCTGCATCGAAGCAGTAAATAAGCTTCCTATTTTGTTCAAAACTAAGGTTTTAAATGGTTTTGGCTGTACAATGGCAAGAGGCCAAATACCCTTAAGTGTTAGACACAGGTTAAATATCTTTTATAGGTTTATATTAAAATACCCGAGTATGGTTTTGTGTGAAAGGTCTAATACCAATTGTAATAAATTCAAATTTGTGAGCAATAAAGAAGCAATTGGCAGATACTGGAAAAATGTTTTGTGAAAAGCTGTATTTATTATTACAGTTGCCAGGGCTGTGACAAAATACCATTGGGATTAAGTGACTGTCCCAATATGTTGTAAGTTGTTTTAAGGAACCAGTTACCTGTTGAGTTTTTAAAAGATACCTACTTCCTTGCAACAATTTTGGCTGATGCGAATGAGAAGTACAACTGATGGCAAATCTTATAATTCCAAGCTTGTAAATTTACTAACGTTCACCCAGAAGTTCAAAATTGTTGCTGAGAAGCTTAGTTGCAAATGTTTAACATTATTGGCTTTACTAATCCCCAGTCCTACAACAACTTTATGTAATTATCCAGCTGAGTATCCCGTAGGGGGTTAGACTGGAAGCACACCAGTCCCACAGATTTTACTGAAACTCACTTTACTTTTGTAGATATGATGGATTCGAAGCATGAACTTGCACAAATAATGCACGTTTTTTCATATGGTTAAGTAAACATGATGCACACTATTCTGCAACAGAAAATCCTATTGTGCCTTACCTTTGTGCTTTTGTGGGCACCATGTTTATTATTGGAGAGTTTGTTAACCGAAAAATTTTAAATCCTCAGTTTTATGTCTCAGATGCTAATGAATGAGTATATATAATATATAATCAGCCATGCAGAATTCTACTTACCAAGGACAAGTACATATTTTTGATGGGTAAGTAGATTGTGCCAGGTCTGGTAGATTTTGATGAGTTTTACTACATACATATATGTATATGTATAATATACATGTATATGTATTATATATATGTATATAAACTAATTTTGCTGTATTTGATGTGCATCATAGTGATTTGTTAACCAGACCTTAGTGGCCCCATCTTGTGACCTGTTGCAAGAGTGAATGTAAAAATAGTTGTGGCATTTTAAAAGGTCGCCTTGATGCAAACGCATCTATCTTGCTTCTAAAATATATTTCTTGTAAACACTGTACATTTTATTATTGTAATATGTACTATTATGCAGCTTATTTTACCTTAAAACTGTTAAGTTGACCAATCTCCCTTCCTGCAAGACAGATGGGAATGTGTATAATACCTGAACATTTGAGAAAAATCAGATGTTTGTTGTAATTTGTCACCCTGTCCTGTAAAAACAACACCAACAAAAAAAAAAACAAACCAAACTCGAATTAAAGGTTTATTAGGGTTTTTTATATGCGTCTCACCTTCTAGGTATTTGGATGTCTCTGACTTGAGTATTTTCTTCTTCTAGGGGTGAGGGGGAAGACAGTCATAGCCACCTTCCATTTAATGTGTGTTGTGATTTGAAGCTGAACAGGTGCTGCTGTGCTTCACCTAAATATCCGTCAGTTTGAAATCCTCTATTTGGTACATGGGGACTGCAGAGGTTTCCAAGTCCCAGGGGAGGCTGTGGGGGCTGACAGGTTAAATCACAGAGGTTGAGGGGTCTTTGTTCCCTTTCACAAAAGGATTTTGATAGACCAGCACAAAACACGACCTTTTCTTTTGTCATTATGTTCATCCTATGTTGTTTTAAAATTGTTTTAGTGGTAGTTTGTGTTGAAGAGGTGTGAGGCAGGAGATGAGTGTTTTGCGTATGTGTTTGTCCATTGCCTGTAGAAGTGCAGAGGAAGGAGGGAGGATTTTGCTGTAGTTCCCTTTTTTTCTTCTGAAGATAATGCTCACTGTGCATAACAGTTGTCTTAATTGCTTCTGCTGAACACTAAGTTGACAGAGGTTCTTAAGTGCAATACATATTTTTTTTCTGCTAGAACAGATGCCTACAGTGCTAATGGATGCAGTGGAAATATTTTAAAGGCTACTCCACGCTCCTCCAGGACTTAAACCTAGCATTTTAGGATCCCAATTCAAGAAGGGAATCAGGCCTCCAGTCTTTAGAGTCTTAGAATGGTTTGGGTTGAAAGGGACCTTAATATCGTTTACTCCTAACCCCCCTGCTGTGGGCAGGGACACCTTCCACCAGCCCAGGCTCCCCAGGGCCCCATCCAACCTTCCTTGAACACCTCCAGGGATGGGGCAGCCACAGCTTCCCTGGGCAACCTGTGCCAGTGCCTCACCAACCTCATGGTGAAGAAATTCCTCCTAATGTCTGGTGTAATTCTGCCCCTCTCCAGTTTCTAGCCCTTGCTCCCGGTCCTATCACTACAAGCCTTTGTAAACAGTCCCTCCCCAGCTTTCTTGTAGCCCCTTCAGGTAGTGGAAGGTCTCCTGGAGCCTTCTCCACACTGAACAACCCCAAGTCTCTCAGCCTGTCCTCGTATGGGAGGTCCTCCAGCCCTCTGAGCACCTTTGTAGCCTCCTCTGGACCCGTTCCAACAGGAAGGATACAGAGCTATGTTGAGGATTCCAGAACTGGACACGACACTCCAGGTGAGGTCTCCCAGGAGAGAAGCAGGGGGGGCCAGAATCCCTCACCCTGCTGCTTTCTCCTCCTGTTGGGCTCCTGGCTACAATCGGGAGCCGGAGCCGCACCCCCGGTCCCTTCCCCCTCTTCTCCCTGCGGAACAGCAGGGAAATTCTACGTTAAAAGGGGAGGAAAGCAGGGCGAGCGGCCGCCAGGCCGGCCGGGGAAGCTCCTCCCGGCTCCATGCTCATATTTGGCGTTGGGCGCCCAGGAATTTCCCGTGATGCTCGGGGGCCGCCGCGGGGCCGCAGGTAGGGGCTGCGCGGGGCGGCTCGGGCGCCTCTGCTGGGGGGGGGGGGGTGTCGATCCGCCTTGCGCCGAGAAGTAGAGAATAAGGCGAAATTCGGTTCCTGCCGCCCCCTTTCCGAGGGGCTATAGCCGCGCTTGGTGCACCTTAACGCCCCCGGGAGCAGAAGGGAGAAGCGCCAGGGTCCGTCTGGCGCCTTCGCTCTTCTGCCTGAGCTGAAACTGCAGCCGCCGGAAAGCCGCGAGGATCTGAACGGGAATCCGAACGGGGATCTCGGGAGCTGGAGACGCCGGCCCGGACGGTGGGTACCGTGAGAAACGCTTATTCACTGGCCAGATATGGGAAAGGACAGAGTCTTCAAGCAAAGGCAGGAATATTGTTATTTTACAGTTCAGCGCCTTCTGAAAAAGGCGTCACATCTTGCAAAAGCTGTGGGGATATAGACTAGTTTTAGGGGAAAAAAACTGTGTAAATCCTCAAAAGAACGTTCATTCTTTTTTAGCTTGTCCGACCATGTCTGGAGACTCCCTCCAGATTATCTCCTGACCTAAACCAGCTACATCTTACAGGACAATTTATATGATGAGATAGTTAAACATGCAAACGAGCTGCAGCAAAACTTATCAATTAATTCTCAGAGACGAGGCTGGATGCCTGCTGTTACCTAGTGCTAAACATCAGCTTTGATCAGAGTTCTGACCTTAAACGCGGCTTTTGGGAAGTCTGGAGCTGTACAGGATGTGCATCCTACTTTTAGTTCTTGCTCTTTTAATCTGCTTAATATTAAAGTGGAACTGTGCGCTCTTGGAAGATGTCAGAAGGAGATAACTCCAATAGGCAGGTCCTTTGCCTTCCTGACCCAGCCTGTGTGTGGCAACCGGTCAGTAAATGGAAGAGCCAACTCTGCTCCCACCGTGTCTCGGTGCCGTTCATCTGAGCCCAGCGTTTCATGCTTAGAATTTGTCCTGCTTACGTTTTTGCCCTCGCTGAATTGACACAAGTGCTCGCCGTCTTCTTCGCTGATGATTCCCAACTTTTTATTGCACCGCTGCGTGCCTTTGCAGTTCGTCATGGTTCCTTTTCTGCCAAATTTGGTTGGTTACAGTGCCCTTTAAGTCTGATTCTGGAAGGAGTTTCCATGTGGCTTGTCATCTTAATCAGACGTTTGCTCATAGTTTCTAAAAGAATGACATGGCTTATTTTAGAACAGTATTTCTTCATTGTCTTTTAAGATTTATGTAGGGAACGAAATATAGTGAATAGCTTAACCAGAGTTACTAAATAATCCTAGAATTCTGAGATAAAACAAGATTTTTTTTTTTAATCTAAAAAAACCCCAAAAACTTCTGCATTGATTCCCCCAAACCTCTGAAATTGGTGGAGTTAAGCCATACATAGCTCAGTCCAGAATCTGGTTGTTTGGTCCTTTCTTGGTCTGATGTTTATAGGATCTTTATAATACAAATTTGGAAAGATATTTTAATAGGAAAGAAGAGTTCCATTTTCCCCCCAAACCCACGCTCTTTAAAAACGGTGACTTTGTATATGGAGTAATGTTTCTATATTCAGTAGCAAAGCTATATAAAGCAGTTGATCCTAGACAAAAATAAAATCTTTTGACTGAATGACCTTGCTTATTTTTTCAGGTTATGGTTACATGCTCTCACAGGGCTTTGGTTAATACAGATTTTTATATTTGTACATACTGTAGGAATTCCTTACAGCTGCTCGATAAGGGAAGCTTGCGCATGAGAAGGTTATTTGGTCCTTTGCCCGGATGTTTATTAAGGTATGGAAGGATCTTGTCTGCCTACTTGTGTTTTGCCAGCTTTGTAAGATGATACTTGTTTCTGTATCATTGGAGGTCCAGCCTATTTATCGCATTAGAAATGCTGGAAAACGCAGTTTCCCTTTTAGGCAGGTTGTTAAAGGTTTCTTTGTTGTTTGTTTCAAAAGGTAGGGGAATAGGAGGGAGAAGTGAGAGAGAAGAGATCACTCTGTTAAGGATTTAATCTTCTCAGCCAGAAGGTTAAGAAGTCTGCCTGTCTGCATCTGACTGGCATCGCTGCAAGCCAAATGATGCGGTAAAGCTGTCCAATTTTGAGATAGCTCTGGTGAGCTGCATAATTCAAGTGAGCGTGTCCTCATTACAGGCCAATATTTCAGCTACACGTGACGCTATATTAGTCACAGGTAGGGAATATGACCCTCCTTTCTCCGTTTTGTTCTTTTTCTGTTTTCATTAAAAGCTGTGGTTTCAGCAGCACCCAAACTATGAACTTAAGCTGTGGAGGCATTAGCTGATGGGAAAGTGGAATAAACTGTCAGCCTAAGTATAGCTTGGTCTAACCTTTACTTGTTTAAGGGTTCCTTTAGCCAGAAGACCCAGAAAAATGTACCCTTAAATTCCTGGTCTATTTATGACTGCGTGTTTAGGAATTACGTAGAATAAAGTCAGGTATGGATTTTAGCTTTCCCTCAGTAACTGTGAAGTTGGTTTGCTTGTTTTGGAACAGATGCCAAGGCTAGATGGAAATAGGGTGTTCCTTGCTTTGGAACAACTATGTCCATACATGGAGTTATTTAAAGGCTGCTTTCTCTGCACAACACAGAGGTTGTTAAAGTAACAACAACAACAACAACAAAACCTTCTGCCAGCTTTGGGGACATTCTTTTTGCAGAGTAAGAAGTGGCTAAAGGTTAACTTACTCTTTCCTCACTCCTTTAGGATTGTTATTATTACATTCTCAGCATTTGTCTCAGAAGGATCTCAGTTTCTCAGTGAACTATTAATATGTACTAGCTAAAAAAAAAAAAAAAAGCCCAAAACTAAAGATTTAAGTCCTCCTCCGTGGAAATTTGTGAATGTGTAATCCACTGGCAGTGTTTTAAAAGTAATTTCCAACCAACCACTGGAAAAAAAAAAAAAAAAAACCAAGAAAGAAACATGCATTGTATCATTAACTCCTGCCAGAAGGTGAAGAATGTAATTCTGGGTTTTAGGGGTATTTTTATGTCCTTAATCTCTGAACAATGTGATACTTATGTTTTGCCTAAAATTAGGGGACAAGAATTCTTTGGGAACGTAATTTATTATGAGATAATTGGAAATTATAATTTATCCACTTAGGTCCAGCCTTATGGTTCTCATTTAGCAACCTCAATTGCAGTAGCATTATCTGAAAACCACACGGTCCAGCAACTGGTACTGGGGATAAAGAGGCTTTTCCCAGTAATACCTTTAAGTCCTGAGGAATTGAACAATACTAGCCCAAAACAGGCAAGAACAATGCTTAAACTTACAAGTTGGTAATGAAATTTTGCTGTCTTCACAGACGGAAATTGTGGTTTAGTATTGCTTAATAATATTATTAACACCGTAAGTACTTCATTATTTAGGGTGAGAAGCATAAATGATGCTTCCAGTAAGTTTTGCATTTACACATGATTCAGCTTCTGGTTGTTGCACAAAGTCGAATGATGGGGCTTCTGCAGAGCTCCCCAGCTTGCTTTTTCCTCTCAGTAGCATTTGAACATCAAGATTAATGATTTGTTTGAAATATGGAGAGCAGCTCAGCAAAACGTACATAGTGTGCTAACGCATTGTTTTGTTGGAAACTGTTACCACGTCCAAGAAATCTGAAGAGTAATGTCATGCGTGGCATTTGGAAGTATTTCCCCAGAGGTCTCTTTAATACTGTGTTCTTCCAAACAGGGACAATGCCTTTGTGTTTCACCTGATGGAAAACAAATCCTTGCTGCCAGGGAATAACAGTAGCACTGAAGGAAAGTAGCTGCCAAATGCCACCTCTTTTGCTCCAACCACACAATTAAAATAGGGAGTGGAATAAAAAATATATAAACACAAAGAGCTTCCTGGGGAAATGATCTGTGCCAGTCGTCACCAAACGAAAACAGCCCCAGAAGTGTTTTGTATGGTTGAGGAATTGCCCTGTTCTTGTTCCTCTGTTCCCTGGTATGTGGTTCTTGGGAAATCAGGCGAGGCTGTGTCTCTGGCTGCATGCACAGAGAGCATAGGTGACTTTAACCACTTTGAGAACTTTTGTGTGTGATGGATTTGCTAAGGTGAGAACCACATGGATGGGGAAAAGGCCAACTCACTGCAGCTGGCTCTTCGTGAGGACAACTCTGTGTGGGGATGCCTGAGCACTGTGGGGTTTTTGTTCTTTTTGGAAGGGAGGGGAATTCTGGTGTTTTTTAAATTGAGGGACTCCAGGGCACAGCATACTACCACCCCAGCATCGTCCTCAGCCCCAAGCAACTGGGAATGCAGGGAATCATTGGTTCCCACTGCTGTGTTGAGTTGTCCTTACAGAGAGTTGACCATGCAGAGGTGTCCCACAGAAAGTTGGCTGCAGAGAATTGTCCTAGACTGGCATGGTTGCCCCTTTCAGTTCATGTGGCAGGTGTTTGACAGTGCAATGAGTCTAGCCTTGGATTTCCTGCAGCAAGTTCAAGAATAGGCATTGGCTTGATGTTAAGTCACTGTACTGGCTCAAAGAAAAAGCCTATACAAGCAGGCTTTACAGCCTGGGTCAGATTGTCACTATTTTGCTGCTGGGAGGAAGCTTGATGTTAAACATAAACACAAGGCAGATCCCTCCTTATGTGTCCCGATGACAAGCCATAATGGCTTACACCTAGTTCAAGTGGAATTTGTACTAGTGAGTGATCCAGCAATGCACTCATTTAGTCTTAATAATGCAGAAATGAGGGCTTGCAGATCAGATTGGTTTGGCTTCTGCTCCTTCACACCAACAGCACTTTTGGTAGCTGTAGCATGAGTCTGTGGGAGAGAAGTGTGTAAGGCAGCAACAGATGCATAGGCTGTCAGCTTGGGGACAGGCAGAAAAGTCAAGGTGGATCAGCCAACTATGTGAAGTTGAAGCAAATGCAGAAACTCCACAACTGAAGCCCCATCCCTGGAGATGTTCACAACCAGGTTGGATGGTGCTTTGACCAGCCTGATCTAATGGGACGTATCCCTGTCCATGGGAATGGGGTTGGAACTAGATGATCTTTAAGGTCCCTTCCAACCCAAACTATTCTATGATTCTGAAATTTGGGTTTTCAATACCTTTATCGTCTGTTTTCTGACAGCTGCAGGAAAATGAGCACTGTTTGTCAGTCTTTGTCGGCTTGCTGTGAGAACTGTACTTTTAGATTGTATATTCAGCTTTTCTTTTTTTTCAGGATTAAAATCAGTGTTTTGTTAAGTCTTTTGTATAGACAGTGTAAAGATACTCTGTGGTGACAGCGCACCTTTTAATATCTCTTTTCGTAAGACAAACCAGGTTGTCTGTGTACATACTTGTTCTGCGTGCTCTTGCTTTTACTTCACACCTGAGGGATGTGATCTCCACCAGCTTGTGTAGCAAATTAGTGGCTCGCCTGGAAAGAGACCCACTGGACACTGACCCTTTCTAGTCTTCTACAGAACTTGGCATCCCTTATCCAAAAACTCAAGGCAGCTTTCCTACTTGCCTTGGATCTTGTGAGAGGTGCTGAACTGTACCAAACTTCTGAAGTGATTGTTAGATCCATGCTGGGAAGGATTACACCAGATCCCTTGCAAGACTCTGCCTGCAAAGTCCTTTAAAATCTGAAATACAGCAGCTGTCTGGGGGGCAACAGGCCTTTGTTGTTGCTTAGTTACAAATTACAGACTAAGATGGTTTTATCTAAAATACAGCTGTCAAGATGTAACTATGACATTCATATAGATGGTGTAGTAGCAGAGTGGTGTAATTTAAAACAAGATGCAGGTTTTCAGAGCATTATCCCATCCACACAGTCATTCTTGTAGACTAAACAAACCAAATTCTTAAACATTTTGTGGGCATTTGGTTTTCTGAACCATTCCTTTTTCTGTTTCTCCTCTGGACTCTCTCCAGTTGCCTCTGTCCTATGCCCCAAACCAGCAGGGTGTTCAGCTGATACTGCACTGCTATGGAGGAGCACGGATTTCCTCCCCAGCCCCTGCTACTACATATTATGCTTCTCTTTTTCATAAACTCCATATTGGTATTTGCCTGTTTGTTTTTTTTTTTTTAATTGTATCACACTATTGACTCAATTTATTGTCAGTGTATCCTTGACATCCTTTTCTGCAGTGCTGCTCCTGGTCTGGTATTCTTCCTTTTTGGTTCTGTGGGCTTGAGGATTGCTTTTGAAGTCCAAATCTTGTTCTTTGTACTTGGCTATAATGAATTCCATCTTACTCATTTTTGACCATTTCTCCAATTTATTAAGACCTCTTGAACTCTACTCAGCTTTGTAAAGTGCTTTGCACCCCATCCAGGTTGGTGTCTTTGCAGTTTTAGTAAGACCACTTGCTGGGTTTTGATCTGAGTCAGTAGGAGAAGCACTGAAAGTGTTATTTTCCAAGCAGCTCTGCACCCATGTTATGGGGCCTTGATCCAAAAGGAAAAGGTTTTTCCAGTTTGCTCTGTCAAAAAGTATTTTATATTTAAAGTCCATTGGATTTATTGCTTTCCCTCTGCCTGTATAACAGAAAGAAAGAAGGAAAGTACTTTGGCTGACAGGGGTAGATTTTGTCCATCTTAGAATCATAGAATTGTCTGGGATGGAAGGGACCTTCAGGTCGCCAGTTGGAATTAACTCCCATTTACCACCATTCTCTGGGCCCGACCATACAACCAGTTTTCCAGCCGGGAGAGTGTGTGCCTGTCCAGGCCAGTGGCAGCCAGTTTCCTAAGCAGAATGCTGTGAGAAACCGTGTCAGGCTTTACTGAAGTCCAGGAAGATATATCCACAGCCTTTCCCTCGTACAGTAAGCAGGACACCTTGTCATAGAAGACGTTCAGCTTAGTTTGGCAGGAATTGCCTTTCATGAACCCATGTTGTCTGTGCCTGATCACCTGGTTCTCTTGCATGTGCTTCCTGATAGCACTCAAGATCACCTATTCCATGACTTTCCCTGGCACTAAGTTCAGACTGACAGGCCTGTAGTTCTCTGGGTCCTCCCTCCTACCCTTCTTGAAGGTGGGTATAATATCAGCCAACCTCCAGTCAAGTGGAACTTCCCCAGTCAGCCAGGATCACTGGAAGATGATGGAGAGGAGCTTGGCAAGCACATCTACCAGGGCCCTCTGTTCCCTTCACAAGGGAATCCCTCAAGACAATCACTCTTCTTTTCCTCAGAGGTTGTTTTGATGGTCATGTGAGGATGGCACAGCCTAGGGAATGTTTCTAGGCTGCAGGAAAAGAGGTAGAACTGTCTGAAATTAGTCACTGCAACTACTTCATGTGACTCCCTCTGTTGTTTCCAGTCACAAGTGGTGTCCCCCAGGGCTCAGTGCTGGGTCCAGTCCTGTTCAGTATCTTTATCAGTGACAGGCATTGAGTGCACCCCTAGTAAGTTTCCAGATGACACTAAGCTGGGTGGAAGTGTCGATCTGCTGGAGGGTAGGGAGGCTCTGCAAAGGGATCTAAACAGGCTGGACCGCTGGGCTGAGTCCAGTGGCATGAGGTTTAACAAGGCCAAGTGCCGAGTCCTGCACTTGGGGCACAACAACCCTATGCAGCGCTACAGACTAGGAGAAGAGTGGCTAGAAAGCTGCCTGGAGGAGAAGGACCTGGGGGTGTTGGTAGACAGCTGACTGAACATGAGCCAGCAGTGTGCCCAGGTGGCCAAGAAGGCCAATGGCATCTTGCCCTGTATCAGAAATGGTGTGGCCACCAGGTCCAGGGAGGTTATTCTTTCCCTGTACTTGGCACTGGTGAGATCGCACCTTGAATACTGTATTAAGTTCTAGGCCTCTCGCTACAAGAAGGATGTTGAGACTCTGGAGCGTATCCAGAGAAGAGCAACAAAGCTGATGAAAGGGCTGGAGAAGTCTTATGGGGAGTGGCTGAGGGAGCTGGGGTTGTTTAGTCTTGAGAAGAGGAGGCTGAGGGGAGACCTTATTGCTCTACAACTACCTGAAAGGAGGTTGTAGTGAGGTGAGTGCTGGCCTCTTCTCCCAAGTGACAGGGGACAGGACAAGAGGCAAGGGAGCTTCAAGCTCCACCGGGGGAGATTCAGAGTAGATATCATAAAGAAATTTTTCACAGAAAGGGTCATTGGGGACTGGAACAATCTGCCCAGGGAGGTAGCTGAGTCACCATCCCTGGAGGTATTTAAAAGACGTGTAGACGACGTGCTGAGGGACATGGTTTAGTGGCAGATGGGAATGGCTGAACTTGATGATCCAAGTGGTCTTTTCCAACCTGGTGGTTCTATGATTCTGTGATTCTTAGAATAAACACCCTCAAATACACTGCTGGGGAAGGTCACCTGGGCAGTCAGGTTATTGCAAAACCGGTGATGTGTTGTGTGTGTTGCTTTTTTTTACTTGAGTAAAAATAAGCGAAAATTTACAAGATGCAAAAAAATTTACAAATAGCAAAATTTACAGATGGGTTTAACTGATCATAGCTTATGGCTTATTTATTTTCTTATTTGTCTTGCCTAGAAGGTACATAAACTTTCCAAGCACCCAGGTAGGGTCTGTGAACATCTATTTAATTACACATGCATATAAATGTAAGAGAATGAAGATCTTTCTGTATGTACCTACCAGTGATATAGGAAGTATCATACTAAGCAAACATATCAGAATAATAAGCAGCAGTTATTGTTTCAGAAAACCAGCTTGCATGGTCAGCACTGAGATGTGCAGAAGTGGTCCGTGGCAGAGGAACAGTCCTGCTTTGAGGCCTGAGAATGCTGCTGGGGCACGGCTGAGTTGCTGGGGAATTTTTACTTGTGTCAGTGAGAGTGGTAAGAAATGTCAGGACCAAGGCAGTTAAGAGGAACTCCTGATGTTTTAAGGGCAGGATTTCCTTTTTTGGAGTGTGAGCTGAAGTAGGACAGAAACATTTGAGGCAAGGCTTTAATGAAGTTCCTGAAAGCAGGCTGGAGCAGGAGGCTGCCGCCTGCGGGTGCTCTGCTGCTGCTGCTGCTGAAGGAAGTAGAACAGATGTCACTTTTAAGAACAGATTATGCAAAGAAAACATCCAGATTTATCTTAGAATATTGATCCAGATGGGAAGCTGAACTACAAAGCCTTGAAACTAGCAAAAGGCTGAGAGAAGAGGAGAACAAACTTGGCAGCTGTGATGTTCTCTACGTGACCCTGCATTTGCAGGTGGTCCATGCAGGACAGAGGGCTGCTGCGGCCCTGGTGTTGATACAATATGTGGAATATTTCAAAGTGGAATATTTTGATTTAAGCTAAAGTACAGTTAAGTTTCATCTAAGCAGTTGTGATGTTTGAAACTTAGACAGAATGTTGCTCTGATAGCATGTTTTCTTTCTCTGATAGCATGTTTTCCTTAAAAAGGTGTTTTTCAGACACTGTCCCTTTTTTTTGAAAATGATAATGTATTGTGTGAGGAACGATTTGTGCTAAACAGATGTCTCTTCTTCTTTAATCACCTCTGTTAGGAATCCTTACTAATCTGAAAGGCAAGGTCAAGCAGAGAGCAGGAGCCAGCTCCAATTTAGCAAGAGTTTTGACTGTTGCGAAGTTTCATAATTTTAAAATTAGACATTGGAAAGTAGTAGAATATGCATAAGATTTCTGGGAAAATTTATACATAGGCATGTAGGTGGGAAATACATTCTGTAAGTAGCCTTTGTCTCACTGCAGATGATTGATGCATGTTGCCCAGGCCTGATAAAGAATGCTTGCTTTCTAAAACTCCAGAATGAGTCTTAGAGAGTTTTATTTGCTAACATTTTTGGTATCAGTGCCAGTGGGCAGGCAGCATCACCTCTGACCACTGCTGGCTGTCAGTCTAGGGTGTGGGAACTGACCCTGGAGATAATTCTTGTATTAGTCCCATTGTATGCTCGCTCTCATAGAGCAGGAGAAAGTATTTATGTTTTTCCCTAAAGTGAAGTACTTGCTGTGCAGACAGGTTTTACATTGTTTCTGTTGGCTACAAGTCCAGCTGGTGGGTACAGGATCAGTGGTTTTGTCTTTTGAATGCATTTGAGGTGGGCAATGTGAAGTGAAAAAGCTGTAAGATTTAGCATTTTCAGTCACTTAAAAGAAATGGAAGATGCAACTTCACATCCTGGACATCTGGGAGAGAATCAAATAAGAATGAAATAATCAAATGAGATTTTAAAAAGTATATTTAGCTAGAATATATTACACTCCTTGTGTTCATGAACGGAAGAATAGCCTTATGATGCCTTTATGCTCAGGCCACACATCCAGTGTAAATATATTTAGCTAATTGAAAAAAAAATGCTGTGTTGTGCATTTTTAAACTGCACTGGAATGAAAATCAGAATTCAGCCCACATGGATTCCAAGTAACATTTTTTATTGGAAAAAATTATTGTCTTTTGACATTTTGTTTTGTAAGAAGGAAAAAGGATTACTGAAGAAATATTTTTATCCCTTTAATTACCTAAATACAGGTAGATGTACACAATCCTGGTTGTTAAATAGTGGCAGAATATTTCCTGTAAAGTTATGTATTTTTGGTTAATCAACATATTTAATGATATCCTAACCAAGTGAAGATTTAGGAAAACAGTGTTCCTGAAATTTAAAAGAAATTATTTGTTAAATTAATCCACCTTGGGCAGTGGTTTAAAAAAATCAAATAATCTTTATACTTGAATCAAATTTATTGCTGTTAGGACAGAAATACTTTTCTTTGCTCTCCTACTTTTCAGTCATTGATGTTCTGTATTCACTCATCCGATTGTACTGTAAGTTCAAAGAAGATTTAAAGCATCAGGATAAACACTCTTTCCTTATTTGCTGTAATGTCTTCTCCCTGCTATTCATAGAAACAAAAGTACATCTCTGACTGGGAAGACTTAGGAGTTTCTGTTTTACTTGATAGAATTTTATTTTGATATGGATTAGATGTTTGTTTTTTTCAGCTGCAAAAGGTTCTTTGGTTTTAGGATAGTTAATGTTACAATTACAGTGTTTGAGCCATTGTTTTATGTTTTTTTTAGGCAGCATCAGAATTTCTTCATGCTATAACTTTTATTAACTATTTTTGGATAAAAGGCTGAAGGTTTTCTTGTATATTCATAAGGCTTTTCTGCATATCATCATGACACAATCCGTGATCAAAGGTACATTTTTAATGAGTGCTTTTATACTGTTGACATATACATAGACTTCTGTGCGCTGTGGATTCTTTTTGAAGGATGTTACTTGAAGTGTAACCTGTGAGACTGCAATACCTATTTTTATGCAAGGGAGATGGCTCCTCTCTGTGGTGATGAGCGGTATTGTTTTCTAAAGAAAGCCACGTAGAAAATTTCCACGTAAGGGAGAGTGACTGCTGGGGAGAGATTGAAAGCTGCGATGTTTAACTCGAAATGCTTTTATAGTAGCTGGGATTTAAAGAAAAAGAAAAACAACCAATCTGAATTGGTCTGAAATGCAGTTATGCTAGCTAACAGAGAGATCAGAACTAAATTTTATAAACCCCATGCTTGTAAACTCTCTTACAAAATATTAGACAATGCTCAGGTGAGGTTCATGGTTTGATCTAAAAATTATATTTTCTCATGTAGTAAATTATAAAAATATAGGGAGATAATTCAGTTTTCAAATGGTTTGTGCTGAAGAATTGAATGATCCATGAAATGGCACAAGTTGATGTCTGGGTAGGATGGGGAGCTATGTGTGTCTTTTGCACCAGAAGTTTATTTGTCTGGTAGCGTGTGTGGCATTTATTGACACGTTATGTACATATACATGTAGACAGATATTAGCACCAACCACTTTTTAGATTAAAAGAGTTCTAAGTACCTTAAAAATCTGCTGGCCATACTGATTATTTGACACTATAGTAACCCCATGGCACCTGATCCTGCATTGAGGATGCTTTAGTTTGTTGCTGTGACAGGGACCATTGTTGCTGTGACAGGGGTTTGTTATTCTGCAATACAGATTTTACTCTGGGAGGTCATTAAATCAGGGACCAAAACCACGTCTGAAATCACAACTGGTTTTAGCACTGACGTGTTCAAGGACCTTGTCTCCTTCACTGGACTAGTAAATGTCTTTTCTGCATTTCCTTACAGTGCCTCAGAAAACAAGGTCATCAAATTAACTCATTTGTGATGTTTCAGAACTCAGCTTCTCTGTGCAGCAGAAGTGGCAACTTCCTTCACACCTTCTGTGCCACAGACAATCTGTGCTGTGCAGGACAGGAGCACATACTCAGCAAACTACTGAAAGGCGAGTTTTTACCTGTCTCATTTTAAGAAGGAGAGAGAGAATGATCTTTTCAAATGAATGAGTCTTTTTTTGACGTTTAAGATTATTAAGTCATACCAGTTTTCAGCTGGAGGCTTTCTCTTTAATTCATTTTTATGAGATATACTACCTTGGAGAAACAGCTTGTGTCACATATCTGTTTTGTATTGTTACCCAGGCAAGTAACCTTTGTAAGCCAGGGAAGAAGTACACTGAGTTATGGAGTACCGTGTAACACAATTTAAAAAGACTCCAAGTTGGACTCGATGATCTGGTGGGTCTCTTCCAACTTGGTTATTCTATGATTCTATGATTCTACAATTCCAAATGATAGATTTGTTTAATCTTCAAAATCAGCCTTTTTATTTTTTGAGAAGTAAAAACTAGTACAAAGTTGTTTCAGAAAAGCAGAATAGAAATTCCTATTGAAGGGCTTCTCTTCAGTTTGAAAAAAGAAAATTGTATTTCGCCTTCTGGTAAATGTTACATGGGTTTTGCCCTGAATTAAAAATGGAGAGAATGGAAATCTTACTAGCTCTGTTATGTGGACAAGACAAATATTGGTGGAGAGGGAGAACATATCTACTCAAATCAACGTAACAGTGAAAACAGATATCATCTTTACTGTTATGGTAGTGCTTGAATAGTTGTATCTGCTGCTTTTCTTTTTTCTTCTTCTTTTTTTTTTTTTTTTTAGGAAACTAATTCTTTATTCATGAGCAATGCAAAAAGCTTTTGGGCTTGGGCTTGGGCTTGCCAGTAGGAATTGTTAAGTTAAAGGGTTATTGTATCTCAACATCTGAGCACCAGAAATAATTTTAAATCTTTACCACTGCACTAGAGCGGACTGCCTGGAATGGAAAAGATTAGATATTTTTCAAGATGTTAAAAGGATTGTGATTCTCAGAAAAGACCCATTTAAGAATAGTTTATGACTGTTGTAGTTACAAACTCAATGCCGTAAAAGGACTGTGCTCTATGTTGGCAGGTGACCAAGCCAGGGAAAATGAAAGTGCAGCTCAGCTCTATTTTGGTGCCTTAGATGTGGGAGGAGCAAGAATGGATGGGGGAAATTCCCAATTGTTCTATATTTACTCTCCTTTGGGAAGCATCACCAGTCATAACTGTTGAGAAGCAATCTGTGAATGATGTGTATGTGCACTGGTGGGGCTCAGAGATGCACTGGTTTCTGCTCTTAGCCAGACTTGGGGACTCCTTACTTGTTTAGTCTCTTCCTCTCCTGGGAGGGTCTCTCCGCTTTTTCCTGTCTCTTTGCAATTCCACTTTTCCCATTTCATCCATTGCCCACAGAGCTTGCAGTGCCTTAGCTCTACACGAATGAAAACTTCCATTCCACACCCCTCCCTAAAAATCAAGCCAGAATCCCTTGAGCAAGGACCCTCTTAACTCTTATGGTATTTAAAGGAGAATAAATGAATTAATTCTAATTAATTCCCTCTTCTCCTTGTACAGCATGTAGCACGGATGTCCTATTCATCTCCACTGTATGAGGCTGTGTCCTCTGGTTGTTTAGAGGGAACCAGTACCACTGCCCTGCTGTATGCAAATGTTAAGTGGTAAAATAAAGAGAATTCAGCTTCATGGTTCTCTCCATTATGGAAGCAGTTGTAGGACAGGGAGGCATTAATGCACTTCTCCCCTTCTGGTTTTTGGAAGGGTACAACCTTCAAACCCCACTTTGTTTTACTTACTTCTCATGCCTCAGGTCTTTTCAGTTTGGCCCCTGGACACACCTCTGGGCTTTAGTTACACAGCACACCAGCCTTTTTGTTGCCAGACTGGTTTTTCACTTGTTGGAAAGGGGAGCGACAGCCGTGGCCAATTCAGCAAACATAAAGGTGTACCCTGCAAGGTAGGCAGATGATGTTAGAGAGAATGTTAGTTCATTTTGGTAATTAAATGAAAATTAAATATAACTCTTTGTTCTCTGCTTTGATGTAGTGTGTTTCTTTTAGAAGTATACATATTTTTTCTATCCTGGATAACCATTCCAATAGAAATCAAAACTCACAGACACATGGAGCTATACCGCCTTACCTAGCATATTTTTTTTTTACAGTTTAAATCAGTGACATTATCCTGAATTGTCTGCAAAGGTTTTGGAGTCTGGTTTATTTTCTAAAATTTTAATGGTTATTTTATTGTACAGATGATAATTCCAGCCTGCACAAGAATCTAAAATCTGTTGCGGGAATCTAATTTCTCCTGGGTGCAGGAGCAAAGTCTGGGTAATAAAGTTCAGACTAAAGGTTGCACTCCTAAAAAATCTGCGATTCACCTCAGTGGTAAACCTATACACAGCCTAAGGGTGAAATGTGGAGGATGGTATTCCCTAAGGCTTTACTTATCACAGAGAAGGACTCTGGTGAGCAGGTGCTCACTAGAGCACCTATAGGGAGAGCAGTTCTGCCATGCTATCTGATCCTTCCTCATCGTTTCCTGCTTTCTTCTTTGTCTGACCTCAGCCTTCACACTCTTCTTCCTCGCCTACTCCAACTGTTAAAGTCAATATAGAAGGTATTGCTACTGAAGCTTCCCAGCTAGAATATGAAAACACTCCATCAGTAATATGAGTAGACTGGACCATACTACCCTGTTTCATAGGAGAAAGATGGCTGGTCTGTGGGCCCTATGAGGAGGATCTCTTGCACCCCTTGAGCTTGCAAAGCTGCAGCATGTGCCACGCTGAGTGTGCCCACCTCCAGCACGGCTCGCTCTGCACATGCAGAGACAACCACTATCGTTTGCATGATGAGATGTAGAATATACTCCTCAGCTAAGCTCTTTTCTGTTTCCTCTGTAAGTGATCGTTCTCGTATGTAAGGACCATTAAGACATCTGCAGCTGGATCTGGCAGTATCCTAAAGCATAAGTTAGCCAAACTGATATTTGAAAACTCCTATGGGCTAGACTATGTATTCTGTATTGCAGAAAGGGGGTGAGAAAAATCCCTGTCCCAGGAGGTATTTAAAAGACATGTAGCTGTGGCACTTAGGGACATGGTTTAGTGGTAGACTTGGCAGTGTGGGGTTTATGGTTGGACTTGATGATCTTAAAGGTCTTTGCTCACCTGAATGATTCTGTGATTGTGCTATGGGAAGGGCTTAAGAACAAAATCCAGTATAAAACAATATATAAAATTCAAAAAAGCAAAAAGGTTTTGAACCTCACTGTTCAGGCTCCTTTCTAACGGTAGTACTAATTTAAGGTTTAAAGCAGAATGTTCTGGTTTTCCACTCAAATATTATGAGGTAAGGCAGTAACTACCGCTTTTATCAGGGCACAATGTAAACTTCTAAAAGTAGACTGGATTGCCAATCAGTCCGCACATTCCAGGACAAACTGCTCTGGAGAACACACTTTAATTGAGAGTGTAAAAAGTGAAGTGGGAATTCAGATCTAATACACCTGATTTCTGTGGCTGTAACTGAGAAGCAAGTATTGTATGACAGGGGGAAATGTATATGCAGACAAGCCTGCAAGTTAAATGCTACAGCACTTTTGCAGGCCTGTAAGGCTAACATAATTATTTTATTTTAGGATGTTTTATGACTCTTCAGGAAGTCTTTGAGAAGCTTATATTTGTGATTATGTTTCTGATGTTTTGCTGCATGTTGTTAGCTGTTAATGATTAAAGTACTTTACTCTCAGACAGTGAGCTTTTGCAAGGTATTTTAATAGGAAATCATGAACTTGTGAAGACACCTGGTTTGCATTATCAATGGATATACAAGCACATGAAAATCCAGAGCCTAAAACCTCTCTTTAAAGGGGAGTTTCCAAAGGTTTTGTCAATTACCTTTACAATATTGTATTAAATGCTTCAAGTACAGTACAACGCATTGAAACATGCAGTTGTCTAATAATATAAAGCACAAATGCTTAATATTCACAGGATATACAGAGATTTTGAGGGCTGAAGGCTGTGTACTCATTGTTCTAGTAGGCTGTTGGGAGGCCAGGACAGAAGGGATGGTTAGCCCAGGTAGTGGGGTATGTGTGTGAGACAATAACACTTCGTGCACTGTAAAGGGTGTGAGTTTCAGGATCAGAGATGATCTGGGATTGAAAGGGGGAACTGGAACTCTTCCCTTCTTTCTCTGATAAATAACTGACGGTCTTCATCCCCCTGCTGGAAAGTTTTCCTGTGCTCCAGACTTCTACAACAGCTGGCAGCTCAGTCGTGGTTTCTGGATCAGACCCCATTAAACGTCTCCTTACAAGCTATTAAACACTGCCGTCCCCTACTCCCCACCTTAGCACACACCGTGACAAAACTATGACATTTACTGCAAACAGTGAAGTCCCTAAAACCCATCAAGTGCAATGCAGGGAACAGGAGAGTCCAAAACCTTTAGCATTAGCAGAGAATGTGTTAAGGGAAAATGACTAAGCAGTAAATAGCTGTTTAGACACAGAAATCCATGGTATACTGAAACACTTGCTCCTGTGGTTCTCTCTAGGTTGCACTTCTTGTTCCTGCAATGCCCAGTGGTTGTTCTGTTCTGTCTGCTGAGTCTGACTGGCAGCAGCTTTAGGTGAGCAAAAGCCGAATAAAAAAACATCCAAATGCTAAGGCTGGCATAAATGTATATATTAAATATTCCAATAAGCTTTACCAGTAAAACATTTGGTTACAGTTTGATTTATCTCAAAATAAGTAAATTAATAAAACTTTGCAAAACAACTCTTTGAACTTATTGCTGTACTGGAGAAGATTAACAAAACAAATACTGATTGAAACTAAACTGTTAATGAAACTCTTGAAAATAGCAGACTTGTAGGCCTTTACTGCCTTCTAACTTCTGGTTGTTTGAGTTTCTCCAGTGTGGCAATATTTTTGCTCTTTGCTTTTTTCAGTGACATAGAAAGTCCTGACAAAGAGCCTGGCTCTCTGACTAGTGTGTAAATATTTCTAATTGTTTCCTGCCCTCCAAATGGGGCCAGAGACTTGGGCATGGGGGAGGGAAATTGGAAGAAAAGTAGAAACCTCACGCTATTAAAGTCTCTTTGTTGGGGCAAGAAAAAGAAAAGACTTAAAGGTCTTAAAAAGGACCTTAAAAAGGTCCCTTAAAAAGTGTTATTTTTTAAATTTACTTGTAAGCAGCTAGAACTTCATATTTTGCTTGTAAGAGCTGGAATTCTCATGCAATGTGAAGAAATCTGGACCTGAGTTGTCAGGAAAAACACTAAACATGGGAAAACTTAAACCAGTAGTGTTATCAGCTCCTGAGGCTCTTGATGTTTCTCTTACAGCACTTAAGAGCAAGATGTGATAATATCAGAATTTAATTTCTCCAGTTGTCCCTTCCCCAAAGAAATTTCTCTAGCTGCAGACAGAGGTTGAGAAAACATAACCTAAGAATGCACAAAGTTCTTAATTTCCGACGGACAAATTTGACAGACGCCCTTGTATTACCTTTTAACAAATCATGTTTTCTCAGGGGCTGAACTTGTGATTTCTGAATGTTTGCAACTGACAATACAGAAGCTCTTGAACACTTGGAGTACTTCACTATATGTCAGTAATGGGATATCAGTATCCTAAAAGGAAGGCTTTCCTGGAGTTATATTGTGTATCATCCTAGAAAAAGGCTCCTGAAGCCCACCATATAGTTACCGCTGATTTTTTTATTTATTATTATAAGATTTACAAGCTATCTCTGAGTGTGTTGTCTGTAATAAATGATCCAGGCAGATGAAAGCTCTGCACTGTGCTAGGTTAGAGGGTGGAGTGCAGTGAAGGAGCTCCAAGAGATCTGGCTGCATTAGGGGACATGAGTGGGGAGCCAGTCATGGGTGTCTGGGGTGTCCCGAGTGTTGCAGGCAGTGCAGCAAGCAGCATGTATTCAAAAAACCCAACACCTCCTGAAAAGCATAAATCACAACAATAAAAAGCAGCATTTAAAGTCAGCATCCCCTTCCCTGGATTGTGAGTTTTGCAGTGCTGTTATCCAGACATGTACAGGGAGAAAGGCTTGTGTGAGGGGAGCACAACCCTGCTGTAGTCACTGTGGTAAGCCAGGTATCACTGATCTCTGTGGAGACTTTTTATAGGGAAGAAAGACTTGATGTCAACAAGGCCCACAGCATCAAGTCCTTCTTCCCTATAAAATGTCTCCACAGATCTCTGTCAGCCTGAACTCTGTACCTGTAGAGTCAGGGTGTGGAGTACCTCCAAATCAGAGATATTCATTATAATGACATCGACTTTGCTCTTCACTCGTTCTTTGCAAGCAGTTCTTACCATGATCTGTAAGCTCCCTGTGGAGGGGCTTTAGTTTCATGAATCATAGAATGGTTTGGATTGGAAGGGACCTTAAAGATCATCCATGCCTATCAGCATTGGGCAGGGACACCTTCCACTAGATAAGGTTGGCCTTGAACATTTTCAGGGATGGGGGCATCCATGACTTCTCAGGGCAATCTGTTCCAGTGCCCTCACCACTCTCACAGTAAAACATTTCTTCCTAATATCTAATTTCAATCTCCCCCTTTTCAGCTTAAAAACGTTCCCGCCTGTCTTATCCCTGTACTCCCTGATAAAAAACCCCTCCCCAGCTGTCTTGTAGGTTCCCTGTAAGTGCTGGAAGGACGTTTGCCAACATACAATCCCAGCACCAGCAGGTCTCCTCTTGCTTGAAACTACCGTAACATAGAGAGTAAATAAAAATGGTGATCAAAACATAAGCAATAACAGAATAAAATGTTAACTGCTGTAAGGTACCTTCATGAACATTCAGTTGTAGTTCATTAGGCTTTCAGGACTTGTATATCCTCCGAGTCTCACCTTGAATACTGTATTCAGTTTCAGGACCCTCATTAGAAGAAAGACATTGAGGTCCTGGGGTGTGTCTTTGGAGGAGCAGCTGAGGGAACTGGGGTTGTTCAGGCTGGAGAAGAGGCGGCTGAGGGGAGACCTTATTGCTCTCTACAACTGCCTGAAAGGAGGTTGTAGAGAGGAGGGTGCTGGTCACTTCTCCCAAGTGACAGGCGATACGATGAGAGGCGATGGCCTCAAGCTGTGCCAGGAGAGGTTCAGATTGGACGTGTTATGTAAATGAAAGTAAGGAAAAAATTAACTTTAAATTCTGCAGTTCCCTTCCAGGCTGCTGAATCAACTCTGCTGGTCCTTATCGACTCACCCCTAAATACACAGGGTGGTAAATATCACCATTTTTTTTCTAAAACACTGTTTAGATTTAAGGAAAGCAGGTGTTAGTTTTGTGCTAAGCAACTAAAGAAACACATGATGTGAGCTGCGAGCATCTCCTTGGGAGGTGTTATTAATTGTAAGAGTCGGGTCTGCTCTGGGGTGCTGCAGGGTACTATAAGGGCTCCGAATGGTTGGACTCGATGATCCGGTGGGTCTCTTCCAACCTGGTGATTCTATGATTCTGTGCTTCTATGACATTAGGAACAATTTCTTCACTGCAAGTTTCTCAGGCACCGGCACAGCTGCCCAGGGAGGTGTTGAGTCCCCATCCCTGGAGAGGTTTAAAAGACAGGTGGATGAAGTGCTTGGGGCTGTGGTTTAGCAGTGGACAGGTACGGGTTGGGCTTGATGATCTCTAAGGTCTTTTCCCGACCGAGCGACTCTGCGAGTCTTTTATAAACACTTGAGACAAAGCAGACACATCTCGGTGAACACTGAACTTCCTGGCGTTTTCCAGAGCCCACATCTCTCTTATAATCCTGCAGGATTGCGGAGAGCGGGCTCCGTGGGCGTGTGAGGGCGCCCGGCGCCGCGGCTCTTACGCACCCTCTTCAGACACCCAGCGCGGGGCTGAGGCGGAGCCGCAGCCGGGCCCAGCCCAGCCTTAATGGCGGCCGCGGGCCGAGACCACCAGGCGGTGCCAACTTGCACTGGGCACTGCGGCCGCCAGGGGGAGCGCGGTGCCGCTCGATGCCATGCGGAGGGCGGTGGGTGGGGCCTCAGGCCACGCGGAGTGATAGGGCGAGGGGAGATGGATGTAAACTGGACGAGGGGAAGATTTAGACTGGGCATAAGGAGGAATTTCTTAACAATGAGGGTGGTGAGATACTGGCACAGGTTGCCCAGGGAAGCTGTGGCTGCCCCATCCCTGGAGGTGTTCAGGACCAGGTTGGATGGGGCCTTGGGGAGCCTGGTCTGGTGGGAGGTGTCCCTGCCCATGGGACAGCTTCAGTTGGAAGCGATCTTAAAGATCATCCAGTTCCAACCTCCCTGCCCATGGAACTGGATGATCTTTAAGATCGCTTCCAACTGAAACCATTCTATGATTCTATAATCTGAATCATAGAACAACCAGGTTGGAAGGGACCCGTCGGATCTTCTAGTCCAACCATTCCTATCAAACACTAAACCAAGTCCCTCAATACCTCATCCACCCACGCCTTAAACACCTCCAGGGAAGGTGAACCAACCACCTCCCTGGGCAACCTATTCCAATGCCCAATGACCCTTTCTGTAAAAAACTTCCTCCTGATGTCCAGCCTAAATCTCCCCTGGCGGAGCTTGAGGCCATTCCCTCTTGTCCTGTCCCCTGTCACTTGGGAGAAGAGGCTAGCTCCCTCCTCTCTACAACCTCCTTTCAGGTAGTTGTAGAGAGTAATGAGGTCTCCTCTCAGCCTCCTCTTCTCCAGGCTAAACAACCCCAGCTCTCTCAGCCGCTCCTCATAGGGCCCGTGAAGGGAGCTGCAGTCATGGGTGGCTGTTCTGCAAAGCAGTGGCGAAATGAAACCATTACTATTCATAGATTTATGCAATGCTTTGGGTTGGAGGGAACTTTTAAGGCCATCCAGTTCCACACTCCCCTGACATGGGCAGAGACACGTCCCTCTAGACCAGGCTGCCCAATGCCCCATCCAACCTGGTCTTGAACTCTTCCAGGGATCATTAGAATCAATTAGAATCATAGAATCGCCAGGTTGGAAAAGACCCACCGAATCCAAAAGACCCGTCAAATCCAACCATTCCTATCAAACACTAAACCATGCCCTTCAACACCTCGTCCATCCATCTTTTAAACACTTCCAGGGAAGGTGACTCAACCACCTCCCTGGGCAGCCTGTTCCAGTGCCCAATGATCCTTTCTGTGAAAATTTTTTTCCTGATGTCCAGCCTGAACCTCCCCTGGTGGAGCTTGAGGCCATTCTCTCTTGTCCTGTCCCCTGTCGCATGGGAGAAGAGGCCATCGCTCTCTTCTCCACAACCTCCTTTCAGGTAGTTGAAGAGAGCAATAAGGTCCCCCCTCAGCCTCCTCTTCTTCAGGCTAAACAACCCCAGCTCTCTCAGCCACTCCTCATAAAACTTGTTCTCCAGCCCCTTCACCAGCTTCGTTGCTCTTCTCTGGACTCGCTCCAGATTCTCAACATCCACACTTCCCTGGGCAACCTGTACCAGCGCCTCACCACTCTCATAGTGAAGAATGCACATTCATGCATTAAATTCTTCTAAAATAAAATCTCATGACTGCCATCTTCCTGTTTGCTATATTTAAACTGACCAGAAGAGTTTTTAAGTATGGCTCATGGACAGTTTACAATGTGAATTGTTTCCTGCCTTTAAAAAAAAGATGTTGAGGTTTTAAGATAACCGGTAAGTTTATTAGAATGAAATGTCATGTTTCTCAAACAAGTCATCAAAAGAACAATTTCTAGCAATGACTGGTTTCCAGCATTCACTCTTCAGAAATGTTGTAGAGTGTGATTTTGTTTTGAATGAAATAAATAGAAAAGTCTGCATGTTTGATCTGTCCTGTGTTCTTGGTTGTTCAAAGCAGGATTCCTGCTGTCTGATTGAGGTCTTGAGGCTTATCCCTTAGTACCTCTGCACTTGCGACCATGTAGGTTGCTACCCTGAGTTGCTCCAACTTAGGTGTCTAAAGGAGCTGTTGTGAATGCTCCTGTCAAAATGCCCCTTCCCTGTCACTTGGCAGCATAGAAAGTTGCTTCACTAAGTACTGTGTAACAGATATCAAAATATTGGGGGGGGATGTCAAAAACCGGTTAAACCTACTAGGAAAAGTGCATTTAGAATTGTACTCCCATGTGGTAGTCTCATAAAAATTGTAAACATTGTTTTTTTCTCTGAATGTATCTTAAAATTTTTGATGTTTTAATTTGTTCTCATCTTTTTTTTTCTTTTTTTTTTTTTTTTTTCTTCCCTACTCAGCTCTTGCCCCTGTTCTTTGCCTCTGGTTTTGTTGGTGAGGATATCACAGTGATGTCTGCATTCAACCTGCTGCATTTGGTGACAAAGAGCCAGCCAGTGGCCCTGCGAGCCTGTGGGCTTCCCTCAGGTTGAATGGGTGCTCCTTGTTGTGTCATGCATAATTAAGGCCCAACTAGGAATGGGTGTCTCTGCTGCAGGAAATGATGTACTATGGATTTGCTCTGGTTTGTTTCAGTTTTCCTTTGAACCTGAGGTTTGTTTGCCTTTTGTTTTTATTAAGTAAAAGCCATTGGCTTGAGTGAGAGTTTTCATATATGAGATTTTAGGAATTGCTTGGAAATGTTACCTGATTTCCTTGTCCAGGATATTCTCTCTTAAATTTTACATTATTTTCCTCATTCTTAGCAAAAAACGTGGAATTAAACTCAAAAATAATTTATCAAATGGGATTTAGAGTTTTTTAGAGAGATAGATAATAGAATGTAGCATATTGATTGCTGTTGAATCATAGGACTTTAAAAATATTTTCTGAAACCTCTAGCAGTATGTCATAGGGTTTTTTGTGCCCCTTTTTATGTTTTTATTATAAATCAAATATGTATTGTAAATTCTGTATAAAAAAGTGTGCAGGATTTAAAACGTAATTAATTCATTCCTTCGACAGTGTATTTTTAGTTATATGACACTTTTCTAAATAAATGTAAACATGCAGTTCAGTGCCCAGATGCAGCTGCACTTTTCATGTAAGTTCTAGGTTCTGCTGTTATTAGCTCTGTGAAAGGTGCTGTGAGACCCTATCTCCATGAACTAGTTATATCACAAAAACCTTGAACATAAGTTTTGTGTTTCACTTAAAAGGCAACAGTATCTGTAATGTCTGCATAATCATGTCAGTGTACCTGGTTATGCAGGAGAAAATAAAAGCTGCACTGATCTAATTTTGAACATTACTAGGAATTTTCTTGACACCCAAATAAAAAAAAAGATACAATCCTGGCTGATCAGTATTTGCAGCACCAGAAAAGAACTTGCTTGGGGTGTTTGTACTGCACTCACAACTGGTTCATAAGGGTTCAAAATGTTAGAATCACTTTTCCCCTAGAGCTGGACTTAACAAGCGTATGGAGCTGATGTTTTAAAGATTTTTTTTTTTCAGTGATAAGATATCAGTTTTCAAGTGGATGGCTTTTTCTAAAGCTGATTGCACTTTATTTGAACAAAATCCAATTTTTGCCCAGTTTTTGAAGCATTTGTGTTTCCTCACACGTGTGCAAAAGTCTCGTTAACATAGATAGATGCTGCAAACACATATTGAGGAAGAAAGAGAATAACCCACATTGTGTCCGCCTGACCTTGGATTCCTGTTATATTTGCTGGTAAACCAGATTTAAAATCCTAAAAATAAATGTTAAGCAAATTTTCATAGCCCTTATTATGTATCTTTAAATACATGTTTATGTTGCCGATGCCTGCCGTAAAATGGGGGCACTCAGTCTTTTGGCTACTTTGTTCCAGCTCTGAAAAAGGAATCTCAAGGTTGGTCAGCTTGAAACAGCCCATGGGAGGTTCTGCTATTGCGTAGGTGTTTGCAATGCATTACATTAGCTGTTCTATCAAATGATTTTTCTGGTATAATCCAGCAATCACATTTTGGAGTAAAATGCTCATAAACACTACTGTTTGCTCTTGTCCCTTTGATCCATAACTGTGCAAACATTAGCAGAATGAGTCCCATTGACTGGTGACTTTATATATATATATATATATATATAATAAAACCCAATTCATTTGCTAACAGTGGAATAATGCAATCAAATATTTCACATATTTAAGAGTAATCTAAATTCCCCAGAGGGTTATAAATTAACTTTGCTTTGCCTTTGGTTTGGTTTTTGTGTGTAGCGTTTTGAGGGGGTTGCAAGTAAAGGGTATAGTATGTATCAAATTAAACACAGGAATGAGATCTAGAGCCAACATCTGCTTAAATGCCACAACACCCTATGACTTGAACTTCTGAATATACAGAAAACACCCCGAGTTCTCATGACTTTTTTATAACATAGTACTTCGAGTTAGTACTTTTCCCACCATCCAGTGCTGTTTGACTTGTGGACCTGCAACCATTCTACCATGCTATGTGCCCACTGAATCTTGAATGGTGTGGAGTTCAGCCTTCTTCTTGCAAATTCCTTGTGGAAGGAGATTTCCTAACCTTCTGGAGCCCTTGCCTACTCAGTATAAAGGAGTGAAGTGCCAGCAGAGCTACAAATGGCTGGCAGAGTGGTAAAACGGGCTTTCAAACCTAATTTTAAGCTCCATGCAGTTAAATATTTGCAGGACTTGAATGAAAGTATAATTTAAATTTCCATGCTTGGAATGGTACCGCAGGCCATACGATGCATCATCTACTTTAAGTATTATGTTTTTTATAGAAATATAAGTTACAATATAAGTATTTTATATATATATATAAAAATTATAATTGCAGATCAGAAATAAGTTGTTCCTCCCCCCCCAAAAAAAAAGTTAAATGAATGAAATAGTGATAGAAATTATCTTAGAACAGGAATGAACTCTTGAAATACTATTTTTTAAGCATGTGTGAGTTGCACTGGCTCAGTTGTGCTAGTGAAGTGTTTTTATTTACTGTTTTTCTATTTGTATATTACCACCTGGTGTGTGGATCTATTCTTCTAAATTGTATTTTAAAAGCATTTTTTTTGTCTGAAATTAGGACTAAACATTTCAGTGTGTGCAAACCTAGTGCATAGTTTGCCCACAACATTTTCTACAGCTGGACCAGGCAGTCCCAGTAGATGGCACTAAGCATATGCTTTTTTGCACACCTACCGCTATATGAAAAGCTTCCCATTGAGTAGTCATTCATACATAAAGTACACCCTGAGACCTTAAGAAGGTTTAGAACTATTATAAGAAAAGTTTAGGCATTGGGGAAAATCGCATCAGTCTGTGCTTGTAAGCAAATTACATTCACATTGGTTCATGGTTTTGTCATTTCCAGTAATCATTACAGCTTTGTTACGTCTGTCTAGTGATGTATAAGTGTTGCTCCTTGAGCCTGCTTTATTAGAGATGAATGTTCTAAATTTCTTTGGAAATGTAGGATGCACTCAGCACCTATGAGGATTTAGTTCCCAGAAATTAAATCATAAACAAAAAAAACCCAACACAAAACCACAACAAACCCCCAAAAACTTTTAATGTAAAAACTGCTTCAGTTGCCTTAGTGCATACCAGCAAGTAACTGATACAAGTAATGATTATGCAGATTCCATGTACATATGTTTTCTGTAGCAGACCACCAAGCTATAAAGGAAAAAAGATGGCTTATTTTGCTTTGCTGTGTTTTTTAATTATTGATGGATTTTCTATTTTTAAAAAACCCCCTTTCATTTCTTTAACACTTTGAATGTTGTGCTGCTAACATCACATTTTTTGCATGAGATATTTTGCCTTTTCCTCTCCTGTAGATCAAAGAAAATTGTGGTGCTCATAAAATCAAGTAAAAGTAATGATAAAGAAATTACAGAGATAGACTTAGTATATTTTTTGTATGAAATAATAAAGTCCTAGATGCTATTAAATTGTTGTGAAGTGTTTAATTACTAAAACAACTACTACTAGGAAACCATACTTTTCTAGGATTAGATTAAACTACAATACATCTGTATGAAGATGGTGCTGGGCATATGGTGTAAGTCTTTAGTAAGTAAATGTCTGTAGTATAGTTTCTGTTAACTTGTTTTATTAAAACTTTGTCAATTCAATTCCAAGTTTCAGTATGATGTCTTTCCGTAAAATGGAAATGAAAAGTTAATGCACAAAAAATTGCTGAGTCTCAAAATTGGATTTTTATTAGTAAACTTTTAGGTGTTTGCCTTGCAAACAGTTACATATATGAGTTATTCGTATGCATTTGTCCTTCTGAACTCTCAAACTGCTCTTGTCGGTGAAGTTATCTGTGTGCGTAGTATTTATTAGATCTAACTTTAACAATGAAAAGTCTAGAAAAGACCTTAGTCTTATATGTTCAAGTTACCGTAGTTGTTGTCAAACTTTATGTAACTTAAGTATGTCTAAACATTTCATATTATATGTTTGTACGTTGTTTCCATAATGTGTGTTGTAACTTTCCCATAGCTTTCCATAATGTGTGTCACCAAAGATGTGCTATTACAGACAACTCTTCACATGGTCTGAAAGAAAATAAAAGTAAGACTGATATGTTGTCTAGCAAAACTCACCAGTATGGCTATGATTAAATGCCTGTCAGTGTTTTCATTACAGATCCCTATTTTCTAGGGTTTATAGCTTGAACATAAAAATTTGCTTGGTGTTTAAATATGTTGGATATATCAACAGGATGTACATATTCCTCAGAACTGCTTGGAGGGGCCAAAATTAAAATTAAAACTCATTTCTCTGAGGTTAAAAGAAACAAAACCCCAGCAAATATCAATTTGGAACAGAAATAGATTACAAAATTTAAAATACAGTTTTACAAATTACCTAGCTCACTGCCTCCTAGCAGTTAGGAAGAATGTTACAAATTCTTGAAATGAGAATTGAAAACAAGCACTATGTGAGCACAATAGTAAATAGCATGTGAAGGTATTTAAGTGTAATTATTACATAAATGTCTGCATGTATGTCTGTCATATGATAATAGACTACTGTGTTATCATAATAGAGCATAACATTATCATATTTTTTGAATGGCTTGGAAATGGGCTTTTAAAATTACCTTTGTATATAATTGCCTTGATGGGAGCGTGTTATTTAGTGTTATTTAGTTATTTAGTATGTTATTTAGTATTTACAAGTGTTTCTTTTGTAAAATAGCATTCTGTCTAGAATGTCTTATTTAATACAGTTTAAAATGTTTTTGTTTTGTTTTTGTAGATATTTCTTGAGGAGTAAATACTGGACATTAAGAAAAAAAAATTCACAGAAAGGGTCACTGGGCACTGGAACAGGCTGCCCAGGGAGGTGATTGAGTCACCTTCCCTGGACGTGTTTAAGGCACAGCTGGGCGAGGTGCTAAAGGGCATGGTTTAGTGATTGATGGGAACGGTTGGACTCGATGATCTGGTGGGTCTCTTCCCAACTGGTTATTCTATGATTCTATGATACTTTTATTGTGCCTGGTGCTTGCAAAACTTGGGATCATAAAGAAGACCAGAAACTCTTTGTTAATATTCCCCCTTTTTATGTACCCTAGTGTTTGTACCCTACTTTGTGCCCCTTTTTAACTCCTTGTTCTGGTGAAGTTTTGCACTCTCCCCCAACTGCTTAATAGAAGGTGCTCATCCCTCCCTCATCTGTGTGGAGGTTTCTCGGGGACTCTGTGGCACTGAATAGCACAGGAATGATGTTTCTTGTGCTTCCAGCACCATACACAGAGCCAGTTCCTTAATGTGTTGCCTGACAGATCACCTAAGGTCATTTGGTTTCCCTTCCTACTCCCATAAAAGACCCACCACAAACCATTTCTGCCTTTCTTGCAAGAATGTTTTAATTCTGAGAGCTCATAAATTTCCTGCATTCCATTCCTGTGCCCTCTGCAGCTCAGGCTTACTGTGTTTTCTGCTGAAGCTGAGTATAGAAAAGATGAAATTTCAGCACTGAAGTTCAGTGTTTCTGTTTTAAAGGAACTCATGAAAACCTGCTCTCTTAGATTCTGTATAACAGGAGGTTTGTGAAGTCTTTAAGGACTGCCTTCACTGTTTTCCCTTCAATTAAAAACAACTCCTAGCTTCGTCCTTTCACTGTTGTTGATGGACGTTTCAAAGAATATGATGTAAAGGAGAGATGGCAGCTCACCAAAAGAAAGGAGGTCTTGGAAGGATATTGCTAAGCTCCTGGAGGGCAAGCAAGAAAAGGTGCAAGATGGAAATGTGAACCCCAAAGTCGATTAAGGGTGTGTTTGGAAGTGATGGAGATTATCTAAGAGGTCACTTAAGAGATATGCAAGCTTGGAATTTGGTGATATATGGAATGGATTTAGAGCGTATGGACTAGAAGTGAGGCACTAGAGACATGGATATTATAATTTAACTGTTAGATTAGCCACGAGTTGCTGTAGCACAGATCATGTTTTGGGAATAGAGAGAAATTGTGTCCAGAGATGGCTAAGAATTAGAAAATAGAAAATGCTTGTTCTTAGTTACAGGCTAAAACTGCCTCTTCTCATGATTTCTTTCAAAAAAAGCTGTGTTGGGAAGAGATGTGTGGCTGAGGTGCAAAGGTGCCCCCTGCTCCAGCTGGAGAAGAGATTCTCATGGGATGGTTGCTGCTAGCAGCCCAGGTCTGGTGCTGGCAGCTTTGTGCACCACAGGTAAGGACTCACCACTCCACTCCCTGTCCCAGGACAAGGAGTCCCAAGGAGAGCAGAGCAGGAAAGGGCTTGGCTGAGTCCTCTTAACGCCCTTTTATAGGGCTTGACCCTGTCTTCCTGACCTATAGAGCATGACTGAATTTTACAGAAACATCGGGAAGTCCAGAAGACCCTCTAGGGAAAGAAGTTGGCAGTTACTAACCTTTTGGCTGTTTTTCTACCTTTAGTCCTGAAGCAGGTTGAGAGGAGAGGGGTCTACATTATTTTCTGTGGTGGTCATAGCAGAGCAACCTGTCCTCATGTTGGGTTTGTCCCTCAGTGCTTGGAGAAGTGGGACTAAAGGCCACAGAGCAGGCTGTGCCTGTGTGCATCGTTGCTTAAGCAAGGGTTACATCTGAGCTGTTGTGGGGAACTGAATGAGAAGAAAGACCTCCCCTCACCCTGCTGTTTTTCTCCACCCCCATGCAACAGATAGATTGCGGCACCTTGATTCTTGAAACGAGTTGCTCATTTCACAGGCCACACATCACTATTGTGGAGGAAGCAGCAGGAGGATTTAGCAGCAGCCCGAATACCACAATAAGCTACACACCGCTGCGGTAACCGCTGGCAAATACTGGCTTTTTAATTGTTTCCGCTGCAGGGTTAAATCTTTATTAAAGCCGTGTGAATAAACTTATTTTGATGGCTTACTGAAATTTTTTAAACGCAAAAGGTAGCATAAAGCACTTTTATTAAATTCAGCTTAATTCTGCTGTTAATAAAATGCCTTTCTATATGTTGTGCACCCTTTAATTATTCTGACTGAAGTCTACTGACCAGATACAGAGTGCTCAGTGTGTCTGCCTTTCTTGTTTTTAATTTAAACAAATGTAGTGCCTGTGATAGGTGCTAGGATTGTATCAGCAAAACAAAAGTCTCTTTATCTGTTAGGGGAGAGAGGAAGAGAAATCCATCATTATAAATGTTCCCTTCTCCACTGCTGTACCAGTAGGTCTTCATCTTGTCTTGTCTGGTTTGCATCCAAGAGTAAGGCAAATAGGTCAGCTGCCCCGTGCACTCTGTCTTTGGCCATCTTAGCAGAAAGGCTAACAAAAGTGGCAGTTCATAACGTAATGAGCTTTTGCTCCACTTAATTGAAGGTGCTGCTATTCACCACCCTCTGTAGAGCAGCCTCATGCTTCCATCGCTGTGGTGCCAGTTGAAAAGCACCAGCCAGCGCAGGATGGGACTTAGAGTTCTCAGTGGTTATAGTTTGAAAGGGTTGTGAGGCCAAGGCTGCAGCTGGTAGTGACATTTATTTCATTAATGTGAGATAAGGAAGTAAAGTAGATATCCCTGGAGTGGACAAATAAAACTGCTTTCCTCTCCCCCTTACCCACTACACAAAACAATTCAATCTTTTGTTACGTGTTTTTTTACATTGGTGGGGAGGGGAGGCAGAGTTCTTTCAGATTTCTTTTCCAGGGAATCTCTCTTTGTCTTGTATGGCTACTTTGGCCGTGTAATATGCCATAACGACACTTACAGACTTGAGGAAACAAGACAGCTTCCATTCCCAGAGATGTTGCCTATACTGGGACCACTGTGGTACCACTACCACTTTCTTTGGAAGGAAAATGAGTGCACAGAGAAGCATTAGTTGGGAGTATGGTGAATTTTTTTGTTTTTAGTGCTTCTGAAATCTATTATTTGACATCGGAGAGCTCTGAAGGTACCTCAAAATCTGTACACTTATATAAAACATGAACCATGTAAATGACCAGGTGACAAAAATAAATCTAGCAGCTCTGCTATTTGAATGTGTGGGAAGTTTGCGCATTGGCAAAGAGGGGCTTGCCCTTCCCTTGCAGCTGCATGACCCTCCTGGGTGTTAAGTAAATAATTTTTTTAAAGACAGTTGTTAATTTTTGGGTAGTGTTCTTTTTAAGGTACAACCTGGTATTTGACCCAAAATTGTAATTGTTGTACTGGTACCTGGCTTTTGGATTTTCAATGCATAATATACTGGAAATGGTCTTCGCCCCATTACTCCTGATGCTTACATGAAACTGCAAATGGTATTTCAACAGCAGGTGGGAGTTAGCTACCTACAGCAAGAAAGGAAAGGAGACATCCCTCAGAGAAGAAACACAGTTCTGTTTTTCAACCTGTCAAACATTGACAGGGTTTTTATGAAGTTTATATTTTACTTAAACTTGACCTCACAACATTTCAGAGTTCCTTTGCAGCATCTATCCCAGTCATCAGCAATCTTAGGTAATTTAAAATCACTTGTGATGGGATTATAAAAAAGATCTGTCATGTGAAATACAGGTTCTGGAAAAGCCAATAGAATTGTTTGCATCAATCTGCATTTTCGACAGTTGGGTTTTTTTAACTAGGTGAGCAGTTCCTGGCTTGTTTGCCGTGAGAATACGCTGCTGTGGCATTCACCCAAGGCTGTAGGCTAGAGACTGCAGAGAACAGACAAAACAGAAATGAGAGAGTTCAGTATTTTCTTTTTCCATAGCACAGAGAGACATAACTGTAAACAAGAGGCATAAAGTGTGTAAATGAAATTTGAATTATTAAAAATGAGACATTCTGCTTTTAATAAATACTGAGTGTTAGTGATAGCATACTTCAGGGTATTTACTTAAAGAAAGGTGTGCAAATATTTTTTAACCTTGCAGGATTCCTCTTGACATCAGTTTGAGATCATTTACTGTCAGTGACTACAGTATGACCAGCTTGTGAGGAGACAGGCTTTGAGAAGGAGAAATCCTTTAATCTGATTTACATTCATCGACCCTTATGCAGTTATTAGAGCTATGCATATTCTCGAGGGTCTGCCCACACAGGTCACATCACAGGACTGAGGTTGGAGTAGTATATAAATAACAAAATGTGCTGGAAGGCCCCTAAAAAACCTGTTTGGGTATATTAAAAGAAGTAGTACTGAAAACTAGAAGCCCAATTTATTATATGGCTGTGCTCTGCTGGAACGTTTGATCTTGCTGTATTTAATTCAGGAAGTCTTAATGGTATGTACTCAGTGCATGACCGTAATGTCCATTAATGCTAGTGTAATATAAGCATACGTATAATAGGGAAAATGTATGCTGTGTCTTCCACGCAGCTGAAATGTTGAGTTAATTTCAGTGATAGGAAGCAGCAAAACATAAGAGAAAATCATTAGAATGGTTCAAAAGACTATTTAAAGAAGGAAAACCATCAGGCAAAATGCCACCATATTTCAGGGCATGTCAGACACTAATTGCCACCCTCCGGCATGCTGGAGCAAGTTAAGGACTGAGTGGCAACGATTAATGGGCTGCAAACTTGTGTCCATCTGTCTGGACATATCTTGTTGCTAGTTTCCTTGTGATTGCTTGTATGGAAGGAAATGGCACACGCCTGCGTTATGAACCACAGATTTGAGAAGGTCAGTTGAAAATGGAGTTTATATGTGAGGTGAGATGCTTAATGTCTTCATTGTCAGGTCAACACCCAGAAAATACTTTTTGTTCACTTCATTTGTATAGAGGAGGACTCCAGAGCTGGACTGTGAGATGCCTGTAGCCTGTGGGTGAACAGTAAATGGCAGCATGTATCGTGTTGCTTTTCAGAGAAGCCTAAGCACAGGAATGCCATGAAGGCTCCGACAGGGCTTCTCTTGGTGTCTGTTTCACCTTCCTCAGGTTTGGTTTTTGTTTTTTATTTTTTTTTTTTTTATTATTATTTTTTATGTTTATGCATTAAGATTTGTGAGCTTGGCCTTTTTTTTTTCGCAAAGCCTTCTATCCTGCTTTCAGATCTTAATAGCTTTTAGGACTGCTATAGCTGTTGGCAGAAGGCTGAAGGCAGATGCCCTGAAATGGTGCCAGTTTGTGGAACAGTTGTGTGCACACTGCCCTTCTAATGAGCGCTGACCCCAATGAAAGCACTGAGGTGTGCTGATTAGAGAGATTTAATTTGGCCTCCAATCCTACAGTGGAATGTAAAGGGAATTTTGTCTGCCATTGTAAGCTGGCATTCCCCACTCCTAACAGTGGGATCAGGCTGGAGTTTAGGAGCATAGCAGTCCTTGGCTCTTCTAAAAGTCATTGCTGAGAGCATCATCTGCAAAGAACAAGTGAGGTCCAGTGCAAAGTCCCAATAAATGTCTAATGAATCCAGACTCTGTTATTCTCATAGTGTATTTAATTTAGTCTCATCTGTAACGTAGTCACACTGATGTCATGCTGTTTGTAAAACTAATGACCTTTTTTTCTCTTGTGCCTTGAACTATTTAATTTGCAAATGAACTGTGAGCCTGTCTTTATGCCTGAGTTGCTGAAGAAGTTTGTTGCCTGTTTGGGAACCCCTTCCACAGCCCATACCTGGTTCATTCTTTGTGGAACCATGCTGAGGAAGGTCATCAGCCTGCACCTTAGTGCTTTGATTTAAGAATGAGTTTGGTGACAGCTGCATTCCTAGTAGCAGTTTCTCTCAGATTGAGCATATATTTGTGTAGCTTTGTGTTGTTTGTCCCCAACCAAGATACTGACAGTTGGCTTGAATGTAGCAGACATCTCATATATGCCATAAAGGACCAGCTGAAAAAATGGAAGCAGCCACTCTTGTACTGAAAGTTGAACACTTCTGTCCCTCCTGCCCGTAATTTTTTTCCCTTACCAAAGGACTGTATTCCTAGAATCTCATCCAGTAATTTCTAGGATTCATTGCATTTATTGAAGCTTGTAGGCTAGCCCTGTATCACATAACATATCTTGACATCCTCTCCAGTCAGGGGGGAGTCTTTCTTTACCTCCTTGGCTCTTTGGCAATATGGAAACAGCACAATCGATTTGCTGAGTGATTTTTTTGTTGCTAGCAGTTATATAAGTGCAATTAATTGAATAGAGCAGTTCTTGGCTGCTGAGGGCTGGGCCAAGAGATTTTCTTTATGATTTGTAGTGCAACTACAGCTTTTTACTGATGTGTACTCCATTAAATTAAAAACCTGGAGAGTCCTTTGTTGGGGTAGGTTGCTGTTTATCCCAGTGTGATTTGGCAGAATTCCCCTGTAGACATAAATACTTGTCTGTATTGTAAAACACACAGTTAATTATTAACAATGGGGAAAAAAATCTTTTATAACACATTTCCTTCTTCTGATCTATGTCATAGATCGAGTGGCTTATAGACATTTGCTTGTGCATATAGTGAGCCCATTGACTGAAGAAGGCTAAATTTTTGAAACAGATGAAAAATTATTCAAGGAGAGTAAAGAGGGAATACTGACCGTTCTTTAAAGCATTCAGTATTTCCTCTGACTTTTTTTCCAAAGTGGTTAGGCTTAATTTGTTCTTTTTGCAACTTCTAAAGAACAAATAGGTTTAAAAAATAATAAATTTGAAGGTATTTTTAACAGCCATTTTAGTTTGTAAGGGACTACTTTTTAATACTGAAATTTTAGATGAAAGACTGTCTCTTAAACAGTTTCTTTCTGAGCTGTGTAATGCAACGTAACAATAGCTATTTATATAATACATGTGCTTCCTTTCCCTGTTAGCTATACTTTGAAAGACTTATTAGTCCTACAGCTCTGCACATTTGGAGAATAAAACCTCCAAAGTTTGACATCTTCAAATAAGCAACCAAATGTTATAAAGAACAAACCTCACTTACAGTTAGGAAACAATATTTACGTTTAAGGTTGAAAAGCCAGGATGTAGGAAAATTTTGCTAATTTGGAAGGTGACCTTTAAGTGCACCAAAACCAAATAATTTGTAAGCTATGGCACAGGGCACATTCCTGCAAAATTTGTGTGAATACTGCTTTAGTGGTTCTTGAAAGACAAACAAAGAGACCTGGAATGAAATCTTTATCCCTCTCCCAAATAAGATTGAAGCTAACAAAGGCATACAGCAGCACCCTTTCAAAGCTTGCCATTAAAACGAAGGCTCTGCAGCACAGCTAATGAGATGGCTCAGAGTGGAAAACAATCTGTTTTTAAGAATGTTTAGATCAAAAGTAATTTCTAATCTATGAAATAAAGTCTCTTTCAATACCTTTCTTTCACTAGTAAAGCTTTTTATGTTTGCACTATTTACTTCAATCAGATGTTTTCAATTTTACTTTTTCCTGAAAATACTTCCTAGGGTTAGTCAGTAGTGACTTTATTCTTTTTCTCTCTCCTCTACTCACCCACCCCCACACATTAAAAAAAATGAAAAAAGAAGAGGAGGAGGAAGAAAGAAACATCTTTTCTTAAATGATTTGCAAGCATCTGTGCTTTAAGCTACTTTTTATGAACACTCCTTAGTAATGACTCAAGGTAAAAAAGCAGAAAAGCATCCAATGTTAGGAAATTGCAATCCAATACCATGTAATTTAAACCTGCCATTGCCTCTCCTGTACTAAATGACATACAGACAGGTAGCTCTGTTCCCTCTACTTTGGGAACACAATTGGTCTTTTTATGAGTCTACATACATTACTATCAAAAAATATTTTTATTGAGACTGCTTATTTCTAGTTATACCATATTTTAATCACTGTCATAATCGGAGTGCTTTTTCCATGTGACATTTTGTCAGCTATTTTTTTTTGCAGGCAATTATCTAAGTTATTCAAATATTTGGCAATTTCTGTTACTACTTTTGGAGTTTACATTCTCAAAAGCAAAGTTATTGTTATTTTTTTCTTTCCTGTTGTGATGTGAATTTCTGCACCATACAAATGTTTTTTTACAGTAACTCTTATATGCTCCTTGGATTTTCTGTGTGAACTAGGCAAAACAAAAAATGAGATTTTCAAAGGAGGGTAATTTTAAGAGCAACTCTGTTTTTTACAACAAGTTTACTGTTGAACCTTGTACAGCTTTGTGCATGACTTGCTCCCCAGGGCTCCTATTTTGGAGCTTCAACAGTGAAAATATCCAGTGGTTAATGTTATAAGGTAAAAAGATGAGGATGTGATTAGAAGTTAAATCCACCTTATTGGAATTCTGAAGATTTAGAATTAGTTTTCAGCTACTTTCAAGAGTAATGAAATTGTTGGATGTTGTGGCTGAACATCATATGCCCATTACCATAAGTCTCCAATATAGATGTCTTGTAAAGAATGTTTCAGCTGTAGCTGTTTTGGGTTTTTTATAGTATTTTTTTTATTTAATGGTTGGCAAAATGTTACTTTCTTGTGAATGATTGTGTGCTCAACAGTTCAGTCTATAACACACTGAAGGGCTTTGGCTGTAGCACATTGTCACTGCTGCAGTGGAATCACCTGGCTCTCAAGCAAAATTCTTTTTTAAACTTGGATTTGAAGAAATAATCAGCTGCCATTCAGCTGAGCCATTCTTCGTGCATTAGGGACCGGTCTGGTCATTGACAAGTGAATGCAGAAGCTATGCTATGGCTGTCTGCCAAAGGCAGCATTCAGGATTTAAGCTTAAAAGTCTCCTTCTCCCATATCCTTTCCCTTTGCAGGGTCATGTAGGGATAAAAAAGACTATAAAGTGGTCTTTTCCCAGGAGGAGCTGAGGAAGCGGCTGACACCCTTGCAGTACCATGTCACTCAGGAGAAGGGGACGGAAAGGTAAGGCAGGACAAAGGAAACAACAGTCCTCTAAACACAAACATCTTTCTTTTCTCCCTCCTCTGACTGGTCCTTCTTAACCTTCCCTACCAAGGGGTTAGCCCCACCTCCAAGGGTCTTGTGTGACTTTTCCTTTTAATGACACTGCGTGTCTTAATAAGTCACCGGGCTCGTATTTAGAGCCTGCTTTCAGTTTACTACGAAATGTGTGGAAGTAATAGCGGTTTAGGTACACTTCTTTTGGAAGACGTCGCAGTAAGCAGAACCACGAGGGAAGTGGCCCCGTGCCAGGAGGCTCGAGTTTTGAAGGTGGCCATTGTAAGTATAGACGTTTTGGCTGCAGAAAGAAGGTAGCATAATTTAGTTCTTTTCCACCCCACTCCAATTTCTTTTTGAAGCACATGTGGAGAAGGTATTTATTGGCTCATTTGTGGTTGGAATGTCAAAAATTTTCAATAACTGCCCTCACATGGCTTTAGTTGCTGGAAGCCAGCCCTGAGTCCTGGAGGAAACAAAAAAATGCTGACTTCCAAGACTGCTTTTAGTGAATAAAGTCTCTCTCTCAGCTGATTCCAGCATGAAGGTAACTTGCCAAGGCATAGCCATTTTTTGTTGTCTAATTTATACCATTGAGCTTGGCATAAGTCCCTGGCTTTACCTCCACTCTGCACGTACTAATGATGTAACTGCTTGTTTTCATTCATGACCCAAAAGGGCTCTCCAACACACGTGGGGTCCTGGTTAATCAGCAGCACTCTTCCTGACAGCGGGTACCGATGGCTGGATTTCCTGCGGGGGGATGGACCCCCTCTCCACCCCAGCATCCTTTGTCTTCCCACAACCCTGGAGGAGAAGGGGGACATTGGCTTCTGCCAGGAGCCCTGCCTTCCCCTGGCCTTCCTTGCTCTTGTGTACAGGACCAACAACGTGATTTAATGCACACAAACAATCAAGAGATTAGGTCATTCTTAAAAATCCTGTTTATAAAAAAAAGTTGGACCTCATAAAAAGGGTGAAAGGATAATAAAAACAAGCTGCTGAGCACATAGGCTTTTTGTTGGGCTCGCGCAGCTGATTTGTATTAGATGAATGACCTCCTAGCCTTTCAGATTGTTAACTTAAAAAAATATTCCCTTAAAGCTGTAATATTGCTTTTCAACTAAAAATATAAGGTGCACACAGCTTGAAATCGTGGACCAATTATTTCATTTTCAGCTACAATGCCTCTGCTGCCTGGCAGCCCACTGTGGGCTGACCCAGCTCCGCTGCTTCCCAGCTCCCGGGCGGCCGGCACCCACACACCTCACACCTCTGGCTTAGCAGCTCAGCCCAGCACCAACACGGTTCCTGGAGACAGACCAAGAGTACTGTTGTCATGTTGAGCTACATGTCAAACAATTTGTGCATACAAAAACTTATACTTTAGTTGCCAAATAGGGGAAGATTCTGGGTTTTCCCTTTTTGTTGTTGTTGTGTCTTTTGAACTGTGGGAAAATATGCTTCCTCTTGCATGATAGGTAGCACCTGAGGTGCACTAATGAGAATATTCCCTGTTTCCTGTGCCTGCTTTATTTGCTGCATTTAGTAAAAAACAACTGCCAACTTTTAAATCATGCAGGTTTTTTTGTAACCTTTTTTTTTAAAACCTTAACTACTGTAATAATTTTAAACCCCCCACATTTTCCATTATTTACTTTTAAAATGTAGTGTTGTTGTTTTCCCAGTGCCTTTGAGGGGGAGTACACACATCATAAAGCTCAAGGAATATACAAATGTGTTGTTTGTGGGACTCCTTTATTCAAGTGAGTATGCTAAATAGAGTTTTGAGATATCTGTCTATTAATTTGTTCCATGTGTGTAAACTTGTGTATATTCCAGTACTTGTATGAGATCAATTAAGTCATTCAAATTGACAAGGGGCACACAAGAAGCAATGTAAATAATAATACTGCTGTAGTAATAATACAACTGTAGTAGTAATACTGCTGTAGTAGTAATAATAATGCTGCTGTAGTCTTATAGTAAAGATAAAAATTAGTAAATAAATAAGGGAAAAATAAGAGAATAAATAAGAGAAGTAAAATAACATTCTGGTAAAATGAGAAACTGAATGTTAAAAGTAGTAAATTTTTTTCTCTCTTTTTTTTGTTATATAGCCATGCCAAGTAATCATAATACAGTCTTTCACTGCACTAATAGATATGAGTTTTGGCTGGTAGCTTTCACAGAATCACTAGGTTAGAAAAGACCTCCAGGGATGATGACTCAACTACCTTCTTGGGCAGCCTCTGCCGGTGCCCAATGACCCTTTCTGTGAAAAATATTTTTCTGATGTCAAGCCTGAACCTCCCATGGGAGAGCTTGAGGTCATTGCCCCTTGTCCTGTCCCCTGTCACTTGGGAGAAGAGGCCAGCACCTTCCTCTCCACAACCTCCTTCCAGGTAGTTGTAGAGAGCAATGAGATCTCCCCTCAGCCTCCTCTTCTCCTGGCTAAACATCCTCAGCTCTCTCAGCCCTTCCTCACAGGGCCTGTTCTCCAGCCCCTTCACCAGCCTTGTTGCTCTTCTCTGGACTCGCTCCAGAGCCTCAACATCCTTGTGGTGAGGGGCCCACAACTGCACACAGGATTCAAGGAGTGGTCTCAGCAGTGCTGAGTACAGAGGAAGAATAACCTCCTTGGACTTGCTGGTCACACCGTTTCTGATACAAGCCAAGATGCCATTGGCCTTCTTGGCTACCTGGGCACACTGCTGGCTCGTGTTCAGTCATCTGTCAATCAACATTCCCAGGTCCTTCTCCTCCAGGCAGCTTTCTAGACAGACTTCTCCTAGTCTGTAGCACTGCTTAGTGTTGTTGTGCCCCAAGTGCAGGACTCAGCATTTGGCCTTGTTAAACCTCATGCCATTGGACTCTGCCCAGCGGTCCAGCCTGTTCAGATCCCTTTGCAGAGCCTCCCTACCCTCCAGCAGATCAACGCTTCCACCCAGCTTAGTGTCATCTGCAAACTTGCTAAGGGTGCACTCGATGCCTTCATCTATGTCATTGATAAAGTCATTGAAGAGGGCTGGACCCAGCACTGAGCCCTGGGGAACCCCACTTGTCACGGGCCTCCAGCTGGAGTTAACTCCATTTACTACTACTCCTCACTCCTCCATTATCATCACTCCTCCATTTACTTCTCATAGGTAGATTTAAGACGTGGATCGTGGGTGGTGATCCTGCATCCATGGTACAGCATTGTATCCAATAACAGAGAAAAAGCAGGTGCTGTTTTAGAATTCAAGCAGTAAAGAAAACAAAACCCAGGAAAATTGCATCACTTATTGAATTTGCCTGCATGACAATTAGCACACTTGTAGAGATGAGTTAGGAACTGAACAAGGATTAAGAAAGAAATAATAACTTCAGTGTCTTGCATGAAAAATGCTCTTTAGAAATACCGTGGGAGTTACAGCCCTAAATTTGGCACTAGAAGCAGTGCCAACTGAATTTTCTCAATCAGTGTATTGTTTTGCATGCAATCAGTTGTTATGTGATTTTTTTTTCTTATTTCTGGCTGTTTGCATTCATTCTGATGAATAATTTCTGGTTTCTGCCTGTTTTTTTTTCCCTCAGTTCACACTGACTCACTCCCTTTCACTTGAAGAGGTACCTTTACAGCAGCATGAAGCAGGATGTTCAGGGTAGCACTAATAATAGAGAAAATTGGGTCAGTAATAGGTTACAAAGGAAATTAAAAATTATGTAGCTCCAGAATCACCAGATGTGCAGTGATAGTTGTTCTCAAGAGACTATATGTAAAGATGAAAGAATCACTTCATCTCTGTTATGTTTGATTCCTCTTTCCTTATGGAGGATTACCTGCAGAAACTTTAGTAATAATGTGAATCTTTTGAGTTGGAAAACTAGTGGTTATGAACTCAGCCAAGGCAATATTCTCATGTCATGTATTAGTGTCCTGCTTGGCTTGGAAGTACAAAGTTGGGATCTGATGTCTCCATTACCTAGTTTTCTACATTGCCATTTAGACATTCCCCTGCTTACTACAGCTAAATCTTTATGGGGAAAATCCTGTCTCTGTTGCAGTCAATTGAAATTTGCCAAATTAATACAATAGATTCAAGATTTGACCTTCTGTTTTCAAGACTGGCTTCCTTTCCATTGTCTTCTGGAGAAACAGTGTGGGTTTTTGTGGGGTGAGATATGAACAGCAGTAGTTCACATATATGAATGTGAGATAGTTTCCAGTTGCTTTCACAATCCATTTAATAGGGGAAAAAACTGCAATATGAGCCTTACCTCTGATTATCTCAAGAGCACAGTATGCTTTGGCATAGCTTTGGCATAACTTTTTTGAGGTAATGAGTTGGATTTCTCTATGTGAAATAAGCAATATAGAAGTATCCCTGTTTTCAGATTCTTTTTGAGACTCCCCATGGATTTTATGGGAGGAGAGAGAGGGAAAGAGAAAAGTTGGGTTTTATTTCTAATAAATCCCAGGCCAGTGGGCAACTGAAAAAAAACATCTTGCTGGTTGTGCCCCAAGGCTGGACTGGCCTTAGCCCGATCTTCCCAAAGTCTTTATGTTGTTTCGTGAGCTCTTGCCACTTCTGGTCTACATCAAATTTAGCCAGTTCTGAAGTGGCTGGCAAAGGTGGGAACAAAGAGAGAGGCTGACAGGGGTCTATCCTGTTTTGTTTACTGACTCCAAAAGATCGGTATATAATGTCCCACTCAACTGTGGAAGATGTTCCTGTATCTCAATGACTGTTTCAGCCCAGACAGATAAAAAAGTAAGAAGGGAACAGAGAAGAGAAAGCAAAATATATGCTATTAACTAAATTTTCCCCACAGAGTGTAAATCACCGAAGTATTTTCTTAGGGGAAAAGTGGTAGTACAATACAAAGAAAGTCCATCACTCCATTTAAAACGCAAGTTATTTTTATGGGATTTTTATGTGAGTTTTTTTGTGGTTTTTTTTTCTTTTTTAATTTCCAGATAGTCATCTGAAACTTGCATTTCCATTTGTTTCTCATTGGGTGTCCATTATTTTTTTTTCTTTGTGTCATTGTAATCTTTAAATATATATATTTGGACTACGGACCTGCCAGTTTAACCAGGAAAGAGACTGGAGCTTCAGCAGTAATATTAACAAACTTCAACTTTTAACATTTCTGATTTACGTTGTTTCATTACCATGTGACACACGAGGTCAGGGAACACATGAATTTTACACTCCAGATGAAAGACTGGGGCTTTGGTACGTCTTTAAAACAGAACTCGGTCTCTGTCACAGGAAAGATAAAAGAAACAATTAGGAATTTAACATCTCTTCATCTACCTACTTGTACCAGTGTTATGAGAAACCTCCCGAACTTTATGGAGAACATGCTTTAACTTTTTCCACAATCAAAGGTGCCTCACATATAACATCCATAATCATGCTGCTGAATCTAATTATTCCATCTCTGAACTTTCACACTGGACAGTCTCCTACATCCCAGTACAGCTGCCTAAAAAAAGCAATAAATGAGACAATAAACTAATCTCAAGGACCTCCTTTTTCTGCAAGTCAGCCCTTATGTGGTTTTCCATTATACTTACTCCAATGTAGTTGCAGGCTTATGGTGAAAGAAGCAACTCTCCTCCCCTCACCCTTCACTAGGGTGTTGTTTCATAGCTTGCCCTTCACTGAGCCTCACCTGGTGTAGCTGGAGCACGTCTCAATGCAGCACATTGATCTAGTAGAAGACTAATCAGCCACAGACAAACCCCTCATGCTTATCTCCTGTACCTGCTCATGTTATTTTCTTGTAAGCCACATTTATTATGGCTGGACAGCCTCTTTGGCAGGATTGTGTTTCTGTATCAGTTCACAGAATGCTGCCTACACCACTCAAATCCTTGGTGTTCTCTGAAAACCAAGTGTATTTGCAAAGTTGTACCTACTTTAATTTTTCAAGGCATTTTCTTGTACACGGCAAATATACCATTCCATCTACAGCCATGGGAAGAGGATGTCAGGATGGACCTGAGTGAAATCCGTGGCTCAAGCTATTGCCATAGGAAAGGAGCTATTCCATATTTAATAAACCACAGCCATGTCCTTTATGATATGCAGAACTGTGTGAGAAAGGTGTGGTATAGATCAGAACTTTGAAGCCTGAGTGAATTATTTCCTTTTTTAAAAAACAAGTATTATTGTTGTGTCAGTTTCCAATTTTTAGAGCCAAGGAATGAGTTGCCAAAGTTTCATAATCACCCACTGCTGCCTTTATTGCTTCCTGGAAGGAATTCTTGGTAATGGTGTTGTGTCTTCTGAATACATGCTAGGAGAAATAGCAACACTCTTATTCATGTCATGCGTTCATTTGATTTTCAGGGAACTGTGTCATGTGTTCACAGTGTCCCTCAGACATCGAGAAGCAAACAATGAGAAAAGCAAAGTGTGCCTGGGCAATATTGCAGTGCCATTAGCATTGTAGCCCTCTTGTCCTCTTGTTTTCACAACACAAGAGAGGATTTCAGTCACCAGGCCACATCTATACTTGCCTTACTCCAGTGATAAGTGGTTAATTGTTATTTAAGCTTTCTTAATAATCTTCATATCCTTTGAGCAGGCCAAATGACAATTCAGTGCTGGCTGCCTGTCTTGGGGAGCCCATATGAAGCAGCTACTATAGTGTCTCTAATAAGATCAATAAGTTGCTTGAGCATCTTCATCCGCCCTGACTGGCTCAAATTTTTCTTACAAAACTTGCAGTTTTGTCTGTCAAAAGCAACAGTTCTGTTTAATAAAATTTGTTTGGAGTAAGTTAGTTTTTGCCAATGTAGGAATCAGTCAGCAAGCAGTTATTACCAAACCGTTCTCATCTGAACTCACATTTTTAATAAGTGGAGGGAGCTTGAGGATCTTAAAACTTGCAAGAACTTCTGCAGTTTCTTGTTACCCCAGAAAAGGTAAAAATCAATAGTTATCATTGAGCATTGATTTCCTTTTGCTTAATTGTTATGCACTTCTCATCTTCTCACCAAAAATGGAGATAGGGAAGTGCTTATCTTCCTCAGAGCCATCTAGAAGCTGGAGTTTTAATCCACCTCTGTGTATGACCATCAATATGAATGCCATACTTCCTCCAGTTCCTGCAGTAAAGTTGTTTTGTGAATGCAGCCCATGGCACCTTCAACATGTGAACGTACCTGAATGCTGAATCCACGTCTAATCCTACCTGAATGCTGAAAATGTGTATACATGCTGTATACAGCTTAGCACAGCTATAGCATGGGATTGTTGCTAATGGTATTTTCCATAGATCATCTGTATTATACTGATCTGGTTGCTGCCCACAAATGTAGTGAGGCACTTGTCTGAATTACTGCAAGCCAAGGTCACTGGCTGTACAAGAAGCAAGTCTGAGACTGCCAACTACAAGTGAATACAAGATCAAACATGAGATTTACTTTTGCCTGTGTTCTCTGGGTAATACCATGTCCAGCAGTAAAAACAAGTACAAGAACATGAGTAGTCTCACAGTTTGCTAGGCAGAGAACATTTCAACAAGTATCCTTTCCAAATGGCAAATATTGATATAGATTTCCTGGGAGAAATACATTAGGATTCAAAAAAAGTAGAAAAAAGGGACATGAAGTATAACATTTTAATTATTTCAAAGTGTCTTTGAGACAAGCTTGTGAAATTGTTTTGATTTACTTATTCCTGAACATAGCTGAATCAGAACTCCTTGCTGAAGGTAATTAGAAATAAGAGGAAATAAATGCAAATATCTCAAACCCCCTAAAGATTAGTACAGACAGCTTCCACTGATTTCACTAAGAATTTAGTTGATATTTTCATTGTAGATTTTCAGTGAATTCTTTGTAAACTTTTAAGTCTGATACACAATTTTCCCTTTTTGAAATTCACACTGCTTTGTACTGACTGTTCAACAGTCATCTTTGCTTGGAAGAACTAATTTTCAGCTAGTCTTAACCTAACTTATGCTTTAGTATCTGTATGTATGTACCTGGAGTAAAAATCAGATAGGGAGGATTGCTAGGGACTAAGACTGCAGAAGCTGTAGATTTCTGTAATTATCCATTTATAATTCTGGTATTAAAATAAACTCTGAAGAAAACTCACTCAGAGACTACTCATTGGCTAACATGATGTAAAATGCTCTCTCTGAATTTGACTTTTCATCAATATGCAGAACAGAAGTTGTCACAGCATCCATCAACAGAGAATCAGTCCTTTTTCTGTAGTGTAGGAAAGCAAAATGAAAAATCTATCTTTAACCAGGCTTCCTAAGGAAGTTAGACTTACAGCGCTGTGCTGTCTATGTGTTTATCCTTTCCTAATAACGAAGCTCTGTCATTTAATCTACTTGCCGTTTTCAGTTAAATTAGGCAAGGGAGTAGCTGTTAAACCTCAAAGATACTAGGTTCATAAAACTTTCATGAAAAATTGGGAGAGAGATCACATTCAAGCCCTCTCTGAGGGGACACCTGAACAAGAGTTCAACAATATTATTAGATTATATCAGATAATATTATTGTAAATAATATGTGTATTATTGTATTATAACAGAGAATCCACATGAGAGAGGAAGACAGAAAGGCATTATGAATGCCCAGCTCTGGGGAGTACCTGTGAGCAGTTTTGCCACTTTAAACATCACAGGATCTGTCCCCAACCACAACACAGCAGCAAGCCCAGCTTTGCTCCTTCTGCTGCCTAAGGAACCGCTTGGTTCTTAATGCTCGGAGGTTTCTCAAATTCCCTGATGGTGCAGGTCTCACAAATTCCTAGATAGTTACATCCAGTGTTAATTTTTACATTGGAATACTGCTTTCTGGAAGCCTGCCATGTTATTTGGAACTTGGATTTATGAGCAAGGTCAGCAACTGCTTCCAAGTAATGGTTTGCATCTTCAGAAGAGCAATGTCCATCCTTGTAAATAAAATGGACAACAGCCCCTTTTCTGTTTGCAAAGACAAGTGACAGGACGTGGCTTGTGTTAGCCTAAATTCCTCTCCTCTGAAACAAAGTGGCCTGGCTCATCCTCCTTGTGGGGAGTGGTCCCTGGCCTGAACCTCCCCCGCAGCTCTCCTGGGTCGTATCTAGGAGAGTGTTAGTTTGCATGAACATGGTATGGGCCAATGCAGTGTCCAGGCACATGTCCCCAACTGAGCATTTCTCTTATGGTCTTAGCTTCCTAGCAGTGTTGTAGCCAAGAATGCTTCTACTTGCTGAGGGGCATGGTTTAGTATTTGGTTGGAATGGTTGGACTCAATGATCCAGTGGGGTCTCTTCCAACCTGGTGATTCTATGATTCTACTCCACTTTGCTTTTTTTCTGTACTACTGGGGGCAAACGGGAAAGAGAGAGGAATTATTTTGTTCTGCTCAGTCACCTGGGCCAGGACGTTTGTTGGACTGGATTGCATCAGGAGCCCACTAGATCTCTTGAGCGAACTGCCCATGCCAATATGGAATGAAGTTTTTTAAAAGGAAGGTGTGCCAAAGATGCACCTATCATCTTTACCACTGGAACAGATCTTTATTCAATCAAAGTCCTTTTCAGAGGGTAATAGTATTTTGAGTGTCTACCCCTACGAATGTTGTGTTTAGCATCCTTGAAGCAAAGTCTTAAAAGAGAACAACCTGGTATAAATTGCTAATGCAAAGGTGTAAGAAAGCCAGGAGGAGTCAATGATTCCTTCAGTGATAAAATGAAAGGATCAGAATGGCAGAGGTTTTGTCATGTGCTGTAGGGCTTTCAAAGGCTGTTACCAGTGCTGGGGTTCAACAAAACCTGAATAAACTTGATAAAGACTTCATCAAGAAAGGTGAAAGAAAAATGCAGTTGTAATGTAACAGTACAGGTTCTACAGTAAGTTGTCCTTGCCCTCTCCTTGCCAGAAACCCTCTTCACTAGCAAATAGCTTCAACTGTAGTGTGTCTGGTCATGTGGCAGTATGTGGCACTGAACACTGACCAACTGCATTTCAGTCATACTTTGGAAAGCAGCAGCTGAAACTTCACACTAAAGGAACACATGGTGATTATCATTATCTGTTTCTCTCCCTTTCTCAGTACTTGGCAGTCTGAACATCCAATTTATTGCGATTTTTAAAAGGAACAGGTCAAAATATTGTGCTTCTTTGCAGTACAGATAGAGTAACCTTCATATATTTTATTGTTAGTGCTTGACTCAATTACTTCTGGGATCTTTAAAAGTATTGCAGCACATTGTCCTTAGCTAAACTTTTTCAGTAGTCCACTGTTTCCTTGGATATTGTGTGGCATTTGTATTGCCATGTGTTGTGTGTATTTGAGTCATATCAGAGTTGGAAATAGAAAGCACTTTATAAATATTCCCTTGCTCTCTTTATGAATACAGACTCCTTTCTAGAGATATTTATGAACGATCCTCGGACTTTCAGCATGCTCTTGTAGAGAAAAGGTAGAGAAGATATCCAGAAAGCTATTCTCTTTGTTGATTTTTCCTTCCCATCTTGGTGTGATAAATATCAAAAGTTAGTAAAGTTAGTGCCTGGCTCTGTAAGGTGCATCTTGTTTGGCAGGATGCTTAGGTTATAATGATAACAAACAATATCCAGAAGAGATTTTGATCCTAGTTAATGTAATTTTAAAAGTACAAAGGAGTCAGAGTGAATATTTTTGTGTGTAGCAGAACATCCCTTCACCATGTGTTTTCCATATTTAGTTTTATCCTATACATTGGCCATTTTTTGTTGTATATTTTTAACACCGATGTACAACTAGTTTTTGATACCATTGTCTAGCATGCTGTTGAGAAAAAGATGTAAAAACTGGAAGATCTAGGGGAACGGTGCTGGTTCCACCCAAACTGATGGAAGCTTTGTCATTCCTTCAAGTAGTCAAGATGACTTCCTTTTCTTGCAGCGTGCTTCTCTCACATCTGCTAGTAGTTACTTATTTGCAGTACCAAAGAGACTTGATTATTTTCCTCCCTTTTTTAACTCCTGTACCCTTATAAGATCTCCAACCAAATTTGTAATAGTGTCCTAAATTTTGCATTGTTTTCCTGAGGCGACATGGTGACCATAACATAGGTGACCCTTCTCCCCTTGATGGCTTCTAGCACTACCTCCCATGTTGTGTTTTCTTTCATAGCTATTCTGCTGTTACTGGACAAAGTTCTATTCATTTATTGCTCTATATCAGTTTCCTGATTTGTTATCCAGTAATTTATGACTTTTGGAGCTTTGGTACTCGTTACAGCGCCAGTGACCCTTGTGACCCTCCTCCCCATGTATTCTCTGCCATCTTGGCCCCCGGGCCAGTCTGTTGATGCTACAAGCTGCAGTGCACAGAGCAAGTCCATGCCAAGTCATGCAGGATGAGAACCAGGGTCTTTGTTTGACCATGTAATGCCTAGCATCTAGAATTTAGGCAGAGAGAAGTTGGCTGTGCAGTTAAACAGAAGCCAAGGGTAAGATTTGTATGTTGTATTTGACTGTGTAGGTAGTGATGTGTTGCTGATATGGTGATGAGCAAGACAGAACAGCCTAGACAGATATACCGCAGCTTAAGGAGAATAAATAAAATAACTGAGTAAGTGGCTTTACCTGGAACTCAGTGGAATTCTCCCCAGTTATTGGCATGCACCTTTCTCAGGGTGGGAACTGTATCCTGCTGGGCTTAAATACCCATGAAATAGATTGCCAAACAGGAGCATGAGCTGGTGTCCTGGGCAGTTATTGGAGGTGGCATTCATGAAGACATGCCAACAATATACTTTATTCAGTGCCTTTGGTGGTACTTTGTAAGTTCCGTTTAGGAAGATAAGTTAAGTTTTGGGGTTTTTTCCCTTCTGCCTTTTCACCACCTGAGAATTATATTTAAGAAGTAAATGATTGTGAGCACTGAGGGAAGGCAGACAATCAGTGGAAAGGGAAAAGGGAGTTGTTTCCTTTCTGATGGCTTTAACTGTAACTAATAATGTGAACAAGTTCATTTTTTAAATCATCATGGATTCACTATTTCTTTGCTGCAGCATGGGCCTTTGATATGGGATTACAATGCCAATTATATAAAATACAGAGAGCACATGTAAAATATGTCTGCACATACTTGCATGTGCAAGTTTATAAAAGAAAAGAAGAAAATAAATCTGCAATTAGTTCTTGAGCTTAGATTGTTTATTTTTTAAAAAAAAGGAGGACTGTAACTTCCCAAAATACATTGCTCTGATACAACGTAAAAGGATCCAACATTGTACTTCCTTCTTGGAATTTATGGGGAAATGCATTTTGCTGCCAATGTAATATCCTTTAACAGGTCTCCTGCTGGTCAGACCTTGTGTCCTGCTGTGACAGCCATGACCGTGTGTACCACCGATTGTTAGTGGGCAATATAAATCTGATTGGAACATGCCTGTTAATTGGTTTGAGAGCTCGATATAGACAATGCTGTCTTATAGCAGATTGTGTAGATACGCCTAGTCATAGAGTTAATTCTGCTTGACAGCACATCAGCTGCATCTTGAGAGTAATTACCCAACTTAAGTTTTCCCACAGTTGAACTGAGATCTTCAAAGACTTCCACATTTACAAGTATTATTAACCTATATCTGAAACATGGTGTTCCCACAAGGGCTAATTTTTTCTTCCTTTTATTAAATATACAGGTTATAGGGTTCATTTGCTAAGTGCTAAGCCCTAAGAAGAAAACACTACTTGTTAGAGAGAGAAAAATCTGCAGTCCATGACCAAAGCTAGTGGTGCATAATGCACACATCATTGTCTTTTTGCAAAGACTTTAAAACAAGTTAAAATTTAGGTCTGGCTCCCTTCCTCTCTCCCAGCCCCCACTTTCCACTTTTAAGAAAATCAAACCACTTATTCCTATGTGCAGAGTGAGTAAATTGAAGACACACACACAAACAAAACCCTCCTAGGATGTTGTACAATTAAATACAGATCATTGGATACAATACATATGACATTAATGAAACGGTATCTGCTATAGAAATAGATTGGAAACATTCATGCATAAATTAAATCCTCTTAATGACTTTTCAAAAATGAAAATGAATGAAAACAATATTTATTTCATAGGAACAACTGTACTCCGGGATTCATAGCACATAATTTAAGCCTGTTTTAAATTTATATTCTATTTTCTGCATTCATTTTGTGATTTGTCTTTTAAAATACCGTCTTTGTAACTCTGCATTGTAAAATACCCAAACCGTCATATAATGCAATAGGTATTAACATACAGAGGTAGATAATCTTGTTAAAGATGATATATGCTGGGGGATCAGTCTGACAAATGGCTTTTATAGCATAAAGCAGTTCTTGTAAATTACAATCTTTTTATTTTCTTTTGCAGGTCAGAAACAAAGTTTGACTCCAATTCAGGTATGTTTAGATTTACAGCGTTTGCTGAATGTACACTATTCAGGTTAATCTCAAAAGAGTAGTTTATCAGTTCAAGTTCAGTTCGGTTTTAAACAAACTGGGGTAGGTCAGTCTTAAAAATGATCTTCATTTCTCACCCTCTGAAAACATCATTATTACTGTGAAACATTTGCTTTCATTCCTTTCATTAGTTCCTGTCTCTTTACATTTTCCCAAAAGATGATCAGGAAGATGTATCTTGCAACAGGCTTTAATTGATCCAGAAAAACTGTAGTACAAATAAATGATAATACAGACTAAAGCAAATGGAGGATTGAAGTGAAGTTTGAGAATGATCACTGCTTTAAAGGAGAATGTTTTTCTTCTTGGTGGACAAAGACATTTCATGGGAATTTGAAGTCAGTTCAGCCTATCTGTCAGGAAACAGATGATTTGTCATCAAATTTTTGTGACAGATGCGTGTACACAATGCATGCCAGACCAGTCTGTAGAGCTCGCTTTAGGAGGTTTACCAAAAGGCAGTCTCTCTCAAGTTGTCTTTTTAAAGAATTTTAATGTGTTGTAGGGATTGGGAGGGAAGTGAAGGTCAGTCTAACAGGTTAATGTGTATCCAAAAAGACAAAAAACACAGGACAGCAAATGGGAACATTTGGGGAAAAAACAGAGATCCTAATACCAGACTGTTATTTATTCAGTTAACTATTCCTGGGTGTTCCTTAAAGCTAAACAATAGTAAATTAAGAGTGGGCTGTTGCCCTGGAGTTAGCCCAAATGTCCGTTAACTGAAAAGGTCATTCAAAATACATTTTTTTGTTAAGATGAAAACAACTGCCTTAAACAGAAAACCTAATAATATTATGGCAATTTTGTGTTTAGGCAAGTGTTATCTTCAATATAGTTTACTTAATGCAGTGATTGTAACTGTTTCTAATGATTCAACTTTTACAATATGTATTAATCAGGTTATTTCAGAAATTGCATGTTTCCATTTATCCCAGTTACAGCATGATTTGGGTTTGAAATGTGAAGTATTACATTGCTTTTTCTTTCCACATTAGATTTTATCTTTGGAACTGTATAGGAGTGAAATCTACATCAGGAAGCATTTATATAACCAATTCCTACATCTTGTATATTTTAGTCATCTTGCTTCTATTATGATTTTAGTCTGTGAGTTTGAGTTTACTTGCTTTAAATAGGTCTTGAATGAACTTTATGCTAAGATTGCTTCTTGAATCTTCACAAAACAGTTTTATATGGGGGGATAACTTCACACATTGTCTGCCATGACCTTCTTTCTATTAATAAAGTCACTGAAACTGCTGTGGAACTGAATGTCAAATGTCTCACTTGTCTGTGAAGGAGAAAATGCTCTCTGTAGAGCTTTGATTTGCTTGGTGGGGTAAGCTATAAATAATTCTGACTTTTTCTTTTAATGCAGCTCTCCTTTTACATGCACTGTTTTCTCTGCCATTCTACTTGCAGTGAAGGTAGGAGTATGGTCTTTCCTAGGGAGAACAGAGCATCAATAAAAAGCTTGGCATTGTCATACCTATGGTAAATGCCTAATCAGTAGAAGTCACCAGGCCTTGGTGATTCAATTCTGTAGGTTGAACATGAGCTCTTGAACATCTCCTCTTCATCTGTGTTGGCTCCATAGGCTTGATTTCCTTGAGCCTCAGTCCATGTTCCGGGCACAGGTTGTCTCTTATGTCTCACACAGGGGTATTGTAAACTCCAGTTTCCTAAAGACTGGAGGACAAGAGTTGCTCTCCCTGCTTTGTTCTTCTGAATGTGCTACTTAGGCATTGTTTTTAGAACGCCTGGTGCTGTTTTGTCTCCCTGAGAGCATAGAGCACACAGAGGTTGTAAAAGGATTTGGAAGGAAAGACTGTCTAAAGGACACCACACAAAAAATACAAAATATAAATAAGCAGTAAAAGACCCAAGATTTTCTCTGCCTTCACATTTTTGCTGCACCTAAACATTTTCTGCACATGCAACAGAATTCTCTGCAACAGGTGATTAACATTATTTTGCTGAGTGCAAGCATCAGCAAGGACCATGAATGTCAACAGGAATTTTCAACCTTGTGCTGTGCTGCTTCCCACTTCCAAGTGCTTTGTGTAGCGTTGCATACCGTCAGGGATACAGTAAGGGAAAGTCCAGGGCTGAGGAATTTCTTAGATTTATTCCTCCTTTATCTGCAGTATCACTTTTACCTTCTGCTTGTGATCCCGTTCCCCTATAACATGGGGAAGTTTTTGGTTGGAATAGTATCAGGCTTTCCTGTCATGAGTCCTATGGTTGCCCCCCCAAAGATGCTGCAGGCTCTTCACCTAGTGATCCACTGTGGATGGCCAGTGGATGTGGCTGGCTGGGCCAGGCTAGGCTCCTGTCTCATTTTATGCCTTGCCACAAATGTTATATGTGGAACTGAGAATTACTGAAGTTTGATGCCTCAGTCATACCAGTGCTGACTCTTTCAGTGTTTCATCCAAAGATAGATGTTAAAAGATAAAAGAAAAGAACAGGTTGAGCACACAATAAAAAATGGCATTTTTATCAAAAAACAATTCACAGAAACTCTATAACCTCCAAGTTTCATGGCCAGAAACACCAAAGCTGAAAAAAAATTCTTTGTGAAATATATAGCAGCCTTTCCTTTACTGGGATTGTGTTTGGTTCTTTTGCCTAGAAACTCTTCTTCATAGTCAGATAGTGAAAGCACTTGTCTTTTGTTCCCAATAAGTGAGAGCAGAGGAGAAGTGGAGGTACTGAGATCAAGTCAGCATGTATCGCACAAATAAAATATTCCTGTTTTGCTTTGCTGTCCAAAAACCAGACAATAAGCCCAGACCTCCTGCTGCCTCTGAATGAACAGGAGTGTGTAGACAGGGAGTGGAAGGATGCAGAGATGACGGCAGAGGCATCCTTGTAAAAAAATGCTTCTCTGGTGTGAGGGGGTGCGGTGCCTTCTATAGCACCATGTTCTGCATAATGTGGGCCTTTGAAGTGTGCAAATGTAGCATTGGTTTTAAAAGGGCTGCTGTTACTTGAAACCAGTGACTCTGTATTTATGCAACCTTGAGTTCCTTGGAGACACCTTAAGGTATTTTGATATCCATCATTTCATTTTGAATTCCCCAGACTGTGATTCCTTAGTAGACCAATGATCTTGCACACTGGAACAAACATGCTTTGTTCTCATTTATCTCATGTTACTCAAAACAGCTCAAGTGTTGATCGTGGGAATGAGGTGATTTTATTCTAGACAGAATATTTACTCCCAGGGAGCTGTTCTACAGACTGTCATGTGCTCTAAATTAACCCCAACTTTAATCCTAGTTAACTTGCAAGTCTAGATATGGCCTTTTCAAGCATTTATCAATGCTTATTGTACTTGTCTTTCCTAGAAATATTTGTGAAGCATTGAAGAATTAAGGAAGTCTTTCTAAAGTAACTGCAAAGTCTGGAATACAGTTTTAAAAGCATCCAGTAGGCTCACTGTAGATGTAACCCTGGAAATGTTGCTCAACACTGAAATATTAGGCAAACATTGTCAAAAGAAGATTAATTTGAACTTAAGCATTAACTTAAAAGAGGGCTGTAAAATTCCTATAGTGATGGTTGGGATTTATCATATGAATAGCTATAACATCTGTAGGGGACACACATTCTTCATATCACGACTAACAGTTCCATCTGAGAAACTACTTTTTCTCTGCTGATTTCTCTATAAGTCTATAGCTGGCAGAATTTCTGTCTCAGAGACCATGGGGTTAGCTTCATGCTGTTAGAAGATCTTATGAAATGAAACAATTTTGCTTTCTTGTCATAATATGATGAATTTTACTGGTACTGAAAATAGATTTGTTTCCTAAAAAAGTACTTGAAAGAAAAAAGGTTGCCGGATTTTTTTTTTCCTCAAGATCTGTTAGGGAACAGAGTAAACCACAAAAAACAAAGCTAAAACATTTTTGTTCTAATTATTAGTATTTTGGTAGTGCCTAGATTTCTTGTTGTGCTCTGTGCTTGATTAGTAGATTATAGAATTTAAGAATGTAGGAATTACACATGTAAGAATCAGTTAATGAAAGATTTTTTTTTTAACTTTAGAGGAAAGCAGGTCTTTGTGATGCTGTTCTGTAACAGGAAGAATTTGTAGGTCTAAAAATCTGTCACCGAATACTGTTAATCCCACTTCAGTAATAGTAAAATAAGCATAGAAAATGCAAACAACTGTCTCAGCGTGACCACTGGTCACTGGGGCATGGTAATGGTGATTTTTCTACTACCTACTGGGAGGGCTGGAGTTTTCTTGGGGCATCTCCTGTAATATTTGCTGTGTCCTGCATGTTACTGGAGAGGTAAGCCATGTGATACTCAAGTGACAGTGTTGGCAGTGAAATCATGGAGGGGAAGAAATTTGAGTTTTGTTCTGTGTTAAAAAGAAAGAACAAATCCCTGGACAATATACTTGGCCTCCAGCAGAGTTTCTTTTATACATATGTCATTCAGATGGTGGAATGGAGGAAGTCAGAGAATGCAGGGTGCAATAAAGTGACAGTTGTGGAAGCACCATGTTGTAGAAACGCATCTGTGTGCTGGCAGAAGAGAGAGAGATGCCAAAGGGTGCACACTGCCTTCAACTGTGTTCCTCATCATGCTTCCTGCATCCCTCTTCTCATGCTTCTGCTTCTATACAGATCAAATGAGGTGTAGAGATTACCTATGTGATTTTATATCACTGTTTGTGTTGATACTTTGGAAACTTTCCAATTAGTATCAGGAGTTAAGCTATAATAGCTGCCCATGCAGCTAGAGGCTGTCCTAAGGGACAGCTACACATGAGCTTTTGTTGGATCCTTGCCGCCTCAGCAGTCAAATACAAAGCAAGTCAAGGAGCCCCCAACGGTTCCTGGAATTTCCTTTGCCTGCGTTGTCTGGACTCACAGTGTCAACCAGTGACTCAGCAGGTCATTTCTCCTCTCTGCGCATCATTTTTTCCACCAGAATGAGTGTATCCCCCTGTCTTCATCACTGCACATGCTGCCACCTCCATATCCCCATCAAAGTTCTCATCCTGCCCATTCTCTGCTGTTATTTTTACTGCTATCATTCCCATAATGCAGCCCCTACAATGTACTAACTTGCTAGGCTACATGATTCAGCACAGGTGCTAGAGAACGGTCACAGAAAATTAGGTGTTCAGCAGTAGACTTTCCAAACTCTCACTATCAGCCCTAATTTCCCTTAGCTGGTCATCAGTCCCATTGTATGAAAGTTATCAGTGCAACTGTTAGGAGCACAAGGAACTATTTTGCCTAAGTGAGAGAGAAATTAACACCAAAAGGGATCTTGAAAGAGGGTATCTTTTACTGACTGTTTACTACTAGGAAAAAACAAAATAAACTTAAATTGTCTGAAACTTTAGGTCTCTGAAGCAACACGATACATAGTAATATCATCTGTTGATTGATTTGATCATTTATCTAAATACAGGTTAACAAATCAATTCCTAAATTTTATTAATGTCAGCTTCTTCACTCAGGTTGTGATAGAGCAGTTCTTGATTTCTTCTTAGCGAGACTGAGTGGTGTTAGGAACAAGGAAGAGATGTCTGGTGTTCCTAACAAAATCATACTGACAGGTTCATCAGTCACCCTACAGCCAGAATCTTTGATTAAAAAGTATAAAACGATTACTTGTAGAGTCTATAGCAGGGGGAAATGGCAAAATTAACCGAAATACTGAAGAACAGGGATGCTCTAGAGCTTTTTTGGATGAGGCAAATGACCTCTCCAGAGTCTCTTTCAGCTATAAGGATTTATTTCCTTCTCTCACACATGGAGTCTTGAAAGTGTGTGTGAGCTGGCACAGACAGATGGTGGGAGACAGCAGCTACTTAAACAGAACAGAAGCTCAGAATATCTGACTTGTCAATTACCTATCAGTGCTATTCTGTTCTTGGCATTAAGATTTTTACAGATTGCTGGAGATGCAATGACTGGAGAGAGTGGTGGGTTATATTTGTTCAGCAATAAAATGAATGTTTAGATTCAGATGCAAGCTGAACCATCTGCTGAATGTTTTCAGGGCCATATTGCAATGTGACTTGGGGTGTGGATGGCTGGGCCATCTCTCTGGTACATCCCAGTGAACTATGAACAGCACCGATCTGCAGTAACTGATCATCACCTTGCTGTCTATTCCTTGGTGTGATTCTTCTCAGTTGTTGAAGTATTTAAATAGGAAGATGGTTCACTTGCGTAAATTAGGTCTGTGAATCTACTAGTGGAGGCCAGCAGCCTTGATCAGACTCACAACAGCCTTAAATATTTCCGTGTTGATAATTTGTGTAATTTCGACTTTGAGGGTCTTTCTGGATAACATATTCCTGCCTCTAAAAAATTCTATTTGTGTTCTCACTAATAGAGTAGCTACTTAAAGATTCTCTGCCCTTATGAGCTAGCACACAAGCTCACTGCGCTGCTTGTGCACAAAGCACTGCCCATCGGCATGTGCTAAGAAGTGTGCGTTAGGGAGCCTTGCTCATGGAGCCAGGAATATAGTGGCAACAAAGACAAATACGATTTTCTGGTTTTGGCTTACATATACTTTAGCAATCGTTGCTGCTTCTTTCTTGCCTTGATCTGATGATCTTGCTGAGAAGGATTTTGCAATGTGTTTATATTGGTCCTTAAATGAAAATATTTATATTTAGGTTCTCCATTTTATTATCATTAATGTAAGCAAATTAATAAGGTTTATCTAGGAGCAATATTTTACCTTTCTTTCCAAGTACTAAAGAATATATCTTCTCTTTCTTATTTCATTGGAAATAGCTAAAAAAGACTTGCTTTTTGTCTTTAAGGAACAATTTGGCAAAAGTAGTCTGAGAAGACATGAATAATATATAAATCATGCTTTTATTACATGGAATTGAAAACTGTGGCACTTAGTTAAATTATAAACATTAAAGTAGATTGGGTGAGTATTTTTTATTTGTGATCATTGTAGCTGCTTCGGATCAATCTGGTCCATTGGGGAGTTAGTCTATTGTTAGTCAGAAATGGCACTTTGAAGTTAGCAATATTCAGCAGCATAACATCCTTACTGTTCTGCAGGGCTGGATTTCTTAAACACAAAAATGTGGTAATACTTGCTTAGACCTATTAATCATTGTGCGGTATTTTTCTAAGCAAGGCTACCTAATTACTTTTCAAGAGCTACTTGCATTGCAGTATTCTTCAGTGGACAAAGTTGAAGTTTTTTGGTGATACTCTTGAATTATCCAACACTTACAAACTTGATAAAGAATTTTTCTGTTCCTTTTAAGTGAAAATTCAGTCTGTCAGATCAACCCTATTACAGATTAACTGTGATAATTAACTTTGCCATAGTCCCATTTAATTAGCCAAAAATGGAGTACATGCAAAAGAAGCCACAAGAATGGACAATCAGGGAGGTTTCTGGTCACAGCTGTGGCTCATTGACAGAGTTATATAGCTCAAATACAACTTACCCACACCAAGTACAACTCAAGTCAATTGTATTGTTTCATTTCATTTCATCCATGAAATGAGGGGAAAAAATTGCCTGTCTGCTTTGTAATTTGGAAGCTGAACTGCATTTCTAAGTGGAGTATTATGGCACTGTGGATCATGTACATACTTTTGCAGAGGTTCTGAAGAATGGCAACATAGGATATTGTTTAGCTCACTATGTGGTGCCAGGAAACATGAATTCTGTAGGATACAAGAGTGCTTCTCGTCTCTGGTGTCATCTGGTGCAGAAGCTATTGTCATCCATCTGAATATGTATAGGTACCTGGGATTGTGCAGGTTTGGACGTAATTTGGGATGACTGCTTCATATTTTTAATGTCGTATGGGCATCTGCTGACTTAGCATCCTGTTCCAGCATGTCTGACAGCTCTGTGACCTTGAGCAAAGTACTTTTTTCCTTATGAGTTTTTCCTCCTGCTCACTGTCTATCTAGTTTGTTTCAGGGAAAGAGCTGTCTCTTGCTAATGAGCATGTTGAAGACATTGTGCAGTGGAAACATTTTCTCAGTTAAGGTCACCTCTTAGGTCCATCATAAATTAAAATCATGGGTGGCTTTCACGAAGTGTCTCCTTTTCATAGAATCATAGAATCACCAGGTTCGAAGAGACCTGCCATGACCCTTTCTGTGAAAAACTTCCTCCTAATGTCTAGCCTAAACTTCCCCTAGTGAAGCTTTATGCCATTCCCTCTTGTCCTGTCCCCTGTCACTAGGGAGAAGAGCCCAACTCCCTCCTCTCTACAACCTCCTTTCAGGTAGTTGTAGAGAGCAATGAGGTCTCCCCTCAGGCTTCTCTTCTCTAGGCTAAACAACCACAGCTCTCTCAGCCGTTCCTCATAAGACTTGTCCTCCAGCCCCTTCACCAGCTTTGTCACTCTTCTCTGGACTCGCTCCAGAGCCTCAACATCCTTCTTGTGGTGAGGGGCCCAGAACTGCACACAGGATTCAAGGATCGGTCTCACCGGTGCTGAGTACAGAGGGAGAATAACCTCCCTGGACCTGTTGGTCACACCATTTCTGATACAAGCCAGGATGCCATTGGCCTTCTTAGCCAACTGGGCACACTGCTGGCTCATGTTCAGTTGCTGTCAAGCAAAACTCCCAGGTCCCTCTCCTCCAGGCAGCTTTCTAAGACAGACTTCTAGTTTTGGACTAAGCAAATGAAGTTCTATTAGAAAGAGTGTCCTGGAAGCATGGATAAAGGCAGCATGGTAAATGTATTCAACTGAATTAGAGTTTTTCACTCTGCCTCCACAGTCACCTACACCACAAAATTTGTGTCAAGAGCATCTTTGTGCAGAAGAATTGTAGTTGATGAAAATGCTCTTCCTAGGTCCACAATTTCTCACCTCATGATTTCTGCAGCAGGCTGTGACTATAGATGAAGGCTTGAATTTGTTAAAGTCAAATAGTTTAAATGACATGTAAATATGACCAGAAGGCTTAGGCTTATAGGACAGAAGATACTCATAGAAAATAAAACTTCCAATAGATCTTGAAGACTAATATCCATAGCAGTGATGTGGATCTAAGAAAGCAAGTTTAAACCTGTTATTCGTAAGATTATTCACACATGCATTCATTTCAGAAAAAAAAACCCACTTGTATTTGCAAATGTGAATACTTAACATAGTGGGACATGGAGGATGTTAAATGTTATGGTCCATGCTAGTTCATGAAATCAATTTGAATCTTGCAGGATTCTGAGTAGTCCGATCTCTTCTGCAGGCCATGGAGCTGAAGATGCTCCACACTTGTTGTGGATCAGTTCTATTGTGCTTTTCATTATGGTAGAAATAATACCAATTTTGGAGGGAAAAAGAGGTGAAACCAGAAAGACAGTGCCCTGTGAATACCAAAGAGATTCTAATAAGATATATATTAATATATACTGGATTTGGTACAATCTGATGCACTCTCAAGACAAATTGTTTTTCCCTTTTCTTTCTCTCTTTATTTAAAGCTGTATCTCCCTCCCAGTATGCCTGAATTTACTCCGAATCGGTAAATTTCTTGCTTATTCTAGGAGTTTGTTTCATCTTCTATTCGGCTGGAGGCCAAGCAGCTGAAGAGGTTGGGTTAGGACCCTTTCTTGATTTAGGCAGTGACTAAGGCTGTGCTGCAAAATCAAATGCTGACTTAGTAGTTCCTAAACCTTTCTTTGGGTGTTCTTATGCATCAGTTGTCCTGTGAAAAGGGTATACCTTGTTCCTTGTAGCACTTTTTATTCTGCCTCATTGAAAACAAACATGTTGAAAGGAGGAGAGAGCAGAAACAAGATGGCAAGATCAGAGGCTTCTGTGAGATACCAAAATTCAGTTCCTGCCTGGCTTTGATAAAGCCAGCAGTAACTTAAGGCAGCAATAGCATCATTTTAGTTGTGATAATCTGGAGGTGCTTGGCACTGCTGTGACCTGAATTGAGCCTAGACAAAATCTAGAGCTGTGTAAAACCAGTGGGACAAGCAGCACTGCCAGCTTCATCAGCCTGTCTCTGGGACAGACAAGAAGGCACGACCATGGCATTGTTCAGTGGGTGCCCTGCCTCAGCACTCATAAACTACATGTTAGATGGCTTGTTTGATGTGAATAGCTTACGTATGGGACATGCCACAGCCATATGCCAGGTAAAGAGGAATACTGAGGAGGTGCCTGTGCACCTTGATGAATTAAACAGGACAGGCTGGTTCTGGTCAGCATGTCCACTCTTTTTCTTACTATCATTAAGCGAAGTAACTTTTGACATGTTACCTAAAATTGCACATTTTCTGTGTTGATTAGCACGATTTGTGGACTTATGAATTTGAATAAGAAATATGTGCAAACTGTTTCTTTTTCTTCCCTCTGGATTTGTCAAAGAGAAAAAAAATCCTTAACCATCTTTTCTGTAGGAGATGACAAGAATGACATCATACAGTATTAGTTGAAACTGTAGAAAATGTGTTAATTTTAAAAAATCTGTTTCATGTCATTAGACTGAACAAACTAGCCAAGTGATAATTACTAATGACAGAAGACTCAATAAAGATTACAATATTTCATGTTTTTCTTTCATTGATATAGTGCTGTAAATTTATGACCAGTTAGAAACTATACAAAAGATCTGTCAGCTTTTACTATTTCATATTTTAGTTTCTTATCAAAACTGGTTTCAGGTTTTGTACTAATAAAAGGAAAGGGGAAAATGCAAGCTGCTTTTAATCAAACTGGAATGTTCAGTGATCACCGTCAAAATCTTTGCAGTGTTGATATGAATATGAAGCAAAGAACATTAATTTGTCTTTTGTTGACTTAATTTAGTGGCAACCACAGCCTTTAAGATGTAATGGTAGACAAGTGTGTTGTTCTACTGCAACTGCCACTGTATGTGTGAACACCCATCTGCTTAGGATTAACTCCTAAGTTGAAACATCAATGGGGTCTAATGCTGCCAGTTTAAGTCAGACACAATTTAAACTGAGTTTTTTGTGAGTCAGGACAGCATAATCAGGTCTGAAGCTAGATGACAGTGAATTAAGTTACAAGAGGTGAAATTATTTATGCAAGGAAAGAACTGCATCCCTACGTGATCTGATTAGGAGTCTTAGCAATCTTGTTTTCTATTGAGGGCTGAACTGTCATTCTCTTTTTCTTATTATATCACTGTCATGCTCCCTATTGTTCTTTACAGAACAAGTAGTCCCAGCCCTTTCATCAACCATGGTCCAGGTGAGATCTGTATGCCCTACTGCAGACACCATGCCTATCAAGATCACAAAATCCATATTCTCAGTGTGTTATTGTTCTGAATAAACCCTGGGGCATCTAATCTAGCAGTAGTCTTAGCTCTTCTTTACTAGCTGTATCAATGGATGTACTTTGATTATTTGCATAATATCCTTCTCAGGTGTTCCCTGTGTTTTTCTTTAACACAGTCCCTGTGTGTCTGAGGAGAAATAGCAGAAGAATGGGATCGTTGTATCTAAATATAATCATGTATCTAGACATAGTCCTCTGAGTGTCATCCAGACTCAGTTGGAAGACATACACATCCTCAGAAGGGTTCATCACTTCTGCTGGAGAAGTCTCTCTGGGATGCACTGAATCACGCTACTGAGAGCCAATCAACATTAGAGCTAGGCATGTAACTTTGATGGTTAAAGTTAGGAGAGAGTATCTCCATCTGGAATGGATATGCAGAGAGCTGTGGGTGAGTGGGTGTGATCCCAAATCCCTTTCCACAGCTGCCACTGTGGAGGCAAAATGGAAAAAAATATAATAAATTTAAGAGAAATGCTGCACGATTAGTCTGGAGTACTTCTGTTGGGTGTCAGTAAACCATCTGTACACAGAGCCTGGGTGCAATACATTTATAGGAGGGACTAGTTTACCTGCAGTTATTTTAGTTCTGTTTCTTCTTGTATGCATTTTCATCTCCCTTTTCTTCTCTTGCCTTTCTTCCAAAAAAAGCAAATCTACTTATATGTCTCCAGTTGTGATTACCCCAGAGAACTACAGCAATTTTTGTCTCTCTCGAATTAGAAGTAAGAATTGTTAGATGTGAAAAAGTTGACAAAAAGTGTTTTTTAAATAGATCGTTCACCACTGTTTATCCATTCAGGGACAGGAAGAGAAATATGTTACTGGAAGGATATATAACGTAAAGGTAACAAAACTGAATAAAGACACTGTAAATGTATTATATTTATTTTCAGTCAGGGTCCAACTATTAAGCCACTCTTTGGCATTTTTCCAGAAGCATGTGAAATCTTCCAAAACCTTAGTAGGCAGAGATTTTGCTGATTTTATGTCATTATTCTTGAGCTTTCAGGTAGTCAAAATGTCTCTTAGTTTGTGTTAATCATTCTGACTAATTTAAGGACACCTGACACAATAAATGCAGATGTGAAAACTGAAAGGTGTATTTTTAAAACATTAAAATTTAGAAACAGATACATTCTGTTTCTGCTTTGTAGTTTTCAAGGAGGTGGTCATGAGAATAGAATTCCCCTGTTTATATTCTAATTTAAAAATTGTTTACTCATAAAATTTCCATTGCTTTAAAGTGCTCATGTACTTATGTCCATACTATTATCTTCTCCTGAGTCAGTGATTTTTTTCCTCTCTTCCACACACTCTGTATTTAAGAGATTTAAATGGAGTCCCAGGAATATGGATTTGCATAGGAGTGAGATTTGACATGTCAGTTGTCAGCACCGATAGAATATCTGGAAATGGATTAAGACATATTTAGGTTGAAGAGTGATGAAAAAAATGCGCTTGCAAATAAAAAAATCTACTTCATGAAGTGCTATGTTGAGGGCATTATGGCTCTGGAAACAAGTTTAAAAAGCAAGAGGGGATGACATAACATTTCACTGAAACTTCACCCCTCCCTGCCTTCAAAGATAGTAAGAAATCCCTGGCTGAGGGAGTCCTGTCAGATCTGGACTCTAGGTCATGATTTAATGTTAGTGTTAGACTGTGGGATACTGAAGTTATGTTGGCATCACTTACCTAGTTATGTGGCTTTGCTGGAGAAGAGAGTTACAGGAACTCTTTTCTTAAAATTGTTCTAAAGTGTGAGACTTTTCCTTTGCCCCACAATGATGGCGCATCTTGGGTGTACCTGGATGTGTGTCACTGTGGCAGTTTGATTAAACCAAGCTGCATTTTACTGTTGAAGAGCAGCATGGTATTGAAAACCTATGCAAGCAACTGCTTTTACATCACAGTATAGACTATATATAAAGTAAATCTTACTCCTAAAACACAGACAAATGTACATAGCAGAACTGAAATCTTAATCCCCTTGCTCTGGTCTCCATAAAGGTAATTTCTTTAATTATAGATAAGTATAAGTTTTCGTGTTCCCCTTTTCTTTCTCACACCAGGAAGGTTGGTCCCCAAAGGACCTGCTCCTGGACAGGATGTTTAACACACCAGTGCAACTCCTGCAGTGGGACATGATCCCTCCTGAGCAACTTTTCCTGTGGAGGACGGACTGAGTAACTGACCACCTCCCCACCCCATGAAGACTCTGCAGATGTCCAAGTTTGAAACTCATGTCATCCCTCACTTAGAGTACCTGCTATTATGGCACCCAGAATAGCAAGGCAACTTGACTCTGTCTGGGTGGTGGTGAGAACACAGACCTTCATCTTAGTGCCCTTGGTCTTAAGGTGATCTGATCTTACTCCCTCAAACTGAGAAAGAGGTGGAGCATTCAGAGACTGTCAATCCCTCCCCCCTCTACTGTTATTCCCACAGCAAAGGGCGTTATTAGGAAACTTCAGGAGCTGAAATTCATGAGATTTCCACTGACACTTTGTCTCTTAGAATGTTTTCACTTATCTGCAAATGACTGAGCATTAATGTGTTACTCATAATTTGTACAGGCAGAAGTGGTGTATTTCACTCCTTAATCAATAGTTCTTGCATATTATTTGAAACTGTATTGGCCAGTGCCAGACTTAAACCTTGCAGAGATGGAGGTGGATAATAGCATTAAAATGCCTAAGTAATCAAAAGTATTACAGCCTGCAGTTCTGCTTCAGCATTTGGACAGGAGTGTGTTACTTCATATTTGAAAACCTGAAGGTGCTCTGCTAAAGCAGTTGAAAGAATAAGGCAGAGTGTTCTTCAGATTCATAAAGATTACAAACAAAGGGCATTCAGTGTCATTTTCAGTGCAATGTAAAGAATAAGGTTATCTAAGTTATGCAGATTGTTAAACACAGGGACAGAAGGATGACATGCTTGTACAAAGCCTCAAATAAAATTACTGTGGACCTCGTTCACTCAGTTTACATATTTGGATGGATGTACAGCATTTGTTCTACATTCTTATTGCAGAAAGAGGTAAAATGTTCAAATAGAGAGGGCTAAAGTTAGTCCCAGAGGCTGGGGTAGCACAGCTAGAACTGCGAGGACAACAAGAGATTTTATTTAGGGATCAAACCTGTATGTGGAATCAAGGTCGGGGAGTTGTGTGTCCAGGAAAGCTTACTTTAAATTGGCAAGCAGAAATAAAAGATTTTGGTATTTTCAATGTATTGAACTGGGACAGGGTGCATACCCCCCAAATTCTTTAACAGGAATTGATTTTGGAAAAGAAACATTCAAGACATAGGCTTGAAGGATATGCTTTAGAAATGAAGACTGGAAAACAGCTAGGCCATCTGAATTTTGTACAAATTCTCTGGTTTTTTTTCAGTCAAATGTTTTTACAAAATTTGAGAAATTTTCAGGAAGTTTTCTAAACTCCTAGGAACTGCAGTTTAAGGTAATTTTATTGTTCAGAAAGAAACTAAAACCAAATCCCCAAACCTGCCAACGACTCATGACTCGGGCCCCATTTAATTGGATGCCTAATTACTGGCACCCACAGGTTGGTTTCCTAGATTGCACAACCAACCCTCTGTGACTGCCTTTCTTTTTGGTGCTGCCCTGGGACAATGCAGCTGAACTCCAATGTGACCCCTGGGAATACCAACAATAGAGATGATTAGTGACTGCACACATAGCTCTCCAAAGAGTGATCACTTTGTTTCAGGTCTTTCTAGAAAATGATTCAGAGCATTGCAAGTATTTTAGACTTGACATTTCTTAGGATGTGGATTAGAAAATGTGTTACTTGGAGGAACAGTGTGAAACAAATATTACACCTAGTGTCATTTGTGCAAGTATAGAGGCTGAACATAAAAAGATTTTGCTACTGAGGCTGCTTTGAATACAACAGAATAGGAATTCTTCCTCCTCCTCACACCACATCCACCCTCAGAAATACACCAAATCAATGGGATGGTGCCCTGTGTTTCATGTCAAAATGTACAACTGCTTTAATATGGTTGAAGGTGACGCTCTGAAGCTGATGTCAGATACAGTCTGTACTGAAAATCTGCAGGTCATTAAGCTGCCTGGAAGGGAAGGAAGTGTGTTTTGAAGGTCTGTTTTGGAATGTGGGTCGGAGGTCCTCAGGTCACCTAGTTCTTGCTCTAAAGCCAGAAGCTGCGAACTTGTTTGGGTTTTCTGAGAGATGCTTTATTTATGGGCTGTTGCTTGCAGCATGGCAACCGAGCAATTTTCCAGAAACTGATTGTGCTGTTGGCTTCTATTCTTTTCCTATGGTGTTTTGGACCATATTTTACCTTTAGTTATTAGGGTATCTGGAGTGATAGATCTACAGCACGAGCATTTAAAACCGTGGGTGGTGTCTCAGCTTCCTGGCAAATCAGGGAGCGTATGAAGATTTTTTTGGGCTGGCTGCAAACCATTTAGACCACTAGACGCCCTTCAGATTTCAACAGAAGCTTGAGCCTGCAACAGTCCCTTTTAGGCAACTGAATGCAGACCTTTTCTGCTAAGGTTAAGAGCGCTCCACAGCCAGAATGTGTGTTATTTTTGGGTACAATCAGATGAACATGTGAAAGGTAGAGAGGGAAAACCCAGCAACCTCTGGCATTCCAGTCCTTCCCTGTCCCTACAACTTCCATTGTTGCAATGCTGCCTAATCTGCTTTGCCCTCTCAGAATTTAAGCAAACTGCCTAAACAAACTTGTAGGGAATTATGCAGCATTTGAAGAAGGATCTGAGTTTGTTGAATAGAGTTAGATCAGTACTGGGGTAACTTGGTGTCAAAGGTTAGATTTTTTTTATAACCAAGATTGGGTTGGGAACTGACACACTGTAGCTTTTATTGAGTGATCTGGGGTTTTTTAAGTGCTCACGGCATACTTAGAGAATGAAAAGTACACTATGCTTCAGTCTCTTTCCTAGAAAGTGCATCCTCTGCAACCTGCTCTCTGAGAAATGATTTAGCCTAGACAATAATCCAAGTTATTTTTTTTAAGTTCTATATTCACATACTTTGCCTTTTGTAATGCTGAGACAAAGGAGATCTATGGAACAGAGGGATTACAGGCTTATTTGAATTATAAAGGCATGGACCTCAAGCAGCCTTTTAGTCAAATCTGTTATTCATGTGGTCAGCTTAGAATCATGTTTCAGTAATATTGAGTTCAGAGGTTTACCTTACTCTAACAGTACAGTTCCTATCAATCAGGGATGTCCCAGTAAGTTATCCTTACACCCCTTGCCCTGCATTCTCACTTTCTGCCTTGTGTTGCCTTTAGTGGTTGTTTAACCTCTCAGTTAACCGAATCAACTTGCTAGCCTAGAAAAAAAGCTGAGTAATTTTCTGCTGGATTACTGAATTGAACTTTCTCTCCATAAGTGGGTAAGCACCAGAGCTAGCGAATGGTGAGGAAGCAACAGAACAAGATAACTGAGAGCAGGGCCAAGAGGAGAGCAGGAAGCTAATGGATCACTTCAGCCATCTTAGGACACCTTCCCCTAAGTCTGCCTTGCTAAGGCTTCTCCACTTTGCATGCAAAATATTACAGTTGATTAGAACGGGAGCCTCCCACGCATCTCCCATGGGACCTCAAGCTCCCGTGGCCTCAAGCTCCGCCAGGGGAAGTTTAGGCTGAACATTAGGAAAAAAAAATTCACGGAAAGAGTCATTGGGCACTGGGACAGGCTGCCCCCAGAGGTGGTTGAGTCACTTTCCCTGGAGGTGTTTAAGGCACGTGTGGACGAGGCACTGAGGAACATGGTTTGGTATTTGATGGTAATGGTTGGACTTGATGATCTGATGGGTCTTTTCCAACCTGGTGATTCTATGATTCTATGATTCTGTGACCTCCTGATTAGCAGGTTACTGATTACACTGGTTTACCCAGTGGGTCTTTGGTGAGACAGAGACATCCCTATGAAAATGTTTGGTTTCATGTTTCTTTTGTTTAAAAACTGGTTTTAGAATCAGAGAATCACCAGGTTGGAAGAGATCCAACAGATCATCGAGTCCAACCATTCCCAGCAATCTCTAAACCATGCCCCTCGGTACCTCATCTATACATACCTTAAACACCTCCAGGGAAGGCGAGTCAACAACCTCCCTGGGCAGACTGTTCCATTGCCTAATGACCCTTTCAGTGAAGAATTTTTTCCTTCTGTTGAACCTTCCCTTGTGGAGCTTGAGGCCATTCCCTCTTGTCCTGTCCCCTGTCACTTGGGAGAAGAGGCCAGCACCCTCCTCTCTACAACCTCCTTTCAGGTAGTTGTAGAGAGCAATGAGGTCTCCTCTCAGCCTCCTCTTCTCCAGGCTAAACAACCCCAGCTCTCGCAGCCGTTCCTCATAGGACCTGTTCTCCAGCCCCTTCACCAACCTTGTTGCTCTTCTCTGGACTTGCTCCAGAGCCTCAACATCCTTCTTGTGGTGAGGGGCCCACAACTGAACACAATATTCAAGGAGCAGTCTCACCAGTGCCAAGTACAAAGGGAGAATAACCTCCCTGGACCTGCTGGTCACACTGTTTCTGATACAAGCCAGGATGCCATTGGCCTTCTTGGCCACCTGGGCACGCTGCTGGCTCATGTTCAGTCGCTGTCAACACTCCCAGGTCCTTCTCCTCCAGGCAACTTTCTAGACAGACTTCTCCTAGTCTGTAGCTCTGCATAGGGTTGTTGTGCCCCAAGTGCAGGACCTGGCACTTGGCCTTGTTAAACCTCATGCCACTGGACTCTGCCCAGCGGTCCAGCCTGTTTAGGTCTCTTTGCAGAGCCTCCCTACCCTCCAGCAGATCGACACTTCCACCCAGCTTAGTGTCGTCTGCAAACTTGCTAAGGGTACCCTCAATGCCTTCATCCAGGTCATTGATGAAGACATTGAAGAGGGCTGGACCCAGCACTGAGCCCTGGGGAACCCCACTTGTCACTGGCCTCCAGCTGGATTTAACTCCATTTACCACCACTGTCTGGGCCCAGTCATTCAACCAGTTTTCCACCCAGGAGAGCGTGCACCTGTCCATTCCAGAGGCTGACAGTTTCCAAAGAAGAATGGTATGAGAAACTGTATCAAAACCTTTAGTAAAGTCCAAGAAGACTACATCCACAGCTTTACCCTCATCCAAAAGTCTAGTCTTTACACAAGATTTCTACTGTGTCCTCAAGATTTTGTATTTTGCCTTCACTTGTGGAAGTCTCTATAAGGCTTTCCTTTTAGAATGAACTACAAACTCATCTTTCAAACCTAAACAAAGTCTCTGTACAGCTGCTTCCAAAATCTAGTCTAATCAAGGCTACAGACTTCACACTCCCAAGTTTCTTCTCAGGCACCCAGGTCACTGCCTTTTTGAGTGGAAAAAAAAGAAAAATATTTTCCTCTAGCATAAGGAAAAACTAATGAAGAAAGAAGATGGAAAGGCTGAAAATGAGAAGTTAGACACATAGCGTGTAAAAAGCACTAAATCAAATTAATGTCTAATTAAAATCTCTACCTGAAGCTACTTTTGAAGTTAGCTATTCTTGCTTACTGTCAATTGGTGTGGACTGTGTTTCTGCTGTCTAACTTATGTTTTCCAGCCAAGCCTGACCCACCTGTATCTCCCCACTTGCTTTATCGTAGAGCTTTCTTGGCAGAAGTTTTTGCAGTAAGGAACCAAATAAGCAATTGTGTATATGAGGTGTGAATTGACTTTGCCTCAGTATGTCCAGAATACCTTGCAAAACTCATTTGGCACTATTTATGCGAAGTTTCAGCAGAGTTTACTTCTGAAGTAAATATTAAAGTGAAATGAGGTACAGAGCTGTCTTTGAATGCCAAGCACTATTATACAACCCTTCTAATTTTCCTTCTAATACAGCAGTGGCAACTGCACAAGTGAAAAACTGATGGGATGAAAAAAAGTGGTGTTCCTTTCCTGAGCAAGCCAACTCTGTTCTGTAAATGTGGCATTAAAAAAAAAAAAGACTCCAAACCACATGGGATAAGTCAGGCCTCCCAAGGAAAACTTGCACTACAGCAGTTTGCACAAGCTCATGCATCTCTGAGTGTTTCAGACCCTCCTTTCCCTTAACTTTAGAAGGATCATTTGTCTGTTTGCAGCTAATTTGCTTTTACTTAGAATATTTCCTCAAGGAAATATGCAAAGTAGTATAACTGTTTGCATTCTTTTTTTTACTCTTGAAAATTTTAAGTTTTTATATATGTTGAAAACATTTTTTTCCTGTTACTTAGCAAGGCCTATTTTAATCCCTGTTAAGCAACAACCATTGTGCTTGTTTCGCCTCCCCAGACTAAGGACAAACCAATGCTGCAACAGTTGTCATGCATGAACTGTCCCAAGTGTGTGTCTGAGATGTCCTATGAGAATGAGTTCCATAGGGTAGGAAACATATTCTTATTCACAGCTCTACATGAGCCCCTGCCTCTTTGTCCAGAACATTTGACATTATTACAATAACTGCTAGTATCAAGATTCCTTTTTCTTAGGGGCGTCCTATAGTGCATCATTCAAGTGACAGCTCCCATTGCTACTTGCACATCTCTGGCATCAGCTCCGTGTGAGTAAACCTGCACAAGACAGGCTCCACAAAACGTGAGCTCTTACACACAAGAAAGTGCACAGCTTTCACGGATGCATCAGTACTGCTGTAAATTTAGTCATGCTCTACTTTTAATGACAGTGCTTCAGCTTTTGCCCCCCCCCCCCCCATTTTGTTTTTGCATGTAGAAGTGGATTTGCAGGGCTACCCCTTCATACCCAGGTCTTGTTGACTGCAAGAGTAAGATTTAGCTACTCATATAGGATTCTGAAAGGCTTAGGGGTAATGGAGTGAATTAAACATTTCTCTTCCAGCTGCTGCTGTTCACAACACTTCTGACAGTTAAAATATAGCACACATTCTCTTGTCTATTTAATATAAACAATTAGTATTTAAGTGGAGTCCAGAATCAACGCCAACTAGAAGGATTCAGACAGCCAGTTCAGATAGGAAACTAAGCAGTGTCCTAAATGTATATAAAAGTAGTTTGCAGACAGTTCATCCCATGCAAGCACCCCAATATGAAGCTGGACCAGGACTAGAGATCATTTAGGACTGAACCCTTTATCTATTAGCAAGGGTGAAATATCTAGTAGGAAGCATTTAGCCTCACTTCTGCTTGCCAGGGAGGAAGCTGAATTTTAGGTTTTAACTTTATATCAATGACTCCTTGTATTCCTTTGTTAGTGGCTTGATTGCACTGGGCCCTGTGGGGTCCTACAATAATGCACATAATGAAACGTAAACAACTTTCCAACTTTGCAAAAGGAAGCCAGGCAATTAATTTTTGTTTTAAATTGAGACTTCATTGAAAAAGAAATAGCCCCCTCAGACCCACATGTTAGCTTCAGAAGCGGCCAACTCAGTTTGCACCTCTAAAGATAAAAAGGAGCAGGGCATAGGGAGTAAAAATGAAAACAGCTTCAGGTTGTTCAATTTCCTGTTTGTTTAAATTTGTCCTTCCTGACATGCAGATTCATCACACTCCTTTCCTGATGACTACTCCATTAGATTAGTTTAGTTAGGTATTCAGAGGGATTTTTATCTTCTGACTCATAAAATTCTTGTTTTCCCCTAAGAATTTCCTTTGTCTGACTGGAATTTTATGTCTTTGTAGATTTAGGTGGACTCCTTGAAGAAGCTGCTTTCTAAATGACTCTGCTTTTGAGGTCTCCAAATGGTGTCTCAGGAGCCAGCTCCAAGCATGATTCCTGCTTTTCAGGAAAACTGATCCATGCCAGCACTTTACCTCTTAACACTTTAATCAGAATTTTTCTTAATCTTTTTAAGCTCTTCCTTCCCCAACAATACTCCCCCTTGCTGTCCATGCCCTTTCCATGTGTCTGCTTCTGAATATTTTTGTCCAGTTCTGAAAATGCACCCTGTTGGCTCTGAGTGCAGCCTGCAAGCCTATCCCATCAGGTTTTCATCACTCCCTGACTATAAAGTAAAGAAGCTAAGGTTACGAGTATATTGGACCATTTAGCAGTTGATGAGAAATGCCTTTGTCTATCCCTTCCACATCTTTTTTTAGTCCTTTGGGAGGAGGGTGAGTGCCAGGTTAGGCTGGAGCCCTGGTGTGTGCTTCTTTGAAGGGTTCGGTGAATTGAAGGTAATGCTTTTTGACATGTGAGCTCCAGAAATGTATGGAGTGATTGTAGTGCCAGCTCGCCTGCTTACACAAGGGCTTTGCCTGCTGGCCTTTCCCTCTTGGTGTGAAACGATAGCGCTTGGCCGCCCTTGACCATTGGAGCTCCCTGGTACCTCTAGATGGCTTTGAACTGGAAGGAACAACAGAATGGCATCCTGCTTATTTTCTTGAAGTTTAGATGAAAAAAAGCAGAAAAGAACTGGTCCTCCACCTTGGTTTAGTGTCTTTTCTCCTCTCCAGGATTACAGTGTTGGACTTGCAGCTGGAGCTACCAGATAGATACCCTGAAACGCAGCTTCCTAAGACCATGTGTGTGTGTGCGGGTGCCTTCCCCAGTCCCTTTGCTGATGAGGTCGACAGGTGGAGACAAGAACAAGGCTTTGTGCTGCCACCAGTCCCTGCTCCCCGATCCCAAGGCAGCGACCTGGCTGCAGGATTCTCCTTCCTCCCCCGCTCACTCTCCTCTTGCTCCGGTGGCTTTCCTGACCCTCAGCGTGCACAGCCTTTCCAGAGGCATTAGAGAGGGGGAGCAGTGGGGCTATTATACATACCCTTTTCTTAGAATTGTGGAATTGTTAAGTTTGTAAAAGACCTCTAAGATCATTGAGTCCAACTGTCAGCCCAGCACCGATGTGCTAACTAAATCATCTCCCAAACTGCCACATCCGCACTTTTTTTGCACACCTCCAGGGATGGAGACTTTACCAGTTCCCTGGACAGCCTGTTCTAATGCTTGATCACTGTTTCATTAAAGAACTTTTTCCTTGTATCTGTTTCTAAACCTCCCTTGGTGCAAGTTGAGGCCATTTCTCTCATGTTACCACTTGTGATAGTATCATAGAATCATAAAATGGTTTGATTTGGAAGAGACGTTGAAGGTCATCTAGTTCCATCCCACCCTGGCATGGGTAGGGACGCTCCCACTAGATCAGGCTGCTCAAAGCCCCATCCAGCCTGGCCTTGAACACTTCCAGGGATGGGCAGCCACAACTTCCCTGGGCAACCTGTGTCCGTGCCTCACCACCTTCATTGTGAAGAAATTCCTCCTTATGTCTAGTGTAAATTTGCCCCTCTCTGATTTATAGCACTAGTCCTATCACTACAAGCCTTTATAAAAAAATCTCTCCCTAGCTTTCCTGGAGACCCTTCCGCCACTGGAAGGTCACTGTAAGGTCTCCAAGGAGCCTTCTCTTCTCCAGGCTGAACAACCCCAACTCTTCCAGCCTGCCAGGCTGAACAACCCCAACACTCTCAGCCTTGTTGCTTGGAAAAAGAGATCAGCTCCTGCATCAGTACAACCTCCTTTCAGGCAGTTGTAAACAGTGATAAGGTCTCCCCTTGGCCTCCTTTTCTCCATACTGAACAACCCCAGTTCCCTTAGCTTCTCCTCATAGGACATTTTCTTCAGACTCTTCACCAGCTCCATTGCCCTCCTCTGGACACGATCCAGCACCTAAACAACCTCCATGTACTAAGGGAGCCCAAACTTATCACAGTATTCAAGATGCGGCCTCACCAGTGCCAAGTACAGGGGGACAATCACTTCCTTAGTCCTGCTGGCCAAACCATATCTGATACAAGCTAGGATGCTGTTGGCCTTCTTCTCATTTCCTTTCTCTTCTCCTCCTCAGTTTGCATTTGGGGGATGCCCACTTTTGGTGTTCAAAGGGTTCAAGCAGCTGGAGGCCTGGGGAAACACAGATATAGCACAGCCCACAATGCTACAGAAGAGAGTATTCAAAGAGTGTCCATAGCTGAGGATGTGAACTGCAGCTACAGCTGGTGTAGTGCTGAGAGAGGCACTGTGTGGTGGAGACAAATCCATACAAGTATGGACTGTTCTTGAGATACTGAAAGCACCTGTTAGAAGACTGCATACCCACTCCTGGCATCTCATATTCTGCACATTGGCCCATTTCCTTTTTGCTGCCTCTATCTTCTCATATTCCTCCTCTTTCTTATTGCATCAGGTTTCTTTTCCAAGCCAAATACTCTGCTTTACATATTTCTTTGCCTAAAGTAGCATGAAAGAAAACAAGACTGTAAAGTGAGTTAGGGTTTATAAACCAATACTATTTGTCTGCAAAAACATCTAGTGAATATAATTGTCTTCCGCTGTGACCATTTGTACTGTGCCTAATTATAAAAGATCTTAGCTTAGGTGGAAAATGACTTCCATGCCTTGTGCAGTTTGTGTGCGATATGTTTGTTTTATTTAAATTATTTATTCAAGAAAAAAATATAATAGAGGGCTAATCCAGAAGAAAAAGAAGGAATCCAAGACATAATAGTGTAAGGAGTAGTGCATGCATATGAGAAAATAAGAGCCCTCTGCTGAGCCAATCTGTGCAGCAGCCATACAAGAGCTTGCTCAGGCTTCAGGTGATTCTAGAGACAAGCTGGGCTTTCCCCAGCAGAGCCTTAAAGGAGAACAGTTCCTCATGAGATTGTTTTTAAGCAGTTTGCTGTTTCTTTCCCCAGACTGTGTCACCAGCTTCATAGTAGGGCTGTGAGAAGTTTTCCTTTGAAATCTTTCTTGAAAGAAAATATGGAGTTTAGCAGAAAGGGTATGCTTTGCTTTAGAAACTGTGACAGAAAGCAGAACAGAAGAAATACGAACTTTTCCATTTCAATAGTTTCAGTTTTCAGAAGTTTTCAAGTACAGGTCAAGTTTTCCACTGAAAACTTAAAGTAAAAGGAGTGTGTGGGAGTATGTGTGCACATGTATATTGTTTTTGTCAGGCTTTTCTGTGAAGAAAGGTCTTTATTTTCTAGTCAGCATTACTACCTACCTCCTTTTGTTTGCATAGGAGGTTGTTAAAAAGATTTAAACTTCTCCCCCAACCCAACATTAACTCCAAACAATCTAACCCCACAAATCATTTTCTTGTTTCTGCTTTTAGAATTTTCTGCAGTGCCTGTAGTTGTTGCATCCTTTTGTGCCTAATAGTGCAGTGTTCAACCGTGTCTTGTAGAGGCAAAGTCTCAGGCACAGGGCAATGTAAAGCTACCCCAAGCACCAGGTCCAAAGTGGCAAAAGTACCTAAGAAGTCTTTGCATCAAGCCACAGTGAGTTGCTTCTGCACTTTCCAGGTGAAGGTGGGCTTCGTAGCAAGGTTCCTTGCAGGGCTTGACAAGCGTATAGCTTGTGATGAGATGTTCCTGCAGTGGGATGAAAATTCTGCTCTGGAAATGTATCTGTTTTAAGGATTAGCTTAGTGGATAAGCTGTAATATTAGACAAAGAAGAGAGGTTTGCTCCCCACTGCTTCGTGGTGGCATCAGAAGGAGCCGTACCTCAGCTTCCTGCAGAGTCTTGTCTTACGACCAAGTGGCCCTTAGAGCAGACCTGGTGGTTTGTGGTTCTGTCTCCACCCTGCTGTTCGGTACTCTGTTCTGTCAGCCTTGGGCAGATGTTGCCATCTGCTAACTGACCCAGTCTTGGCCCAAATCTTGACAACTTCTGTAAAGTAAAGTAAAGCTGTAAGTAAAGCTTCTTTACTTGATGGACAAGAAAATTATGTCCTTTCTTAGTTATTTGTGATCAAGTTCCCTCACTGAGAGATCTCATTCAATATCTAAAGTAAACAGAAGAAAAGGGACCTTTGTCTTTTTTTGTTTTAATCAGTGTAATAACTCTTTCCCTTGTTTCAGAACTTTACAACCGCAATGAGAGCCTGTTTGTCCAGCTGTAATGAGGAGGGTGCTTGTCTGCTAGAGTACTCAGTGCTGGAGGCATGTTGCTTAGTAGAAGGACTATAACTGCAAAAAGAAGACAATATATGCTAGGGGCTTTTTTAGTAAAACTAATCATGTCAGCTTTCCACCTCTGTAGCTTCAATTTTAGTGTGTAACTGCATTTGGACAGCTCTTTAGAAACATTGTTTCCCAGACATGCATAACAATACTGCAGGCAGATATTTCAACAAACAAATTTTCAACAAACAAACATGACAAGTTTTTCGAATATGTACTTTGTCTGTGACTGCTGTTCACTTCAATGTCAGATACTGATTACAAAGTTGCATTGCTCTTTTTTTTTTTTTAACTTTCTCTGTGAACACACTGCATTGGGATTCCAGTTTTGTCAAATCACTTCCATTTTAAGGCCTGCCAGCTCTACTGCTATCCTGATTTACTCAGCCTATATGAAAGCTTCAGTTATTTTAGTGAACTGCACAGATAACTCCATAGGTATACCAATTGCAGGATATTTTGCAATATATACATTTCTTTTACCAATACTGTTTTTGGAAGGAAAACAAAAACATTTATTCAAAGTTGAATACTTTGGACTGAGGTTACTAGGTCAACAGTAAATTTTAAAAACTATTTGAGATATTTCTAGATGGCATTTTAAAATTATAGCTCAAGGTTACACTGCTTCACATGATTCTGTTTGTCTCCTTTGATGCTGAAGATCTACAGCTGACTTATGTGTAAGATATATTTTTTAAAAACATTAACCATGATTTAAAGTAACAAGAGACACTGTTCAGATGAGGGCAGAAACCCATCCTTTGGGAGGAAGTGAGTTAGGTTCAGTAGTTTTGTTGAACCTGAACCAAGAAAGAAACCTTGGCAACTCAGTCTTTCCAAGAAGGCTTGAGGAAGATCCTAGCTCCTGTATACCTGTTGATTTTAGCAGCAGCCCAGACACTGAAAATATCAAGAGTGTTTCAGAGGAAGGCTCTAAAACAGCAGGCTTGTATTTAGCCGTATTTTAGAACACAGTGAAAGAACTAAGGAAGCTGCTGGGGCAGTAGTGGTATTGTGATATAGTTATTAATTGCTGAAGAGTGCAAACCCCATGCTTTCATTGCTCAAAACACGTCAGGGGCAGTCTCATTCTGAAAAATTCAGATGTCAAATTGTAGATGTGAAGTTTCAGATCTCCCTTAACAATCATTTTAAACAAATATAACCTGCTTCCACTAACAAAGGAATAAATCTATAGTGCATATGCTGCTTCATGGTAAGTTGTTTTGATACTCAGAGTGCTGTAGTGGAAGAAAACAAATACTACCTTTATTTATGGCTTTCACTTTTTTATTTCCCAAGTGAGAGACATAAAGAAAAAAACAGATGACGATTGTCTTGTAAAGCTGTTAGAAATGCCGTTGTTTTGTAAAATTCCCTTCACACACTGCTCTCTAAGACTGGTATTTGCCTGCTTCAGTAGCCAAACTTTGCTGTTAAAGACAGTTGGCATGTTAGAGATAAGCCCTCCATATTTTTCCTTCCAAAATTAAGCTTAATTTGGTCTTTGTCTCCCCCACCACCAACGTTGCTGCCACTCTAGTGCTCAGCATGTTCTGCTGAAAAACAGTACCATGTTGTTCTTATATCTTTTTGGTGCTGGAAAGCAACAACTGTTTTCTATCTACTGGAATACATATCTAATGTAAAGTTATTTGCTGGTCAATAAGAATATTTCTGTGTCTGATTCTACTTCTAGCAATGTTTGGATAATTCAGATGAACCTCCACTGCAAGTAACATTACCTAGTGGTAAAATATTTATAAGAATATTTATTGTGCATTTATCATCATGAAGATATTCTTTTTTTTAAAAAAAAAAGATGTTGAAAAAAAACCCCTATATCTTCACAGGCATTCTACATAATAGCGATATCACTTTGTAGTTCTACATTAAACTTCTGTGTGAGAAGTTACAGCTGTAGATTCCTGCATCTTTTAGATTCTGTTTCAATGAACCTGTGAGAAAGAAAAAACGTGAAGGCCCTTCAGCTTTACAGCAGTTTCAAAGCAAAAGCTTTATTACCTTTTTTTTAATCCTATACACTTTATGTTTTTACACAGACATTTCTTAGTGAAGATAAATGATGAGACTCTACCTTAAAAAAGCCTTTGGGTTTTCATTAATCCACATTAGGTTAAAAGAGAATCAGAATTCTAAAAATACAGCACATCAGAGAAACAAGGTATTTTTCAGGTCAAGGTCCTCTTTTCCATCTGGTGCCATGTGGTAGTTCTAACATCTTCCATCTCCCCCTATTTCTCCATCTGTAAATAACTCACTGAAGTAAATGCTTGGAATAATTACAGTAAAGAATGATAAAATGCAGGTTGAACTTAATCTCTTTGGGATCTAAAATGAAAAACATAACTACAGCCATCATAGTTATTGGAAAACTGTGGAGGTCTCCAGTTGGCAGGTGTATGAAATGGGAATAATGTCAGAGCATTAGATGCTTTGGGATTGCAGTTGTGCTGTTCAAAAAAAATGTCAAAAGGCAAATTAGTTCAGAAGAGGGGGAAAAATAGCCAAGCAGGGCTGATTTTCAAAAGCAGCCTGATGTTTTGCTTCTGCAAATAATTATAGACTCATATTTTAACGGTTAGATGCCTAAGTACTTGCATCCATTTGTTAGGAAGTTGAAGATCTAACTACAACAAAATGTGCACAAACTTGCAAAACTGGAAGAAGGTTTGAGGTGCTTCTAAAACTGATCAATCAATCAACACCTGGACTGCTTTCCAAAAGTTTATGGTTATGGGAACAAAATGTTTCTTTTTTTTTTTTTTTGGCTTGAGGTCAGCGTTGCCCCATGAAAGAGTCCTGGAGTAGCCCACAAGAGGAGGTACTTTATAACCCCCTCGGTTAATGTGAAAGAAGGAATCTGCTCCTGTTGGGCTTTCATGTCTCAACCAGGAATACACGAAGAGGCCTGGACCACAGGCACACTGTTTGCTCTTGCTGCCTTACTCAGGCATTACAACTACTCTCACATCTCAATTCAAGAAGGAGATTAACTTCAGTTTTTCAACTGTCTGGAACTGCTGTGTGCTAACTACCTCTGTTGTCGTGATACCCACTTTGTGGCCACTGCCTGTACAGGTGCTTGCCTTATGTGGCTTGTAAGGACTTAGTCAGGTACCTAGAACAGGAGGTCTGAAAGTGAGAAAGATGGTTATTTTGAATGATTTGAAACCCTTTGCCCAGGGGTGCAAAAGCAATAGGTTGCTGTCCAGGGCAGCATCAGGACATCTCTGCTCTGAAGAAAGCATTTTTTGACAAAGAAGGAGGCGTGCACCACTGTCTCTGTGCCAGAATAGGGACTATTATGAAAAAAAGAAAGATTTGGGTTTAGTGAGGGGATGTGAGGTTAATTTTAGAAATGCTTGACTGTTTTCACTAAATATTTGGGGGATGTCCCAGGATGAGGAAGAATGGGACATGACTCAGTATGTGTGACACCCAGCAGCATAAGATCCTTTCTATTACTCATGCGGGATGGAACGGAAAAGATCTGTCAGTAACGTTCAGTTTACACATGGTTTTCACTTAAGTACTTGACAGAGGAAAGTTTCATTACTTTATTTAGTGTATTTTAGATCCAAGAAAGGATCCTTGCTATATATCTGAAAAGCTATTCATCTCTGTGTCTGACTTACTAATGTACCAGAAACTAGCCCTTAAGATATAGCAGCCTGACTCCCATGTAAAGGGTCATCAGACTAAGCACAGACAACAGACTCTTATTTTAAAGCCCTTTCATGTCATCTGTGTGATGGAAAGTGACTGTGAAAATAAGAATGCACATTTTAAATGCCTAGAACATGATAAAAATTGCTGACCGTTACTGTGTCATACTCTCCCTCAAACTGAACTTTACATTCAAGGATAAATGTTTTCACAAGTCTTAGCTGCTGTTCACACTCACATACATGCACGCATAAGTGCAAATGTCATTTGTTCACTTAGATGGGAGATCCTCCCCACCCCCATCTTGTCTCCTGCAATTACCCTCTACCCCTTTCCTCCAGCAGCTATTTCTTCCTCATTGTTATGTTTTACCATCCTTCAAAAGACAGTGTCCCCGCTCCTGCTGCCCATCAGCTGTGATGAGCTAGATCTCACAGAAAGCCCTCACCCACAATGAACTGAATCTTGGCACTAAGGTTTGCAAAGGGTCTCCACCAGTGGTCTCTCTCTGCACCGTAAGGGTTAGATTTACTCTCTGAGCTCAGCAGAAGCAGAAGAGATCCAAGGTGGTCTTTTTTCCCCACATTCCCGCAGAAGCAGGCCCTTTCCAAGCAGCCAGATAGCCTTCAAAGGCAGGGTGAGGCTTTAATGTGCAGCTAACAATAGTCTAAGATGTAGAATGCCATTTTGCAGCCTCACAGTGGGAAGGAGACAGGCGCTCAGGAGGACAGGAGCAAAGAAGCAGCAGCTGGTGAGGCAGCAGGAGAAGGAACCTGGGGTTTGCAAAGTGGATGCCACTGCTGGGTCATTCAGCGTTTACAAAGCAGTAAGATCATATAGAGACTCCAAAGGAGTCTGGTTGGCTTTCTATATCAGTGGGAGTTGCCTGATGTGCAGGCAAGCAGACTGCTTCTACAGTTTGTTCCTGGCAGCTTTTGAAGTAGAGAAAATGGCCAGAGAAGGCTTAGCAAACTATCAAATGGGTTTTCCACTTTAGCTTAGGAGAGAGGAAATGAGACAGCAAAGGGGGATTGATTTTCCTGGTGAGTTTGGCTCATCAAGTCAATGAGCAGTTCGCTTGGCTTCCTCTGAAGGTCAGCAGAGTGACAGCGTGTCTCACTGTACTCATTGGGACCCTTTCTATTGCAGTATATGCTCAATTTATGGTTGGCCACTGTGGAGTTACTGGTTTGTCAGTGCAGTGCTAGTGCCTGTCCTGCCATGCAACTCAAGAACAGCCGGTGTGACTGAGAGTTAGAAGTCCACACTGTGGAGGTGCAGTCTGTTTATTAGTCCCTATCTTGGGGACCATATGTGTCAGTGGTGGAGCTTTTGGAATGTGTGTCACATGTAGCATGAACAGACAGCCAAAACTGCAGTCACTCCAATTGGTTACAAAGGCTACTTTAGGAGCTTGCCTGTTTATATATAGTTTCAGACTACTTCATTTTTTAGAAGTGCATGGAGTGCATCCAAAGCAAATAATTTTCTGTGGTGAATGGGAAGACCAAAAGGAAAAGTCTGGAGAAAGGAAGATGGATGGTCTTTCTTTAATGTCAAAGCTGACATAAACACGTCTCCTCCAAACCCTTCTCACAAGATAATTTTCTCAGCCAGACACAGATTGCTTCAATCTCTGTGTAGCAGCCTTTGAAGCTTCCTACTTATTGCTGTTATGGAGGAGGCAGCGTTGTCTTTGAGAATTTCTGCAGTTTCTCCTCCAAAGGCCGGTACCTGATCAGATAGTTACTTGGAACAGCTCCCTCTCTGGAACTTCTCTCTATCCCACAAGGGCAAACCAATATGCCTGTTTTGCAAAATTACTAAACTTAAAAAACCTAAAAGGCTTCATTAAAAATATTCTGATCAGCTCTTTGTAAGGCCTCAATTTTTGTTAGGCAGAGGGCCAGCTAAGAAGATGACAAATGGTGTTGAAAAGGAACCACCAATTAGGACACATCAATTTTTCTGTCAACAGGATAACCCCTTTTGCAAAACTTGTCATATGTTTATTCCTGTTCTGTTTGTGAAGGCATTTGTATGGCAGGGATATTTTGCATGAGAGGAAGAATTTATAAATTGTTATTTCATGGTTGTCATTGCTGCACTGTTTTGAGTTCCTGTTTTGTGGGATATTTACCCTTTTCAGAATTCTTACTCCTTGATCTGTCTGCTGTCTGTAACTCTTCCGTTTGCAATACTTCTTGGGAAAAAATTAGTCTACTTTCTTCTGCACGGAGTTCTGGAGTGGAAACACTTGTGATGGTAATAGGCACCCTGGGAGTGTAGGATTTGAGGCTTGCAAATGCCTTCAGGTTTCAGGCTTAGGAGTGCTACTATATGTGTCTTCCCAAATGGAAGCAAAATGCTGTTCTGAGCATCTCTTTTTTGAAATTTATGTGTATTATGTTTACATCTTAATAAGTGTTCTTCTATGCTTAATGGTTCAATATGCAACTGGAGACATGCAGAATTTTTTTCCAGTTTACACACTCTCCTTACCCACATTCAGGAAACCTGATAGCTTCCACATCTCCTTTTACTGTACAGGGAATTTTACTCACTTTACTTATGGGAAGATGTACACATCCTTTTTTTCATCTGCATATAGTGATTCACAGGTGCTGCAGTGTTTCTTAATAGCTTATCACAAGTCACTTTATGAAATCATCAGTAGCAAATGCTTAGCAGAGATAAGAAGAAGAAAGAAGGAATTTCTCTGTCCATGGGCATGTGTGGCTAATGAGTATCTACTGTGACATTGAGTGGACCTGCATTGGTTTTACCTGCACTGTGAAGACAGGTAGGCTTGGCATGGAATAGTTAGAGTGGAAAGTCATAATTTTGATGATAAGTGACCATTACTGATAGATGATGTATACACCTCATCTTCATCACGGTGTCAGGTCCTTCTGCTCTGTATTGAATATATGTTAATGAGCACAGTTGTTTTATCCTGGATGCAGACCATATACAGACCATCTACTGGTGTCTAATATAGGCCATGGCTAATCTGAAGCACTCATTACTGTTTTGAAATTAGACGCAATAGTAATCATCTCACTGCCTCTGATGTGTGACAGTTCAGGGTCTGAGCATATACTTCTGGGTGTGACCGTGCTTGGTGAAGGAAAAGGTTAAGGCAGGTTTGGGGGGCTCTAAATTGCAACTTACTAACTTTTTTAAAGCACATTTACAGGACAGAAGCAAATACACTTGTGTTCCATAAAGTCTCACTGTTTGTCTTCAGAGTGAAATTTCTATTATTTTTAGCTGATGATGAGGCTGGTTCTGGCTTACCCAGGCAACTCCCTTTGAGCCTGAGCTAAACTGTTACCATTGCTTGTGGTGGAGTGCAGGAATCTCTGTTGAGATGGGAGACGGGCAGCTAGTGGCAGCTTAGTCCTTGCCTGTAAAAAGCTTTGTATTTGTGGGGGTAATTTTCCAAAGTACACAGATGATTTAGGATCCAAAATCTCCATTTCAGTTATTTACCTGCTCTGGAGTGAGATAAACATTTTTCAGAGTGTGATTTTGTCTTGCTTTTTATGATGCCATTAGCCAACAAGATGCCCTCTTTTCTTACTTATCTTATTCCTTTTTTCCAGGTTGGCCTTCCTTCTATGATGTGATCAGTCCCGATGCAATTGCTTTCAATGATGATTTCTCCTATGGGATGCATCGGATTGAAATATCCTGCAGTCAGGTTAGTTTATAGCACACACAGACCATTCTGATCGCAAAGGCTGCAAAAATCATTACAGTGTGCAGTACTTTCCCTAAGATTTGCAAACCTTTCAGTTCCATTAAATAGCAATCATTGTGAGAGAGCACAATGGGTTGTAGGTATAACAGCTGGGTGGAATGAGCTGAAGGGGCTAAGGGCTAACTGTAATGCACATTGTTTTCTTGTGCGAGATTTAACAGAGCAGCTCTAAATGGTTGGACTCAGTGCTGAATCTACAAAAATTGTCTTCCTAAAGAAGGTCTCTTCAAAGGAGCTTCTGAGCCTGAGCCTGAACCTGGCTGACTGACTCCTGCTCAACTGTATGAGCAGTTGGGAGGGAAGTTGAAAGGAGTGGAGTGACTGTGTGCCAATTCCATCACTGTGCATTACTGTGTAGTGGTGCTAACTCATTCCCAACACTCATTCCTAGCATGATCCTAATGGCTGCCTCAAACAATCCCATCTGCCATAATAATGAAGTCAGTAGTCATTCAAAACATGCCCAAATTTTCCGTTATCTGTTTTGTACTACTTTCTCTCATCCTTTGTGTTACCCTCCCCTCTGTAAAGGAATGGCATAATCATTACCTATCAAAGGGAGAAGCTCTGTCTTGGTGTTTGGCAGATGTGCCCAGCAGTTTACAATCCTGCAGTGCCACATGTTCAAACTCCTCCAGAGAGAAGCGGCAGCTTCATTTGGGTTGTGAGAATTTGCTGTTCTTACTCAAGGCAGTATTGGTGGAGGGATAACTGATTTCATCCCTGAAAATATGCATGTTTACCTGTCAGTTAGATCTCATATATAAATGCTCAGAATGAGTTAAGAAGTATCCTAAAAGGAGGCAAGACTCTATTTATCACAGAATCACAGAATCACAGAACAACCAGGTTGGAAGGGACCCATCAGATCTTCTAGTCCAACCATTCCTATCTAACACTAAACCAAGTCCCTCAAGACCTCAGAATTAACTTCAACCTGGGTAGAGGGCCAAATTAGTGTGTCTGCTAGAATGTCATGTGTACTTCATAATTCTGCAGTTTTTTCATTGATGATATGCTTTAAAAGATCTATTTAACACTTCTTGGGAACATTCATTCTCCTAAATTATGTAGTGAGTTAGTAATGGGACAGCAGACTGGGAATGTCATGCTTTACCGGTGATTACTGGCATAATCAAAAATGCAACTTACTCTCTTCAGCTCTGCTTAGTAGGCTTGAACAGTGCTAAAACCAGAGTGCTGCCAACCTGCTGAGGCTGTGTCTGCTGACACCATTCAAGAGATGGCCAGAGATCCTAGTTTAACCTGAGAGAAGCCCAAGGCAGTCTGTGGTCAGGCCAAGGAATCTGAGAATGTCGTATACCTGTTGCCAAACAAAATAGCGTTAGCAGACCTGAGACCAGCAGCAGTCACATGCAGACACTATAAAATTAAAGCAAAACCAAAACAAAGTATTAAGAAAAAAATACAGCCAAGGTTGCTGTGTAACCCAATGGCAAATTTTACCAGCTGCTCCAGCTTCCTGGGGCAATAACCCCACAGATGATCAAGTCACAGTGAAAAATAGTTTGAGGGGTGGTGAGCACCTTTGCAGCCACCGTTCAGCTCAGTTAATACTGCTGCATCGTGTATCCATAACAAAACCATTTCCTTCCCTACTTGGAGCCCTAGGAATGTGAATCACACATGCAGCTGGAAAAAAAATGAGGTTTTACTGCAGCTTGGAAAGCAATGGTATTTATATGGCAGACCGTGGTAGTACTGAAGGGAAATAGCCTCTCCCACACCCAAAAGCTTACTAATCTTTTGCAGATGAAAAAGCGGTTGATTTTTCTTTGAAAGTCCTTCCACCTGTCTGAGAGAATAAAAAATCTCTTTTAATGTTCTCCATCACAGAAAGCAAACACCGGGGGAAAATTGCTGTAATATTAATCAAAGACATCCATGGGGTTATCCTAGAAATAGGTTTTATAGTATCTTGTAAACACATCACCCTGGCTGTATTTGAAAGGTCAATGATTAGTGACAGGTAGAAGTTAATTACAAATGCATTTGAGCTATACTGTAAAACTGGTTGCATCTCTCTTATTTTTTCTGTTTCCTGCTTGAGTTCTCCCTAGCTATTATTTGTACCTGCACAAAACCATAAAATTCTATAGTCACAGAGTTCTGTTTGCACACTGATAGTTTGGATTCGGCTACAGCAGCTGACTGCAAGCTGCTTTCCATGCCTCACAGCAGAGTATTAGAAACAGGAGGCTTGGGAGATCCAAGCATACTGACAGCAATGATCCCACCTTTCCTGCTCCAAAACACATACTTCAGATGCTTTACTCTAACCATTTCACCATGCCAGTGCTTTCTGCCCAATGTATTTATATGCAAGAACGCAACAGATGATTGTTTTTCTTTGGGAGGCTTTGCAGGCATGTATATATGGCCTAGAAAAATGGTCAGCACCTATTATGTGTGGGGAAGATGTAAAATCAATTCGTCCTTTGTGCTCTCAGCTGAGGGCAAGGTTTCTTAGGCTGTGATACGAAGGATTGAATTACGTTTCTTTTCAAGGCAGATGAGTTATAGAGTCCTCCTCAGAGAGAATCACCACATAAATATTTGGTGAGGGGTAATCTCAAAAGGTAACAAATTTTGCAGTAATACAATCCTGGTGTGATTCTGCCATCACAAGAAGGTGTAATGAGACTACCTTGGACTCTCACACAGCTTCTCAGGTTTTGTGAGGAAAACCTTTTTGATAGATTGTCCTCGTAGTCTGTATGTTTGTGAGTATATTACTCCTGCAGACTGCTTCTCTCTACAGTTTCTCTTGTTCTGTTTCTGTCCAGTGGAGAGGGCATGATTTATCTTTAGGTAAATGTTAATCTGGAAAAGATCTGTTCAACACTTCTAGCCAGGAGGTTTTGAAACATTCTCAGTTGAGATGAGATGATTTAATTAGGATGCTGAACATTTAGAAAAATATTCTCTCTGGGACACTTAAGGTTTTTTATTTTTTTTTTCCTGAGCTATGAAAAAGCTTTATAATCAGGTGAAATACTTCATTGTAAGAGATTTCACTCTAAGAAATATCTCAGGTTTTCTGCCCAAACTGCTTAAAAAAGGCCTTCAGTCTAAAGCAAAATGAAATAAAATAAGCTGTGGAGAATGGAGGAAAGGGTAGTAAGACAGCAATGTTTTAGGGAAAGAACATCTTGGCTTGTATCAGAAGCGGTGTGACCAACAGGACCAGGGAAGCGATTCTCCCCCTGTACTAAGCAGTGCCAAGGTTGCACTTCAAATACTGTGTTTAGTTTGGGGCCCCTCACTATGAGAAAGACATTGAGGTCCTGGAGTGTGTCCAGAGAGGAGCAGCGAAGCTGGTGAAGGGACTGGAGAACAAGTCTTACAAGGAATGGCTGAGGGAACTGGGGTTGTTTAGCCTGGGGGAGGCTAAGGAATGACCTTATTATCTCCACAGCTATCTAAAGGGACGTTGCAAAGAGGTGGGTGTTAGTCTCTTCTCCCAAGTGACAGGTGATAGGACAAGAGGGAATGGCATCAAGCTGCATCAGGGGAGGTTCAGATTGGACATTAGGAAAAATTTCTTCACGAAAAGGGTTCTCGGGCACTGGCACAACCACCCAGGGAGGTGTTTAAAAGGCAGTTAGATGAAATGCTTAGTGACATGATTTAACAGTGGACAGGAATGGTTGGAGTTGATGTTCTCAAAGGTCTTTTCCAACCTAATGATTCTACGATTCTGCTTCTCTGGAAGCAGGGAGCCTGCCCTGGGATGCGGCTGTGAGGGTGGGATCAATGGGTGGGGGCACTGCAGCTTTGCGTGCTTGCTTGCCGTGCTACTGGAGTCGGTGAGGATTATTGTTTTAGCTGTGGAAGAATTTCTGTACCTCCTAGCTCTCAGGTTTTCAGTCTGTTGAGAGAGTTTAACCCCAAGCCGGGACTTGACCTGCTTCTGCAAACACCCTTCTTACTGCTTTGGTGAGTAAAAGGTGGTAACAGCAGGAGAACATTAGCAACATGTTAACTGCAGGGCAGAGAGATGCCATCACTAACTCATTCATGGTTTGGAATAATCAGCCTTGCCTCTATGTATTTGTGATTTTATGAATTAATTAAACATTAAGAATAATTTGCAGTCCTTAATTTTTGCTGTGTAACTGCGAGCCCACGAGCAGCTCTGTGATCTCAGTTTCATCATTCCAGCCCTCACTGAGATCAGCTATGGACTTGGAAGGCCAGTGCTCTTTAGTAAAGCAGAATGACTTTCCTGTTCAAGATAAATATTTCTCCAGTGCAAGGTTTTATTTTTTTATTTCTCATGGTAGGCTTATAAAAATGAACTGTGGAATCTAAATGACTAATTACAAGAGCTTATCTAGATAAGTTGTCAACCATAATACGCAGTGATAGTAATCCTCATTTTTGATCAGGATCAGCTGGATCAGCTTCTTCAGAATATTTTACTCTTCTGAAAATCAAGGTACTGTTACTTTACTTACAGACTGGAGCAGTAGTGTTCACCCTGAATATCACTGCAAGTATCTGAGGCTGCTTCATACAGAATGAAAGTGCAACAGACCATCTGTAGTTTCATCTTCCTTACAAAAAGCAAATTCAGCATCATTCCTATTTATAAAAATTACTCCCAGCTAGAGATCATTGATTTAGAAGTATTTTACGTATCTTCACTACAGGTCTTTTTCAGTCATCTGTTCCTTTCTTGTAGATATATACTGCACAGTAGTGTGAGATGAGTAGTGAATGAGGAGCAGGGTTGTACCCAGAAGGACCTTGATGCTCAGAAAATTGCAAGGAAAAAAAATGAGTAGGAGGGCGTACTGCAAAGAACATCTTCACTGCTTTAGGTTCCATGCCAGGATCACCAAGGGTTTTCGTATTTTCTTACCAAGGGACATAGCAGAGGAGAGCCTAGAGCTCAGGCTGCCCCTTTCTTGCACAGCTGTCCTTACAGCAATTAGTGAAATGTGGGTTGTGAAGCCCTCAACACCATATTTTTAAGTGACCTCCTGCCATGAGATGATTATGCAAACAGGCAGCTTCTCAGAAATAGTGGCCCAGCCAAACATACACAGTGGCACGATGGGAAACATACAGGAAGTTTAGGCTTGAGGTCTCAGGGACCCATGGTATCTCAGAAGATCATCTTCCTGGATCACTCCTGCAAATAAATGTAGGTTGTAAATCCCACTTGGAAGGCCAACATAGACACCAATGTGTTTCCTTGGAAGTGGCTGCTAATCATTGCTTAACACCACGGTGATGCCATCGAGCTGTGCAGAAACACAGTGATACTCATTTCTGTTTTGTTTCAGTGTGGTGCTCACCTGGGGCATATTTTTGATGATGGACCTCGTCCAACTGGCAAACGATACTGCACAAACTCTGCTTCATTATCCTTCAAGCCAGCAGACAAGAACAATGCCGGAGAAGGCAGTGGTAACGCCAGTCCTGCCCAAACAGGCAAAGCTGAGCTGTAGGACAAAACAAAGCCTGCAGAAAACTGTGTGGATCCCACACAGCTTACAAGGAATGTTTTCTAAGTTGCCTGCTCTCTTATATCTTAAGAATGTTTAAATGTATGAAAGCATTTTGCACCATCCTTCTTCACCTTTTCAGAACTGAGGCCTTGTTTGCGGGTGCATTTACTATATAATTGGATTGAAAAATAGATTTACTGACTCCACAGGTTTTCTTTTTCTTTTTTTTCCTTTGTGATTGCTTTGGGGAATCCTTAAATTGAGAGGCTTTGGCACCAGTAGTTATTAGTTTCTTCTTAGTGCTGTGTTACTCCAGGTTTGAACACTATTCCTTTTTGTGTGGGAGATGGGACTTGTGTTTATCTCCAGTCTATAGGAAACTTCTGGGCCTAAGAAAATCCTGAATTCCCAGCACTTCTCTGCTCTGTTCTGACTTGTGAGGCATGTAGCCTTTGGTCATAAGTATTCAGCCATCTCCCAGTATCAATCGCACCCTATGAAAACTTGTACTTATGGCAGTTCCTTCCCAGCTGAGAGAGATGGATGAGATGTAAAGTCCACTCTTTGGTTAATTTACTGCCAAAATTTCAAGGGTATGTTTGAAAGGACATAAATATTGTCTCAGCATCTATTTTCCCCCTTTGTATGGTATTTAAGTCAAGGTCTTAACTCGTAAGGCTCACTTTTGCAGGCTACTAATGAGGCTTTGTCTTTTTGTGATTGTGACACCCAATTCAGCAACTGTAGCTCAAATCTGAATTAAAGTTGAAATCTGCAGGGGGTAATTATATGCACAAGTGCAGAGATAAACTTGAGGAGTGAAGTAGATGAGGGATGACACTAGACTCTTTATCTGTCGGATGGTTTCTGCTAAAACAGAGTTTAGGAATGAACGCTGTGGGATGAAGGAGACCCTCCAGAAGTGTCCACTTTTAAAGATTTGCTGGTCTGGATGCATACTACCTACAAGGTCACAGTCTTTAATTTGTGCTATTAGGTGTAGGACATGAGTGAGGGAAGTGGTTTGAGAAACTAGTTTGAAGAAAACCTGTCAGAACTCTAGAAATTTTCATGTAGGGAAATTTTCTATCCCATAGGATGTGTTTTTATGACTGCTGAATAAGATTTTGAGTAAGTGTTTGTCTAAAGATGTGCATAATGCTGTTCTTTAAGCTATACTATACAGTATTTGCTAACACCACTTTGCCTTTAAGCATTAAGAGACTTAGTGAATATAGTATTTACTTTTATTAACAAACTTTCCGAGCAACATATTTGGATCCAATTTTATTTTTAGTAGGAGCAAAGCAACCACTGATTTTTTATGGAAGCAGGATCAAGGTTTGTATGTCAGTGGTAACAAACATATTCTCTGAAGTACAAACATCCTTGAGTTAAACATAGCTACTGTAAAAGCATCCGGAATCATCAGAATTGCCTTTTTTTTCCAGCAATATAAGAAAGACATGGAAAAAGCATACGATACCTTAGCATGGAACAGATGCAAATAAGGATGATAAATATTTAAACCTAAACCACTTGGGGTTTGCTGTAGTGAGCACCTACCTACTCACCAGAATATTTGCCCAGATGTCATACAAGAAATTGCTCATTGGCTACAGGAAAGGTTGTGCAGGCTGACCTTTAGTGTTTCAAGGCAGTCCGAGTTTCTCCTGGTTCCATTGTTTTCTGTTAGTTCCTTCTAGAAGGATTGCTTTTATCCCTTGTTCTTATTTTAAGAAAAGTAGGTTTTTCTCTACCACATTTTCTGACATAAACATTAAAAAGGCAGCATCTATAAAAATGTGGTACATAGATGTGGTTTAATTCCAGATTGCTGTTGGATTTAAGCGTTATCAAATTTCAGTATATTCCTGCTTTATGTTAGAGAAATATATTACTTGAACTTCAGTATGCAGTAACGTAAGCTGTCCTACAGGAGATTTATTTTTGCAGGATATGGAGTGCAATGAAATGAGTCAATATGGTGAGGTGTATGTGATCTCTGGGAGTTAGACCATTTAACATAGGAAATGCATTGTTCTCTCTTATGTGCAAACTATACCACAGTACAAGGTAAGACAGATTTCCCTTTATTGCTCTTAGAAGATGCTAGTAAGGGCTAGTATTGAACCCTCCAAATTTTTTTCAGTCTGGTTATAATCATGACAGAGGAAATTTGGGAGCTGAACACAGGTATACAATAATAGAATATTCCTGTATGTTTAAATTTTTCACTGTCTAGATGCTTATGAAAAAATGAATGCAAACTATGTAGAAATAGCAGACTATATTTTATAATATCTCTATTGTTACTCAAATGTTTAAATAGCATAATTTAAAATATCGTATGTCACACATGTTATTTATATATACTATATATATATATAAAATTGCACATTTTTTATATATATATAAGTACACAAACATATATTATCCAAATATAATTTTAGTTTTCAGTACCTTTTTAATAATAAAACCTTTCCTTATGGGAGTCCAATACTTTTAAGAAATCAAATATACATTTTGCAAATTAAATTTGTTTTCATATATTTGTTGTACACAAATATAAAATAAATTTCTTTATAAATAATTCTGTTCTGCTTCCTTATTTATCTGGTTTCATGGCATCTGATTTCATCCCTAGCTGCAACATCTCTTAAGGAACTTATTGGGAATATTATATAGCCAGGACTTCATCAGGTTTCTGGTTGGAGCACAGCACTGCAAGGTACCTGGTATCCTTCCTTTTGGGAGAATATTGCAAGCATGTGGGAAATATTTAGAGAAAGGCTCAGCTTTTGCTTTGCAGAAGTTTTGGACACTTCTGAAAGCCACAGTGTGGGTTGTGGTGAGTCACAACTGCGCTGTAGAGCTCCTTGATGCCCAGGCTTTGTCTCCAGTTCAGGAATTTGGCTGGTAAGTTGGGTTTTGTCAAGGCTTCATCTCTTAAGGATCTGGGTTTGGAATGCCCCATGGACAGGAGGTTTATGCCGCTTGGTAGATCAGCTCTGCAATGGATTCTAAAGGATAGGTGTGAGAGAGGGGAAGAAGTTGCAGGTTGCTTTCAAATCAGCTTCCATGTTTGTGTTCTGGGAACAGGATAATTATGTCAAAATTAATTTACTTGCTAATTGTTCTCCCACATTTCAGAGCAGATAGATGACACACTGAAGACTTGTTTTACATACACCCCACCACTTCAAACCCAGGGAAATTTCTAGTAAGAGATGTTCTTGCTACTGCTCCTACTGTTTCCTGATGTGCCCTGGTCACATGATGGGAGAAGCAGTGATGACAGGATCAGTGAGATGAGGCCAGCTAACTAACCACTTTGTGATTCTTTTATTGTTGTAGATATAGGATTTTCATATATTAAAGGAACCTTAACTGTAAGCCTTTTTCAAAAGGCACCAGTTCTCATACACTAAAAAAAATAAAATAAAAGTGTGCATATGCGAACTGGTTAATACTAGTGCCTTACCACAGTGGCTGCAGCATGTATTCTCCACCTGGATGGTGGCAGAGTGACATCTGGATTTACACAGCAGAGAAATGCTTGTTGTGAAGTAATGCATTGGCCTCTTATTTGTACTCACAAGTAAGTGGTGTCTGAAGGCTCTGTCATCTGTCTGAATAAAAGGCAAGATAAAACTGAAGCTCACATCCTGCCTCCAGTGGCCCAGCACAGCACAGTTATAGTAATATCCCACAGTCTGTGTATCATAGAATCATGGAATTACTGTGTTGGAAGAGACCCACCGGATCACTGAGTCCAACCATTCCCACCAATCTCTAAACCATGGCCCTCAGTACCTCATCCACCCACACCTTAAACACCTCCAGGGAAGGCGGGTCAACCACCTCCCTGGGCAGCCTGTTCCAGTGCCTAATGACCCTTTCTGTGAAGAATTTTTTCATTATGTTGAGCCTGAACCTCCCCTGGTGGAGCTTGGGGCCATTCCCTCTTGTCCTGTCCCCTGTCACTAGGGAGAAGAGGCCAGCTCCCTCCTCTCTACAACCTCCTTTCAGGTAGTTGTAGAGAGCAATGAGGTCTCCTCTCAACCTCCTCTTCTCCAGGCTAAACAACCCCAACTCTCTCAGTTGCTCCTCATAAGACTTGTTCTCCAGTCCCTTCACCAGCTTCATCGCTCTCAAGTGTATTATCATGACACATGAGATGATACTGCCTTCCCAACAGCTGATGAAAGTGAAGCTTGCTGTGGCTGTAGCTCAGTTCCATTGTATTTCCTCTTCTTCCTCAACCCCAAAATGGCTTAGTTAAATAAGACAGCATCATAAATCAATGTTTTTATTGGGGTGACACTGAATAATGAATTGTCACAAACATCATGCCGAGTACAGATGAGGGTGTTGGTATTCTGTTAATTGTGCTTAATCTTAACTCACTTAGCCTTGTTTTGCAATCTATTTACCCAACTGAATTTGGTAAGCCATGAAGTTAGGCCTTCTCTGACAGAGTATGTGATATATATTCATTTTTATTATTATTCAGACCAAGTGTCTGCCATCAATGTCTCTGCATGGACAGAACACCTCTGCTCCTTCACCCATGCTGTGGGAGGGGATGTGAAATACACAGTGCAAGCTACTTTTCTGGTCCTAACTCAGTTTCAAAATTGTGCTGTCTCTCTTCCCTTCCCTGAAAGAATTTAAGGATGAAAACAAAATAGATGGTCACACTTCCAGAATTAAACTCAGTGTGCACTATACCAAATTGTTCACAGAACAATTGGCAGAGTATTCAGTGGCACTAGAAGCAGAATTATCAGTCTCCAAATTCAGTAAAGTAAGACAAAAGGTTGCTTAACTCATTGACAAACTGGGCTAACAGTTCTTGGTTTACTGACTATTAAAATGAGGCCACCTATGGGTCCCACAATAAACCTGCAAAAATGTTTAATCCTGAATATTTAAAGAGCTGCATTCCAGTCTGTCTTGCTCCCACCTTGTTATAAAGAGAAGTCATACACCACAAGGACTGACTAAACTTTTCAGAACAAAGCCATGAGAGCAGTCAGCAACTGTATTATTTTTGCAGTCACTTCTTTAAGAAAATGCAACATAATACTTCCAAATGCACCCCAGTCAGTGAAATCAGTGAAATAGCCAAACTCAGAGCAGTGTAGGCATGTGACATTCTGAAATACTTATACGTGCCACTGGTGTAATATTAAATGCAGTAAGCAAAAAGGCCTTGGTTATATCCACGTGTTTTTGGGATTAGGACTCAAATAGGCTGCTTAGGCGGCCCAAATTAAGCAGAAATAGTACACTTGGAAATCTTCCCTGGAGATCTAGGACTTGTAGCCAACCTTCTCAGACCTTTCACTTAGCTGAGATAGGCCAGCAGAAAAAGAGAAGTGGTTCCAGAAAAGAAAAGAGGAAAGGCTTCCAGTGTTAAGCTCCTCTTTCATTCACCTCTTGTTAGACAGCTTTGCAGACACTGAAGGCATTTCACTCTGCAGATGTCTTAGCCAGCGCATTCTCATTTGGTGCTTTGTAGTTTCAGTACAGATGATACCTGCGGTCTAACTTCTTTTAGCAAGGAAATTTTAGTGCCCTACTGCAACAGGTCTATTTCTATCCCCTCCACTTTGAATTGCTGCAAGGATTTTCTTCTCTTTAGTTTTTCAATAGCTGGCACTTCAGACACTTTTCACCTAAAATCTGTCTAAGCTGTGGCTTCACCTTGTCTTAGACCCCTGTACTTTTCACTTCTTGTCTGCCCAGGAGAAAGGAATATCTGTTTCCTGAAATACAAGCAATCATGTACCGGCAACATGAGAACCACAGCAAATTGTGTGTGTGCCCACTTGCTGGTAAAAGCAGCAGTTCTTTGGAAAAGCAAATAAAATATGTCTTTATTGTCCTATTAAAGTAGACAAGTTGATTTTGTGTGTGGGCTAGTTAATTTTCCTGTTTTTTGCGGGCCACCCTAAAGCAATTCTTCTTGCAGTCTGGGTATTGTCTCCTCCAGTTTACAACTTTATTATTGTATTTTTCATACAAACATGAACATCTGGAGAACATCCTCAGGTATAACTGCTGGGCAGTGTAGAAAATATCTAGTGTGATCTGAAACAGGTTTTTCTTTCCATGAAAGTACACCCCTGGGACTGGGAAACTTAGAAGGTCTGGAATGGCGTAGAGATCCTTTCACTTCCAGAACACCACTTCACATTTGGCTTGGGTCTGTAACAACCAGCATCCCTGCTGATTTCTTAACTGTTCAATGGTTTTTTTTGTGAAATTCGTTGGTGCTGGTACCGGTTCTTGGAAATCATTGTGGCAGTATCCCTGAGAGCCCGGGTGATGCTGCAACTGGTGAGGAGATTGAAATTTTCACTGCAGGAGGAATCAGTTTCTATCCAAACAGCAGTCAGGAGATGGTAGGGTAGGTGGAACTGGGGAATGGGAAAGAGAAATCTGCATTTTGCCCCTTGCTGTTTGCCCTTTCTCTTCACCTTAAATTACATGGATTTCCACCATGACACTATGGGATCACACTCAACTCTATTAAAATAACACAGGCTTGTGAAATCCTGTAAAAATGGGTCCTAATTCTTAGCTTCATTCTGGTATCTACCAACACTGACTTCATCAAAACAATGCTCCTATAAATCTGAGAGGATGGAAAGGACTGTGGTCTGCTGAGAAAGATTCCTTAATATACTTGTGATAAAATATTTTGAAGATTCATTAAAATCTTTGGTAGGAATAGGATGCCTTTAGAAAATCCCTCTCCTCTGAACTAGTACAGAGAATAGGAATCCTAAATCTGTGGACCACATTCTCAAAAGAAAGATCTTTACCAGCTGAAGTACAGGGCTTCTGACCCCTCAGTGAGACAACTCCCCAGCTGCCCCACTGCGTGCATCATTACTGCTTCATTTTCACACTTTTTTGTAGGTGCTGCACAAGATGCTTGTAATCACAGTGTTTTCATGTACCATCACTGCTTCGACCCTGTTGTACAGGATTTTGACAAAGGTGAACATTTTATCTCGTTCCTAGTCTGAACAATTTCTAGGAAAAAAACATCCAAACAGTTTTTTTTTCCCAAAGCTGAGAAAATTCTAAAGAATCTCTAGAATTTATGTCTCCATGTTGACAACTCTAGCTTTGTGGGACACCGCCAGTCTCAGCAGTCACCAGTGAGCATGAATTCAGTATTCTCTGCTGATACATTACAATTTTATCTTTGTTTGGCTAGGGCTTTTAGTAGCCTGCCAACTCAAAACCATTGCCTAATATATCATTAGAGGGCAAATACTTTCCCATGTATGTCTTTCCCATGTTTGGTAGCAGCTCCTACCAAAGCCTGGGCATTCCAGCATCCTGCTGAGGAAGGAAAACAGTGCCCTAAATCATTCAGCCTGCAGATTTTTCTTTTTTCAATGAAATATTTTTTGTTTTTCAAGGTCAGACACCTGGGGCTGTTCAGGTCACAAGACGCCAGAGGCTGTTTACTTTGGAAAACAAGGACAGCAGCAGTGGGAGGCGCTTTAGCAACACCCAAATCCAGAATTTAAAACCAAACAACAGTCTGGCCAAAGGGCAGCTTCACTTATCCTTATTGATACCGTAACATGGAGGGAGAGCATCCAAGAGCTGACTGACATGCATGCAACAGGAATAATGTTTGGTATTCTCACTTACAAGCTCAAATACATCAAGCATATGGTGAGAGGAATAAATGTTTTGTATTCACTTCAGTCACTGTTTACAGTGGAAAGTGATTTCTTGAACAGCTGAGACAGTGCCCAGTAGTGGGTTGCATCTAAAGGCGTTTTGGTCATAGTGGAGCAACAGTTTCGAGATTCCAAGTAGAATGGTAGGTTTTCTTCCCCTCGGGTATTTTATTTCATCTTTCAGGTAGAGCAACTACTTAGGCTATGGAGATTTCTCCAAGCCAGGTTTTCTTCTAGGTGGAAAACTGGAAGAAATTAATCTTTGAGAAACTGATATAGAGTGGCAATTAAATAAACCAACTATGAAATGTTCCTGATATTAGTAAAAATTGAGGTACTTTTATATACAGTTTTGGAGGTTTTTTTCCTTTCTGAATTATATCACAGGACTGAGGCAAATGGATTGGGATGCACAACTTTGTGTCTCCTTGCTAACTGGTCAAGCCCTCTTGTTCTAAGACTACAGGACTTGTCATACCTGATGACAGCTTGGCAGAAAGGTATGGTCTCCTAGACCTTATTGAGTCCACTCTGGAGAAATCATGTGTCTCCAGCCATTTCCTTCCCTAGCTGGGTGGCCACACATTACCTTATAACACTGTTAAAAAATGTATGTGACTTTCTGTATGTGGGGTATTTTTCATCCTAGCTTTTTCACCACAAACCAAAATTGCCATAGATATCTGCTTTCCCTCTGTTTCCTGCTGACATTTAATTAGTGGATACATTCTGTGGGTCAAGTTAGAGGGCAACAACGAAAAGTTGATTTCAGATGATTCAGTCCGTTCTTAACCAGCAAAAGGGTGTTTAGAAATGTTAAACTGCAATAACATTTCACCTCTATGTAGACTCACCCAGAATTTCACAACAGCAGTGAGGATAAGGCACAGAGCTTCCTATTTCAAATGTCTTCAAAACATCCCTTCAAAGAATCTCTATTAGGTGTTAGGAGTATAGAGCCTGTGGCATCCAGTTACACAATTTTGACCATTTAAGAGAGGTGAATAAAATAGAGTTGGTTTCAGAAGCATACTGTGAATGGATTACTGTTTTAGCCCTGAAAATACTCATTTCTTCCAGTAGTATAAAACTGGGGGAGGCATTTATGCCACCGGTGTAGGAAAGACACATCTCTTTTCTCCAATGACTAAACTAGACTAGTGAGAGCTATCAAACTTGCTAATGACTAAGGAGAGCCTTTCAGTGCCCTGCACTGGTAAAACCTAACTGGTTTTTGTAGGGCTACTTCCAACTGACACCAGTGTGAATGAGAGGCAAATAGGATGCAGCACCAATGTAATGTCCAGGTGCTCTTAATGGCAGTGAGTGAATATGGAGAAGCAAGTCCCAAAAAACCCCAGCAGAGAAGCACATCAATTGCCAAAAGCACATTCTGTTACATTGATCCTTACCTAGTAAATATATTTCTGAATTGACTGCATTTTAAACCACTGATGTTCCAGAAAAAGGACTACAAAAAAAAAAAAAAAAAAAAAAAAAAAAAAAAAGGGCAAAATGGCAGACAGAACAACTGTTAGACGGGCCACTCCCTGAGCTGTGCTAGATCAGCATGAGGACAGAGAGGGAAACCTCTCTTACAGGCAGATCCCAAAGGTGAGTCACTGACTCCTGCTTTCCAAATGCACGTGTTGTCCTGGGCAACACAAAATCTCAGTGTGTTAGCCATTGTGCACAAAAAAATCTGAACTCTATTCCACTCTATCACACAGCTTGTCCTTATCAAGATCTGTGAGCCAGGCAGTCAGCTGTAGGAGGTCTGTAAAAAAGTAAACCGGGGATTGTTTACAAGGTGATAGCTAGGGATGCCTTTGAATCAGCTGAGGCAACTACTGCTTTGAAAAGCCAGACATTAGCTAAGAATATTTGTATTTTGAGAGCAACAGCATAACTTTGAACAAGATGCTCACCTCCAACCTCACAAAGTGTTTTCATGCCCAAGATTGTATTACAGTTTAGAAAATTCATGGCAAGGTTTCCAGGTTTGTTTGAAGACGTGAAGAATGCATGAAGAATTATATGGTGAAACATTTCACTCTGGCTGTGAAAAAAAGAGTTAATTCAAAACAACTAAAATGTCAGCCATAAAGATGTACAACATTTCTCAGGAAGCCTTGTCCACCCTGAACAAATGTTTTCATAAAAAACAGCCTGCCTGTAATAATCACTGTTACTGAAAAGACATCCCAAGGTTGCTGTATGGAAATATGTTAAATACGTTCTGAAATTCAATCTAATATAATTTCAACATTAGAGCTCATTCATAATCCTGTATTAAAAGCCTATGCAATTTTCATGAAATATGTCTGTCTGTGTAATCATGAATGCTGAATATTGTCATGGTTTTCCAGGAATTTTCAACCTCAATTCAGAGAAAAGAAAACTCTTCCAACTGGATTTTTGCACCACTGAGAAGAAATAACAATAACAGCTCTAAACTTAAAATAAACATTTCTGGAAAAGTACTGTCTTTTAAAAGAGACTGTAGTCTGAATTTCAAGCTACTAGTAATACGACACAGAGGTTTTGAATGTGCCTATGGTTACAACTCCTTGCTTTCTGTGGTACTGGGGACAAAAAGACCCAGTAGGAAGCAATCTGTTTACTCACACCTAGATTTAGAAAGTGATCTCTTCAGATGGAGTTGGTTTAAACCCCATAAATATTTCTGGTTTGAACCACTAGTTTACAGCTCCATGTACATGTTTCTCTTGTTATCAGGTCAGGTCTTGCCAGTTCTTGCTAATTCTATACTGCAGCACAGGACCACAAGTGGACACAGCATCACAGAGGTGGAAGGGTAAAGAGAAAATCTTCAGTGTCACCACACTGACGTGCTTGTGTGAGTATACTAGCTGCTCATCATGAATTTGTGTTTGCAATTTTATAAAAGCCTACAAAGTAGTACCTGTAGGGGGGAAAAAAAAGGTGAGGAACAGGAAAAATCTGGTTCTCTTTCTAATGTTCCTATTCACTGATGACTCTTTGATATTTTTCCTTTTTATAAGCAACCTTTTTTTAATAGTGGAATATTACTGGTTCCATGGTATGACTTTAAAATGATAGGAAAAATTATACAACTGGGATCTCAATTATTCAGCACAACCATTTTAATCCTTCATGTTATTTGATCCAGTACAAGGTAATATATGTCTTATTTCCAATTAGAATACAATTCTCACTATATTCATCATCTATTGATGTCTGCTTTTCCATTTGCCAGAGACATGAAAACCTATGATTCAAAGGGTGCCATTCAGACTGCCCTGCTTGTGGACAATTATATAGTGTCAGCAGGGCTGCACGTAGGTTTGATGCCTGTAGCCCAGGGCATCTGGGAGCTGTTGTGAACTTTGTTCCCTTCAGAGTTTCTCACCAACTGACAGCATATTGCAAAAAATGTTGCTGTGTGCATCCATAGCCCTGTGCCATTTGTGTGAGCTATGTTGCAGAGCACTTCTGTTCGAGACAGCTCAACTGCAGCTTTCTTGTAGGCTCCTTTCAGGTAGGAAAGGCCAAAAGCTTTAGCTATTTCACCATAAGATAAGATATTTCACCATAATGTAAGATATTTCACCATAATGTTTTTCAAGTATTTATGGACATGGAGGTGATTAACGGCTTCACCAAGGACAAATACTGTATGATCAGCTTAGTGGCTTTCTATGATGGGGTGACCACAGCAGTGGACACGGGTAAACTGATGGATGTGATCTATCTAGACTTCTGTAGAGCCTTTGACACGATCCCCTACAACATCTTCCTTTCTAAAGTGGAGAGATATGGATTTGATGGGTGGACAGTACGGTGGATAAGAAAGCAGTTGGAGGGTCACGTTCAGAGAGTAGTGGTCAATGGCTCATAGTCCAGATGAAGATCTGTGACAAGTGGTATCTCTCATGGATCTGTACAGGGACCAGTGCTGTTTAATATCTTCATCAATTATATTGACAGCAAGATCAAGCGCACCCTCAGCAAATTTGCATATGACACCAAACTGAGTGGTGCAGTTGCCCACTCAGTTGCAGTGGAAGGATGGGTTGTCATCCAAAGGGACCTGGACAGACTGGAGAAGTGGGCTCGTGTGAACCTGTGGTTCAACAGGGCCAAATGCAAGGATCTGCACCTGGGTTGGGGCAATCCCCACTTTCAGTACACGATGGGGGATGATGTGATTGAGAGCAGCCCTGCAGAGAAGGACTTCGGGGTGCTGGTTGGAAGAAGCTTGACATGAGCTGGCAACGTGCTCTTGCAGCCCAGCAGGCCAACCATATACTGAGTTGCATCAAAAGAAGCGTGGCCAGCAGGGTGAGGGAGGGGATTCTGCCCCTCTATTCCTCTCTTGGGTGACCTCACCTGGAGTATTGTGTCTGATTCTGGAAACCTCAGTGTAAGAAGGATATGGAGCTGTTGAAATGGGTCCAGAAGAGGGCTACAAAGATGATCCAAGGGCTGGAGTACCTCCATACAAGGACAGTCTGAGAGAGTTGGGGTTGTTCAACCTAGAGAGGAGAAAGCTCCGAGGAGATCTTATAGCAACATTCTAGTACCTGAAAGGAACCTACAAGAAAACTGGAGAGGGACTATTCATAAAGGCTTGTGGTGACAGGACAAGGAGCAAAGGGTATATACTGGAGAGGGCCAGAATTAGACTAGACGTAAGGAAGAATTTCTTCACCGTGAGGGCAGTGAGGCAGTGGCACAGGTTGCCCCAGGAAGCTGTGGCTGCCCCATCCCTGGGGGTGTTCAAGGCCAGGTTGGATGGGGCCTTGGGTAACCTGATCTAGTGGGAGGTGTCCCTGCCCACGTTAGGGGGCTTGGAACTAGAAGATCTTTAAGGTCCCTTCCAACCCTAACTATTCTATGATTCTGTGGTTCTATGCTTCTATGACTCTATACCTTTTTGGGGTTTTATTCCAACAGGAAGGGAAAAGTCCTTACTAGCTGTAAAATTAATAGCATTGGCATCCTGCATGTGGTGATTACAAGACAGAGGAACTCCAGACTTTGGCACTATAAAGTTATTCTGTGTACAGTTCCACGCTTAAACAAAAACATCGAAGATTTAACTTATGCTTATGCTGATCAAGAACAAGAAATTTCCTTACGATGAGGTAGCCAGGCTATGTGCAGCCACTTTATGACTGCAGAAATCAACCACTTAATTTCAAAGGTAAATGAACACAGCCCTTAAAATTACAAATCCTCCAAAGTCTCAGCTCCAGCAGAAAGCAAAGACAGTGAGTTGCCACGTGCTGCTATTTCTGCAGGATAAGTGATAGTTGCTACTCAAGACATCCTTTGGAAAGGCTGCCCAAGAACAAATATATCTGGCATTTTGCTTTTTGCAGAGAGTTGAAAGGCTGTCCTAAGCGTAAGAATTTCCTAGGGAGGACCAAAGGAAGAGGATTCCCTGGCTTAGGCAGGGAATGGTGATGAGCAGTAGTGGGGAGAGGACAGTGATCTTTGGTACACTTAACTGGTGGGTGCTACAATCTCATAACTCTATGTGGTACAGTGTATCGAGAAGCAGAAGGCTTTCAAGACATGTTTCAGCTCAAAACATTAGCTAAGGTGGATGCTTTTGGGTGTTGAGCTGAATCTGTAAGATTGAGGAGGAACACAGAGAAGGAAAGAAAATTAAAACCCATGAGAACGCATAGACTCATACTTTTTATGGAGAATGAAACTGAGGCACAAAAGTGGCTATGAATCATCTGAGGACAGTCAGATAGTAATGCTGAAAGCAGGAAATCTTTCGCTTGCCGTCCTTGCTTTAGGGCCCAGACATGCATTAACATGCAGGGGAGACCCTCCGCTACTGCCTTTGGATGCTGGCCTTGCTTGCCTTTTACTGAAGGTTGTGCAAACAGGCAGATGTAGCCTGACATTACAGGCAGGGCAATGAGAGATGCTGCAGGGTGTGTGTCTGTGTGTGTGTGTCTGTGTGTGTAAGTGTGCACCCCAAGTAGGCATTCAAGGGGTTGAAAAAGAACAATATCTTGACTGCTCCATGTGCACCAAACATTTTAACCTCCTGGTTCATGGCCTCTCCCCACCAGGCAGGTGTCCCTCTGCGTGTCCGCTGTACTTATGCTCAAGTGTTGGCAGGGTATATTTGGTCCAGAGTAACCAGGCTGCAAAGAAACACACTCTGTCATGTCTGGAGCTATGTGCTTGCTTTCACCACATGGATATGTGTCAACGTGTCACTTTAAAGTAGTTCAAGTAAGAGAGATGGGGGAACAGATGAGGAGGAGGGAAGCAGGAAGCATGTAATAAATCCACAGTGAGAGGGACTCTGAAGTAAGAGCATTAAAGACTCTGGAAAACACATAAAAATCTGCCATAGAAAGGGCACTGTCAATGCATACTGTCAGTGCAGTTTGCTTTTTATTTCCTAGTGTGCAATATGATATAAAAAATGCTCACTGTTACTAGACGATCAATGAAAACCCATATTTCACATGAAATTTATTTTTCATATGAATACACTTGATGTTTCCAGACACGAGTGGATTATCAGTCACCATCCTATAAAACGAGGCCACCAGCACCTGCAGTCTCCCAGGAACTGTCTCTTCCAAGTTCTGTTTTTCACACAAAGGCCATTTCATTTTGTTTCTACTTTTATTTAAGTAGAGCTGAACTGAGGAATGTAGAGTTAAATAAAAAATTACAGAGAAAGATCAGACTGAAATAATTTCCCCCCCAGTCCCACTCATGCAATCATCAAATATGTGAGGCTTTGCGCTTTCTCATGTTGCTATTGCAAAAAGAGAGTGAAAATTTGAATCCACTCAAATATTATGGAGTCTCAAATGGTACAAAGAGTTTCCCACTGCAGGGATCTGAAATTCCCTCAACACTGAGAATATTAAACAGTCTGAGGCTTGTGCTTTTAGATAGAGATTTGAGAGATGGGGACATGCTGCAACACGGGGGACAAATGCAGCAACCACCAGCCTCTCTGGAAGCCAACTGTATTCTTACTCAACCATCCCTGCTGCCTTCATGGGACTTAATATGTTCAACACGGGGGAAAAGCCTCCAGACTCTGTCTGAAAGACTTAATGGCAATAGTGAATGTGATGAAATATAATTTCTATATGAATATGACTTGTGACATCCCAGCCTGAGAGTGGTCCTTTCTCCTGACAACCAGCATACCTCTTGTCGTGCCTCCTCATCTTATTCCTTAGGTACTCTGTCTAGTAGAGAGGATGTGTACCAGTAAATTTGGTGTCAGTTGATTGTGAAGGGCTGATCGCATGCTTTGATCCACTGCATCGCCAGATTATTCTTAGAGAACTAAGTGCCGTGCCATGGTAATGTAAGGAAGGAAGAGTCCACCATGCTTGAGCTGCCCTGTGTGGACCCACCAACCAGACAAGCACACTGTTCCCTTCCTTCCACCACCCACCTTACCTTGCCCATCTCCTCCTAGCATGGCTTGGGAGCTATTGCTGCCGAGATTGCAGTTTTCTTTCTCTGGTTTCCTTGTTACTCTATGTGTATTGTATTAGTGGTGTGAAATGGAGAGGAAGGAATTAGAAAGGAAGCACAAGGAGGAAAGTAAACATCTTCAGGGACGTAGAGACTGCATACAGAAATGCTCACTCACCCATTTGAACTGGGAATTTAACGTCATTCTGCTTTGCATGGCAGTCCTTCACGCAGCACTGCTTTTTGTGTTTTGCTGGGAGCCAGGGAGGTTGCAGAGCTCTGGGAGTCAGGTTCTGAGGCACTTGTCCTTCATCACACCCAGCCACACAGGACTTGCTTTCAGCTCTGAGGCATTCAAGAAGTACAGAAGCATTTCTGTCCAGTGGTGCAGACTGCTGTGTACTGGGACTTTGGCTGTCAGTGGCTCAGTGATCATCTTCGGGATGTGATGGCTCAAATCCTGCCAGGAATCAGAGGAGATGGGACAGCTTCAGCTTACAGAATTCTAGGCACTGAAGTGATGTCTATCCCACAAAATCCTGAAGTGCTAAGTGATCAGGCAGGGTGTAATAACACCCATTGTTATGTGCCAAACAGCAGAGTCACAGTGTCTGAGTGGAGAAGGACCCCCAGCTGCTGTCACAGTGAAGGACAAAGTCCCATCTGAAGTTTTGTTTGGGACAGCTTAGCAACACCCCAAGCCCCAACCTGACTGAGATGGAGTGAACACCTGGAAACAAATGGCACGACCACGCCGCAGTCCTCATACCCCTGCCCCAGTGACTTGCCTGGGGAGAGTTGCTCGTATGAGCAAGGCCCTGCTCCTCTGCTTCTGCTAGGAGAGACATTGAGGTCACAGCTCCAGAGTACGCAGTTGCAGGCTGGAAATAATAAGAGGGCAGAGGTACCTAGTGCCTGTCTTTGGTGTCCTCCCAGCTTCCTCCTACCCCCTCCACCCACTACAGGCAAAAGGAAGCTTTCAGGACTGTTGCACAAATGCAGCTGTAGCTGAGAAATGGAGCAGAACAGTAAAAAACCCACAGGGCTTCCCACTGCCAACCAAAACCAGCCTGACTGCTTTCTAGGTTGGATGGGACTCTCCGTCTCCAAATGTAAAAGAGCTATGAGAAGGTTGAGGTGATTCAAGGCTGAAGTACCTGGAGGTTAAAGCCAGCTCTTCTTTCCTGGGAGGACCTGGATCTGCTGTACAAACCATGGGGTCTGGGGCTACATAGCAGCAGCAGGACAACTGATGGAGAAGAAAGAGGCAACTTGATAATATTTGTTTGCCTGTTAATCAGGAAAGTGAGTAGCTTCAGGGATCATCAGCAGAGCAACCTGCTACAGTGTGGTTCACTGTTATGGGGCTACAGGCCCATGGCCTTACCCAGGTTCATTTTGTCTTTCCTTCCCCTTGGTGAAGTTTCCTTGGCTCCACCCACAGAGCTGAGCCTGCAGGGAAATAGTGTAGCCTGCAAGGTTACTGAACCACTGACTCCAACCACTCTTGGCAATGTCTGAAAGCTACTTAATCCTTTTCTAAAACTAGAACTAACCCAAAGGTGCTGCACCAAAGAGAATCACAGAATTACAGAATCACTAGGTTGGAAAAGACCCTCAGGCTCATAGAGTCCAGCTATTCCTATCAATCACTAAGCCATGTCCCTCAGCACCTCATCCACCCGTCCCTTAAACACCTCCAGGGGTGGTGACTAAACCAACCCCCTTTGCAGCCTGTTCCAGTGCCCAATGACCCTTTCTCTGAATTTTTTTTTTTCTGATGTCAAGCCTGAACCTCCCCTGGTGGAGCTTGAGGCCATTCCCTCTTGTCCTGTCCCCTGGCACTTGGGCACCCTCCTCTCCACAACCTCCTTTCAGGTAGTTGTAGAGAGCAATGAGGTCTCCCCTCAGCCTCCTCTTCTCCAGGCTAAATACCTCCAGCTCTCTCAGCCGTTCCTCATAGGGCCTGTTCTCCAGCCCCTTCACCAGCTTCCTTGCTCTTCTCTGGACTTGCTCCAAAGCCTCAACATCCTTCTTGTGGTGAGGGGCCCAGAACTGAACACAGGATTCAAGGAGTGGTCTCACCAGTGCCAAGTACAAAGGGAGAAGAACCTCCCTGGACCTGCTGGTCACACCGTTTCTGATACAAGCCAAGATGCCATTGGCCTTCTTGGGCACTGGGACACACTGCTGGCTCATGTTCAGTCGCTGTTGACCAACACCCCCAGGTCCCTCTCCTCCTGGCAGCTTTCTAGACAGACTTCTAGTCTGTAGCTCTGCATAGGGTTGTTGTGCCCCAAGTGCAGGACCTGGCATTTGGTCATGTTAAACTTCATGCCATTGGACTCTTCCCAGCAGTCCAGCCTGTTCAGATCCCTTTGCAGAACCTCCCTACCCTATGAAGATGTTGAACAGGCCTGGACCCAGCACTGAGCCCTGGGAAACCCCACTTGTCACTGTCCTCCAGCTGGACATAACACCATTTCCCACCACTCTCTGGGCCCGGCCATCCAGCCAGTTTTCTACCCAGGAGAGTGTGCGCCTGTCCAGGTGAAACCGTCCTGCCTGCCAGCAACACCAGGCAGGAGTGCTGCGATGTAGAAAAGACCCCATTTCTGCTGCACTCGAGCTGGAGACCAGACAAACAGCAACAACACTTCTAAAATTCACCTTCACTTTTAGCTGGAAGCAGAGCCCATATTTGCCTATTGTCCAGTCCCTTTAATCTCTAATTTTGCAGTTGCTACAGAAGTGCATCTGCTCCTGTGCTTTCTGGGCATGCTGTGCTCCCTCTACGGGAAAGAATTGGGAGCTCTGGTGTGCAGCCGGCTTCTTTCCAGCATCTTAAAAGCTTCTTAGCCAAAATTTTGCCCTATTTTTCTTTCTACAGCTTCACCCTTGCATGTGGATGTAGGTGGGGAGGCACAAGGCAGATAGCTGGGGTGAAAAGCAGAGCCTCCAGATGCACATGGCTCAACAATGAAGGTTTCTGCCTGGTGAAATTGTTGTGGGAATCATGCGCAGAAAAACAGCGTGCGTCTGTATCCCAGTAAAGCCTCTGGGGACATGGTGACAGTGACCACTCCAGTGCACCCAGCTTATTGGGCAGCCTTAGCTAGTTCCTGCCGCTGGCCGTGGGAGCTGGTGGACACAGGTCACATATGGGAAAAAGAGGATTTTTTGGAAACAAGTGCAGAAATACGAGCCTCCATCACTGGCCTCTCCTCCTAAGGAGGTATCCCAGGGCACCATGTCTTCTTTTTTTTTTTTTTTTTTTTTTTTTTTTGTGCTAAAATATACACTAAATAGCATATGTTGATGCCCTTACATATGCATGCCTGGTTTGTGGCTCCAGTGTAAGACGGCTGATGGGAAGAAAAGGAGGGGTTAAGCTGTGTAGCTTCAAGCCCACTGTATCCTCAGGGATTTGGGGGGGAGGGAAAGGCTGTTCCTATGTGGGGCTGGAGCAGCTGTGGCCGAGGGTCCTGCAGGGTTGAAGGGGGGGTGCTGAGTGTAGCCCCCAGCCCCTGGCACTCAGCCCAGTCCCAAGAAATATAAACCAAAGAAGCATAAACAGATGATCAAATGAAAAATGCATCATGATTAGCCAGATAGATCCCAAATGTTTGTTCTGTAAACTGCAGCAGGCAGCACAAGTGTTCGCTGCAGCTGTAGTTTCTCATCTTATTTGTGTAAGTGTGCCATTAAGCTTAGACATGGGCAAAATAAGCTTTCCTTGATTCTCACTTAAGAAGCTGCTTTAAAGATATATTATATCAATGTTTGATTTGACCCTTTTGCGACTGGTATTATACCGTAAACTGATTCTCACTTAATAGAAAATCTTTGTGCATTTTTTCTCCTGAGTTACTTCCTTTTCCTTCTGAAGCCGGTAAAGTGGTTTGTTTTGTGAATGAAAGCTGGATGCCTTTAGCAAGATGGCATTAACACTGACCTCTGCTCATGCATTGAATTCCTGCCCAGTGGGAGGCAGGTTTGGAGGAAAGGGTTAGTTCATTGATGGTCAGGACCTGCTGAGCACAGGGCTGTTAACCTGCCTGGAAAGAGAACTGCTCAGAGGGCTTTTTCCTTTTTGCAGTAGCCCAATGAAGCCATCCTTCGATCCCTTTTATTTTAAACCATCTGCTGGAAAGATGGCTCTGATTCATCTCAGCTTGCTAGAGACTTTTTAAAATATATAAAATGGCAATAAATTGGGGGGGGGGAATACTCTTTAATAAATTTTCCTATTGTTACAGCCTGTATCAGAGAAGACTCTGAATTTCATAGCATGAAACATCTAGCAAGGACAATGCAAAGAAATCAAAACCAAACTCCTCCAGCCTTTTTCCAACAAATTCAGTATGCTTTACACTCTTTGGATCCTAAAACACATCCTGAAAGAAGGATGTTCTGGAAAAGGAAAATTTTGTGGAACTAGTTGCCAACAGCATCTTCAGACGGCTAGTGCATGAGAGCTTTTCTGATGGAGATGGTTCTATATTTTACAGTGCTCCTGGATTCTGAAATGCAATTGTGTAATGTTATCTTATCTATTACATGTAACAATAGTAACTTTTCATGTGATAGTTTTATCTGCTGAATATGATGATAAAACCTGTGATCTGCTTTTTTAGAGCAGGAGAGAACCCAGAGTACAAGTCAAAACCAAGAAGGTTCACACTGTACAACTGGGAAACACGCTGTAGGCTTCTTTCCTTTTCATCTTCTTAGCCTTTCAGAGCCCAGGCAGCAGTTGGAAAATAAGCTGTGCCTGTGCTCATTTTCATGCCATCAAGAGATTCATTAAGTAATCTTCCTTCTCTTCCTCATTTTCCCCCCACCACTTTGCCTACCAAGTTGCTTCAGCTGCAGGTGGAGGAGAGATTGTATTGAAAGCAGAGCAATATGTCCTTAGTTGAAGCTGAATTGTAGCCATAGCAATTAAAAATACAGCACCTTATTTTAGGTCTCACATCAGTGTCATTCCAGAAGAAATCCACTGAAGTATCAAGAAGAAATCCATTAAAGTCTGTGGAATTGCACCAATGCAAGGTAGGTTTCATTGAGATTAGGCTCTAACTTTGGCGCCTGTTTTATTTGTAAATTAAGCAAACAGAAGCCACTGGGAAATCATTATACAGGAATTCAGAAATTTTAATTTCCACTTGTTTTTTGAATAAAACTATACTTTGTTATCCTTGCCAGAGTCTGCAAGGACTAGTTTAAGCTACTTGCACCAGCTAAGACAACAATTCTTCTCTATAAGATGAGCACGTTTAATAAAGCTTATCAATGTAGTTGTTTCTTTTTCTTTTAATTCACCTCCTGACCTTTTAAAATTACTTTACTCAACAAAGGACAATAGGGCCAATCCAACTCCCATTAAAGTCAGCAGGAGTCTTTTCATTGACTTCAGCTGTAGTTGGGCTGGGCCCAATAAGACTAACTTTAAGAGTAAAAAATAGCAACTCAAAAAGAGCTTTATCTTGCCCCCTGTGGCTTGATAACTGACCTCCCATCATGTTCACTGGGACAGGATCAACTTCATTGAAAAAAAAAAAAAGGCAAGTAAAACTATTGCTGGACTAATCCTGTAACTTATAGCTTATAAAGTATTTGCATTTCCTCTTTTTAATCACACAGGGATACTTGAGAAGTATTCATGACTTTATGAATAGGGAAATGCTTCCAGCCGAACAGTTTGGACTCGTCTTTGGGTTGCCTTGCACTACAGAGATTTCCCTTTTTAAAATAGGAAGATGATAGGGATAAGGGTCTCAAAGATGGCCTCGTGTACCTCCTTCTCTCTTTGGCTTTCCTGCTCTGTCTTCCCACACAAGCATCCCATTCCTTTGCCCATACCTTGCTAGGCCACCCCAGCTCCCATCCTCTGCACCATTTGCTCTCCTCTACCTACCTGTCCTAAAGTGAGCAGAGAGCCCTTAGAGGGGTTCAGCTGGGGCAGAAAAGTGATGTGGTTACCTGTTGGTCTGATGGGAGGAGGCAGACTGGATTTCGCTTATTTTTACGCCTTCATCCTGAAGCACTAAATATTTGTCATCTAAATAATGCTGAATATACACTCCAACACAGGGAAAGTTCTACCTACTACATAAACTCTCAGTTTGTTTTATGATCTGGATTTTCCAGTAGCTCTGAGCTATTTTTTTCTTTATTGTTTTTTTCATTATTCTCTTTCCCCCTTTCTTTCTAATTACCTTATGTGAAATCTACCTGGAAGACTCTGTCTCTAGCACAAGAGAATAATTTCATCGCCAAGAGAAGAAAGGTCATTTGACAGCTGTTAAGATTGCCACCTCCTATAGATGCTAGTGTGTTTTACTTCGGAGACCCTAGACTACAACTTTTCTTTAGGTTAAAAATAAATTCACTCATTGGCATCTGTGGGCAACATTTTCCAATGCTGAAAAACTGCCCCACCATCAGAATAATTTGTAGCAGCCACCCCAGGGAAAGGTGGGCTGGAGGCCACGGCTGTGCTCCAAGACAGGATGCAGCACCACTGCAAAGCAGCAGATGCTGTTCTTTGCTCACCCCCGTGTCATGAACACTTCTCATTTTTCAGCAGAATCTAAATTTACCCAGGCTCTTAAATACAGATATATCGTGTATTAAAAAGAACGCTCAGATATCCTTGGCATCTCCCTATGTGAGGAAGAAGAGCCTCCCTGACTCCTGACACCATAAGCCGCGGTATTCTCTGTGCTCGCCCAAATGCGCTGCAGCATCAACATCAGTGACTTCAAAGAGCTCTTTCATGTACCACATATTTTTTTATCCAGAAGGCCCAGGCAAAAGGCAGATCTGGATGAAACTGGCTTTATTCGGCTCTCCACTTGTGTGGCCTCTTGGAATGGTCTCAGGAGAGTGAACAGACTTTCCGTGTGCTTTCAGAGAACAGGTGTAAGATATAAAGGTTTTTCTGTCACCTGTTGTTAGCAGCACAAGTAATTAATTGCTTTGTGTTCCTCTGGGGTGTGTAGGTCCTACTAAGCAAAGATTTTCTTCCCAGTCTGCACTGCTGACTGTTCCCTGGGTGAGGCAATGTGTGAATACAGGTAGTTTTCATACCCTTCTGACAAAGCTCCTGCTTGTGTCTTGGGACAGAGCCTGCTGATTGTCCCAGAGCAGGGTATGCTACACTGGATTGGCAAACATTGCTGGTTTCACAACTGTCCACACTGGCCACTGCAGAAATGTGGGCTGCTCCTCACAGCACACCCCATCTCTGCGTGCAGCTGAGACCATGTCCAGTTCCATCATATGGGGGATGCTCTGGGGAGCTGCCTCTGGAGGTGTCAGCTCTCCTGGGAGCAATGCTTTGATGAGGACAACCCGACCCCATTTCAGGAGAGTGCATACAGGGAAACCTGGGGAGATGTTCTTACCTGTCCTACCAGCTCACTCCCTCCCAGCCATGCAGCAAGGGATGCCACTCTCCATCCCTTCCCAGCCCCTGTGCAACAGTAAAAGGAGACAGCCCAGCAGTACCCCTTTCTGCGAAAATTTTGATTCTGTGTATCCCAGACACAAGTGATGAAGGTAGTTCACAGGAACCTGCTTATACCACAAAGCAGAGTCCTTTCTTTGTGCTGCCAGATCCTTACTGTTGCCACATGCTCAATATTGCAGGTCTTTTCTACCCAGTTCTTACTAATTTCAAGCAACAGGCACGTACATCAGGACCTTAATCACTGTAAGCCCCTTCTATGATCTCTTTCACTGTCTGAAGGAGCCCAGGATCTCTGCTGAGCACAGAGGGAGCCCACCAGAAAGAGGCATTTGATGTGGGCAGTGAAGTATCTGAAGTCAGTCAGGATAAACTCAGTCTACATCGTCAAAAACCACTAATCAAGCCTTTCTTTAATTTCTTTATCTCCTGCAAACATGAGATCTGATTAAAAGTGATAGCCCATTTCGGGGTGTGGGGGGGAATCTTCTGATGAATTAATGAGAGCTGATGACATTGCTTAGCTTTTAAGCATCACCTAAAACAACATTTGTTCTTAATGATTTAGGTTGATGCAAATATTCTGGCAAATTCTCTGCTCTTGGATCTCTGCAGGGATAGGCAATCCAGGTACTGCACTCTACTGTTAGCTAGAAACCAAAAGAGAAGAGGAGGCACATACCAGATTTACTGCATATACCTTTGTTGGCCAAACAAGGCAGGCAGCCAACAGCTTATTCCACGCAGCAACCATGGCTTCACCCTGCTTTTTCAGCCAAATGAGAATGGTGAGGCATAGGTAAAAGGTTATATTTTTCACTCTTGATTCCCATTAAAAGGTTCAAAGTTTTTTGTTTACATGCTCAAAGAACAGAGGCCAAGTCTCTTCATGCTTGTAATTACTTGGGTGCAACTAGCAAGAAAGTTTGTTTTTCTCATCTAGAAAACATTTTTCTGTAGCAAATCACTTACAAAAGTTTATTCCATTTCTCTGTTCTTTGAATATTAGGTGGCAAGTAGAAACTGATCCCCTAGAGGATATAACACTTTCTGCTGCCATGGACTGTTGTTTACTTACCAAAAACATTTGTTTCCTTTGGACCAAAAGATATTGCTATTTTTCTGATTGATTGAATGTAGCTACGTACTTCCAAAATACACAAAGGTGAGACAAGCACAAATGTATAATTAATGAATTGTTCTGGCCATATTTACTACAGAAGTTACCTGAGCCTTGGCTGGAAAACTTATCCATTCTGGTCTGGGCCAAGTGCATGCCAACATGTAGTTTATTTTCATTAAGTTACATTATATGAATGTTTTTAAGAATCACTTGTGTTCTTCCAGCCTGCCTGCCAGAAGGGTTACCCAAATCCTTTCCCTATTTAATCATTAAGGAATGCTGTCCAAAAGATTTTGGGGTCAGAAGTGCTCAATAAATCAATCCAGATACAATTCTAATGAATGGTGAATTAAACAGCATTTGTTTTAAGATCAGGGGTCCTCTTGGGATATTTTTATTACAATCAGAATTGCTCACTCACAGGTATCAAGAAGCTGGGAGTAAGGCCTGTTAGCAACATCCACAAAAAAAATCTTCATCTTCTGTACTGAAAGCAGGTAATTATGCCCTGACAGCACTGATAAGTAGGTAAGACTCACATCCTCCACTGGAATACCCCGTTTCCTTAATTAAGGAGACAGAAAAATTTTGTAGCTCTCAGCTGGGATGAAGTTATTTGGCACAGGTATCTGCAAGTTCTTATCTGTGCAGACCATGACACAGGGATTCAGAACAAGTGATGTAGAGAATATCACTAAGCTGGAAAGGAGATGTTTGGAGTCCACACCGGCCAGTGGGAATGGCAGCTCACTGTGCCTGCTCAGAGCAGCACACTGTATCCCAGTGGATGAGGCTGTCCTCTGCAGAGCTGGGTTTCCTGTCTCCTGGGGAAAGCAGACGGGAGAAACCAAGGCTTTTTGTCACCTTGAAGGGCAATGTGCAAAATTTCAGGTGAAATATTTGAAATGGAAAGGCTTTTACCTGCTTGTAATGTTTTGTTTATTTCTAGCCTTCTATGTTTTTGAAAACTTCAGAGACTTAGAAATTAATAATTCTAGCTTTCTGAATACTCACTACCTGCCCATCAGCCACCCCACTCTGAGCACACCAGCAACTTCACTTGCAGGTAGCAAAATTGCTACGTGCTACTTGCAGGGGTGTTGGTTGACAGCCGACTGAACAAGAGCCAGCAGTGTGCCCAGGTGGCCAAGAAGGCCAATGGCATTTTGGCTTGTAACAAAAACAGTGTGACCAGCAGGTCCAGGGAGGTTATTCTCCCTCTGTACTCAGCACCGGTGAGACCTCTCATTGAATCCTGTGTGTAGTTCTGGGCCCCTCACCACAAGAAGAATGTTGAGGCTCTGGAGTGAGTCCAGGGAAGAGCAACGAAGCTGATGAAGGGGCTGGAGGACAAGTCTTATCAAGAACGGCTGAGAGGGCTGGGGTTGTTTATCCTGGAGAAGAGGAGGCTGAGAGGAGACCTCATTGCTCTCTACAGCTACCTGAAAGGAGGTTGCAGAGAGGAGGGAGCTGGCCTCTTCTCCCAAGTGACAGGGGACAGGACAAGAGGGAATGGCCTCAAGCTCTGCCAGGGGAGATTTAGGCTTGGCATTAGGAGGAAGTTTTTCACGGAAAGGGTCATTGGGCATTGGAATAGGCTGCCCAGGGAGGTGATTGATTCACCTTCCCTGGAGGTGTTTAAAGGACTGGTGGATGAGGTGCTGAGGGCCATGGTTTAGTGATTGATGGGAATGGTTGGGCTCGATGATCCTGGATGTCTTTTCTAACCTAGTGATTCTATGATTCTATGAAAAGGACATAAATTGACCCCGTACAGGTGAAATAGTATTGTGTGAGTGCTTTACACAGGAACAAGTGAGAGACCTGAATCAAGCAGGAGAGATGAGGTCCTACACCAATAACTAGGGAGCCATACTGCAAGCTAGGAGAAACTAAGAATCTCGTGCTTACAAAAGAACCTGGCCAGACATAGTCCTTCTGTATTATGAGGAAAAGTGGAGCCAATTCCCTCTGGTGTTTGGAGAAATGTAGTAAGGTCCTTTCTGTTTGCATATTATTATTATTTTTGTTGTCACATGTTGCTCATTTCAATTTTGTTTAATTTTAGTTTGAACATATAAACTGACATTCCCTTTCCTGTCATAATGCCACACTTAGAAATATCCCACAATTCAGTAGTGTAACAATCATGGGGGACACACATGGATGAGGTGACTTCCAGGTGAAAGATGTGGGTGCAGAAATTTGAAATATCCATATAAGGAAGAAGGGCTTTAAAGATACAATTTCCATGGAATATGTAGCAATCCATGCTCCGGGACAGAATTATTACATTTAGAAAAGGATTTTTTTAAAAAGTGACTTAAGGCTAGTGAAGGTCAAAACCTGGCTTTTTTTTCGTTGGGAAATCCTGCCATTTCCAGACAGTTTTGTTCTGAATTGGAACAAAGCCTAAACAAATTTTACCTTTCCTGTGGAAATGAAATTCTGAAAATATTTTGTTCTGGGAAGCTCAAAACATTGCTTTTCAATTCTTCTGAAACCAAATGCAGCAGACGTACGCACTGCAGGGGGTTGTCTTCTCACGCTGCTGCCAAGTCTGAAGAGCAATGGTGTCAGAGGCAAATCCACCACATCCCCTGGACTGCTCATATGATTTGTGGTGCACAGAAACCCCTCAGTCCCATTTTTTTCTTGGGTTTCCAGACCTGTCAGATGCTCAGCTGGGCAGCAGAACCTAGGAGCTGCAGCTTTTGACCCAGAACTTTGCTGCCCGTCAGGTGCTGCCAGGGGACACCAAACCTACAAGACTGCAGAGAAATCTTCAGTCTGGGGATGGCAAAAATTTCCAGAGTAAAAAAAGAAAACAGTATTTTCATGAAACATAAGTTATGACATATCACCATCAATCAATTACCAGTTTGTGACTAGCTAGGAACCGTGTTGCTCTGGGGGGCAGTGAAGTGTGTTATGGGTCTTGGACACTCGTAGTGGTCCTCATACCAGTCATTGGTGGGAGAAGGGAAATACATCCAAGTGATTAACCTATGCAGGAAGTAAGAATGAGCTTCAAATCTCTGAGGTGATCCTATTGATAGATATGAGCCCAGGGAATGTCACTGATGGAAGTATGGATGTGTAACTCATATGGGACAGGAGATAGGCAGAAGATCTACAACATGGTCTGGGGCAACCACATCAACAACCACATTTATGTTATTTATGTTCATTAGGCACTGACGTCTTTTCACTGTTCTAGATCTCGGCTCCTTTTGAAAATGGGATTTTGACTTGTAAGTTATCTGGGCACTTCTAATAGTTTTTATCTCAAATTAATAACTCTTCCAGGAGTAACTTCAGTATTTGCACATTCCCTGTTTTACAGTGAATATTATTTATCCCCACATATATAAGTTCACAAGAACAGGCCATTCAGGAAAAAAAAGATGTGGCTTATTATATAGCAGTAATGGATGGTTTCTTTATAGAAACCACTTGCATTTGGGAGAACAACTGTTGTGTATTAAATACATTCCCTGAATTGTGCATGGAGTTCATACTTGTTGTTGCAGTAAAAGCCAAAAGAGAGAAGGAAAGAGCAAGCAATCTCCTGAAATTACATGAGATATCCATGTAAATACCAAGGAATACACCATGATTTTTGTTATGACAGTAAGCACCTATGGAAGTCATGATGATATGCTTGAGAAACTTGGCAAATGGGTTGGTGTGCCTGGGACTTTTTGTTCCTGTACTAAAGAAGAAGGATGAAAACTCCATGTATTGAGGAGTTAGTTACTCATAAAGCATTAATACCTGAAGAGGTGCCAAATCATTATTGTATTTTCTGGAAAGGGTATTAGGTATTATTCAACAAGATAAGATTTTCTTTCCATGTGTCCATACCAGCTCAATATTGGAAGATGAAACACATACCTAGAGGATTACAGGCCCAGAAAACACCTTTTCCAGGAAAATGATCTCAGTGAATCACTTCAGACAAAAATGTGTTGAAATGTTAAACAAGTGCTCTCTTGATTTAATGTTCCTGTTAATTATAAAAAAAGCACTATGAAAATGGAGACAAGTTAAGACTGATATTGTTTTATAGAAATAGGAGTTTTAAGGGAAGCAACAAAACTGGGCATATAACCTCAAAGAATTATGAAAAAAGGGTAGAAAATTTATTAGGAAAAAATCAGTTCTGTATTATTTTCCAGTAACTGAAGAGTCTGAATTGTCATAGCCTTATGGCTTCTGCTATAGGCCAGCTAACAAAGACACAGCTCAGTCGACCTCTGGCTAGCAGAGGCTTTTTTAAACCTAGAGCCTGTCACAGTTTCTCTGGACAGGTCTTGAACCCCAGAGACGGCACAGCTTGGCCACACCTTCAAAATGAGAATCATCTCAATGTGGAGATCCTGCAGAGACCCTCCACGACATGGGAGCCTTTAGTTTACAAAGCAAATGAGTTTAGACAGTCAAACAGGCTCTGTGCAGTATCCCTCAATTAGTCTTTTAAAATTATTATATGAGTCCTTCACATGATGATTCTATTTTCTGAATTTAGTGCACCCATGATGTGGGGGGAGTAGGAGGATTCTGTTTCCTATCCTTCTCACACAGGCTTCCTGCATGCATATGTCTACATGTGCGTGTGTTGTATGTTCAGATGCATATGCACAAACTGGGGTCTAGGAGGCTTGAAAGGGAAAAACCAAAGTGTTGGTGGCAGTTGATGAGACAGGGAGAAGAGCAGTTGAGCTTGGGGTGCTCCAGACAGACTTCTGCCAGCAGAGGAAGAGTGTGAAGAGTCAACCGCACCACCTGGGATTTCTTAGCCAGTTAAGGCCACATTTGGAATCATTTTCTTTTTTAAAATTTTTGCATTTAAAAGTTGAAAAAAAATGAGTTCTTATGTCCAAGAAGACACAGGAAGCAGCAGAGACAGGAAGGAATCCAAGATTTGGGCTCAGTGAGCATGAGGAAAGGGGGAGAGTTTCTGGGAAGGAATATCTGACCATCCAGGTACGTCTCTAAGAGACACTCTCATGTTTCTACTCCTTGTTTTAAAAGACTGGAGTACTTCGGGACTTTTTTGGACAGTGAAGGGGTGGTGGAGAAGAAGTGGTAGAGATGAAGACAACTAGTGGCAGCAAGTATATGGCAAGGTAGTATTAGGCTGAACCTAATAAAAATAGCAGCATAGATATCCCAGGTCTTTCTGCCAAGCCATAAGGGTGTGATTACTTTGCTTGGAATATTCTGTAATCTTCCCTGAATTCACATATATTTCAGGTGCAGGAGAGCAACTTTATCCATTGTTTTGTCTGACTCTGGGCAGATTCACCAGATTTTCCAAGCAGATGCTGTATTGTGTTTCCCTTCTTCTTGTAAAGCTGTTTTATTTAAGTGCTGGTAAACTCCAGTAAGCAGAGAGGTTAGTCCTTACTGTTCCTTGGCACAGGGCATTTATTTTCTCTGGCTGGCAAGCTGAGGTTGATGACACTGAGTTTCACCACCAGAAAATCAAACCCAGCCCATCAGACTGTCAGTAAACAATTGTCAAATGGTTGCATGAATATTCAAGCATATATGCACACCTTCAGAATGTAGTCATTTAATCCAGGCAAATAAGCCAACACTACCACAGGTACACTACATAAATGAGTATGTTTTGGTCTACGTATGCTTACAGGCTATGTACAGGCATGTATTTAGAGAGAGGGAGAGGGCAAGAGTAAACTCATCTGTGGAAATCCAAATAAGGCAAGATAAGAAATGCAAAAGACTGGTTGCACAGGCTTGTGCTGTTCGTGGCACAGAAATTAAACCAGGCAAGGATGCTGGGGGATCACAGGCAACTTCAGCTGTGAGGCTGGCCTATTAATTTCCCATTAAAAGTCACCTTGCAAAAAAAAAGGCACAACTGTGTAATGAAATAGTTGCTACTTGCAGAAACACCCTTGTCTTAGCCAAGAAGTGGGGCACCAATGTGGCAAGGAGCCTTCACAAATAGCTACATATGGTGGCCTGCCCTTTCCAGCCCTCCTTTCTCTGCTTCACCTCCCTTCGGGAACACCTCTGTTGCCACTCAGCTGCAGGCAAACTCAGGCAGCACAAACTTCAGCCTCTCACTTGACCCCAGGCAGCTCTGGTTTCCAATTCCACGCAAGCAACAGCCACCAGCCCTGGAAGCCAGTAAGAAAGTCTGTAAAATGCCGCTGGTTACAAGGCAGTTTTCTACTGAGTTTGTGGCCTGGTATTGATCATTACAGGCTCTAAGCCCAGGCTTTTCTTCTTTTGCTTCAATTACAGGGTCTTCAAAGTGTCTTGTGTTTTCAGTTGCAATTGTCATCACACTTCAATGCAGTATGTGCCATGGCATGTGTGTGAGCACAGCTGGATTTCTGTACAAAACCAAAGATATTTCCTTAAAGGTCTGTGCATATAGTCCACACAATCTGCTAACAGCCAAATGTGTTGGGCTACCATTTTGAGTGGAAGATCAAAGACTATATTTAAATGCCTCTGATTCGACATCCAAGTAACTACAGACAATCACAGGCAGTGGGAGTGGCAGTGAGTTGGCAAGAGGAAAAGGAGATATTAAAAGAGTGTGTTTGCTGGGTGTACACATGTAAATTTGGCTGCCTGTGAAAGCCAGATAGGTAGGATGCAAGCTTTTTGTGCATGGGACTGGGGCTCCCACCACCTGGGCTAACCCCTTCTGTGGCAGCAGCCCCTTCCTGCTCCCTGCAGGAGAGTCTGTGCCAACCAGCTGGGGAGCAGCAGGGCTCCTGGGAAAGGGCTATTGAGCACACCATCTTCTAAGTCCACCCACAGCACTTGGATGCGTGTGGGCAGAGCGAGCAACTCCCAGACCTTTTCCACCTCTTCTTGCCTCAACAAGGGCAAGAGCATTTTTGTCCATGTGGGGAAGAACTGGCTTCCCATCCATACTCTGCCTAGGCAGTGAAAGAGGAGAGTATTTCTGGTTGTTTGATGGGAATCACCTCTCCTTCTTGCCCCATGGTTCCTCAATAGGCAACAAAAAAGGTTTGGCAGACGCCAGGAAGGCCCGAGGCACATGAATAAGTAAACACTTCAGTAAGTGAGGCTGGAAGCTTTTGTCTGCTTGTTTTGCAGTCTTTCCTCTCTATGCCTTTGTGACGGGAGAGGGGAAAACTGCTTCCTGGACAGTAAACAGCAACAGAAAAAGACCCTGAAAATGATAACTGGAGCAGATCAAAGAAGTGTTACATGGAACAGCCTGGAAACAGCTCCATATTCTCCCCTGCCCCAGTGGGAATGTCACATGGGGAGATAATGATGCTGAAAGTAACCTAATTGTTGTGTTCTTTTAATGCCAGTCTTTCACTTCTATAAAATAAACCATGTGTAATGACTGTCGCCTTGACAGAGAAGTGTTATTTTTTGTAATTCAACAAATGGTGTATAAATATGTGTGCATGCTATAACAAAATCAACACAGTACGTATTTATTGGTATTTACTGGTATAGCTGATCTAAAAGTTAAAAGAATCGACCGAACTCCCTAAGTTTTAGTGTGTGAGTGGCATGTTTCAGTGGTCCTGACGCAATGCTGGGAAAGATACACAGACACTAGGTCTGGCTGCAGATGTGTCCTGCAGGAGGGGATGCTGTTTGAGTTATAGAGAAGTTTTGATGCAGGTGCTGGGCCAGCATCTTCACAGCACAAACCAGCTGCAAGTTAGGAGACACCACCAAGGCTGGAGCAGGTGATATAGTGAGGGGACTCTCGCAGCAGTGGTAGAATAAGAGCTCTCTAAGCCATGGCTGGAGTTCTCTTTCTTGGTTGCTACTAGCTTATGATAGATGTGGCTGCTCCTCAGCAAGGCTACACAGAGCAACTCAGCTCTGGTGTTCTTGAAAAAAATTTAATACACTATCCCTGGAAGGCTGAGCAAACAGTGACTGCCTTAACTTTGATTTTTCTTGGTTTTCTTTGGTTCATGTTATGCTTGTGATCTCTGTTAAAAAGACTTTTTCTTTTTCAGTGAATGTGTACAGTAGCAATTTACCAGATCAGGAAAGATTTACCTTCTTCTTCCTTGAATGTATTTTAAAAACAAAATGTATCTCTTTTCTTTTCTAGGGTTAATATAAGAGACCTGATCCTGTAATAACCCTGTTTCCTGGTAATGATGCAGAACAATGGACAGTGGTATGGCATAATTCTTTCCATACAGGAGGTATAAGCTGATTTCATTGCTGGTAGAAAATACAGGTCTGTTGCAATTATCACAGTTTTAACCATTTCTCCATGGTTTGTGGTTTTTCCTCTGATATAGCATCCTGTACTCCTAGCTGGGAAGTTGCAGCTTGTTACAGTATTCTGTCAGTTTGAATTCCAGCAAACAAGTTGTACCAGATTTACGGTGTCCTGGTAAATGACTCCTTTTACAGGATATCTGTGCTCATAAAATAGAGTATAATACCAGTCAAAAGCCCAAATTCATCCTCTTTGTCCAGAGAATGGGATTTATTCAGAAGTTGGAAAGAGAGTGAGAAAATAGTCAGTTACCTAAATAGCAGAGCTTTCTCTCTTTAGCATGCCACCAAGTTTATAGGATACCTCTTAATTACTGCTCATCCTGGCTCATTAATAATTTGGATTAGACCATCAAAAATACATCAGATTGACACAGAAGAGCTGGTGGCTGTCTGGAGGTACCAGAGAGCTGGCTGCGTAACTGCACTGAAGCCAATGTCAATGAAAATAAAACCAAAACATCTTTAGCGATTTGGACTTGAGGATCTGGGCTCTTGGAAGCAGCTTCATTCATCTGCCTGGAGATGTCCAGACTATGTAGATAGCATCTCTTTTCTTCTGCAGATGGAAATTCGGGATCAAAAAAGCACAACATTTTGTAAAAGTGGCACCAGGTACTGCCCTGCTGCACCCATGGACTCAATTGGCCTTTGGCAAAGGCAACACTGCCCCAGGCTGGACTGAGGGATTCTGCTTCTGCTTTTATTCCTCCACCCACTGGTAATGGGCAACTGCTCAAAAATATCATCTATTTTCCTGATTTGTTTTGTAGTGACTAGTAAAGCAACACTAAAATCAGTTGTGCTTAAATGAGTTTTTATCTTATTGCTAGGAAGAGACAAAGCTACTCACGCTTCATTAGCAAAGTTTGATTAATTAGAAGAAATTGATTAGTTTTCTTTGTACTGCTGCAATGTCTCCTGACACGTCAAAGAGAGGATCTGCAGGAGATAAATGTCCTGCATTTCCCTGTCAGGTTTTTCTCTTGATGTTGTTGAAGAAAGGCCAGATACCACACCATGGAGGAGGCTGGCAACAGATGTATGTGTGCATGTGAGCATGTGTATGCGAGATGTGAGTTTGTGAGATGTGAGTTTGCAAGATGTGTGTATGAGGCAAGGCATTTACATGTAAGCGTGTAAGAGCATGATTGCACTGCAGTGGTGGAAGCAGCTGGGGGACAGACGGCCACAGCCAGGACCCAGGTGCAGGAGTGGGCTCAGGGGTGTGAGGAGGCCAAGCTGTCTCTTAGAGCAGGAGAAGTACCTTCCCAAGGCAATGCTGCTCCTCACACCGACTCCTCCACCTTCCTTGACTCCTCGAGGAGCTGGACTCCTGGGAGTCAGTTTTTTAAGGATGCGTGATGGTGAAACAGTTGTAAATTGACATCCCATTAGGATGCAATCATAGAGACTAAATAAATGACTTCTCAATCAGTCCCCTGAAAGAAAATTAATTAGTTAACTTAGGATATTTTAAAACAAAGGTTCATTGGATAAATGACTTGATTTGATTTGCTCAAGTCATCAACAATTGCTGGAATAGAAAAAACCCAAAACTTTAAAGATACAAGTCATGAGAAGAGCTGGGATATATCACTAACACATAGCTGACAATATTTCCTGCATCAGTTCAAAAACCGCCAGGATATCCCTGGTGAACTACACACAGTCCATCGCACTCTCAAGGGGAATATGTGTGCTGTCAGTCATTGGCAGCACAGCGGGGAAACCAACAATGAAATGAAAGACTCGTCACACCCAATGGAGGCTGTGGGATGCTAGAAATCCTCATGAACAGTCTAAATGCTGCTGCCAAGCAGATGATCCAGAAATTGAATAAGGCACTGGGTTGCAGAAGGCTGGTTTATTAGTGTGAAATCCTGTGCTAGCCCTGGAAAGACATGATGTATCCTATGGAAAGGGCAGGTTTGGTAAGAGAAGAAACTATGGGCTTGTGTCAGTATTTGAGATTTATAAACAGAGATCTGGGAGAGAAAAAATGCTGTTTAAATGCAGTGAACTAGAACAGATTTCTGGAGAGAGAAAAAGAATAAGGGGAAAGGCTGAATTCTTTAATAGAACTACAATAACTTTGTAGTGAACAACTCGTCTCCACTTTCTTAAAAACACTATTTGCAAAGGTAAGTTTACATTCCTACACTGGAACATAGTGAACATAAAGTATTCCTAAGGTTACCTAGTGACCTGATAAAAAGTGAAAGTTATATTACGTTGGAAATTACAGATTTTCAAATTTGTTTTTAGGTTCTTTCAGCAAAACAAAAATTGTGGTGAGGGAACTTTGACTCATTTTATGGCAAACCATTTACTAGTCCATTAACATTAGCCTCTACATACCCCTGGTGCTTTGCAAGAGTTTTTGTCCCTTGATTTCCAGAACTAACCATGGTTGGAATCGATCGCCCAGTCACCTTCCAGAATGCCCTTGAATCTCATGGTAGTGAACAGCTGTGCTGCACCATAGGTAGTAACACCTCTGAGGAGACTAACTATAAAGCAGATCCCTTTTTTGTGATATTCTTTCTGTCTAGAAAAGCAAAATTTCACCTCCTGAGTGGCACAAAGAAGTACTGGAAGAAAGTGCCACCTTTTTTCTCCTAAATGATACAATAAATGAAATTACTTACTAAGTTTGAAAAATATTCATAAAAGATATTCCAAGTTCCTTCAAATTTCCTCAGTTGTGCACATTAGTACCAACACAGACCACAAGTCTTTTTTTCTTATTGGGAATATATTGTGCAGTTCCTCTCTGAAACTCTTAACCTTCTCTTCAATACAGTATCTACATATGTCTTTGCTGGTAGAGGCTTAAAACATTCGATTCTGTGCCCAAATAGATGCCAGGTCTTTAAAACCCAAAAAGTGAACATGGCCACATCAGAGCCAACTGTGCCCCACTGAAAGCCCATAACTGTCTGACTCCGTTGCCAATAAAATCTTATTCACAGGAATGTTCATGAGAAAGTGAACAGCAAGGTTCACTCAGCTCCACCTTTTAAATGAAGACTGACAGCAGATATGAAAATGGCTTTTGTTTTCTATTTCATTCCATATGGTTACAGAGTGGCTGCAGGATCAAGCTATTTGTATCTGAAAGGGAAAATTCTTTCTGTAGATAAAAAACATCCAAGCATTTGCAAAACTTGAATTTTAAGAGAAGTGAATAATTCTGATTTTACTACCTTTTTAGCTGCCCTGGGAATATATACCATCCTGCAATAATAAGTTCCATTTCTGGAGTCTTTTTTTTTTGTTTTGAAAAGCAGATGCAGAAGTTTAACCTATATACTTTCCAGATAAGAGAAGGAAGCATGCCTTTATGCGCACAATTATAACATTCTTACAACAATTTGCATATGGACTCTTTGCTTGCATAATTACATAGCTGTATCGTCACTGGTATATTTTGATGTTGAACGTGCAATACTTATTTACCACTCAAGTGTGTTTATCTTTGAACTATATAATTATTTTCAAGCTCATCCTAATTGAAATCTCATAAATATGACTGTCAGAAAATGTATTGTTTTAAATCAACTGCTACACTCTAAAGGAAACTGCAGTTGGCTCTGGAATGAGACTCTTGGTTCTGATGAAATAATGAAGAAAATTTTATCTAAATTCAACTGGATTAAGATAAAGATATATCAGTAAATTGAATGCAATATCCAAAACTGAATCCCTGACGGGAATGTTTATGCAATCTTATTAAGTTTGCTGTTCAATGGAAAGGAAAAGATATTCACAATTTAGCATGAATGGGGAAGAGCCCTTTACCTCAAAGTAACCCTCTGCCCAGTTTGTGCTCGTAGCTGACAAATTCTTCCTCCACTTTATCTCCTCCCCTGCTCACCTTTCTCTCTTCCCCCACTGCTTCTCCACCTGGGGACCAGAAGGAGCTTCCATATTCTCCTCTCTTCCCTGAAGTCTGGTCTTGAGGCTTTTTGTGATGGGGGCATTAGAGGGAGAAGTGTGGGTAGTGAAGGGTGGCGGGAAGCTGTCAACCATGGTCATGATATTGAGGGCCTTGGGCATCCCACAGTCATCCAGGACTATAAGACGTGGACCCAGATGGAGTGAATCTCCTCCCTGTCTTTGGGGAATGCACAGAGAGGTTCTGTGGGCCTGCTCAGGGTGACACATGGAGAGGCTGGGATGTTCTTGGGTTATCCCATGAATTGATGCGTCTCTTTCTGTACAGAGAGGCAGGAAAGGAGTGAGGAATATGTAAGATGAAAGGAGGGGTGTTGGGAGGCATGCTACTGTGGCAGGACCCGGGATGAGAAAACAGACCTGGAGTTCATATTGGATGGTGACTTTCATGGCCAAAATGTTAGCTGTTAAGAGCTGGCTGCAGCACAACATCATACTGATGGAGCTAGCAGTGAGTGGTGCAGAAGGGAAACCGAGGCAGGATCAGAGGTCAGCGCCAGCTCTAGGAGGACCTTTCTGTTCTCACCCTCAGTCAGCCAGAACTGACTCCATCATGTGAAAATGTGGAAGAATGGTATCTGTTCATCTATCACATGGCCAGGATCCAGCCCAGCTAGGCTTCTGGGTGGCTGCAAGCAGCATACCAGCAAGGCAGCAGCAGCCCTTTGGAAAAGGCAGATATCCCCATCTCTGTAGTTTCTGAGTCTAGACCCACACCAGCCTCATTCCTCTGGCTAAGTGTGGACCTCAGAGGAGTTTCATGCAGCTTTCCCTGGAGAAGTTCCGCCAGCTGGTTCCAGCACTCCACAAGCAGATAATGATGTCTGGAAAGAGCACCGTTATCTCTTGCACTGTCTGGAGGCTAGGGCTTCCTTCCTGTCTGGCTCTGCTCCTCCAAACTGTGCTCAGCATAGACACAACCACCACCGGCAGGACAGGAGCTCATCTCCACCTAGCAAACCTTTTACTCAAAACTACTATCATGTCTGCTTTCTTCACTTTTTCTCTTCTTTTAAAAAGGCAAAGCAGCATAAATTTACCCTTGTAATATGCATCAAATGAAGACCATCTGCATTACAATGCGCCCCCTTTACATGTGAGGTGGAAATAGTTTTGACGTGAGGTAAAATGATACCCATGGGAGAAGGGGATCAACAACCCCCCCAATCCCCGACCCCAGCTCTTCCCACAAAAGCACAGGCTCCAGAGCTGAGGGCTGGTCCATGTGGACGCTACATACTTGTGCTCCAAGGACAGCAAGAGGACATGTGCATTGGTAAGCGAGCATATATATGTTGTGTCCAAAAATGGCTTCAGTTGGTGTGGTGCAGAAAACCTGGAGTGAAAGGTACTGCCGTCCAGGACCTGCTTGTTTCTGTCTCTCTCTCCTGGTGAAGGGATTGAGGGTGCCTCTCTCTTCTTTCTTTGCTGACACCATATAAGCTTTTGAGAACATATGCCTTGGAGGTGTCTTGCAAGGGCTGATACAAGCTTCAATTGAGGAAAGTATTTTCAGCACTCAGTTTCCCAAACACTGGTTTCCTGGCCTTTTTGTATTGCCTGAGGCATCCTGCAAGGCTGTCTCAGGTCCATGTGGGATGTGTGCAGCCAAAGTGCAGCTCCCTTGACCATCTGCAGCTATGACACCTGCACTGGGAGCCTCCAGCAAAGAGCCTGAGCACAAAGCCTCAGGTAATTTGTTTTGTATGACTTCAAAAAGGAGATGCCTGACCAGCTCCGTGTCACCCATTACCCTATGCAAACACTGCTGAGAAAAAAAAACATCTTGAGAGGTACCCAGCGATCCATAGACTCCTTTTTCTGCCATTCACCCAGGATGTTGGCAAGCTTCAGACTGCAAGGAAATCCTGTCTGAAACTGAAGTCAGTAGGTTAGCCATGGGCTCCAGTGGAACCAAGATCTCACCAAAACAGTGAATGTGGCTTCTCATGGTTTGCATTACACATAGCATATGGGAGATGAGCAGCAAAGAATATGCAGATTTGAGTCATATATGGCATAGAATACTCACCACCAAATACAATTGTCTGCTCAGACGGCATTGTCACCTCCACAGTTTGTTGATCCTCACAGCCACTGTCAGTATCCCTTCCTTTCCATTATAACTTTCTAAGTTACTTTATTCACTTAACGGTATTCCATATGGAAACCTCCCTAATCTGTTTCAGGTGGTCAATGGGTACCAGCATCCTCTCCCATCACTCAGTTATGCTAGTTCCTGAGGATTACAAATGAGGGCCATCTGTAGTCCCTACTATTTGTGGAGATGAAAAGGAGCTTAATGTACTTTGGCAGAGTAATAGGGAAACATCAATCACAGGGTGACATGTTAGTTCATATGCACCAATAGGCTCATGTTTGTAGCTGGACACATTAAGTGGATATGTTTCTTTAAAGACAAGTCCATCACTTACAGGCTGGCATTCAGAGCTCTAGCATATAGGACACTTTTAAGAGATACTTGATAAAGAGCTTGAAAATGTGAGTAGTGACATGAAGCTAAACTCTGGCTCATTTTCTTCAGATTCCCTATTAATATAAGCCTCATAAAGTTGAAATTAGGGTCACTTGGACAGTTATTTTAGCTAAAACAGATGGAGTTGTGGTGGCTGCTCCTAAAGAAGAAACTTTTACCATAAGTTACCACACACTGTCTCTGGGACAAATGTATTTTCCTGCACTAGATAATTTGGGATTGTGTGGTAATTACTGGACCAAGGTTGATTTTTTTAATGGCAACCATGTTAATAATTTCCATATAAAAGTACTCTGAAAGAGTTCACAGCAGTGAAGAATAAAAAATGTTTCACTCCCAAATGCCAGAATCAAACAGTTTATTAATTTATTACAAAAGCATAAAAATTGACCATTCATCTGAATTACTGTTTTCCCCATGTAACAAAATATTCTGCATGAAGAGGGATTACTAGACCCCCTGAACTTCCCTTGGAAGTAGAGCACAGCTGTGTGAACAATTCACAGTGAATAATTTATTGGATGAAATTCAGCACTTTTTTGACTTGTGAACTCTTCAGGACCAGTCCAGGACTTCCTTGTTATTGATTATTTTTTCACAATTTTCTTCCATAATTCCACCTTCAAACGGTTCATGAAAAAATTGTTATCATTACTTAAATTCAAAATTCATTTTGCATTAGGTCAGTACTGCAAGTTAGATGAGGCAACTTCTGTTGCTTGAATTGACAATCCGTAAAATTATAGATTAAGCCCGATTTTCAGCCATTGGGTTTGGAATTTCTAAAGAAGAAAAATACTTGATGTGTGTAGGAACCAACTAGCTGAGGAGCAAAGTTTTCACTACTTTTAGTTATGTTTATCAGTCTACTGGACAACCAGAGCCAGGTGTCCTCTCCAGCAGATGCAAAGAGGAGGCAGTGGGAAGTCCATTTCCCAAAGAGCTTATGGCTACAACCAGGACCACGGGTTAGGAGGTGAGGAGGGAATGATCACAGGAAACATCATGTTAGGCTGTTACGGTTTTGAAAGGTAGTAACATAAGAGGGTGGTAAGTTATGAAGAGAGAAAACTAAAGAGAAGAAAAGGTGTATGAGAGGCAGAGGCATGGGGTAAGAGGACCAGATGTGGAGCGAAGCTAAGGGAAAGAGGTCATGATGAAAAGGGAAGGATGATTTCTCTTCCCACCTAAGCATCAGTCATTACTGGCCAAATTCAAACATGCAATGGGAACTGCAACTTTAAAAGATGTTTTCATCTGGGGGTCAGGAAAGGGAAAACACATAGCTGCCAGAACTGCCAAGAACAATCTGGGCAGGTGCTATGGGAAGTGCCCCTCAGCTTTGTTATTGTATCTCAGGGATGCTTCAGAAAGTCCCAGTCTTCATTACTCTTGCAGTTCCTGCAGCAAAGCATGATATTTGTACTGAATGGTGCCAAGTTCTACAATGAGAAGAAGATGCAGATGGGTGCAGAGAATTCCAGATCACTTTGGTTTAACGGAAAAATGAAAGGAACTACATTTGTGGTTGAAACTCAGTCAGCTCTTGATCACCCGGGAGCAGTGCATCCAGGTTGTGAATTAACTGTGTCCTGATAAAGATATTCCCAGGAATCTTTCTCCTCCAACCCCTTGATGTTAATTCTTCATCATAACTTCATTTTTCAAAGCTTAATATACTAAAAATGTTCTTACAGTCCAATTTATATATGTTTTGTATTAGCCTATTGAGAGTAAGGCTGAGAACTGTCTGGACATAGAAAAATGCAAATTACTACAGTGGACAGTACCAGTGACTTTTTCTTCAGTGCATATGGAGGTAATGGCTAGATATAAACTGCAAATGGTTTCTATTAGCTGGTTGAAAAGCAGTACAAGCACTTATCAGCCTTCCAACGTGCCCAACTCTCAGTTAAGAAATCAGTTTTCATTGAGGCAGCGTCACAATGCTGTGACTTCTGAGCCCACCCTAGGAGGATGATGGGATGCACTTATAATTCATTTCTCTGTGGTTTTTTTCCAGAAATTCTTTTGCAATGGTCACATAGTAAAAAGCAGGCAACAATTAACCTGCATCTGTTAGAACCCAGGGAGGTGGTGCTGATGTTCTTTGAAGCTACCAAAGGCAAATAACTGTGGGGCAGATGTCACTAGCTGGGTGAGTGACAGTGATAGCAGTCATCATGTTGCTTTCACCAGAATGCTGAGTAAGGACAAGGGGCACAGCAGGAATAAAAAAAACATAAGCAGGGCCCTATCCTCATGTCCACACTCGTGTGGAACTTTGGTAAGAGCAGCATGGGATGTTCTACCAAAGGCCAGCCTAGCAGTCAGCAGTGGACAGCTAGTCAAAAAAAGCAGTCTTGGAAAAGGAGGTACATCTTTAACTAAAGGCTTTTTTTCAAGACCAATCCAAACTGGTTTGGATCAGCTGAATCACAACATTTAATATAAAGTGAATATGGATCTTAATAAGAAACCAGATAAGTGACATGGATACATTTTTCAGGTGCAGTAAAGTGAGGACAATCTATCAAAAAATGTCAAACCTGATAAAAGGAAGAAGCTGCTGTAGTTCTTGTTAACACAGGAAAATAACAAAATGTTACCAGTAGAACTCTTTTAATGACCAACATTCTGGACTTTAAAACCCAAATATTTTATAGTTTCTGGAGGAGATCTAGAACCTCTCTCTGAGCTGGGCTGAGATTTAATAATGGAGTTAATGCTGCGTATTTAGGCTGTCATGGGGCTGCAATGTCAGTCGTTAAATGGGTCTTCTCTTTCTGCTCCTTTGTTGGATTCCCTGTGCTGCACTGTGTGCCCTTGGAGCACAGTGCAGCTGCTGCAGTGAAAAACTTCTGTTTAGAAAAGGGACATTATTTGATTGCTGCACAAAACCAGGTCCATGCACAATATACTTTCCAACTAATTTATAAATTTTAAAAATGTGCACCTGTTCTGTCCCATCACTAGTTTTGCAGGACCGTCTTTCATTAGCATTGCAGGAATTAATGGTAAGATCCATTTGATTTGGCCTCGGAAGTAATGTTTTGAAACTTGCTTTCTGCTGAGCTCTTCCTCCTGCTCATCCTTGTGTGCTCATTGTGCTGGATGGGCTGGGAAGGAATGACGCTGCGACCCACAGGCTGCCAACTGCTCTTCCCACTCCCCGGCTTTCCCTTTGCTCTCACTCTGAAAGCAAGTGTTCAGTGTTGGGCTGATGCCCTTTCCATTATGCCAGGCTCTGTACTGGCCCCAGGAACTACATTATAAGACAGGAGAGTCTGCTGCCTTTTTTAGTTCTTCAATTCTGGTCAGTTCTCTAATGGGGAGACCCAGAAAATGGAATAAGATTTACAGAAGCTGGGATATCAGCCGTATTTTGTTCCAGAACAGGTCTAAGCAACACAACTGAATGACCATGCTTATGCTCCTAACATGTCTCAAATATTAACCTTAGTTCCACTGAGTTTTGAAGTGATGTGATTTACCTACCACGTGCTACAAGCTAAGGTCAGTTACCCACAGTTCAGTCTCTCCTGATATACCTGAACACTTACTTACAGTCTTTCAACCCAGTGGAACAGATTCAGTGCCAGATCCATCCACATTTTTTCTAGACAATCTGTCGTGACTGATGTATGACTTTGAGAAGGAAAGAGTAGAAACAAGAAAGAAAGGATAATGGTAAAATGCGAAAGGTGGCATAAGAAGGAAAGGAGTCCTTTCAGGAAACAAGAAAATATATTTAAAGCAGAAGGAAAATTTCACAAAAGGACAAATGTACATTAATGGATCATGAAAAATGCAGCCTGAAACAGGAAGAATAAAAATCAGAAGAGTAGAGAGATTAAGTTCTTGAGTAGACTTTTGTAGGAAAACCAAAAGCAAATAAGCTACTTCTGTTTTGATTTGGTTTCTTTTTCCCCCAAAAGGCCAAATCCAGACCTGAAAGCAGCAGAGGATGACAACTGCCCTGTGCCAGGCTCCCTGGGCTGCCCTGTGCTGGGGCACTGCAGGTGAGGCTGGGGCAGAGGAGATCCAGGTCTGGGGACGGCTGTCTCCCCATTAATGTCTGTCTGCCTCACGTGGCTGGTCCCAAGTGCAGCCAGAGGTTGCTGATTGTGGCCAGCAAATTATCAACCAAGGACAGGAGGTGGGCTGTGGCACTGTGTGGTGAATAAATTACATTGACAGAGATGTCGTCACTCTGTGTGCAGGGAGAAGCTTGTACCATCATGAAGTCATATCATGCACGACATCTCATTCGTGTGCAGAGGAACATGCAGGCTGGCAATGCTAATGTCAGCAGACAGACTGATCTCCCACACACCCTCTCAGTTTATTCACGCCTGAAGTGAAAGCCAAGCTTGGGAATAGCCTGCAAAGCCTCAGAAGTACATAAACACACCAAAGGCTTTAACACAAAGCATGTCACATCCCAACAGATGTTCCCCAGCAAGGTCCACAGGGAAGCACTGTAGGCTGGTATGGGTCCTGGTGATGCTTGCATGCAGGAGGAATTGAACATGAGTTTAATCCGTGCAAATTTCAGACTTCAACAGCAATTATTATTATTTGGTCCCCAGCTTTCAAAATATACAATACAATTACACAGACTTGTCATCTGTAATGTGATGTCTCTCCATTCTTGCCGTCAGCTTCTTAGCATGTGTCCCCTCCCTTCACAGCAAAAGCAGTGCTTAAAAATCCGAGGGAATAAATGATTTTAAGTGGGAGGCTGCTGAAATGACTTGGAATTTATTTCTCATTATTTTTTCTTAAGGAAAAAAAGAAGACGGTTTCCCCAGACACTGGGAAAAATCAGACTTGTCAGTTTGACTTCACTAAAGGGGAAAGACTCCAAAACTCCTTTAAGGATCAAATAGGGAACACTTGGAAAAGCAGAGCTTGATTAAAGACAGCTAACATCAATTCAGGGAAGGGAGATCATGCCTAACTAATTTGTCGGAATTCTTTGAGGAAATTACTGCCCTGGTAAGGAAGGGGAAAGGATATTATAGACTCCGTTTTTCAGAAAGCATTTGACAACATTCCCCAGTGTTGGTTAAAATGTCTAAGGTCTGAAGTCATGGAATAGAAGGACAATGAGCATATTGCACTGAAAACTGGCAAAAGAGAAGGAAAGAAAGGGTAACTATGAATGGGAGCCTTTCATTTTAAGGAGGGGGATGCAAGAAGGATCAGGGAAGAAATCACATTTTGAGTTTAAAAACAAGATTTCCTAAGGTTACTGAAGACACTCCTGAACCTTGGAAAACGCAATTAATAACGAGAAGCTGTGCAGACAGATGGAGAAATGAATGGTTTATGTTAATGCAGTATCTTGGAGAGCAGATTGAAAGGGGTAGACTTTCTTGACTGTTCTGTTAAAAACCATATCTGTCACAGTTTGAGTGATAATATGTGTTAAATTCTACAGATACGGAAAAGACACAGAATTTCACACTGTAGAATCTAAAAGTGGCCCACCTTTTCCTTCTTCATGTTAATGATTACTTTCATGCACTTAAGTTTTATTTTTTTCAGAGTGATCTTATCACATGCAGTTCACACAAGTATTATTACTTAGGGTCTTCTTGTAAGGCAATGACTTCAAGTTAGTGCTATCTCATTAAATATCACAGGAAAAACAGTTCTGCTTTGAGTCTTTGCTTTGGTCAAAAAACCAAAAAACAAACAACAACCCAGCTGCTCCTTCAGACTAAGGACTTGTCTATAGTCATGTACACTGAAGCATATGTTGAAACACATTTTAACCAGTAGACACAACAACGCTGTCTCACATAGTGTAAAGTAAGTCATAAAAGGCTACTGTCATTCCTGAATTAGAGTAAATGTCTATGAAGAGCACTGAGGCACTGACCAGGGAATAGGCTTCAGCTGGTGTGTTCATGTAGCTGCCTCTGGGCCATCAAATACCATGTTTCCACACCTTGAATACTGTGTTTTGCACCTGGAATATTGTGTTCCACATCTCAAATACTGTGTACTGTGTTCAGTTCTAGGCCCCTCACTACAAGAAGGATGTTGACACTCTGGAGCAAGTCCAGAGGAGAGCAACAAAGCTGGTGAAGGAGCTGGAGAAAAAGTCTTATGAGGAGCAGCTGAGGGAGCTGGAGTTGTTTAACCTTGAAAAGAGGAGGCTGAACGGAGACTTTATTACTCTCTACAACTACCTGAAAGGAGGGAGCTTGCCTGTTCTCCCATGTGACAGGGGACCTGATAAGGGCGAATGGCCTCAAGCTGCACCAGGGAAGGTTCAGGCTTGACATCAGAAAAAATTTTTTCACAGACAGGGTCATTGGACACTGGCAGAGGCTGCCCAGGGAGGTGGTTGAGTCACCATCCCTGGAGGTATTTTAAAGATGTGTGGATGAGGTGCTCAGGGACATGGTTTAGTGTTTGATAGAAATGGTTGGACTCAATGCTCCTAGAAATCTTTTCCAACCTAGTGATTCTATGATCAGCATTTACCAGCTGAGGGCATCCATACTGGTCAAGCTCAGGCTGCCTACACACCCTGTTTGCCCTCGTAGCCAGCAATGTCTCAAGGAGAGTCCTGCAGGCTTGACACTTTTGCAAGAGATGACCAGAAACAAATAGCTCTTCTTGGTGCACTTCAGCCCCGGCCAACAGCTGGCAGCCCTGCCCTTGGCTCTGTGCACGGTGAACCACAGGCACTAAGGCTTGCACAGCAACTTCCTTCCCTGTAAGTTTACTCTGAAGTGGGCACACAGTTCATGCTGTGGCTATGATCTTCTCCAGGGGAGAGGGAAAGCAGCAGCACAAGGGCTCCTGTGTCTTAATCAACTCTACAGTTCCTTAGGGAATGCCTGCTAGGTTCCTTAAAATCTTTGTTCCCACCTTTCGAGGACGGCTTACCCCATCTGATGCTTTGCCCAAAGTAAATACAAGCTGATAGTTACGTTTAGCTCTCAGGTATGGTCTCTTGAATGTGTTTTCCACAGACCATTTGAAATCCATTCTTTCACACAAAGCCACCTTTGCTGATAGAATATTGTAGGCAGGAGCACTTCAGTCTCCTAATTACATCATGCTTGGAAAAGAAACAATAACTTAAATGCTGTGATTACAAGACTGCTTCTGATAAGCTTTAACTCACATGGGAAAAGATACCACCTTCTAGCAGTGAGAGTGTTAAGCTAGGAAGCTTTGTCATTCACAGAGAATTTATTTCAGTAATAGGATTTTATAAGCCTTTATAATCTTATACAATATATATGATATGTCTTATAATCTAAGCAAGTTAATTTAATATGTGCCCTTGGAACCAGCATGTCTTTGTTTCTTCTCTTTCCACTTTGAAGTATTAAATAATGCTAATTAATTTTGCTTTGGTTTGCATTTTTTTATGTCCCTAACTGACCAGAAGGAGACAGGATGCACAGCAAATGGCATCATACTGGAAAAATGCATAATTTCATCTGCACGTCCTACTGCTTATCTTCTTGGGTAGGTGGTCTTCTTCCTTTTATCCACTGCCTTTTCTTGACTGTGTCTCTCTAGGGATATTTATATTTATTCTGTCTAGGTTGTAATTCACCGGGGAAAGAAGTATTTCCCTGCTCTCCCTTTCCCTTTGCTCTCTGGCTCCATTTCTCACTTGTTTGAAGCACTGAACACCTTGACTCCTGGGTCTCACTGTAGTTGCTGGTGGTGACTTGTAGTACATATGCCTTTTCTTCATTTACTCATTTTCAGAAATATTCCATCTCTTCTTCCCTCTGATTTGAAGCATTGTTAACTTCCATAGGCTTCAAGCTAGCCCTTCTACCTACATACTGAAAAAATTTTTCTTTGTTACTCAGAGTAGAAAAAGCAGCAGTCAGAGATGTGACCCTTTTGGACACTAAAATGCATCTTTTTTTGCAATACAGTGGATCTCTCAACATTAGTTCCCTTATAAACCAAAAAAATGTATGTCATGCAGGAAACAAATTACTACAAACAATTCAGTAATACCTGCAAGCAGAAACAGAAGATATATATTTTATTTTAACACTTTTTGCTCATAGGACAAAGGCTGGACTAGGGAAATTCTGACCATTAAGCTTGTAACCTTTGGTTCACCATCTTGCCTCAGTCTTTGCTCTCTGTATTAATTTTCTTCCAATGCTTTTTTGGCAGCCTTTCCAGTATTCTGCCCTCAGATGATACTGCAACTCCTAGCATCTTATGGGGAGGAGGAAAACCTTTTCAAAGACAACACTAATCTACTTTAAGCAGATCTCCCTAAACTATTCCTTATTAATTTCTACTTTGTCAAAAGGTCTCTTCTCCATGTCCTTGGGCTGATTATTAATAGACACGATAACAAGTTTATAATCCCACTTTCATTATTTTTTCTTTTCAGGCAAGGGAAGGGGAAAGGGTTGTGTATTTTTGAACATTAACTGTTGCTCCTCCTGTTATCAGGTTAATTGGGTTGTGGTAATGTCTGACTGGATATCCTTCCCAGAGGTGATTTAAAAATGGCAAATATAATTTTTTTTTTTTTACTTAATGCTGGAATGTCAGCCTTCTCATATAAATTATGGCAATTGGTCTTGTCTCAGTGACATAGGTATTTCTTTAACATGTATTCTTGGATAAATACTTACTCAGCTATCAAGAACAAGGATTACATGATTTCACAACAACAAAGAAAATAATCTTACCAGCCTTATCATTCTGGCCCTGTAAAAGCACATTGGTAGCCAGCCAGGTTTAAAGATGTCACCATCATGCTTGCTACTTCCACTTAGCTTTGCAGAGCTCTGCCTGGCATCTTTTCAAAACAAATCTTGGAAAGCACACAGAGAAATGCTTTCTTTCTGGAGCCCTCTAGGTCCTCCTAACTATATAGTTACTGTCAATTGCAGCTAAAAGGGCTCTTGTTCTTTTTTCCCAATTTTCTCCCCCTAGGTACCAGTTTTCCCAGCCCAGAATGGCCTGTTTCTGCCTGTCCTAGCCCCAGCTGTGGGATGCAGTGTGGGAAAGAGGCAGTTTTGGGATGGGGGCTGGCACGGGGTGGCAGCAAACACAGTTCCCACGGCTCAGGGTGCTCTGCAAGGGTTAGTATGCATGGTGTTGACAACCCATAAAACTCAAAGTCCTTGAGCTGAGCAAACTGATAAGCAGTTAACATGGCAAGACAAAATAAGAAAGAAAGAGCAGTGATTAAAGAGGTGAAAAGACTGGTTTTGTAAAGAGGGTGCCATAAAGAGGGATAGAGGTTTTGATGTGGGAGAGGTCATTTCTTGGATGTCTGGAAGGCTAATAGCAAAAGGACAGTCTCTTCTTTTGCAGCAGCAGCCTTGGAAGGAGTCTGGTACAGAGAGGACCTGATAGGCAGCAGGTAAGATCAGGCACCTTCACAGGCATTTATGGATAGTTGTTGGTTGAGCCCAGTGACACTTCAGCAATGCTCACACATGCATAGGGCAAGATCCAGTGCTCACCATGTCTGCAGCAGTTGGACAGCTGACATTTAAACACTAATTTGGGTAGGACTCCAAGCCACAGACTATGTCAGATTATGTGGGCATAAATATTCCAGTATTGTGTGTATGCTGGGGCAAATGGTCGATGCCTTGGTATACCTGCAATATTAGCAGCAAGCACAGAACAAATGGATGATGCTCTCTCATGCTTGCTAACTTGTTGCGACCTTGAGGTCTTTATTAAGACCCATGGGGTAATAGAAAAGGAATGCACTAGGTGGAAAACATGAAGATAAGGGGTACATCTGTGGAAAATAGGGGGTTGCACTCTATAACTGCACTTCAGGATTCTCATGGGTGGAAATTCACTGGGATAGCTGTTACTGGATACAGAGGCACTATATTCTCTAAATAAAGTTGATCTCAATTGTCACCCCCATTGACGAGGTCTGTGCCTTAATTGTTACAAGGTTGCATCTTCAGCAAAGAAGGTCCATGCTTCTTTCTTCAGGTTTGGCTATTTTATCCGTTCTGCACCACAGTAAGTCAACCAGGAGAAAAACATCGCAGTGAGGTAAAGGACATCACTCGTGTAGATTTTGCCGGGATGGGAGAAAGAGGTTGCTTTGTGTTGGGTCAGTCAGGACAGTTCTCAGCACTGCCAGAGCACCTCATAGTATGTCGGCTCTTGTGGACATGGCCCATTCACTATTTTGCCTGTGTTCAATAAACTTCTCTTAATACTGTCCTAATAAATTCAGTAACCTTTGGATGCAACATAATTTTAGATAGAGCATTCCTGTTCATCACAGAATCTGGGAGCTCTTTGTTATGATTTCAAAGAATCAAAGCCTCACAGTATTTCTCAATTATACCTGGAGGAATTATTCCCATTAGCCAAAGGAACAGAAAGATGGATGTTCCTTCCTCATGCTAGAGTCAGGATAATGGATGCAGTGACTCGGCAGCTGGGACTGCTACAAAAGTCTCCTTGTTCTGTCCACCAGCTCTTGAATGGCAACGGGCCGGGGTAGTAGCCACCCTCTGATGCACCCTGAGAGATGCAGAGCATACTTCAAGAGCACCAGCCGAAGCCTGGAGAAGGGATCTGGAGAGAAATAGGGCCGACTAACAAAATGGTAGGAGCTGCTGCGTTTTGTGATTTGTTTTAAATAAAGAATCCATTTTAACCCTACTGGCCTCTTGCCTGCTTGCTTCATTCAAAATAAAACACACTCTCCAGAAAATGGTTCTACATAGCCCGGCCAAGTTTCTGGTAGAGCGCAGACCCCAGACATCCATAATTCATGAGCAAGGAAGGGTGTGGGTATTTTGTGGGAACTGGACCATCCATGAACTAGATCATTTTCATTTGCAGATTATGTTGTGTAAACAATATACTTTTGGGATTCAGAGGAACACAACTGTGCATCTAGGAAAGTTAAACTGTTGATTTGTATGCTGGAAAGAAATTAAATTAACTTGAAGCCTGCAAATTAACAATAAAATATTAAATGAAGAAGTATGCTGTCCTAAGGATCCTAAGGACAGTGAGAGGAGATGATATCTCCTGAACCATGGGAGATGACATATCCTGCTCTGCAGAGAAGGCTAGCATCAAAGTGGGTTCTCATTCTCCAGACATAACCCTGGACAGTGCAGGGTATGTGTTGAGGTGCACTCATGGCCACAAGGTTCCTCCTTCCTACAGCAAGGGATTTATTCTTTACTAATGGTGTTGGAGAACCTCTTTGGTAGTAGGACATAGGGAAGTAGTAAAACCTACCAGCCCAAAGAGAAATGAAGTGCTAAGAAAAATAATTTATAACAGCACCCTCCTAGGGTCAGTATTTTTAGAGATAGATATGCAAGAAAAGAATTAAACAAGGACAAACAAAGCCATGTATGAAAGAAGGATTACTTATACAACAGGCATTAGGAGCTCTGTGGCAGGGAGTTAAGGAGATTACAAGCACATGAGAAGACTAACTTTAGTCCTGAAAGAGACGACAGCCATTTATTCAAAAGGAATAAGAAAATAAATTTCAGCTCTCTCCAGGCTGAAGCCATTGTAGCAAACTCCTGGGTAACAGAGACAAATTGAAACAGAAAAGAGCAAGGGAAAAAAACCCCTAAACTTACACAGACACGCATATGGAATAGGGGTAGAAGTGGTGATTTATATCATGCTTGATGCCTGTGGTGCCTTATTACATGCTGGATAATGGGGAAGTGAGGAGAGAGAGAAGTGAGGTGCCCAATTCATTGGCCCAGCTGCGGGGAAAGGACTGTTCCCACCTGAGGGAACAGGAAATTCATTAAGACTGCACTGGGGATCATTCAGCTGGTCCTTTTGGTACTTAAACTGCTTCTAGGCTGGACATTAAAAATTAGATGGAAAAGACAAATCTCAAGTTTTCAGGTGGTAGACAAGAAGCATCCGAATTTTCACAAGATAGGGATAGGCTATACCTGGAAATGTGTATGGCGGCACCAACACCAAATATGCTTGCACAAATGAGGGAATTGTATGGAGTGACTTATTTTGCATTCAGAAATGTGAAATTTCCAGCTTGTCTCAATGAGAGTATGCTCTGTAAGTGTATTGCATACGTCTGGGACCAAGAGCTGTACACAGTACAGTGTATGAGGTCAGAAGTAGAAAGTTGGCTCTCAACCCTTGTGGCTTGGCCTGACCTAGAGCTGACTTGGCCCTCATGAAACTCAGGATGTTGTGAGCATCCCGGCCCCCCACCGACACTTGATAATTTGTGCTCTGTGCAGGTGGGGGTGGTGAGGCAGGGAGTGGAGGCTTGGCCACAAGTACACATAGGAGGGAGCCAGGATGCCTGGATCTGACAGCTTGCTTCAAAAATTCAGTTCAGTCCCAGCTTCTCCAGCTCTCACTTTTATAGCTCAAATCTCCAAAGTCCCTGCTCCATATTTACATCTTCTTGGCAAAATCATGATCAAATTAGTGGAAGTTTTGACTGAGGTGAAGGAAATTTATACCCTGTTCCTTGGCCACTTGAGAATATGTATGTGCTGGTGTGAGGCAAAGGAGGAGTTCGGATGGGGGAAAAGGGGACAAAAGGATCATTCAGGGTTACTCCCAGTTCTGATCTAATATTCCCAGTGGTACAAGGACCAATCTTAGCTAGCAGCCTCCACACCACTGCAAGCACAGCTCTGCAGACTGTCCTATGACTAGTAGACTGGGAGGCTTGGCCAGTAGGATGGATGTGCATTTGGTGCTGAGATCTACCCATCCAGCACTGGATGCCTACATCACCACTCAGACAAGGTGGGTTTGGAGGCAGCTGCCTTCCCAAAGCCACTTTTCTACCTTCTCTGGTCCAATGGCACCTCATAGGTTTCTAAGCCTTCAAACAGCCAGGCTGCTGTGGAGTGGTCTATGACACCCTATGGCTGCTGGGGACAGACGAGCAGTCAGGCTGTACCCATTGGCCACCTCCAACACCTGGAGTAACTCTGGCAGTATCAACCATCCAGAGGTAATCCCAGCTTAAAAACCCTACAGTGGGCCCTGTGGCACAGTGGACGTGTCCCCTGTCACCTGAATTTGGAAGAAAAAGCAAACAAACTCTCCTTTGTCTAGTTTAATTATAAACCACATTTCCTCACATTGAGCATGATCAGTGAAACAAAGAGAAGGCACTTAAAAGCTGAAATGCTGCATGCAACTGAAACTTGTGGGTTTTTTCAGTGTGGGAGCCATGGGGTTCTAAGTAATGATGTGAGCAAAGCAAGTTCGTACACACTGCGTGACATTTCTAAAGGGGTTCACACATATGCTGGAAAATGTTTGGGGATCCACAGACTGCAATGAGCTAAATGAACTTTCAGCCTTTATTAGCATGAGGCTGGACTGCTTGGGGCCAGGTATAAGAAGTGCTTTGTGCACTGAGGCATGCTTGGGCCAGTGGATAGATCCTAACATTTGTAGTATCGTGGCAACGAGTGTATCACTTGCATCAACCTGTATGGCATTCTACTGGGTCCCAATACACAAACTTCACACAAATATTTCAACATGTTTGGAACCAAATTCTGGTCAATATATGAAGTCATTTCACCACAGCTTTTAGCCAGTAGGAAAATCTTTCCTACAAACTTATTTTTTGAGGTTAAAAATAGCATTTGTGTGTGTGTGTGTGTGTGTGTGTGTGTGTGTGCGCGCGCGCAAGGTTAGTAAAAACAGAAATGAGAAAGACAGAAGTAAGGGTATATGCTGCTGGCATTTTTCAGCGACCTGGAACTGGCTGCTTTTCCTGTTCTTTGGACAAACACCCTTTGTTTAGTGGGACTGGATCAGGGATGGAGAGCAGAGGGCTTGTCATATCAGCTCCAGAGCTGCAGCTTTCTTCTGTCAATCGGCATGAATCAGAAGCCCACATCCTGATTCACAGGGATGGCCCACATGGAGATGTACTCATAGAGTCCTTAAAGAGAAACCACAGTGAGGAAAGGTCTTCCAGGATGGTGGGGATGTTAGTGAAGGGGTGTCCCCGTGTGCAGTGGTTGCTTGGGCTTGCTGGGGTAGGACAAGCAGAAGTCTCTGCCTTGCCACTGCCTGCTTACATGTTGCCCCAGCACCTCATCCCTGCCGTCTGCAACCAGTATAGGACCATCATCCCACCAGGAGCAAATATCTGCATGTGGAAAAAGCACAGAGGCTGCTAGGCAACACATTTCATGAAAGATTACACTTTTTGGCAGTCCACTTTTTGATGTTGCACCTCCCCTGTGGCACTCTGCTTTCACTTACTGTGTACAATGTGTGATGTGGATTTCCATATAACATTGACACTCTTGGTTTTGCAGTTGGGCAGCAACAGATCATAGAATCATAGAATCACCAGATTGGAGGAGACCCACCAGATCATTAAGTCCAACCATTCCCATCAATCTCTAAACCATGCCCCTCAGTACCTCATCCACCTGCACCTTAAACACCTCCAGGGAAGGCGAGTCAACCACCTCCCTGGGCAGACCATTACATTGCCTAATGACCCTTTCCATGAAGAAGATTTTCCTTATGTCGAACCTGAACCTGCTGTCCTGCAGGTGTGCTCAAGCTCTTGCAGCATGCAAAACCTTTCTTAAAGACAAGATTGCCTTATGAGTGATGTCTTGAGCTCATCTGTAATTCTTCAGTCCTCAGTATGTGACTACTCTCTTTGCTCATGACTAAAATAGTACTGGGGCAATATCGCTGCTCTTATTCCTGCCTTTAATGTGATGGTTGTCTGTGCGTGTGATTGCATCCCAAAACATTTCTCTGATCTCAGAGGTCTGCAAATGCTTAAGCTAACAATGAAAATAAAAATTCTTCCTTATCAAAAGCTTGCCTTTCTCATGAACTGCACTGGTGTGTCACAGGGAAACATGGAAATCCTTGCTTTCTCTGGTTTCTGTCTGGTCTCCACCCCACTCCTTCTGCCAGCTCCCTTCTCCCTTGCTCTCCCCTTCCCCAGCTGCCTGTCCTCACTTCAGCCTCATGCCCCTACTCTGGCCTCATGCTTCCTTCTCAGGGAAGGAGGGATGAATGGGTAAAAAGATGTCCTGGCTTGTGCACCAAACCATTCCTTAGTCAGCCTCCACCTCACCACAACTCTGTTGGTCCTTGCACTTATGTACCACAGGTTTTCTTCAAACCCATGGGCAGTAGGACTGCCAAATTATGGCTTCAGGGGAAGGGGTGGATTGAAGGAGCAGTATCCCAGTGCTGTCCTCCTCTATCACCACCACTCTATAGCAAGTATCTTTACTCCTGAGAAGGTAAGAGACAATTAATGTTAAACTGTGGCTTTTCATTTGTCTTTCAAATTTCACTTTCTGACTGCCAAACCCTTGTGCACCACAGAAAGATGTAAAGAAAGAACCCATGACCCTGCCTATAAGACCTATTAAATGTACTTAGATTTCTAGGCTCCAACTCACGTGAGCAGTAGTTAAGATATGAGTGTGTAACCACAGTGCGTTTCAGAAGAGGTAGAGCTATGCTGGTGTACAAACGGTTAGAATATTCATTCATCCTATCAGATAATAGATGGATTTCTGTTGGCTTTCATCAGTAGTGGGTAAATGTGATGTTGAGGTGCAGATCTGTAATCTTTGACAAGAACTACAGTGCTAGTGGGAGAGCAAATTACTTCTTGAACGTGAAAGAGGCCACTGCATGATGTGAGAGGAACAACTTGCAACTCTCCTAAAGGGTTGTCAGGTGTGTGACTTTTAATTCTGCAGATTAAATGCAAGAGAAAGTGATGGGGTTCTTTTCAGGATAAAGTCAGGAGTATATGGGGAAAATTCACTTCAGGTCCTGTAAAAAGAGCTTTCACTCATCTTGCTCACCATGCTGGCCCATTGCTCCTAGGGTAAGGAAGTCAGAAGCCAAAGCAAATGTTGGAAGGACTGTGCTGTACCCCTCATCTTTGATAATGATGCTTCTTTGGAAATGAGAAGAAGCATTGTTATCAAAGATGAGGAAATGCGAAGAACATTATCTTTGATCATGTTAGTCCTAACCTACGGTGCATGGTTTGAGCGCTGCTTCTCTGTGCTGGCCCAGGACAAACCAGGCCAGCTACTTGTAGCAATACAGCAAAGATGAGATAAAAATGGCCATGGGCTGCCTAGGCCTGATATTATCCAGTAAAAAAATGACCCAAAGATGCCAAAACATTTTCATCTACCACAGCAGCCATAATCCTGGCTCTCCAGGGTCCCTCATTATCCTATACATGCCCCCATGTGCACCCACCTTCTCTTCTGCTTCACGCAGTATAAAGGGACCTGCCTTGGTTGGACTTGTTCCTTTGGATGTCCAAGTGTAAGAGTGTCTCTTTCTGCAGTCTATCAATTCTGAGATTCTTGGAGAGGAAAGATCAAATTAAAAATGGAAATTATATACTAACTAGAAACCTTTTATAGGTTTGTTCCAATTTTGTTCCAATAATATTGCAATAGAAGAGTCTTGTTAGCTACCTCTCCTTAGCTCCACTCACATGAACACCAAAAAGGTGGAAATAGACATTAAATTCCCCAACTGTTACAATAATTTCCCTGGTATCCAAAAGGCATAACAAGCAGGTAACATTTGAATGCACTTTAAACATCATGAGATCTATAAACATTTGGAAAGTGTCTTCATGAGGTATAAACTCAACTCCAGTTTTTCAAAGTGTCTTTGGAACTGAATTGCTCTGATTTCTGATGAATCTGGACTCAAAGATTTGGACATCTTTGAAATTAATACTTATGGCTCAGCTGTTCTTGTGCATACCCCATGTATCTCATAACTCAGACCTGCCCTGCTGTAACAAGAGAAACACTTGGATGTTTCATCTGCTGGATATTCTGAGTAGGTTGCAACTTCCTGCAGAGCAGCTGAAATAAGGAGCTCAGAAGAGAAAACTCTAGAGACTCTATCCTTCTCCTTTCTCAGCTCCTTTATGATTCCAGGGAACCTCCAGATTGGGGTAAAGCTTCTCTTTCAGCTAGGGAATGGGAGATTGGCATGGACCACCTCTGCCCAGACAAACTGAGGTACTGGATTTTGTCTCTCTTCCCCCAGCTCTTGGTGAAGCACTAACATACTAGCTTCCTTCCATCTTCCACCGAAAGGGTCACTGGGCACTGGAACAGGCTGCCCAGGGCAGTGGTTGAGTCACCTTCCCTGGAGGTGTTTAAGGGATGGGTGGACGAGGTGCTGAGGGACATAGTTTAGTATTCGATAGGAATGGTTTGAGTCGATGATAGGATGGGTCTTTTCCAACCTGGTGATTCTATGATTCTCCCCAGTGTATATTTTATGTGAGATTTACTATCTCTTTTTTTGTTATGCACTGAGGCTCCCTTTTCCTGCAGAATTTCTGAGGAAATTTGAGGTAACACTGGTGAATTCCTTTAGCACATTCTTCTTGTCCATGTGGAAGTCCTTGGTGTCTCAGGCAGGTCAAGGTTTCTGAGGTCTGCTTGATTCTAATGATCTACTTCTGGCTTTGTTAGAAAGCCTGAAGCTTCCTTCCCTCCCTTATGATGGAAACATGCATAGCTAATCTTTGGGGAAATTCCTATCACACTTCTTCAGTTCCCTGTGTTATTAAGTTGGTTTAGTCTCTCTGGTGGCAGACACCAAAACCTTAGTCTTCCTGTTGAGTCCATCTAGATTGCAACCATAGTGCTGCTAGTCTTTTGTTCTGCCAGTGTCTTTCCAATCCTCTCCAAACATTTCCTTTCTGCTGTAGACTGTCAGGAGAAGAGGAAATGTCCAACTACTTCTGCTCAGTCAAGGCTTTGAAGTCCATGGAAAGGCTGATGTTCATTCTTTATGGGGTTGAAGCTTGGCCTTAAAGGTTTGTATGGGCGCGTCTCCTGTTTACTGCAGGGAAAACCAGCTGACAGGCTGGTATTTTCCAGACTATGGAAACAATGCATTAGTACCACAGAACAAGGAAGCTTTGACATAGAGTACTTTCCTCAGGAAGGCAAAATATTTCATAGGGTGGCAGCAAAATGTAAGTGGGTGCATTTCTGTGTCCTTTTTGGGAAGCAGAGTCATGGTAAGAGTTCATTTACAAACACAACTCCTATGGACAAGGAGGAAAAACACAGCCAAAGCCTCATTTTGCGGAAACTGGCATTGCTGCACTGATGCCACCAAAACACAACCTGTGAAAGACCACATAGGTGCTGTAGATATGGCATACATCCCTTCTAAAGGGGAAGGACTATGTCTTCTTGGGGTCTGGTTCATATCTGGAATTTCCCACATGAAACAAATAACTCAGAGCTCATTATTTCTTTAATCAGACACTAAAGTCCTTGTTTATTTAAAGTTCTGCAGAGATAATAGGAACTAATCATCGTATGTTATACAAATAAATGCATTCCCCCCTTAATAGCAGGAGCAGACCTAAGCCAGTTGTTCTCCAATTGAACTCAGCTGGACTAAGATGAGTTTTCTGTACTTGTAGTAACTGTCATTCTATCACTGAAGGGATAATGGGAGGAGATAATCTGCTTTACAAGGCAATAATTGGGTTAACAAGGGGAGGAAGAGGTTTGAGTAATTTTTCTCAGTGCGTGTATGGATTCTTCCTGATGAAGATGATGGATTCTTCCTGATGAAGATGAGGGATACTTTCTGTTCTACAAGAAGAGAAACAAAAACATTTATATTATCAATAAAAACTATAGTGACTCCTTCCAATCAAACCCTGCTCTCAGATGCATCTCTTTGGGCTTAACCTGTACATATTCTTTAACAAAAATGAACAATCTGTCCAGCACCTCTCCCAGTTCCACCCCGTCCACATGGCTGGTTTAGCCAAATGTTACACAGAATAAACATGATCTTTTTTTTTTTTTTTCTTTTCCCTTTATCCTCCTGACTGTCTAAAGCCAAGATGAGCTGTCAGCCTCAGCACTGAGTGACCGGGCCACCCGTGATATATGGGAGAGTACTGAGTTGTTCAGGAAAAGCATTACAGCTTTTGAGGGAAGCAAGGAGAGTGTTAGATTGAATGGAGGCAACATATTTATAAATGAATATTGGAAAAAATTTACTGATTTGTTGCTTCAAAGATACATAGAAGGGAAACTCTGTTTATTGTAGAAGGAGAACTAGAGAGAGAGAGATATTCAAGTGCCCATAGGGAATGCTGTCCTCTTTACAAATACTGCCATTAATTGCAATACTACAGTGGTAGCACTTCAGGTGTAACCCTAGGAAAAAGAAATAAACATTTCTTAAAAGGAAGAAAGGTTTTCTGCCTCTGATCTGGATCAAAAGCAGAAACAGCTTAGGGTATAAAACTTAAGTCTTTGTGTTGGTAACCTGGGGAACCTGACTCCCTAATGTTTCATATACATCATGGGCAAGCCATGAGGAATATTGCCATTATCACTCGATGGAGCTAGAAGTATCTTCACTGACTTAAAAGATATAAAAGGCTTAAATATCTCAGGATATCTAATCCCTCAGATTTAAAGATAGACACAGTGAATATAGAAAACTGCAAACCTTTATGAGGAGAGGCAAACCTTTCATTGAAGAATTTATTTTGGTAGAACCAAATAATCATAACATTACCTGCATCATATGAAAAGTCTGCAAGTATAAGGAGACGTGCCACCAGTGTGGTTGAAGTAATTCATGAGCAATGAAGACCTCCTGGTTAGTTACTGGAAAGCAGTTTCTCTTGTTTCTTGGAAAGCAGTTGCAGTGAAATGCAAGAAATACTATTTGCAAGGATATATGACTGAGAATATGTCTTTATGCTTGTGACATAAGCTGAGCACTAACTTTATGTCAGCATAGCCTCAGTCATTCCTGCTTTGTTATTCCCTTTCTAGTACATTCACATATAAGAAAGAGAAGATAAAATGGAGAAAAGATGAAAGGCAGATGAAATAGTTACTATAAATGCATATAACATCTGAGAAAATTCAGCTACAGAAACGACTATAATGACATTAAACATGATTTTGCAACTATAAAAAGCTGTTGTGTTGTTTGTTTTTTCTCCAAAGAACTTGCTTGCATCTTCCAAAACGGCAAAGCAGCATTCCTAAACTTCATAAGCTGTGATGTAATATCATAGAATCATAGAATCATAGAACAACCAGGTTGGAAGAGACCCACCAGATCATTGAGTCCAACTGTTCCACAGAAGTGGCAAGACACCTACCCAAACACTCCAGGCCTAGTATTCAGTGGGAAAAATATTGACTTTTACACATTACCATCCACAACTGACTTAACTGGATGCCCTTTGTTGTCAATGAAGTGAGACTCTTCCACATCAGAATTTAATTCGTCATAAAGCACATATGTTACACAGATTGAATAACTCATACTCTACCCATTTCCTTCCACTGACTGTAAAGTGGATGTAGAGCTATGTCTACATCAGACATCATGGGAGCAGTAGGAGCAGGTCTGTAGTGTGAAGCAGCTGATGTGAAGAACCTGGCATCCACAATTGGGGCTTTTAGTTTGGACTTGCCTTAGTCTTCTCCTATGGCCTGAATGTCTGTTAACAGTAGGAGTACATTTGATGGTACTCTGGAAATCATTTCTTATCAACCAAAACGAATCCAGTATGTACAGTCTGAGAGGACTCCACAAAGCAAATGAAGTGTGAAAAATGGTGGCAATGAGGGGATTCACTACAGAATGGAAAGGAATAACTCTCTGCAGTCAACTCTCCATGATAAACTCTCTGCAATGGACAACTTTCCACAGGACAATTCTTTGCAGGACAGCTCTTCGTGGCTGACTCTGTGAGAACAACTCCACACAAGGAAGGTTAGAGTTTGTGGGTCCTCATGTAGAGTTGCCTCCACAGAGAGTCAGCTGTGTAGGCTGCAGAGTTGTCTCAGACCCCTTCAGAAGTAATATCCAGATCCAGCACAAAACACTAATATCTGTGTCCTCAGCTACCTACTAGTTAGTCCAGCAGTCAGCAATGCAGACTTTTACAGGTGATGTGAGTTTCATCCTAAACTAACACATTATAAAATATCTCAATAACCTCATCACAGAAACCAGTGAACAACTAGCAAACTGGTCTCCCTGTACAAGTTTCACCTGCAGGATCAAGAAGTTCCCTGCAGCTTTTCTGAAAAGCAGAACCTGACAATATCCTTTCAAAGGCAGTGCGCTTGCAACATTTTTTCTCGGAAGGAGTGTGTCATGACAAAAAAAGAACCTGTTCCAAAGCTTTGCATTGCCACCTACCCTTAATTTCATACAGATTAGTATGTAATCAGCTTGAACACCCTGATCCCACAAATGCAAGAGGGAATAGTAGCGACATGTGCCTTCATAAAGACCAGTAAATATCTTACACATCTAGTGGACTACCTAAAACTTGGATTTTTATAGCCAATTTGATGGACTTAAAGGACTTGAAATTAAAATAACAAGTAAAATAAGTGTGTGTTCTGAATATCAGTGAGGTTAGTGCTACGTACAGGGGAAAGTGAGTCCATTTACAGTTCGGATCCTAGGTAAATTTTGGGATATATGGTTCCTTTTATGTCAATCCCTTGCATCCATTCTCGACATAGAATCATAGAATCATAGAATCACCAGGTTGGGAGAGACCCATCAGATCATTGAGTCCAACCATTCCTATCAAACACTAAACCATGTCCCTCAGGACCTTGTCTACCCGTGCCTTAAACACCTCCAGGGAAGGTGAATCAACCACCTCCCTGGGCAGCCTATTCCAATGCCCAATGATCCTTTCTGTGGAAAAACGTCCTCCTAATCTCTAGCCTAAATCTCCCCTGGTGGAGCTTGAGACCATTCCCTCTTGTCCTATCCCCTGTCACTTGGGAGAAGAGGCCAGCTCCTTCCTCTCCACAACTTCCTTTCAGGTAGTTGTAGAGAGCAATGAGGTCTCCTCTCAGCCTCCTCTTCTCTTGGCTAAACAACCCCAACTCTCTCAGCCGTTCCTCATAGGGCCTATTCTCCAGCCCCTTCACCAGCCTCGTTGCTCTTCTCTGGACTCACTCCAGAGCCTCAACATCCTTCTTGTGGTGAGGGGCCCAGAAATGAACACAGGATTCAAGGAGCAGTCTCACCAGTGCAGAGTACAGAGGGAGAATAACCTCCCTGGACCTGCGGTCACACCATTTCTGATACAAGCCAGGATGCCATTGGCCTTCTTGGCCACCTGGGCACACTGCTGGCTCATGTTCAGTGGGCTGAACAACACCACCAGGTCCCTCTCCTCCAGGTAGCTTTCTAGACAGACTTCTCCCGGTCTGCAGCTCTGCATAGGGTTGTTGTGACCCAAGTGCAGGACCCGGCATTTGGCTGTGTTAAACCTCATGCCATTGGTCTCTGCCCAGCAGTCCAGCCTGTTCAGATCCCTTTGCAGAGCCTCCTTACCCTCCAGCAGATCGACACTTCCACCCAGCTTAATGTCATCTGCAAACTTGCTAAGGGTACCCTCAATGCCTTCATCCAGGTTGTTGATGAAGATATTGAACAGGGCTAGACCCAGCACTGAGCCCTGGGGAACCCCACTTGTAACTGGTCTCCAGCTGTTACATGTTACATGTCAATGTTATATGTTTGCATCTCCAGTTTAAAACTATTGTCGAATTGCCTATGGCATATGCGTGGAGTGTCACAATACTCGGACAGCTGTGCTTTTTTTCTTTCAATGGGACACAATCTGCATGTAAGCTATATGGTCTGTCCATGCCATTATATACTGTCTATGCTGTATATGTATGGATGGAGTACACCACCACCTCACCATCCAGTAACAGCCTATCACACAATTACTGCCTGATTCTTATTGCATCATTATAGCAAACCTTTCAATAAAGATCTTTTCTCACTACATTTTGCTGTTGCAAAGCTAGTCCCTAAAATTTGACACAGATGTGCAGATGTGACCGTTTCGGTTTGGCTGCCACAATTTCTCCCTCTTTTCCAGCCAGATGGTATGACTACTCTTAATATATGCTATGTTTCTCCTAGCTCTTTGCTTTTGTTATTTCTTGAGCATCACCACTTCCGTACGGAGGCAATGTGTCTGTATCCTTTGCATAGAGTACTAGTGGGTCACCACCCATGGAATGACAGAGATCTTCTTCATAAAAAGGTCTGTGGAAATCATGCTGAGAGAACTTGTGTTTCTAAGGTGCTCTCAGTTGCCACCATAGCTGGGCTGGCATAAGGGGATTAGCTATTTGAAGAATACAGTTGGCTTCTTATTTGACTTGCGATCATTTAGAAGTGGGTAGACATACTTCTAACTGGAAATATTTTCAGCATCTCCCAAAATATTTCATGAGAAGCTGTTCATTGAGGAACCTGAGACAGGTGCAGATGTGTGCTGTGCAGGGATGCATCACTGGTGATGCTCCTGCTTGCCAAGGTGACATCCAGCAGACAACTCTTTGCCTATTTAAACTCTTTTCCTTTAAATGACAGTCCTAAGTGTGGCCTGTTTTATAGGAGCACAGGAGTTTTTTCAGGAGTGCAGCCTCCCCAGACACAAAGCTTCCCTGTTGCTTTCACAGGAGGAGGACTGTGAAAAAAATCAGATACTGAGGAACTTCAGCAAATTCTCTTTCCTTTGGAGCCTCTCTCTGCTTGCAGGGTTTTTTGACAGTGTCCAGGTACTCCCTATGTCTCTTGGTCACCCTCTGGAGAAATACTGAGTGCCTACTATTTCCATTAACTTCAGAGGGTGCTACAGGTACTCAATACCTCTCTGCAGTGATTCATGGACATCCATGGGTGCTGTGGGCACTTAGCACCTAGCACCTCATGCACAGGGGATCAGGCTCTGAGAATGGTTCTGCGAAAGTCCATGACAAGCAGTAGGACACGTGTACTTCTGTGAAAGAGACTAAAATTGTGCTTTTCAAAAAAAATACATATGCAACTGACCCTCCAGGGATGTTGAAGTATTAAGGAGCTTGTAGCAGTTTCTTGAAATTCACACCATCTTGTTGACGTAAAACAGGTCCCCTGCATATGAATTTTAAGAGACCTGATTGTGCTCTTCAGAAGGAAAAAACATACAATACCATAAGTAAACATATAAATCCATTTGAGAACCTAGAGTTTAAGGATTAGCTTCATAAAGCTTTATGTCTCATATATGGAAAGTGCCAGAAGTTGCTCTTAATGACTTTGGAAAAGGTATTCACTTTTCTGTAGTCCTAACTCTTTCCCCTTGTTAGTAAATGGTTTCATTCTACACTTGAAAAGTTCACAAGCCAAAAAAAGAGGGGGGAAAAAGGTGAGTGGAATTTAAAAAAAAAAAAAAAATAAAGATCATTTTTGGTTCAAGTGCTCAGTCTAAGCTATATTTATTCAGTTGACATTTTTTCCAAAAAGACCAATGAGTAAATTAATGTGCACATGGGCAGGTCTGAATTATACCCTGGCCATTTATAGTATGCAAGGTTTTATGTGACTTTTTACTCTCTTGTTCAATAAAACAATAAGTAGTTATGCAGCAGCCAGAGAAGCCAGTGATTTCATTTACTTCCATGGGATGCCAAGAACCTTCTTAAGGAAATACACTTACCAATACGTAATGAAAACCTTTTATACTTTCTGCGGTGCTTCAAGGATTAATAGAATTTCCAAAGACAAGAGATGAATGGGATACAGTAGCAAGTGCCATAGAGTCCAGGTTTTGCCTGGAGGTGACGGCATGTAATTTAGCCTTCTCTGAAGCTTGACATCAAGCGCGCCTTGCTCACACTGTGGCAAAGATAATCAAGTATCACTTGCTGTGACATATTTCATCCTACACAGACTGTTCGATTCTGCTCCTTCAGCTCATTTTGTTACTGTTGTAGGAACCATAAAGTAAAAACCTCTAAATCAACTCTGATATGTTCAGCAGTATGCTCTGTGCCTGCTTGTCTTTCTTTCTGACAGACACAAAGTTTACCTTTGGGAGGGGGTTAACAAGTGGAAAAGAGGCAGTTATGTTCTGGGCTGAACTCAAATGCATCTCTAGACTATTAAATATTACTTTTCTTCATCTACAAAAGAAAGAAGAATTCAGTCTCACTGATGGGTGGTCAGGAAAACAAGCAGACTGGTGAGAATTGCTTGAGAGGAAGTGCTAGAGAGTTGTGCCACTGGATAAATACACGCTGAATGCACTTGCAGTATAGTGTACCCTGCAGCAGTGTACAAGAAACAGAAAAGTTAGAAACGAATGCTGCATAGGCAGCCAGTGAACAGCAAACATACCAAGAAAAACTAAACAGACTGAGAATTTTCAACTAGAAAAAGATACAACTGAAGGCAGGTATGACAGACCAAGAAAAACAAAAACAGGGGGAGTCAGGAAATTATCATTTGTTTCTCCCCATGAATCAAAACCAAGAAACCTTCAAAGAATTGACTGGACAAAATAACATTTAAACCAAACAAATCTCTCCATACAAATGTATAATTGTGCATTTTGCTGCCACAAGGATGTTGTGGTGACTGAACATATACATGGGTTAAAACCAAGATTAGAATGAATCTATGGAAATTTACTGATGGCTACTCCACAATGACTGCCCAGATGGACATTTGAGTTCAGGTTGGATAAGGCTCTGAGCAACCTGAACTAGCTGAAGATGTCCCTGCTCACTGCAGCAGGGTTAGACTGAATGATCTGTAAAAGCTACTCCCAACTAAACCATTCTGTGATTCTATTAAACCTGCAGATAAAGACATCCTTCAGCCACTGCCTGGCATTATACTGCTCACCCTGAAGAGTATGAAAAGCAAATAGATTGCTGTCCATAGCAATCAGAAGTCAAAAAGTCCCCACCCACTTGTCTCCTGTGCGTGTATGTGGGAAACACTTGCTTTTACTCATGTGGCTTCTCTGAAACTGATAAAGTATGTGGGTACGAAAGCCAGAGCTGAGGGATTCCTGGCTTTTAGTCCTGAATACAGGACAGGATGGCTTTCCAGTCTCCTGCTTGCTTTCTTTTAGAAGTGCTGATTCCTTAGGGAATGAACCCAGATTTAGGAATTCATTAATATTTTTGGACTCCACATATTTCCAAATGGAGCTGGAAAATAAACCAACCTTCAGGTGACAAATCAAAGATTGACTTAAATAAGAAAACAAAAAAAAAAATGTCTCCTCCAATCATACATGCAAGCAGTAACTTATGGCACATTAAATTATAGATGTCAGAAAGTACCTGTTCCAATCCAAGAGTGCTGTGACTCCCCTGGAGAGCTGAGCGATAGATCTGTATCTTTTGCAAGAGGTGAAGAATTGTCATGCCCCAGAGATTAACTGGGGCTCTGCTCTCGTGAAAGTCAAACAGAGAGCCAGTGACCCTGGAAAAAGTCTCATACTGTTCATTAACAAACAGCCAGTAACATACCTGTAAGACCTGTTTAATGCTTACTGATAAAGGCTAATATATATGGCTGGCGAATTCTCTGAAAGGAATCCAGACCCTGAATGGACTGTTTCCTGTAGAGACAGTCTGACTGGGATTTTCATTCATAGACCTTTGAGGCTATTCCAATACGTCTGACAGTGCTATACACACCAGAGCCTCATTCTTCCCTCTCCTGCACCATGTATATCAGAAGTAACTTCCAGCCACACATAATTCTCACCAAGGAAGTGTTGATACGTTGGTATGAAAAAAATTCTGTTTGGTCAAAAGGAAGTCTTTATTTTTCTCAGAGTTTTCACCTGTTTCACATTACTTTTAATGGAAAATGTGTTTGTTTAAAAATGTTTCTGCTTTTTATGCTTATGGTAAAATATTTGAAATCAGAATTTTGTTTCTGTGCCAAAAAAAATTTAAAAATCTGTTTAAGAAAATGAACAATGTTCAGGCATCTTACTCAAACTTTTGGCAAGGAATCTTGAAATCAATGAAAAATGTTAAATGATTTTCTTATTGTTTTGATTGATATCTCATCAAGTCTGTAAGCTTGGTGACATCAAAAAAAGTTTTAGTGGTACTATGCAAATAGAATTGCTGCTTACCCATTTACCTTTGGATTTGTACTCAACTTGCCTCTCATATCAGAACATCATAGAAGCCTCCATTTTCCCCATTAGTGACTCAGGAATACCACAGAGGATGGGAGAGACAAATAGGCTCACAGCATTAGAGGTTGCTATTCTCCAAGAGAAGCAATGTTAAGTCTATTTTATGAGATAAGGAGTAGACCAAACCTGTCATTTTTACCACTGAAGCGATCATGAGATCCACTGGGAAAATATTCAGATGATCCCAGGGAGCCAGTGGCATTGGTATTGGAGTGTAGCCCTTAGAGGATTTCAGCAACTGGTGTCCTGTGGATTTAATGCAAACTTCGTACCTGTGTTATTTGAGAGTATTTGTGGGGCTGCCCATCAGGCTTTGACCCATGGTAAGGAGGCCACTGATTCTGAGATCTTCCCTGAAATGCCACTTCATCCATGACAAGGTATATACCCTTCATTTTTCTTAATGCTGTGGTCAAGGTCTTTCAGCATGTCCTTACAGCATAACAGATCCATCTCATTTTAGTAACTTTCATACTAGTGAAAGTCATAGATTTGAATAACACTGACTGGAAAGGACTTCAGCTGGTCACCTACTCCAAACCATCACCCAAACCTCGGTCAGTACTGAATTCAGACCCTGCTCAGGGCTTCATCCCTTCAGGTCTTGAAAACCTACAGCTGCAGAGATTTTGCAGCTTCTCTGGACAGTGCTTGACTCTGCCGACAAATAAATGTGACTTATTCATCTAGACAAGAAAGTGGTTCATCAATAACTGATGTATTCACAAGGAAACTTTTGACTTGTGAACTCTGTACCACACCCTATTGCCTCGGTTTCTGGAAAGCAACTGGCATTTAAGGAGCATTTGGATTACAGCCTGGAGAGGAAAGAGCATCTTGGAATTCTATAATTTGTTGGACTTTGCAGGTATCCAGTGAGGGGGAGAATGAGAGGACATGACTCCAGCTGGAACATAAAAGTGGCCATAACATTATGAGGTGTGTCACCTTCTATAGCTAACTTTTATAAAGTGCTATGAATACTTCGTCTATGTTCATTTTGGGAAAAGTTGGCTTGTTGCAAGTTTTCTCTTTTCTTTTGACTAGGAGCTAGGGTTTCCATGGGCTCTTGCTGTGTTTGGGTTCAGGTCAGCTTCTAGTGGAGCCAGCTCTGATATTCTCATACCCTGAGAACAATCACTTGCAATTCTTTCCTCTCCATCACAGTTACTCAAGGCAAGTGCAAAGGTACAGACATTTTTAACACATTATTTACTGAAGGTAAAACACTGGCTGTTTTAAAACACATGGGCATTTCGCCTAGTCCTCAAGAAATCACCTCTTCTTGTGGAGTACTTGCCGGTTGCAACCCATCTTAAATCTCCCTTTTTTTGAAGAAAGATAGTGATTCTTCCACCTCAAGAGATGTTGGTTCAGAGATTATTCTGTCATTTGCTCTTTCTTTGGAGTTAATATCATGCATGAGAAGTTGTAAATTGATTCCTGCTTATGTAAGATTGAAATCTCCAAGCTACTATGCTTGTGTTGGACCTCTTGACAGCTAGTGATGTACTGGATTATGGATGGTTGCTTCAGCAGCTGTTTTAATTGAAGCTGCTTTCTGGTAGTCCCTGTCCTTTAAGGATGCTGGAATATTCTCCTGGTGATGGTTACTTGGACTCATCACTCTGAAATATGGGTCAGCTTTGCTGTCTGTATTCTTTAAAGTACAGCCACCTGGGGAGATCATTATAAAATATAAGGTAGAGTATATGGACAATACTTGTCTTGTATTTCATGTGAATACTGCAAGCTCAGTCTACGCTATGGAGGAATGTCTGAATGTTATTGCTTTTTGGCTGCACTAGTAGTGTCTTGTCCTCTAGCTTTGGAAAGACAGAAATATTGTTGCTGAGACTTAGCTGGAGACTCTGAACCAGTTTTGGCATCATTTTTAATAACTCCTTGAGCTTGGAAAGCTTTGCATTGTCTACGGAGTTAAAATGGGATTTCCAGCTATGCACTTTGCATAAGTAATTTCCCCATTTATCTCATGACAGTGTGGAGAGGCATGACCCTGAGACTGGATTTTTGTACCTCTTCCTCTTGCTGGATTATAACTTCTTTACACTATTACTGTCTTCCTCTCCTGTGACAATATTCAGTCTCATAGTGTCTTTTTTTATACTGGGTATCTTTAAGAAACACTGAAGTTTATGTGAGCCTTAATGTTGTGTATATCTCCAGCCTAAAACTAGCCTGGTTATATTTGGGCTTGTCAATCAACTTGTCCATCATTTACTAGGTTTTGCAGGCACAAGCCCTGTGGCATATCAATGATCTTCCAAGATTACAGCAGTGTGTGATTTTCTCTTTCTGAAATCTAGCTTGTTTTTTCTCACTCTCACATCAAGTAAGGCTTAAAATGTGGAGGGTTTTCCTTTGCCAGTGATGAAATTGTTACAATCACTGTTGCTGTTTGATCACTTATTTCTATTGTTTTTATTTGTATATTTTCTTTGGCATTATTTTGGAGACTGTAGTGTCCTTTAACTATGATAAAATTGGTGTGGGAACTGTTTCTGAGTGCCCTCCTGGCTTTTGGAGGGGATAAGATTGCAGCACTTTTTAATACTATTACTTTCATGCAGCATTTGCTTAATATTCACTTCTGAGTACTAAGTCTTGTACCTGTTTGGGGGTCCTGTGTGACCTTGGAGATTTCTCAGGGTATACTTATTCTTGCCTGACTGAAGACATCCTCAAAGACCTTTTCATGCAGTTGCACTTTTACTATAATAGTATTACTGCACCTTCATTTCTCCTTTCATGGAATTCTTTTTTCTGGAGTGTCTTTCTTTAAATCATTCACTAACACCTGCATCATCTCCTGACAAAAGGCATATGCCTGTTGTCGCCTCTTCTCCAGCCTGAGCAAAGTCTACCTACTTTTTCCCTGCAGGTCATGGCCCCATACCTTTCTATCAATTGTGTTGCTGGATTTTAGGTTGCCCTGGTTTATCACTTGCTCTTCTCAACCAAGGGGCTCAGATCAAAACAAGCTATGAGTTATGCTCTTGGTGTCACTGGGACTGCTGGTGTGACTAAGTGCTCACCAACATGAGCCAAGGTCTTGTGCCTGAGTCCTTAGCTGTGAAAAGGGGAACACTTTATGTCATTGACTTACTCAGTTTTTTTGCACAAAGCATCCTGTCATGGACTCATGATTATTTACCGTCACTGCCTGGTCTCTTCATTACCACCTTCCAGCTGTGGTTCTGTCATCTGGTACAGTATTTCTGCCAGTATTATTTCCCCCTAGCCTCCTGTTAACCAGAGTAATAACTACAAATAAGTGATACTGCCCATATTGGCAATCCTGAAAGAAAGTTTGGCTTTTGTTTTTCCTAAGAACCCTTCTCCACATGTGGAGGTCAGCTTTATGTGTTCAAACACATTTTATGGAGAAGGCAGTGGAGCATGGCATGGAGCAGAGGCAGCGAGGGAATTGCTCCAAGGTACTGGAGAAGTTCTACATTGACTCCTCTGCTGAGAAATACCCTCTCCACCACCCAGTGTTTCCCTAGGGCTCTCCCATCATAATGCACATTCTTAATACCTGCAAAAGTCACCATCTTGTCAGGCCAAACCAGCACTCCAGGAAAGAGTAGTGGCAGTTTCATCACTGACTTCAATGTAAATGTGAGCAGGCCTTTTTCTACACGAATAGTTCCTTCTCCAAGCACCATAATCTCCCTACACTCTTTTGCTTAAAATATAATAAAAGGCTCCCTGTTGCTATGAGTAGCACCACTCTGAACGCAAACTGCAGTTAGCATTGCTTATTTTGGCTACAAATCTTTCACTCCATTGTGCTACTACTCTCCACAACTTGTGTATGTATTATTCTTTGACTCATTATGTGTAAGCACCAGGGGAGGTGTAGAGGCCAAACGTGATCCACAGATATCCACAATTCCCTGAATGCCTCCCTTCTGCTCTGCTGATGACCCACAGAGCAGGCTGAGGAAAGCCACCCCAGTCCCTTGGGCTGCTGCCATCCCTCCCCACTGGCTGCAGGGCAGTTCTGAGCTCTGTACCCAGATCAGAGTGGCCATCAGACATCTGGCAGGTGGCCAACACCAGGTTCAGTTGAACAATATTTGGGAGCTCTTCTATGTTGTTTATTGCAATTACCGCTGGGCAAGCCCTGCAGAGTTTGATTTGTTTGAGCTACTACAAAGCTGCAGTGTTCAGTTTTCAGAGTTTACCACTTGAGCAACCTCTATATTTTTATTAGGAGGTTCAAGATCTATTAAAAGCAATCATTCCACTCTTTTGCCTCCTGTAAGTTGCATCACATTGGCAGGAATGGAAGTACAATGGATTCTTTGTATGTAATATATTGCCTAAAAAGAAGGTATGCAATTGTAATGAGAAAGGTGCTGGCTGCAGTTACTGCCCACCTGGAGAGGGATGTACATTCTGTGATGTAGAACAATTGTGCAAGTTGAAGAAACAGTACAAATCAGTTGACTTATTGCACATAAAAGTAAAGTTTGTACTCACACCCTTTAACTTATGTGGCAGATAACATCCTGGTAAAAAAAATGCACTTCATAAATTCAGCTTACATGCTACCTATTGTGGCTTTCTTTTAGTCTTTATTTTTTTTCTCCCCACATTTCTTATTTTATTCTGGACAGTGAAAATCAACATCAGTTTCACCTTTTACAAATAGCCTTGTGAGAAGTCCTAGTGCTTGGGGTTCACAAAATTGTACCCATTTGTTTCCAATTTTTTTTTTTTTCAATTTGCCTATAAACCCAAGAAACAGTTGAGCTCAGAAGTTTAAGACATCATTTTCTCATGAAATGCACATTTAGTAGCATCTCCCAGTATTCTTGTCTTAGAAGACATGAATGAGAACCATACAAATGAGGAAACCCTTTTCTTCTCTTCAGTTTCATGTCACATTTCCACATACAATTGTAGAACACAGTATATTGGGACTGGGATCATAGATTTAGTGTCTTCCACAATATTTAGAGATTCTGTTTATAAAGGCGAGATGAAATACAGAACAGAACAAGATTATCACATTTTGTCAAAAATGGACTATTTATTCATGTTAAAAATTACTGTTTGAAACATTATACTTTTCAGTATTAATAAAAACCATGATTTATAAAAAGCTATAGCATGATTGATTGTGTCATTTCTTGAAAGCAATTCTCCCACAACAGCTGTAAGTTGTAGGCAATCAGTTTTGTCCTCATAGCTTTAGAAAATCATGCAGCAATTGAGTCATGACCGTCCCACCCCAAACTGAAAACAACTTTTCCTTCCTTACTGAGCACTAGAACTGTCCCTTGCAGTGTGGGTTCCAACAAAGTAATTTTTATCAACTGCTCCAAATCAGAATAGAGGTGGTATGCATTTTGGCTAAACATAGAATATATCTATATGAAGAAAAGTAAAATCAGTGTGGAAAAATATTAAATTTCTGGTAATTAAATGTAGAGTCTCACCTAAATAATGATGATGCAGGGATTTAACGTGATCTATCAAGTAAGTTTTAACTTATCTTCATTTCATCCTTCATTCTCCTAGGAATTTAGTGTCTGAAGGGTACAAATTCTGCAATGCATCTGTAATTTCTACAGTACATCTTCCTTTGGCTTTTGAGAAATTTAGAGTCATTTTACAAGAGGGCAAGTAAAAACATTAATTAATTTTGTTTGAAGTAAGAAATATACCTCATTGAACACTTATTTCTTTCACAGTTTGAGTTATTTTGAGAAGCTCTACATTTTAAATGACATAAGTTTTATGGCCACATCTTGGTGAAATATTGATTACAATTCATTATTTTTAAGTTGCTGAATCCATAACATTTATTTTCACAATGCAAATGTTCAGATTCCATTTTCATTCTTGATATCTTCCTGGAAACTTTATTCCCCTTTAGAATTCAACCAGTCATTTAATCCCCAAATTTCTCATGGATTTGTTCCTAAAATAATTTGTGTCTCATCTAGTGTATGGATTGAAGTAAAAAGTTCTTTTTCAGGCTGTAGAACCTCCATGACTTATATGTATGATCCATGCAGTTTCTACTCAATATTTCATAGCATCATAGAATCATAGAATCAAAGAATCACTAGGCTGGAAAGGACCCACTGGATCATCAAGTTCAACCATTCCCATCAATCACTAAACCATGCCCCTCAGCACCTCATCCATCTGCACTTTAAACACCTCCAGGGAAGGTGACTCAACCACCTCCCTGGGCAGCCTGTGCCAGTGCCCAATGACCCTTTCCATGAATTTTTTTTTCCTGTCGTCAAGACTGAACCTCGTCTGGCAGAGCTTGAGACCATTCCCTCTTGTCGTGTCCTCTCTGACTTCGTAGAAGAGTCCACCTTTAAGACTTTCTAAATTTAATTTATTCTAAAATTTCTAAATTTAATTAATTAATACTTTCTAAATTATATCACTATCAGTTCCCTTGCATTTTCCCATCTGAGTTGCCATATCAACCTTCATTGAAGTCTTGTTTCATGACATTACATTACACACTTGACAGCTGGCTAGGTTGTAGCTTGCTCATGAAAACATGTATTTGTGAACTGCAGTTCTTAACTGATTTTTGGACTGTCAAACAAAACCAATGCAGCATGATTCATGATAGTATTCAACATTCAGCTTTGGAGATGACTCTAGTTGCTGGTAAAATTATCTCTGCCAGTGTACAAGCTTGCAGTAAATCCTTCACAAGTGTTTGTGTCACCTACATACTGCAGATATAATTTCCCTTTACCACAACAACATGCCACATTCCTAGAAATCTCCCAGTAATACTCTCTACTACTCAAGCAACACAACAGGATCTGTGAACTTGGTTTGACTTTTTCTCAACCATTTAAAAATTGGATCATATTCTGACTTCAGGAAAAAAAAAACAATTGAAAAAAGCTGTGGTCAAATTCTTCATATTTTCATCTTGTTCTGAATAATAGCTTTGTAGGACAAGTTCTTGTTGGCAAGATAATATATTGTACTTAGCATTTTTATTAGAATCTTCCTGTTATATCCACTCTTCTGAGAGTTCTGAAAACAACATATGTCACCACCATTCCTTGTGGTCTTTTGAAGAGCATCAATGACTCCGTGATGACATAGGGAAGCACGGTGTTGTTCAGATTTGTCTCAAGTCTTTTTCCAATTAGTGAATCCAGGCTGTGTGAAAGCTTCCTCTGTGTACTTCATCAAAAGTAATTTGCGAAATGGTAGCAACAATGTACATTATCCTATTAGTACTGGAAAAATAGGTCCACTGAAAATCATGGAACTGGGATAAGCATAAAGGCAGGCTTGTTTTTCCAAAGACATGCACAGAGAGAGTCGTAAGTCACAGTGGATGAGGTGTTTAATAGTGTCAGGCAATTAACATTTGGTTCTTGTTGCAGACACCACTGAAGACATGTCAGTTCTGCAATCAGCTAAATTTGATCCACTTCTCGTTGAAGGTCTAATCTCCTCCCTTTTAATCAGCCATGGTTCAAGTGATTCCATTTTTGCACTTTTAAAATCTATACCTCGAGATTTTTCATTTCAGTCAGTCACTGAGCGCTTACAAAGCATGGCATAGGATTAAAGAATTAGACCCACATAATACCAAAACATGTAGCCGGCCCCTGGCTTTTGTGTAGCCCCTTGTTCTGTTTAAAAGGGTCTACAATGCAGCAGATGGGAGAAAGGAAACAGTCTTCACCTGATCTGTTCATTGCACAGAAAACAATGGCTTTTATGCTTTGCTTATATAACCCCTGCTTTCCTGTCTCAGCCAGGAATCCTGACAAGGACAACAAGACAAATAAGATGCCGGTTGGTGGCCCCTTGACCCCAAGGGCTAATTGCACTGGGGTCAGAGACTCCATGATGTCTAGCCTCTCCCCATCATTTGTGTGAAGAGTTCATGGAAAACCCACAGGAGTGGGAGAGGAGTAGAACCCCAGAGGAAGACCTGGAAACCATCCCAATGCATGGGCAGCTGGGATCTGCCCCATTCCAGGTTCTCAGCAAGACCAGGTTGCTCTGTCACATGCAAGAACTTGCCAACAACACATGGAGCAGTCTGAGCTCCTCCAAGCAGCAGCCATCCCCTGCCCTTGTCCAGCAATTCTGGGACCATGACAGGGAGGAGCCAGAGCCCTTCAGCCTACCCAACATCAACCACAACATGTGTCCATTGGAGCTAATGAGATCAGATCAGTCCTTTCAAAGGCAGTTCGTATCTTTTGGGAGAAGTGATGGGAAGCAGCCAGCCAGGCTGCTGGAGGAGCAGCAGGAGCTTAGTTTTTCAGAGTAAAACAGAGTTTACTTTCATACTAAGGGAGTTCCTGCTTGCAGAGGCACTTTTTCCCCCCCCCACCGGGAGTAAAGCGGTACTCATCATATGAAGAGACGCAACCTTGTCTAACAAAAACTGAGTAATGACCAGACAATCAGACCATTGGAAGGGGATGTTTATCTAAGGCTGAAAAAGGCAAACAGTGAACTACCAGGGAACTGTTCCTGTTATAATACTGCATGTAAAGAATATACACTGTGTTATATATATACTTACATATATGTACATATGCATATAAATAAATGTGTGTATGTGTACACGCACATTAATTCCAGTCTCCTTCTCATAATCAACAAAGAGGAAACTGAGTAAATCTTTTGGCTTGTTAGGAAATGTAATGACAGAAATGTGAAATCCAGAAAATAGACTGAATAAAAGATGTTTCTGTCTTCTGTTTGAATTGGAGACTTTATTCTACACTGAAAAGGATTCAAGTTATAGCCTTAGATTAATACAATAACTGAATAAAGTTGAATCTACTTGCTTTTATAGACTGAGTATTGCTAGAGACCAGCTTGGCTGTAGACTACAAGAGTTGCAGAAGGTAGCAGCAGATGGCACATGAAACAACTGACAGAAAAAAACCCAGAGAAATTTGTGTTCCCTTTCATCATGAAGGGAATGAATAAGATGCAGAAGAGAAGCAGCATAACATGGTCATTCAAGAGATAGTCTAGATAGTCACTGTCTGTAGGTAAAAATATGTGAAGGATACAAGATGAGAATGTGGGTGTGTTTTTGAAAGGTGAGCTGAGGGATGCAAGTCTAGTCACATAGCAAGGAATCCCAAAGGCAGTGATGGTGGGTTGGTATGACAGCTTATCCAGCCCCCAGCCCTTGCTTACCTCTTGGAGGTGCTCCTGAAGGACTGGAAGTGAGTAGTGATATGATCTGTCTATTCCAGTGATTTGGATCTGCCGTGTGGGTGCTCATTTAGCCACCTTTGGGGCACAGAACCCTTTGAGATCCATGCAAGCCCTATAATTCTCTGAATTTTTCATTAAAGCACCCAACATGACATTAGTTAGATCTGACAGAATGTTGCTTGGAGGGATTGAAGAGCACACAAACCTTGTTACCATAACCTTGCAGTGCTCAAAAGTGCAGACAACAACAGAGTACAAATACCTGTCCCAATACATTAATGCTTACACCATAGGTACCCACGGCACCAGTATCATAGACATAGCACAAAGATAGGTGATTTTCTAAAACACGTTAGGGAACCCAGGACTTTCATGTTTTCATTTTCGCTTTTAATAATGGCAGTAATCACAAAATCTTATCTGCTAGAGCACTTCCTAGAGTAAAACAAATCTTAATCCAGAATTGTTTCCTATCAGTTATTAGGTATTCAATGTTAACAATTACAATTAGATGCTTTGACAAGACGATGCAGTAGTGAAACTAACTGTATAAGTGAATAATAACAGATGTCTTACCTGGGTGTAACACTAAAGGCAACAAGTAGAAATAGAGGCTTCCACAGAGATTTAGACAAGGAAATGAGACTAACACAGGTCCTAATAAGGGATTTTTTGTCTTTATGAAAAAATACCGTGTAAGAAAATGCTACTCTCACATCAGGAGCAAGTGGGTGGACTAAAGTCACTTAGTTTACTCTGTAGAAGATTTCTATGATGTTATCATATCACCTTGTGCAAGAAGGGTCGCAGGGAGGATCCAGAGAACTACAGGCCTGTCAATCTGACCTCAGTGTTGGGAACAGTCATGAAAGAGGTGATCTTGAGTGCCATCATGACCCACATGCAAGAGAATTGGGCCCAGTCAACGTGGGTTCATGGAAGGCAAGTCTTGCCAAACCTTCCCTGGAGGTGTTTAAGGGACGGGTGGATGACGTGCTAAGGGATATGGATTAGTGGTTGATAGGAGTGGTTGGAATCAATGATCCTGTGGGTCTTTTCCAACCTAGCGATTCTGTGATTCTGTGAATTACTGGCTTGTAAACTGCTGTGAATATCATCTGAGCGCAAGTGGCAAGTTTGTCACAGGGAAAACTACTAACAAAGAGGTTGTGAGGAGTCCATGGCAGGTATCCTCACATTCTTTACTCTGCTGCTTGGCTTCCCTTCTGAATACCTGCTTTTTGGTCCCTGTGGCATGTAACTGACACTACCTTATGCTCCTGCATTCTTTCTTTCCTTGCCAGCATGGTACTTCCTATTGTCAATGTATAACTAAGTCACGCTACCCCTGGCCTTGGCTACTTGAGAAGCCTGGCTGGTTGTTTCACAGCCTCTAAGGATGTGTGAAACTAAAAAGTGTGCTTGAAGAAGTTGTACATCATCCTTCTGTCCCCACCTGCAGGTTGTGGGGAAATCAAAGTACTTTTGGTGGGCAAAAGCTACAAAAAAAGCATTTTTTACTCTACCATGTATTGCTGTCTGAATTATACAAGTTATGAGGAAGATGTAGACTTTCAGAATCTATAGGTCACTGATGTGCTGTGCATATAGGCAGAAATAATGGTAAGAATGTATATATGGTACACACAAATGTAGCACGCTTCTTTGAGACCAAGTAGTATATGGGACTTTATGATCAACTCTGAACTTTAGTAAATGTTTCAATTATTAACTCATTCCAAGGTAAAAAGGAGACCTATGTGGAAAAATGTTGTGTTCTGTAAAAAGATTCCTGATTCTTATCTTCAGGGAGTGGGATACTAGTACAGGGGCAAAACTGGACTCTGCTTTTGGCTTTCACAGAAATTTACTGTGCAGCCTTGGGTAAACCTGTTTTCTCCCACAGCCTTTGACTTCTCTGTAAGACACAAGCAGCTCTGTGCTCCCACTGCACTGTACAATTCATGGTGATCGTGTTGGCATTTCATGATACTAACAGAGTAATTTGACCCAGCAGGGTGTCTCTTCACAAACCTGTGTAGTTCACGTAGGTAGAAGCTCAATACATAAAAGAAAACCTTAGGATGAGATTAATTATTAGTACAAAAATGAAATTCTCACCTCTGCCCCAATCCTTTCATACAGAAGGGTCACACTTAGAGCAAAGGGAATTCATCTAGCTTGGGAAAGAGTTGTTCTGCGTCAGGAAACACAAAGACAACCCCGTGGGAGCATCAGTGCCGAGGGTACGTTAGAGCCAGAGGAGGTGACAGAGGTAAAGACAAGGGGGCCACAGCTGTGAGGATTGCAGCAGCCTCTCAACCCCTTGCACACATTGAGAAAGCTGCTATCACTCTTTAGGAACATATGTGGTACCACACAAACTATGCCAGCTTAACTCTGCTGTCCCCAGAGCAGCCTAGTAGTAGAAGGGTAGAGAGACAGTGCATCAAAAAAAACTTTTGTCAGCTATGTGCTGTGCTGCTCAGAAGACAGATCTTACAATCCAAGCACCTGCAATATTCAAAAAATAATCTAGGGAAGCAATAAATCTAAAATATCCCCCAAAAGCCTAGGGTTTAACAAATATATGGTCTAGTTCCCTTCTTTTACCACTTCCTGTGTAGCTGCAGTGAGGCCCTTGGAGTTACTCCCAAGCACAGTCTGCATCAGGTAGAGAGCAAATACAGCGCAACATAAAAAGACAAAGCCATTACATAGCTGAAAATGCCCCTGAACTTGCTCTCCAAGTGCACAAAGCCACCTGCTTTCTCACTTGCATCATTGCACTCATGTTATGGAAAGACTTTGAACTCATGTAGCATCTGACCCTGAAATCCCATACAGGAAACTTAGCTGCTCAGCCTTGTCCAATGCCGAATCTCCACAGAGAAGTGTCAGCTGGGAGAGCCTTACAAAATGATGGAACATGACCCTGTTTTTTCTGATGGAAAAGAGACTATGCATCTCAGACCAACTTTTAGTTTTAGATGCTCTGATTACATTGAGAAGAGTTTGAAGCACAGCCTTCTTCTGAGAAGTGGCAAAACAACAGTTCTCAGGACCCCAGGAACTCTGATCCTTATTAGGCGCTATTTTATGAATTGTGTTAAATCTCACCGCATAACTCCCTGCCTTTCTTTTCAGGAAGTTATGGGAAGTCATTTAGCTCCTTTACATATTCAACTGGCAGAAGTTATAAGAGCTGCTCTGCAACACAGATGTGTCCATGCTCGGAGACAGCACGTGGTCTGAGGCCTGTGGTCCAAGGAGCATCTCCAGGCAATGGGAGAGCAAACATAAGATCTAAAACTTTTTCACAGGTGATGCCTGGGCCCTGAGCACCTGCACAGGGGCCTGGCTGCCACACTGCATCCAACTGTGACATTGACAAGCAAACCTTCACCATCTCTATGAGCAAGATTGCCTGTAGAGTGTTTAGCTCCAACCACAACTCCCTGTAGAGATCACCTAGGGCAGTGGCTTGGGTGACCAGGAGGTAAAACCACACGGTCAGACCAGTCACACACAGACAGAGCACCCCAGAGCTGCAGGGCATGGGAGAAGGGTCTGTAGCCTGTCCCATGCACAGGTCCCTGAGTGATGCTGGCCATGCAGTGTGGCTCTGCAGTCATAGGAGAACAATTCTTTACATCTGTGTAACCCTGTGAAACACACTGGAGCTTACACAGGCATAACTGAGACACAGTTTGGTCCTCATAATCCCTATTACTGATGATGACGGTGATGATGATGTGTGAGAAGGAAATAGCGCAAGCTTGACCTCCACATCCCAGGGGAATTTGCAGAGCTGGCAGACATAAAACCCCTCAGCTTTTCACTTGTGAACTGAGCAAATTTGTTCTGGGAATCATTAATACATAATGCCATTTTGAAGCCAGTTTTTGGAGTAAAATTGCACACTCAACTATCCAAATCCTTCTGTCATCCCTACACAATTCTCCAGCAGGGTTGGGACTGAAAGAAGTCAATTGTACCTCAGAAATTACAGGCAGCCAGTTTACATAAAGAAAAGTATCTGCTAGTTGGTGCTTTCCATTCACAATGTGATTCCGCTCTGTTAAAATTCATTAGGTGACCTAGATCCTGAGAATCCATTCCTGCAAATTGCTGCATGCTTCCTGGGAAGTGCTGCGAGCTTTTGACTCTATGTAATGGGACTTGAAAGAGGTCAGCTCTGGCCAACAACTGTCCCTTACCTCTCTTCAAAATGCCATGAGTCTGTTCGCTTTCCCTGAGGTGATGTAGTGGTAGCCTTAATGATTCTAAAGGAAAACCAAAAATACCAGACAAGAACTTAAAACTGAATGAATTCATGACCTTTTGCACAAGGGCCATAGTTAGCTCATGCTCTAAGTTAAGTGCTGGAGATGCATTCACAAAGGACTGCAATCCCAGCCAGGTGTAAGAATTTAGAGAACAAGCTCAAAGCTTTTACTGATGTGCCTGATCTTAGCATATCTTTACTGTCTAAGCTTTTCCCATCCACTTCAGTCATAATTTCTTTCCAGATGAAGACCTAATAGTAGACAGGAGAGGACTGCAACTCGTGCAAATACATCATTAGAATGGGAATTTCACACAACCGTTGCATTTTTCACACATGAACTCTACAAAAACCAAAGGGCTTTGATGTGCTTGGAGTGCAAGTTCTCCATTCTTGTACTAACCCTCCTTCATTAGAGTTCTGCAGACACATCCGCTCGGCTCACAGAAAGGAAATCATGTGACATTTTCATTTACCAAGGTTATTGTAGTTACTTTCTACTCAGTCTAAAATTAAAGGGAGGGGAAACCCCTGGACTAGGGCTTTGCTGCAGATGAACAGTTACAATCACAAAATGTTGGGGAATGCAAAAGGAAGGTTTCAACAGCAGATTGCAATTTGCCTGTTCATCCTCTGTGTTTTGGAGTCTCCAATAAAAAGAAGACATAAATTATTATAACCTTGGGCATTTAAATAATGAAAACTGTCTAAAGTCAGTGTGGGGTGTGCATGACTTTTGCCAATGCTGCCTGCATGCCTCTTCCACCTTCCTTGCCCTCACAGCTGAGAAGTCATAGTCCTAGTGCAGGACACAAAGTTTTATTTTTGTTTTTATGTGGGAGCTTGCCTTGATTACTTTGTGTTTGCCCTTTAACTGCAACCCTATTTAAGAAGGTATGTGAGCATGTGTGTCTCTTGTAGCCCACAAGAACTCCTGCTGGACTCTCCTGTTCCTGAATCGTAACTTTCCTGACAGCTGGGAGATCACATCTACCAGCACCATGCATTTAGAGGCTGTCAATTGTTTGACCTGTATGGCTTGATATAGAAGAATAATGCTTTGTAAAGAAACTAATTGCTGTCAGTCAATGGAAAGAAGTTCAAGATCAATATTTCAGCTGGGTTTGCTGTGGCAGTGTTCAGAAAACCACTTACCGTGGGTGAAGTGTTCCATCTTCTCTGCTGTTCCCATAAATAAAAAAAGCTGAACTGGTCATTCTCCAAATTCAAAACAAGTTGCCATCAGGCAGTCACTGAGAATGGACAGTTTTGGCCCAAAAGGCATTCTTCAAGAGGTTACAAGACCGTGGAACAATAGAGTTATGATGAAAAATCTTTATGAATGTCAACTGAAGTGGCCACTGCTATAAGGCTTTGTGAGGCATTATACTTCAAAAGATCAAAGAGAAATACAGAGCTGAAAATATACTGCTGTCTTTTAAAATGGGCTCCTAAGACTTAAGCCTGAACATTTAATGTTGGTCTCTGGGAAAAGAAATGGGAAAAAAAAAAGAAACACACAAAATATAATTACAATAATAAATGAAAGGCCTTTCTTTTCATCATTTCTATAACTACCTTAAATATCTGCTGGAAATGATTATATCAGCACAGGCTGGACTATATTAAAATAATGAAGAGTGAAGTTTTCACTGTGTTCCCATTTAATCATCACCTCACAACTTTACATTTTAATGTTTGACCTTAGGATATCCTCTTCCACTATCACATTAAGAATGTTGAAAGGAAACAGGAAGGGCCACAAGGGCTGTAGTTTCCTCAGAAGAACAGTGGCTATCAGCCTAATGGATTCTGAATTTCTCAGACAAAGAGCAGCAGCAACTCAGCCCACAGTCAGAATTATCAAATGTTCACACAATACAAGCCCTTCCTCTAATTAACAGAGTTGCCTTCAATAAGGGCACTACCTTTTTTAGCATTATGTTACTGGAAGAATATTATATGCATAACATAACATGTGACCGGAAGAAATTGCATGATGGGACCTATTATATAAATAGCTCCATGAAGTACAAAATAGACAAAACAAAATCTATTTAGTTGCTAAAAAACCAAACAAACCCAACAAAATCCAGTAAAAAAGTATGAAATAAGACCTTCTAAAACATCAGGAATCATGTTTAACCTGTTGTGTCACCACCATGGTTCAAAGCCTAGATTTGAAGTAAACTCCTGAAGTCACTAAGCAAGTATATGGTAGGTTTCCAGATGTCGTTTCTGTAGGGAGAAGCTGAACATTGCTGACTTGAGCACAGGTGAAAAGGTACTGGTTGGTCTTCCATAATGAAATTTGTAACTTTTCCAGAGGGGTAGAAGGAAAGGAATTATAACAGAAGAAAACAAAAGACAAATTAAATGGAATCCTTTCAGCAAACAGGCTGATGTTAAAACTGCACGTCCACATAAGGGATGAACAGGAAGAGGAGTAGGGATCTTCATCATCCACATCATATAGGGCCGAGTGGCTAGAAAAATCTCAAATACTGTCGCAAAGCAGATATTGTCTTAAAAGCAGTAAAAATGTCAGAATTGTGTTTCACACAAATTAGTAGACGAAATCTACTATCTACTGTTACTATATTACATCAGATTAATGAGGTTTTCTCAATAAGAAATCAATGAGGACTTATCCTGAAAAAAAAATGTAAAGAACAATTTCACTTTTAACAGCTCCGGCATTTGGCTGCTTACGGAAAGAGCAGTGTAAATGTAGCCAGATGTGAACAGAAGGAGCTACAGCATTAACCATGGACCACAATGCTCAAGTCTTGTCATTTTTAAATTCACTTTTCTTTGGATATATCAGGATGTTTGTAGCACATTCATGGGACTCCCTCTGGTGTATGACTTTAAACATGAAGTTTCTTGCCTTATTTTTTAGCAAAGAGTCTGTGTAGCCTGATACATGGAGGAGTTGCTTTCATGACAGCGCAGAAGATGTGTGGCATGTGTGTTTCTATAGCAAATGGAAAGAATGACCCTCATTCAAATCGCGGCCATGATAGGGTGGAAACAAGGGAAAAAATTCAGGTTTTTTCAACATTTGTCCATTAGTGGTGAGGGTCACTACAGTATTGGCTCTGTGCCCCCACCAACAAAGATATCAAGTATCCCTGGTCACTCTCCTTTAATCACAACCCTTCTCCGAAAGAGCTAACAAAAATTTAGCCTTGAAACCAGACTACTGAGGAACTAACTGGGTTTTCACACCTCATCTATTCTTCACTAAGTTCTTCCTTCTTTCCATCTGATACTCAGTTTCCTAGAAAAAAAAGCTAAGGAATAATTAAAATCTCAATCTTATTCATTTACAACCATGAACCATCCATCACATGGAAAGAAAAGGAAAGTGTGTTGCTTGTGGGGGCTAAAAACACATAGCCTTGCAATTAAAGAATTTATTGTGGTAGCATAAATATATGGATGGACAAGCAGCTTGGGTTTGACATTTCTTGATAGCCAGGTGGTTCAATATCCAACTGTTCTTCCTCCTTTGTCTTTCCTTCCCTTCACTTTTTTCTTTTCCCCTCTCTTCCTCTCTTCCTCCCTCCTCACCCCTCTCTTTGTCCTCTTCTCTTCCCTTCCCTTCCCTTCCTTTCCCTTCCTTTCCCTTCTTTTTTTTTTTCCTGAGAGTGGATGGTAGGGAATTTCTTCAATGTATGTGAGAAAATAAAACAAGCAGTTCAGCACTCCGGTCTGCACAATTTTGCTGCTCTGTAAGACAAGGCTCCTCTAAAAAAAGACAGGAAACAATCTATCAGGCAGAAGAAGGTCTTTTGGCACTCTCTCCTTTGATGCAACCTTTCATGGAGCCATGTTCTTTGCATATAATACAGAAGGAAGAGAGGTACAGAGTTATTTTAAAAGCATCTGATAATTAAAAATGAAAGCTCATTTTCAATGCTTTCTCTGGCATTCAGCTATAATTAAACTAACAGCAGAACAACTACTGGATTAAAATTTCCCTTCAGTTCTCATACTGGCATGGAATATCAGAAAACTGATGTTATTTATGCTCTGTGTTACGTAAGAGTGACCTCCTTTTCTCTCCTTCATATTACACACTGCAGACACTCATAACAAAGGACATGCTGCAGGGTGTGTGAAGAAATCAAGTTTATTTTCATTTTGCTGATAAGCGTCTTCCATGAAAGTAGTTTTTATCTCAACAATTTTAGCTGACTGAAAGCTAAATGTTTCAGCTCTATTTCAGTAAGGGTACTTTTAAGTGGTGATTCACCTCCTCTGCCCAAGAAACACCATTTTATGACAGACCATCCTTTAATGGTGCCCTGTCTCTTGCCATTGAGCACAGATGGTCAGAACTTAGGAACCAAATTTTGATGGCTGAAATGAAGTGGTCTGAATCTACTGCATCTTTCCCAGTTTCAGTGCCTACATTGTAAAAAAATCCTTCTTCCTACATCAATAGTCCATTATGTAGCAAAATCTACTGTGCACTCACAAACATCTTGTTTGAAACCCTGCCAGCAAAAAACTGATCTTCTCAGAGGACCTAAGCTACAACCTGAGGATGACAGCCTCTAAAGGGATCTTGGTACCTAGCTCCCACAGTGGATGACATCTGATGCTGAGTCCTACCACTCAGGGCAAATTACAAGTTCTGTTTCCTAAGAAGCAAATGTTCTCAATTTTAAAAAAGCAAAACAAGTAGTTTTTATAGTGCCCCAAACACACTATTTCAATCTCCTTTTTCTCAAAAGGCCTATCCAATTTTGCTTGAAGCAGTTCAGTCCAAAACTGCAAACACGCATTCCAAAAAGGTGATGTTTTAACATAGTTCTAAGTATCTGAAAATGAGCTTTCAGGATGAAAGCGCATGTGTAACTTCATCTGGGGGAACCAGTATGCAGTCTTGTAGAAAAAACGGTATAATATTTTATGCTAGGCTTTTAATGCTTTGTAGGCATTCCCACTTGTCTGATATAAATGCAGCACAAATACCATATGCTTTACTTTTGGTTGTTAGAGATAACCATGAAGGGAGAGCTCATTCATAATTTCACTTTATTTTAGTACTTCCCAAGTTTGAAGTCATTCTCAATTCATTAAAAGGAAAACATTTTTTTTTTCAGATTTATGATCCCCATGCCCTTTCTCTCATTCACAGAAGTATGCACATTAAAATCATGCACACTCTGTTGTTACATGACTGACGTTCTTTTAACAGGATGGTAATGTCCTGCCGAGGCCAGCTGCTGAACCTAATGGCAAACTTTTCAGAAAAGGCAAAAGAATAGCTCTGTTAGAGAGAGGTGACGTTGCCAAGAAAGGATGACTGCCTACAGTCTCAGCAGAGCAACTTAAATCCCACTCTGAACTCCAGCTGCCGTGTACCTTGGTGATGACTTTGTCCCTGTCGTTTTACTTCTAAAATGTTGTTGCTTATTTTTGACTGGTCTCTTGTGGCAGCATGGGGTCTACCAATACAATAACACTAGGAATTTTGGCTACTAATCTTGATTTTTGGTGTTCTTTGGAACAGGGACCGACTGTTTAGTTCCACTGAGTAAGCCCTGGTCCCTCCCTTGTGTTCCAACAGGCTGCTGCTATATAAAGAAGTACTATACAGTAATTGCAGCGCTAGCAGGACCCCAACAGCTCTTATCACTGACAGGACTGGAACTGTTTGCAAGGGTAGGAAAATGTTGCAAACATTTCCTGCTGTAACCAGTGTAACTCCATTTCACCATCCATAAAATAATTCTCGCTTCTTTCACGGGGGCATTTGGAGGATTATTAGTTGGTGTCTATCTGTTCATCACTTTGCAAATGTAAAGCGCTATGTAGGTGTTATTATTGAAGGGCTGACATCTGTGAAATACAGCGTGTATTTTGAATTCTAATTTTAAACCAAGGAAAATCAAGTAAGCAAGAGCTGACCATGTGCTAAAAACACTTGAAGCCCTCTTTCTTGCAACTGTTTATCTACATTTTTAAACCTATGTTTAGATTGCAGTAACAGCTGTGTTTAAAGGGGACATGGCAGAGCAGACTAATTTGTAAAGCTAAACTTGATTTTGAAGGGAAAAAGCTCATGTTTGAAAAAACACTTCAAAAGAAGACAAAAATGATTAAAATAGACACAACCATTTGTTTAAACTATGACTTTCTCAAGAAAAACCAGGCTAATGTAAACTGATCTATGCGCAGTCCAAGCAGCTGTTCTGTGTAGCTGTTACACAAACCTCTGGTTTCAGGGAGGGATAAAATTAAGACAAAACGAGTCATTCTCAATGAGGGGTCCAAACTAGGGACTGCATTACAAACCAAATGTGCGTACACAGGTGAGATTTGCCCCAATCTGTCAGAAGAAAGCAGCCTAACTTTTTCTTTACTTACTTGTCTTCAACTGGATTTTAGCCATGTGTATCATGTGTGCTTCGTGTGTTTATTTTTGCTCACACCTTCAGCAAGCCCAGAGCCAGCACTGGCTATGTTTAAATGAAATTAGTCCAATTCCTGCTGTCAGCAAAGGCCTTCTTAGGGATTTTATAGAATTTCTGTCTAGGATGTTGAAGTGCTGCTGAGGTAAATGAGATTTATATATTTCATAGGGAATGCCAGGAGAGATCTTCTGTCTGGCCAAGGCAGTGGGAAACTTTTCAATCACCTGTATCATTATCATGCTATTTCTGAGAAAAAATGCTTTGTGGGAAGGAAGGTGTTGTCACATACACAAGCACTAGTCATACAGTATTAAAACTATCTGTAAAATCTCATTAGAATTCCCATTCATAAAATGTTTTCTGTTGACTTGATTCATCTGATGCTTTTTAAGCTGTGTTATCTTCATAGCATACAGCTGAACTGAGTGAGTCAGGGTGGTGATATCATGGTGGTGATATGACTCAAGTGGGTCCTAAGTCAACCTCAGAGTCTTTTGAAAATCAGAAGCAAAAGCTGGAAGCAGAGAACATAATGCAGGGGTATAAAGCAGAAAAATGAGGGTTCACACTAAGCAACTCCACTGATGTTACTAGCTTGTGGGTTCAGATTCAGATAGTTACTCTAATAACCCAGGTAGGATAGGATGGACACAAACATCTAAGTACTCACAGTTTCACTCATCTTAAGGTTTTGGTCTTGCTCATGAGTTTTTGTCAGCTCTTATTTAAAAGGAACCGAGATTTCCCAAGCAGTGTTCCCCTGCAGTAGCTCTGGGACAGCATTTACTCTGGGTAGCAGCTAGCAGAACCTGTGAGGACCTCAGACCTTCACTTCTCCTCTCAAAGCCAGAAGACTGGGAGGTGGGATCAGAGTGCAGGTTTCTGTTCCTCCTGCTCAGGGTGCTTGTGAGAAGGAAAAGCAGGTAAAGTCTTCACAACAGTAACGTTTTTCTCCTAAAGTACATTGCCAAACAGATGTTGTTTTCTAACTCTACTGCCTCCCAGGATCCAGCTGAAAGGGTGAATCTTTTCTTTGCAGATAAGTCTCTCCAGGAGATGCTTAGTAATAAGGAATAGGACTCTGATATAGGTATGCTGGATGTTGAATCCATTACCTTATCTTTTTGTATAAAGATATATCTCAGGAGAAAACAGTAAACTCTCTGAATATGCTATCTTGCTTTTGTACTTACTTTTCCAGTGGGCAAGTAAGGAATCCTTCCAGGAGCAGGGAGGCAGCATTTCTTTACTGACACTGAAAGCTGAGGCTTTATCCTCAGCTCTGGAGATGGTTGATAGTTTTTGCCACTGCATAACTCTCAGCAGACTCTGGTTTGTCCTGACCAGTGACCACAGATGCCCACTATGCAATCTTATTGCCAGCTTGACCTACCACCCTGGCAACTCTCCTCTCCTTAGCAGGAGCTAGATTATTGCCTTAGTAGAGAGGTTTTCAAGTGATTTTGACAATTCAAATCCAAATGAAAGGGGAAGGAAAAGGAAGTCCTCGGGGGAAGGTTGGATGTCAAGCTCACTGTAGCCATAGAAAGTGGGTATGGCCATGCTCAGTGGTACAGCTCAGGGATATTTGCACCTGGATGCTTGACTTCTTCCTTCATACGGCCTGCTTTTACTTAGATTTGTGCCACTGATGGCTGGAACTTAACTCCCAGAGGGATAAGAAGGCAGGAGATGATAAGCTGCACATATTCAAAATGGTAAAGAGGCAAGCTCATTGAGAAATGGTGATTTGCCTAGAAGTATTTTTCATCCATGTTAGTGTCCAAATATGCTGATTTTCTGAGTTTTAACTTTAGTAACAAAGAAATTAACACTGAGGCATCAGTGCTTGCCTTAAACCTTTTTCCTCAAAGCTGGCTTCTCACATTCCCAGCACATTCAGTGGCTCTTAGCTTTTCTCTGTCACCGTGCTTCAGCTACACTAGCCAGGAGGGAGGGTTACCTTTCATCGTGAACAGATTTTGCTGAGTGGAAAGACAGATCTTAAGATGGGTTTGACTCATTTGGCAACAAAGCTGTTAAAACACTTCAGTAGGCGCAAATACCTGCAAAGGTATGATCTAGCAGTCTTCTGTGTATGTGATGATTAATGGGTACATTATAGTTTTTCATATATCCTGGAGCTAACTATGGCATTGCACATATATTGGAAAATGGCAGCTGGAACAGATTTCCACGGTCAGAACAGTACAGACAAGCACAGTGTAAGCATAAAGCTTATATCTACAGGAAGGTACTATTTTTTCATGACATGTTTCCACAACACTTAGCTGAATGAGCTCCACTCCTCTGAGTATCTAGGAAGTCCAATGGTGTAAATAATGCTAACAGTCTACGAGCACGTGGAAATGAGGAACACTTTCCCCATTCAAAAAGTCTGTTGTAGTTCAATGTAATCTTCTTCTGGGAAAGACTGTGACTATTTTTAAGACAAAATTATGTTTTTTCTTGATCTTGTGTGGCAGCTAAAGATGCTGTAATGGAAAGGTGATAGATTATATACTCAGTTAATGGACATCCCACTGCAAAGCTTCCAGTAAGTTCAGTCTTTGTATAGAATACCAAGAGAAATGTTTTCTAACTTCCAATTGTATTTACTTACTGCTGGATCAAGAAGAGAACTATATTATACTATTAATTAGTTCTCTGGATTCTTTTTTTTATAGAATGAAAATGACACGTTTTATTTATATTATTTATTTTATATGCAAAATAATTTACAAAGATGAACATGCAGGTTGAGGGTACCTATAACAGTTTCTTATGTCAATGCAATATTTGAGTGGGTAAGTGGTGAAAGAATACTTTTAAAATGTTTATATATAACTAAACAGATGGCTGACTATAACTGACTAATTTCAATACACTAGGGACAGTTTCATCTGTAGTGCCAAACTCTGCTTCATGGGGGCATTTGGAGGATGTTTTCACTGGGTAATTGAATTTATATGTACAAATATAGCATATTTTATTTTGGGTAAGGTGAACCTGTAAGAATATCTGTTATTTCATTTTTACATGAAGACTGAGAAGAGTCTTCTCAGCAGTAGAAATTATCTCATTTTACTTTAGATCTGACTTCAAATAGGAAATGGAATATTTAGGCAGGACATTAGGAAAAAAATTTTCACAGAAAGGGCCATTGGGCACTGGAACGGGCTACCCAGGTAGGTGGTTGAGTCACTCTCCCTGGAGGTGTTTAAGGGACAGGTGGACAAGATGCTAAGGGGCACGGTTTAATGTTTGGACTTGATGATCTGGTGGGTCTCTTTCAACATGGTTATTCTAAGATTCTATGATTCTATGATACTTAATGCAGTGCCTCCTTTTCCAGGTGCATACATCTGGTGTTTAATGGCCACTTTATCAGGACTGCCTCATTTCATCTTGGTTCCTTCACCACAAATATTTGACCGTAATAAGATCTGACCGCGGGATGCATCATCTGTAGTACTGAATGTATAGAAAGGCTTGGCTGTACTATTTCTGTCTTCAAGGCATCCTGTGTGCTATTAGGGCTGGCATTTTTTTCATGGCAAAACATTGCTGACAAGACATTGTGCAATGAGATTCGCATGACCAAATATCCTGTGAATAGTCTGGTGGTTAGGATAGGAAATGGAGAGTCAGGATACCCTGGCTCTGTTCCCACTTTATATAGCAGCTCACTGCTTGACCATAGGTCAAATCACTTACGCTGGACTTTCCAAGGGGGCTGAGATGCACAGCACCAAGGGAAAACCAGGCAAACCTGGGTGCCTGACTCCTTCCCACCTCTTGAAAAACTTCACATCTCAACAGTTCTGCATGTCAGTTTGCCCACATCAAGACACGGAAAAGTTTTATAAAGCTATTTGTGTCCTCTGGCTACAATCATGGCATAAATATGTAGTCCTTACCAACCATGCCATTTCATTCATACAAGCAGATAAACAAATCATCTGCTTTGCTCCTTCAGAAATGCAGTGTAGTTTGTTTCTCTTCTATTAAAAGGATGGGTTAGAAAGACTTAAGGATTGTCAAACCCATGTTTCCAAATGTAGTTTACCTATAAAGCAGGAGCCACATGGCATCTCTGGCAGTCTCTCTTGGTCCTGTAGCATCTCATCCATACAGACTTGAGGAGGCATGAGTTCTTCTCTATTCCATCACTAGATTCAGTTTGGAATCCAAAACTGCTATTCCCTGTCTCATCAAATCATGACTGAAAATGTACTCAGGCCCTTGCATCCTTTACTTTCTACCCTCAATGCTAATCCAGTCAGATATTTCAGTCTGCATCCTTGTATTGCCTCTCACCTTGCACTCTCTTCTCTCATCGTCTTGTCCTGCTTTTATGTGCTACCAGGAGACGCAGGTGCTGGCATTAGCAGGGCTTTTAGAGCAGTCACTAAGGCAGTGAAGTACCGATGATTCGCTACTGGATATACAACAATCAGAGAGTGAATTCTCTCACATTAAAACTTAGGAAATAATAACCTGTACTTACACTGCTGGAAACTGCCTGCAGACCTTAGTTCAAAGCGGCTTGCATATCACCAGGGAACTATGCATGCCATGGGGAGGTCTATGGTAAACCACTGAGTTTGAGGGTTCAAATTGCTACAGAACAGATTTTTTTACTCTTAAAAAGCAAACAAAGCATCCTAATATAGGACATTTTTACACACAAGACAAATTTTGACCAATATTTCTGTTTGGAAATAGTGAAAGAGAAAAAGCAATTCTTTGAAACAAAGCGAAACGTTGTGTTTTAAACTTTCTGCTCAAAGAGAAGCACTAGTTTGAGATGGCCACTTTTTTGATGTTGTTGGTATTTCTGTTTCTACTGAAATGGTATTGAGAGCAGGAGTGCAGAGGGGGAGTGTTAACAGTTGGGGTGAAATTCAGCACTGAAATAACTTTTAGCTCAGATACAATGAATTTCCTTTTATCACTAGTAGCTTGGGTCATGGAGACTCAGAGGAAACAATGCCATTCCAAACGTTTGATACTGAATATATTTGGTTGGCTGCTATTTCCAGATGTGAGTGAATCTAGTTTGTATATTTGTGTGATAATATAATTTGGACCCAACTTTGTTTTCATTTACAAGCCTAGAGTACAAACCAACCACCTTTCCGTTGCCCTAACTGCTAACCCATGCACTGCTGAATAGTCTCAGTACACGTTTGGAGCAGCTTAGATGCTGCTGATGTCATTTGTGCCAATTCTTGATATTTCCAAGGGGCTGCTACTGCATCTGAATCATGGAGATGCCAAAATGCCTTCAGACTCATCTCTTTTATCATGACACTTGCACTGAGATGGCAGCAAGCAACATACCTCTGCCTCCCCATACCACTCAGGCAACTCCTCCACTCATTCTCCTGTTGCCAGCAAGGTCTACTTTAGAGCAAGCTTAGAGTAACAGAGCAGCACAAATTTGCCTTAGATCAAAGATGATCTGGCCTTATCTTCAAAAGCTAGGTTTTTTTTTTAATCTCCACTTACTCTGGTTAGCCTGCCCAGCAGCTTTACAAGGCTCATGAACTCATGACCAAGCGGAAGTTGAAGCTCACTTGCATCCCTCTTGTTAGCATGCTGCCCGTATCGTGTGCCGTCCAACAGCTCACTCCTTTGGCTTTGAAGAAGGCTCAGCTCAACCACTATGAGGGAGGTGACCAGGCTGATAAATTCTTAGTAGTGCAGCTGTGAGGCAAAGAAGTTGAGAGAACAGTTGTGAGTACAAAGAAAGAAGGGGGAGACCGGGTATACTCTCCAGATAAGATTAATCCAGAATTTTACAAATTCTACAAATCTCTTGACACAGTACACTCAACTCCTCCCGTATAGATTCAATGGAGAGGGAAGAATTCTTTCTACTGAAAGATATATGTATGTGTGTATGTGTGTAAGTTTGCTACTCTAACATTTGCTTGTTTGCAAAGCACAGTCGACTTCTCCAGAAATCACTCTAGGTGTATACAAGTGAAAAAAAATTGTTGTCACAAGTTACGGCATTCTTTGTAGAACAGGTTTAAGACAGTATTTTTGCAACAGAGAGAAAACTGAGCAAATTAGGAAATGGGGACATTTTATGACATTCAACCCTTTCAGGAAATGTGGGGGATTTGTTACACCATTGGCAACTTTCACTAATGTCTTTTCCCAAAAAAATGTTATCTTGTGCTTTAAAGGCTTCTCAGTTCATGTATTTGTTTAAATCTGTTGTGTTTATCAAAGTAAAAAGGAGGTTATGGATGTTTGTTCATGCTTGTGTTACAGTTACCTGACAAAACCTCGCTGCCCAGCATGCTGGGTTCTCCCCACACCCCCTTTTTTGTGTGTTTGTGTGCATTTATTTTACGTTTCTCTCTACATAGGGAAAATATAGGAGCTCCATATGTCTCCAGCATGCCTTATTTATGGATATATAAGCATATATGTAGGATCAAAGGTAAGGCCTCCTCTCCCCGGTACGCCTGGAGTCCCACATCCCGCAGAAGACACTCTCTCTCACAGAATCACAGAATCATAGAATCACCAGGTTGGAAAAGACCCATCAGATCATCAACCCTTAGCAAGTCTGCAGATGACACAAAGTTGGGTGGAAGTGTGGATCTGCTGGAGGGTACGGAGGCTCTGCAAAGGGACCTAAGCAGGCTAGACCGCTGGGCTGAGTCCAGTGGCATGAGGTTTAACACGGCCAAATTCCAGGTCCTGCACTTGGGGCACAACAACCCTATGCGGTGCTACAGACTAGGAGAAGTCTGTCTAGAAAGCTGCCAGGATGAGAGGGACCTGGGGGTGTTGGTCGACAGCCGACTGAACATGAGCCAGCAGTGTGCCCAGGTGGTCAAGAAGGCCAATGGCATCCTGGCTTGTATCAGAAACGGTGTGACCAGCAGGTCCAGGGAGGTTATTCTCCCTCTGGACTCAGCACTGGTGAGGCCGCTCCTTGAATCCTGTGTTCAGTTGTGGGCCCCTCACCACAAGAAGGATGTTGAGGCTTTGGAGCGAGTCCAGAGAAGAGCGACGAGGCTGGTGAAGGGGCTTTAGAACAGGCCTTATGAGGAACGGCTGAGAGAGTTGACGATGTTTAGCCTGGAGAAGAGGAGGCTGAGGGGAGACCTCATTGCTCTCTACATCTACCTGAAAGGTAGTGGGGACAGGACAAGAGGGAATAGCCTCAAGCTCCTCCAGGGGAGGTTTAGGCTAGACTTTAGGAGGAAGTTTTTCACAGAAAGGGTCATTGGGCATTGGAACAGGCTGCCCAGGGAGGTGGTTGATTCACCTTCCCTGGAGGTGTTTAAGGTACGGGTAGACGAGGTGCTGAGGGACATGGTTTAGTGTTTGATAGGAATGGTTGGACTTGATGATCTGATGGGTCTCTTCCAATCTGGTGATTCTATGATTCTATGATAATTCAAGCCATTTCTGCCTCATTGCAGCCTTTCTTAAGCAAAACTGGAACCGAAGCGGGCAGAACCTGCAGGTTGAAGCGGGAGGATGAGTTCGAAACATGTTTTTTAAAACAAGCTTCTCTCGTTTCCACTGAGACGTCCTGCTCTTTCCACGCTGTTGGTTTGTCTCCGGACGGGCAGCTGACGGAGACGGCAAAGGAAGGAAGAGGGGGGTTTTTTTTAGCTCCAGAAGGGGCTTTTCCCGAGCGAGACGGGCGGCTTCGTAGAGCGAGTTCACCGTCTCGCCTCAGAGCTGCGCCCCCCGAGCCCCGCGGCGGCCGCTAGGGGGAGAGCGGGAGCAGGGACGGGAGCAGCGGGAGGGCGGACAGACCCTGCTGCCCCAGGGCGGCTTTCCCCGACGCGACCCGGGTTCGGGTCCGTACCCCGCCCCGGCGAGGGTCGGGGACCCGTGAGTCAGGCTGGAACACTGCAAGGTGCCTCCCAGGTGAAACGCAATCCCCGGGTTCGGTGCAGGATGGTGGGTGATGTGATTGAGAGCTGCCCTGTGGGGTGGTGGTCAATGAGAAGTTCAACGTGAGCCGACGATGAGCACTCACAGCCCAGAAAGCCAACCATGTCCTGGGCTGCATCAAAAGAAGCATGGTCAGCAGAGCAAGGGAGCTGATTCTGCCCCTCGGTTTCTCTCTCTCTTACCTACACCTGGGGTATTGTGTTCAGTTCTGGAATCCTCAACACAAGAAGGATATAGAGCTGTTGGAGCGGGTCCAGAGGAGGGACACAAGGATGATTAGAGGGCTGGAGCACCTGCCATATGACTGGACAGGCTGAGAGAGTTGGGGTTGTTCAGCCTAGAGGAGAGAAGGCTCCGAGGAGACCTTATATTATAGTGACCTTCCAGTACCTGAAGCGGCTACAAGGAAGCTGAGGATGGAGTGTTTACAAGGGCATGGAGTGATAGGACGAGGGGCAATGGGTATAAACCGGAGGGAATTTAGACTGGATTTAGACTAGATACAAGGAAGAATTTCTTCACCATGAGAGTGGTGAGGCACTGGCACAAGTTGCCCAGGGAAGCTGTGGCTGTCCCGTCCCTGAAGGTATCCAAGGCCAGGTTGGATGGGGCTTGGAGCAACCTGATCCAGTGGGAGGTGTCCTGCCCCTGGCAGGGAGGCTGGAACTAGATGATCTTTAAGGTCCCTTCCAACCCAAACTATTGTATGATTCCCCCCACCTCCCAGTAAAGTATTTTTATTGAATCCTATTCCACATATATGAAGACACTAAGAGCACTGTAAAAAGAAGTCCCTATATATCACCTAGTCAAGTAGCCTAAACAACTGTGCTGGAGGTTTTCCAGCAGCGGCTGAGAGAGCTGGGGTTGTTTAGCCTGGAGAAGAGGTGGCTGAGGGAAGACCTCATTGCTCTCTACAACTACCTGAAAGGAAATTGTAGAGAGGAGGGTGCTGGGCTCTTCTTCCAAGTGACAGGGGCCAGGACAAGAGGGAATGGCCTCAACCTCTGCCAGGGGAGGTTTAGGCTAGACATTAGGAAAAAAAAAATTCACAGAAGGGGTCACTGGGCACTGGAACAGGCTGCCCAGGGAGGTGGTCGAGTCACCTTCCCTGGAGGTGCTTAAGGGACGGGTGGACGAGAAACAAAGGGGCATGGTTTAGTGTTTGATAGCAATGGTTGGACTAGATGATCTGGTGGGTCTCTTCCAACCTAGTGATTCTATAGAATCATAGAATGATATAGAATGAATCCTGTTCCCTATGATTCTATGATTCAATGACCAAAGCAATCATTTGCAGTGGCAGGTGTGTAATCCTGCCTTTCTGTGGGTCTGTGCCTCCAGAGCTCTGTCAAGGATACTCTGGGGCCGCTGCAGTGGGTACTGTTTGGGGGTTAAGTGCATCTTTAACATGTGATTATCACATCCAGAGAATTCATGACACAAGATGTAGCATGGGATTTTATGGCTTCTATGTGTCACAGCTATGTCATGGTCCTATAAGATTTCTACAGCTCATAAGAGACTACACTCAGTTGATTAATAGGTATTAAGTTTACAAGTTATCAGCTATTAGTAAGATTCTTCAATATATATCTTTTCATGGAAACCTAAGGATGCACTTCAAGCACCCTCCAGAACCGGTACATTCTCAGAGGAGACTACAGTGTTTTGGATACTGGATACAAGACAGGAATATGATGCCCCATCCATCCAATAATATGCAGTGACTATTTGTTATAATAATAGACCAGTAAAATCATTAAACATTGTTTAAAAGAATGCAGTGAATAAATGGATGGCATTTATTGTTCTGTGCATAGGATATGGTTTGATTGCAAGAGAAAAATTACAGCAGCAAAGATCTAGACCTGTGTCTCAGTTTCCTTATTGCTACATAGGGGATAAGTCTGCAATACTCATCTTTCTAAAAGATTTCTTGGAGACAAAAAGTATCAATTTGGAAAGTGCATTTGTATTTTCAGAAAGTGATAAAGAAGTATGATGTAATGTATTCTAAAAAAATTCTCTGTAAAATATACTTGATCTACCTAATTTGAGCTGACAAGTTTTGCATAGGCTGTCATATTTAATCAGCGTATATCAACTATTCTGAAACATAAAGTGGCATAAACAGCAACTTATTCCTAACTGGTATCGCACGGATACTGGAAGCAATGATATGTTTAGGTTTCATTTACTTTGCAAGGCATTTAGTAGTGATAAGAACAAAGAAATTATGAAGTTGCCGGGTGAAGCTATAGTGTCTGATGGATCTGCTCATAGTAAACCTTTAGTTTTTGGAAACTACCCTGCATATATATTATAGCCTTAATGATTATTCATGTCCAGGTATTTAGACACAAAAATTACATTAACAGTGTCTTATGTTCTTTTTTTCTACAGGATAAATGAATGTATTTGTGCGTGCACATGTGTACATGTACATGAGCCAATAACACCAAGATAGTGTCTGAAGCTTCTAGTGAAGAGAACAAGTTCAATAGATGAGCTTTACATTTTACTTTGATTGTCACATGGTCTCTGATCTTTTTCGTCTTATGCAGAAGTAATGTACTGGCTTAGGCGATACCTAGTTCCCATGGAAATCATTCCTTTCATGTACACCTTACAGCTTCTGCTCACACATTTTGGAATTAACTCTTCCCTGCAAAAATTCTGATAATCACATGAATGTATCAAAAATCTGGAGGTTTCCTTCATTTGGGATAATATAGAATTACAGAATCGTTTGTGTTGGAAGAGACCTTTAAAGGTCATATAGTTTACATCCTTGCAATAAGCAGAGATGTCTTCAACGAGATAAGGTTAGTCAGAGCCCGGACCAACCTGAAGCTGAAACACTTTCAGGAATGGGCTCTACCAGCTATCTACCAGCTCTCTGGGCAACCTGTTCAAGTATCCAACCACTCCCATTGGAAAAAAAAAATTTTCCTTATAGCCAATCTAAATCTACTCTCTTTCAGTTTAAAACCATTACACTTTGCCCTAGGGCAGCAGGCCCTGATAAAAAGTCTGCCCTCATCTTCCTTAAAGGCCCCCTTCGAGTATTGAAAGGCCACAATAAGGTCTCACTGGAGCCGTCTCTTCCCTGATAATTTTTGTGGCCCTATGTGCAGGTGATTGTCTTGATTTTAGACTCCCTTTTTAATTTTTTTTCTTATGTTAAATAGCCCTATATCAGAACAGTATCTACTGTAGTTCAACAACTTTAACTTGCAACAGACTCACTTTATCCCATATGTAGTAAAGATAACAGAGACCTCCCTGTTTCCTACTGTGTGGCTGCAAATATTGTATCCACTATTTCTCTGCTCTCTCTAGACCATATGTCTAGACATACACAGCAGAAAATCCCTTTTTGAATGTATTGGACACCACTTGGTGTGGCTGCTGCAAAATGTAATTTCCCCAAAATTGCTCAGTGTAATCAATATCTTGACACTCCACTGTGTATGTTATGGGATTGTCACAAAGCCTCTGATTTCATCACCCCACAATGAATGTGGCTGCAGCAAGTAATCTTAATACCCAATAAAATTATTTTACAGACATGAAAAAACTCTCTTCCCCCTGGTATTGAGGAATTTGTGGGTAGGGCTTTGCAGACTTGCAATATTTAAATGAAGCTTATAGACAAAACAACAAGATATGTTAAACACTTCTAATAACATGGTCAAAAACCACACGGCTCCTCTGAAAGGCAATCATGGAATTTATACAGCAAAAAAAGGTTCTCGATTAAATAGAGAGCAATAGGGGGATATCTCATTATATACAATTACTTGTAATGCACCTGAATACTTTTAACATAGAATCTCAAAACTTTAAATAGTTGCATTTCTTCAAGCAACAGTATAGACTAGCAAATGGATCAGTATATTTACTCAACTTTAAAACAAAGCATTCTCTGAAGTCAGTGGAGTGGTGGCTGTCGCTTTTTATGCCACCCTGGTTTTCATAAAATTGTAAAGCTGTGATCCAGAGCAGCAGAATTTTACCTGAAAGAAAACATCAGTATTTGAGCAATTTTTTTCCTGAAAGTATTAACTGTGGTTTTCATGTTTGCCCTTTTGTTTTTCTTCCTTTCTCAGCATCTTTTCTTACATCCTTGGTAAAGCAATCACTAAAAAGTTAAACGACCCTAATAAAACTGAACCCAGGATCAGAACTTCCCTGACAGACTAATTCCAGTTTGTGACTTCAAGGTAATTTGTAAGGAGCTGTAGCAGGACTTATAGGAACTTCCTCCTATGCACACTGACACACAGGTCTGCCCATCAACATGGGAGCAGAGCTGCTCCCTCTGCCTACTTCTTCCTGGTGAGCCCAAAGTTCTGGCCTTCCAATGCCCCACTTGGTGAACTGTATTTTACAATTATTTCCTTTGCCTTTGAGGAAGTAGACTAGTGACCATAGGTAACCTGGCAAAATCTACAAGAAGGTGTTCATTAGAAGTAAAAGAATTTATTGTCAGGAAAATGACATGTATTGTCCTTAGAGTGGCTTCTGCAAGCCAGGAAAAGTATTGTCTAGCTGGGTCCCTGCTGGAGCTTTGCTGCTACAGCTCTACTGAAAGATCTCTGTAGTCCATTATAGTTCTAGTATCACACTCCGCTTATCAACCATTCATCCTCTCAATGCGCCTAAGACACAGTGAGTTCAGCAGTGTTACTCATGCAGTGCCCTTTGAGAGACTAGAGGAGGAGGATCTGCTGAAGAACTGCAGGCCAGCCTGTGGCAGAGCCCAAAGTAGATCTGCTCCCAGTTTCTGCTTGCTCTTCCAGACCTTTATTTTTTTTGGCACACCCCCAAACTCATCCTGTGGTTTGTGAACCTTAACAAACCTTTCAATGAAGCTTGTCTGGGTTTTGGATTGGTAAAGAAATTTGAAACCAAGGCAAGGCTTTGTGTTGGTGTGTGCTGCGCTATGAAAATTTCGCAAGCCTGTTTTTCACCCCACTTGTTCAGCCATAATAGCACAGCACAGTGGGCCAGAAAACTACAGGTTTTACTGAATGACCCAGTTTATAGAAGAAGGTGGTGAGAGTCGCGGGTATGGAAAAAGGGTTTTCAAGAGTTTATGAAAGTTACCACTTCCTTTGGGAATCCACATTCCTTGCAAAATCTATTCCTATTCCCATCCATACAATCCCTTTGTTTTTACTGCAGTGGTACTGTGTATCTAAGAATTTGGCACTATGTACTTGTTAACAGACTCTTCGTGTGTAGTTTGAATTGCTCATAAAATCCTGTTTTCCGCAACCTGCATAGAGAAATAGAGTAACTAGGTTAAGTGAAATCAAAGGAAAGCAATTTTAGGTCTTTCATAAAATTTTAAACATGAAAGGATAAAGATCTCAAACAATAGTGGTTTTAATATGTCTGCGCTAGTGCACTCTTCCAAACCAGTCTGCAAGTCAGCCATGAAAATGTGCAGTCTGGAACATGTTTTATGCTTGCGTTGAGGCAACCAGCCTGTGAATCCTCACCCCAAATATAGACATATACCATAAAAATCACAAGCCTGTGCAAACTCTTACTCAGCACAGTAGTCCTTACTCGTTTCCCTGGGGCTTTTACTGCTGCCACAGTCTATAGACTATTTAGATTAGTGGATGCAGAGTTAGACCCACACATGAGATCAGGCTGTATGCTGGTTTTTTGGGGAGCAAGAGGGCTCAAGAAGCTGTTGTTTTCCCTTCATGGCCTATTCACATTGTGTTCTAAGGAAGAAAGCTCACTGTCAAACTGCCATTTAAAATGTTTTTGTGTCTACCTAAAATGGAAGACAAATAAGCTACCGCAATCCCAATGTTGCTGAATTTTTCATCTTCTCAGTGCAGTGAAGGTGGCGGGCAGACATCTGCTTTGAGATCCAATTGTGCTGACCAAAGAATCCACCATCTCTGGCTGCTTCACACTTCTCACCATCTGTTTAGCACTCCCCAGTTCTGCCAGCGGAAGGACTTTGTGGGAGAGTTTAGGCAACCCACTGCAGACAACAGCTGCTGGGAGGGCTCCATCCACTTTCAGCAGCCATCTGACTTGAAGGAGACTCTTTGTATCTTACTGCTTATCTCTTTTTTTTTTTAACCATATTGGTAGGTCTTAAAAAAAAAGAAAAAAGAAAATAAAAAGGTACCACTACCTCCTTATCTTACAGAACTTGCAAGAACATTGCTTATGTTCTTACCTCCAAGAAGGTAAGCAGGTAGGTAGACAGATAGATAGATTGAGTGATTATTAATTTTTTTCCCTGCAAAGGCACAGTCTTAAAACAAAAGCTACTCACACTTACACAAGCAATCGCATTTCCTCATTGTGGACATGTCTCTTAACCTGTATCTAAACATCCCAGAACAGGTTAGGGAGCACAAACTTTTCTGTCTAAGGAAGCTTGCCCATTTTCTCCATCTCTATCTTTCAATTTGCTGAAGAATTAATTTTCCATTGCTTTTCCAGAATATTTTTTCCCCAGAAATGGGGAAAAATGTCTTACAGTTAAAAGGGGTCAAAGTCATCACTGGAGATGCACACAGCTTAGGTGTGTTGTGATGATTCTGGCATGAAACCCATTGATCTGACCAGACTTTTCGTCCTGTTTTCATTCTTCAGAACATATGTTTTGCATGGTTAGCAAATCTTTTTTTCCACATTTCCCACTCCCTTGCTTCAACTCCTTCCTTGTATGAACACAGCAGCTATATGAAGATATTTACCGGCCCTACTTTGCCCCTCTAAGGAGGACACATCGGGAACAGCTTTCAAAGGCATAAGGAGAAACAATATAGTAGAAAGTTTACTTTACTAATAATAGTTTCTTGATAGTTTTAATCTTTTGAGATCTTTCTTTGACCAATCATTTTTGACAGGCACATTCCAAACAGCTCTGCAGCATCTAAACTGAACTGAACATTCTGCCACATAAAATGAAAACCACAGTCAACAGCACCAGGACATCCCAGCAGCCCAGCAAGTCACAAAAATTTTCCTAAATCTTAGCAGCTTTCTGAATCCAGAGCCATATTTTTCTGAGGGTGTCTGTAATGTTGATGTCAATTCAGCTCAAATCATTCAGTCAGTGAACAAACCCTGCTCTTGCTACTGAAAAAACGTCCGAAACAACATTTTCTGTAAAAGGATAATTAATGCTGTTATTACAAAGCTGTTGGTAGCATTAGCCAACATATACATTAAGTACATTTCTTTTCTCTCTTACAAAAAATAAAGGTCACATGTAAGTTGCCACATTGCACACATAGATTATGATTCCCAATTTTATTTGAATTATGATTTTAATGTGATTTTTATTAATCCAGTATCAGAGCTGACTGCAATGGATTGGGGCACAGAGGGTTGTCTAAACCCTCACAAGTATGCTGAAAGTTTCTTTTGTCTAACACACCAGCTAGCTTCTTGATCAGAAAAAGACCTAAGAAAAACTCCTCTGGTGGAGAAGATGGTAATCAAATGTGGAAATCTTCACTGTGTAAAGCACCCTGGAGTTTGTTAAATATCTGCAGATCTGCTTGTTGTAAGTGACAATGTTTGTTCTTGCAAATAAATTCCAAGATAGCCTGGCTTCCTTGGGGCTTAATCTCAGCCTTTTTCTGTTTCTCTGATTAGTTGGAAATTGTAGCAGGTCACTCTGGTTCTTTGAAGAATGAAGGGTCTCATTCCAGGGTGAGGCCCAGCGAATTTGTGAATGAATGAAAAGTTAATTGAGGAAAAGGGCAGAGCATACTTCAGTCATAATTAATTTAAGCAAAGCTGATAAGCTAGTAAATAGAAACACCAGTGTATTCTTTAAAGAAGAATTTTTGCACTTACTGATATCTTCAGAGCTGTTTCTTTGGCCCTTTTAAAGATTGATGCTTGTCACAGACACCTTATTATCTAATCTTCTGCCCAAGGAGAGATTCTGTAGTGTTGAGTAATTACAAATAGACTGAGCTCTGCTGGGAAGTGTGCTTATAAAAACAAAAGGAAAGCTTATGCCCTATAAAATATTACATTTTTTTAACTTTATGTTCCTAAAATAATTAATTTTATTTTTTTTTTTACTAACAAACACTATGGAAAATAACATGAATGTCGTATGTTATTATTTTTTAGAAAAGTGAATGAAACTGTTGAATCCTTCTGGATTTTTATTGTACTTGAAATGTCTTTTATAAGCACTTCAGGATTGTGGTCAAATAAAAAATGTAACAGCAGCTTAATAAAAGGCATCTATTACATTTAAAACTTATATTAAAGCTAAAAAGAAAATGCAGAAAGCTCATATGCAAGCAAATGAAAGGCACGCTCTCTTCACGTGTGGAGAAATGGAAGAGAAAGCTGCATATTGCTAGAAGAAAGCTGCTTAAGGAAAAGTCATAAGCGTGAGTTATGCAATGAAGAAAGGACAGCAGTGAAAAAAATGAGGGCCACAGGCAGCTGCTTTTAAAGCCCCTATGGCAGCATTTTTTACCAGTCAGAGAAGCCACAGCAAACCACTGGAGATGGAATCAAACATTTATTCAATTTTAAATATGTTTTGGGCTTATATGGGACTTGCCACCCACACATCTCACAGCACCCTGCCATTGCTAATGAATTTAGTCTCCTACAGTCCTCAGAGATGAGTGTTATCCTTACTTGGTAGATAAGGAAAAAGGAGCAGGAAAAGGACAAACAATTTGTCAAATGTTATGCAAGAAGAACGTGGAAAAGTTAAAAATGAAAGATAGTCTCAGTAAAGACAGACAGCCTGGGACTGTTGTATGGTTGTACTGGCAAGCCTGGGGGACAAATACATTTCAATGCAGCCATAGATACCAGAGGCTGAGACCGGATGGTATTTCATGAACTACCCTCACATCCCCCAAGCCAGGCTTCAGGAGGTGCTCTCAGGTGCTGCCACTGCTTTGCTGAATGACTTCAGGTTTGACATGGTCTCTCCTTGCACACCAGTTGCTTGCTTGTCCATAGTGGAAACCATGACATAGATATACATAAAGCATTTAAAAAATAAGGAAAAGAAGAGGTCTCTTCTCCTCAGACACAGTACTGCAACTTTGTAGATTCATTTGATGTAATTTCAGGTCTAGATTAACCTCACTGAATTGGATTTAAAAATCATAAAAGTATAAAGTATGAGACTCCAGTTCATAGGTGTCCAATCCACAATTTTTCAGTTTTCTAATATAGTCCTAAAAGAGACCACATCTTCTTATCCCTTTCTGTCTCCAGCAAAGTGAATGACTGTAATTAAAACACATCTTTTGTTTTTCCCCTGTGAAAACAGGTCCTGTTAATGTGAATGACTAGACATTGTCCTCCGCTGCTTTATATTTGTGCCTGTGCATGAGCACAAGCTATCTGGAACAAAATTTTACTTGGGGGTCACCTCAGGCTAAAAACATTACAGCTGCCACTGTTTATACTAAAAAAGATGCCATTTCAGATCCAAATCCTAACATATGAGGATGTTAAAGGTGACAGGTACAAGTCCATTGTTTACCTGTACATAACAGCTGCATGATGAGTAACGAAAACCTGATTTACATAATGTATATTCAGTTAATAAAACTTGTGATGTGATCAAAAGATATGTACACCGGCAGAATTGGTTTCAGGGACAAGAAAACAGGCCTGAGGTCGCAGCCCCAGTGAGGCAGTTGTTCAAGACCTGCAAAGCTCAAGAAGAGGTGGGAAGAACCTGTACCTTAGTCTCTGCTTGACTCCACCGTACACCCAAGGCAGAGTCTCCAGCTGCACCTTTTCACAAATATAAATTACTAAAACCCTTTCACACACCCTGTTTCTAAGTCCATCAGTTTATTTTTTTGTTCTTAAACAATGCCAGACTGTGCCATCAAGAGTGTTACCACCGAGCTACTTTGAGGACACTCAAATGCTCAGATGAAGCAGGCATTTGTCTTACACAAACAGAAATAGAAGTTGCACCTTCCCTGCTGATACCAAGACATCATTATCTGCAAAACAAACAGGAATTAATTAAAGGAGAAGTTCTAGCATCTTAGGTCCTGTTAGATTTTGGTAATTGTGGTCAGTCCTACATGTAAACACAACTAAGTAGTGTGATTTCAATCATTTTTCACCTTGGATGCAAAGTACAAAGGTTTGTTGAAAAATATGTTGATTAAAACAGGAGTGAACCCACTTCAAAAGCCTTTTCAAAACTGTGAACATAGGTCCAGTGTTTTGCTTTTAAGTGCCACAGTCTCTGCGCCAGTGCCCACTGCTGTCACTGCTCCCCTACGGTGCCTCCCTGGGGACCCACCAGCCCTCCAGCCCAGCAAGAAGCTGCCTGAGGCTGCAGCTCTCCATAACCCCAGGGAGGCTGCTCACCCCTTGCACTTTCTCCAGGAACACAGGGAGGGCTTCCCTTCACATGAAAGTCTCACAGTTTCTCTCCAGGAGGCTGGTTACTAAGCATTGGTGCCAATAGGCTTTTCTGTTATTGTTAACGTAGCGGAGGCTAGATCATTTACTCAGGTTGCAAGAGGTAGGTTCAGTCTCCTCCTTGCTGTGATGAGCCTGCCACCCAGCCTAGTCAAAATCAGGACCCATCAAGGAAAAGACTTTGGCTTCCTCACTGCAGGGTTGTCAGAGTCCTGGTTATCAATGCAGGTCAGCTCTGTCTTTATGTTACCCACTCACGAGACAACAGAACATAAGTATGTGCTTCTAGAGTTGAGGATCAGAATATGGTGTGCCCATGAGACTTTTATACCTTCCCCTTCCTCTTCTGTAGCTGCAAATGGCTTTTGTGAGAAATCTGGTCCAGCAGGCATACAGGTAGGTGTGTGCCAGCCGGGCATTGCCTTCCTGAGGAGCAGCTGCATTAATTTGATTAATTTGCCTTTTGGCCACGTTTCTGAGTCTCTATATGCCTCCATAGACGTCCATGTGGAAGGACACCACCACAGCCTGGACCAGGTGCTAGTTGGGTGGCCTGCAGCAGCAGCCCTACTGCCTCTCCTTCCCCACATTCCTCCTTGGGCCCCCAACGGCTCAAAATGAGAAATTCAGGAAACTCAGATCCTTGGAGTGGAATACAAAGCACATGGAGGAAAGATGCTGTGCTGGTGCCTGCCACTGCCTTTTACTCTTCTTTTGAAAAGAGGGAATCTTTGGAGGCTTTGTTACATTCCCCTCTTTCTTTCTCCTCCTCTCCTTTTAAAGGTTTAATGCTTATTTCCACTGCTCCTCTACTAGGAACTGTGTTGGTGTAGTTTTTAAGTGGAGATAGCCAGATTTGTTTATTACAAGTTCAGACAGTCAAACTTTAATTTGCAAGAACTCATTTCCCTCCAATTTTGTTTCCCTTCTGAACTGTGTCCAGCCACCCCATCCCCCAGCACCACATTCTCTCCTCTGGCAAAAGCAAGGACTGCTGCTTACCCTCAGCCCAAACCTGCTCCACTCTCCAATCCTCTCTTCTCTGTTCTCCTCACAGGGCTAAGGTGAGGAGGAGCAGGAAGCAAGGTGGTAGAGGTGACAGGCATGCAAGGAAACAACAGATCAGGCTCTGTGTGCAGAATTCAAACACAGACCTAGCAAAGCAGCCAGCTCAATTTAAACTTTGACCTTTTCCCTCTTTCTGCTGTGACACACAACAGGCACTTACCAAACCCAAGCTGGTGAAGTAACAGCTTCTTTTTACTTTTTTTTTTTAAATAACAATGAAGCTGTGCCAGAGGAGAAGTCAATGGTTTTGATCTTTTGTAAAGCAAGCATCTCCATGTTACCAGGTTAGCTATAGATGCGAGAAAAAAAAAATTACAGGGTTCAATTTAAAACTAAATAAAAAAAAAATCAGTGACCAAGTCTCCTCCCACTCTCAAAAATAATAAAACATGCCATCCACTAACTCTTCTTTAAAGGTTTTTGACTTTTAGGAACAGAAAAATGTAATGTCCCCTAGGGAATACACTTTTAATTATAGCTACAACCTTGGTTCTTTGTTTTTAATTATAGACTCAGTGCTTAACAAAATGATATTTCAAATTAGTTGAATCCTCTAATTATTTTAATTTCTTTTATTTTTTAGGTCTTATAAAAGTTAATGGGATAAGTCTTTCATGTCTCCCAGTCAGTTAAGGAAAACAAATGCCATTCCTACTTGATGTTCTTTAAGCTTCAGTGATTTTGTTATTTTAACATCTCTTAAATGTAAAGAACTTTTCAAGATGTCAATTCTCCCACCAATAAGCTTAATTAAAATGTACATTTAAATGAAAGAAATAATTAATTCACACCATTCCATTTGCTTATTACTTGACAGTCAGGGTGTATTAAAAGCTCAGACTCGTGAAAAGAAAACAAGCAGAAAGAGGCACAAATAAAACAATCGGCATCAAAATATCATTTTCTGTCACCATTTTCCTATGTTCCTATAATAAAACTGTCAACTGTGTTATTTTCTGCTTTTTATGACTGTGGATTATCCTCACTTTCCAGTGAATTAATTTCACTGACACTGTAAATTTTTGTTTCACTTGTTTTTCTTTTTAATTTTAGAAGTCATGATAGTTATGGCTATTGCTATATTTAAACATTCCCCACCCACCCACACCCCTGAATAGCCACCTGGACTATCAGTAACATTTTCCATTTAATTCTGTATAACAAGTCAGTGTTTCCTCTGTTCGAAAGGTGAATTCTACAACCACTGACTTCCACACAGGAATAATACCCATTTGGGGTTTTAGAATTATTCTTTTCTTAAAAAAAAAAAAAATTTAAAAAAAAAAAAAAAATCTAAGCCGTTCAGGATTTTAAACGGAATGTTTTTTTGTTTCAAGGCAAATAAATAATGTTTGTGGAAAGTCTAATAATTAGCAAACTGCTCTTTTCTTGTGCAGGGGGCTGTACTGACTGGGGCGCAAACTCCCTCTGGTAAAGCTGAGCAGTTCTAGCCTTTCAATGTCTGGCTGACTAATTCCTACACATCTACTATCACCAGAAGAAAGGCACAGAGAAACAAAGTTGGCTTTATCAGCAGCTCTGATCCCCCTTTACTCTGCTTGGAGGTGTCTCCTCTATGCAAGTGGGCACAGTGCTGCCTGCCTCACTCACAGGTAACTCGTGGGTGCTCAAGGGCATACACAGGTTTCCTCCTTGGTTTCCCAAAGGAAATCAACAGTTTTCAAGAGGTTGGACCATGCCTCATGTCTCTGCTGAAGGTTCCCTAGCAGCCTTCCCAGCCTTACAGATATGAGAAGAAAGTCCCAGCAGCTGAAAAAAAGCAGAGGCAAAACATCACCCTTGCATCATGGAGAAGCAGGAGTTGACACATTAGGGTTTGATAGGTTGCTTGTTTTGGATGGAGAAAGAGGTTTGTGCAGCCCGCCTGTGAAGGTAGTGATGGGTGATGAGGAATCTCATCTTCAGGAGATCTCCATCTTCACCCCCAGAGGCAATCAGACACCCCTCCTCTGTTGGTTTTCCTGGAAGGGGCAGGTCAGATTACTAAAATTGTGGGCTTAGGGATGGCCAAAGTATCCACCTGAAGCATCCAATATGAACTTGTACTTAGGAAGCCATGAGAAATGGCTAAGCTGAGGAACCTTTGTGGTACAAGCCATCTTTGGCAGTGTGAACAGTTGATTTATTTTAGATTGCATGACTGGCTAGGAAATTTTGACTGCAAAGACAGTGTGACTGTTGAGGAAAAAAATGAGTAGAGCACAAAGGCTATTTTGGGCATAATAGCTAGTCATTCTGGACACTAAGGAAATACCCACACAGACACACATCACAAAACATTACATATATGGAGATGCTATCATAGCTCATGCTGTCTCATTGTTTCCATTAAAAAATTCTGCTTTTAAGGATTTCATCACTGATCCATAAGTATTTACTCCGAGGCAGAACAAGACAAACAGTATTCCTTGAAAAGTTGGAAGATAGTTGTAAAAAAACTAACAATCAATCCCAGCAAATTCCTGCAAAGGTGGTATTTTATTAATTAAAGTTCTTAGGAAAAATTGCTAGTAGTAGAGTAACAAGATTGCTTTGCATATCTACACTTCCAGAGGCCATCAATATATTGTACTCTTTTGATATTCCACCTCTCACATGGGATTTGGAAAGCATTTACAAACATTAATTATTTCAGTGTTGCTATCAGGTAAAGCACAAATTATTCCCATTTCATTCATGAGGAAACCAAAGGCCAAAGAGGTTCAGCTTGATAAAGATACTTATAGCCTAAGATGAGACAGATCCCAGTGTCACTAATACTCTAACTTCTTTCTTCCAAACGTCACCTCTTTCTTCAGGTAAAGAAATGTGTCTCCTTGCCTTTGGAGCAGAAAGAAAAACAAAGACAAATTCATTTGATTTGCACTGTGAGTTAGAAACGTACTTCAGGAAATATGTGCTGTATCACCTTTGAGACTGCTGTACTCAAGGGGTTTGTCTCTGCAGTGAATCATTGACCATAAGAAAAATAGATGTATTGTCACATTAGGACATTTGAGCTTTAATCTTTAATCTTGAACCTGAACAGAGCAATGTATTAGAGATGCTAAAGCTGTGCAGGTTACAAAGTATAAGGTGGTTTCTGCCCTGGAAGGAGTTTTTCCACATTTAGGTGGGAACACCTTTCCACTTAGCACTGATTGTCAGTGCTGAACAAAAATTAAACAAAACCAAACCCAACACAACCTACCTATCCCAAGGGATTTCTTTTAAGTCATTAGGACACATTTCTCTCAGTTTTTGATGCTGCTTCTTCCCACAACACCAAAAGGGATCTTGTTCTCCTTGATCCCTGCAAATAAATAGATCACTAGTCTCCAGAAGCTAAAGTTTCAGAAAAAATACACAAGCACTGGAGATGGGCAAATACTAAACATTAGTTTCCCTTCTGATGGGCTCACAACCCCAGATGCTGCTGTAAACAATTTCATTTCTGTCAAGCTCGTGACCCCACTTGTAACTTCTGTGACCCCACTTCTGGCCATGACTTTTGGTATTGGAACTGCTGCTGCAGATACTGAATTGTTTATTTCAAACACTACACTCAGAGCTGCTAACTCTCCTCCCAGCAAATGAAAACATCAGGAGTCAGACTCTGAGAAAGTTGTAAGAGAAAGAAATTTTAGATATGGTCCTTTAAGGCCTTTTTTTTGAGCCCACTTTGCTATTTTAACACCTCTTCCCCTCTGCAGGAAACGGAGAACTCACAGCTTTTCCTTAATGTATAAACTGCTGGTGATTGATGCCAGTCCAGTCCAGCCCAGCCCAGCCCACACCTTTCCCCTCTTCCAGCTGAACCTGCAGTGATACCTTTTGCAAGGAGGCGTGTTGGGGCCCTGTTCCCAGAAGATTGCTGGGAAAGGAGCATGGGGCTGGAGAGGTGGCTGCCCTCTCTCCCAGCTCCTAAATTTGAGACAGGTTTATTTCCCACATCTTTGCAGCCAGCCAACTGTGTGCTATACCTGTAGAGACCTTTTGTCTTCAGTTTTCTAGGACATTATTGGAATCAAAACTGGGCCGGTAGCATTTTGTGGAAGCAAAGAAAAAGGAAGCCAGAGAAAAAATTGTTTCTCACAAGGCTGAAAGCAGGAGAAAGAAGGAGATCTGCCTCCACAAGAGCAGGAGTTGGAATGCTCCTTCATTTCTGTCTTTCCCCCAGTAGTGGTGGTGCAGTGGGGCAGGAGCTAGTTAGCAGCCAAAGAAGCCTCCCCATGGGCAGGGTGCTGCTAATTAGAGCCAAAATCACCTCTGCTCCCCAGCTGGCAGCACTGCAGCTTGTCTGAGTGGCGTTAGGCATATGGGGCTTCTTTATGATGCGTAAAGAAAACCTGAAATTATGCATTTCTTCTAGCATTAGAAATTCAGGTGTTGCCTGGCTTGGAAATCTCCCTGGCAACTGGAGAGCAAGGGGAAACAATGACATTATAAGAGCCAAGAGAGTGAAAGCTGAGGAACTGAGAACCATTAGCAGCAATGGTTTTACTTATAGGCTGGAATATTTCAGACCTTCTTAAGGTTTTGGAGGGATAAAGTGGGTCTGCAGGAGGAGCTCCCCTGGCTGGTCACTCCCTTTTTCCCACCTGCTTCCTGGTAAAAGAGTCACACAGGGGTGCACCAGCTGCACCCCTTTTAAGGACCAGGTAAAGAGGCCTTTTCTTTCCAGCTACCCTATTCTACTGCTCACCATTTCACAAGAGTGGAGAGGCAACAATAGGATGTATATGATAAGAGGAGCTAAAGAAATAGTGGTAGTTAAGATAGATGCTCAATTAATCAATGCAGCTAGGCTCAACTGTGTGTGGAGGAAGGAGAGGTGGATAATTAATTCTGGAAGCTGCAGGGATGAAGGAATTTTGTGCATGAAGATTAATCCATATTTATATAAGATAGGCACGTATAATTGTGTTTTTCTGTAAAGGCTGGAGGAGTTCTGGGGATGTACTGAGAATTCATTGTAATAGTACCTGAGTTTCCAGTTCTCTTCATCAGGAGTTAGAGCTGTGGCTGTAGGATACAAAAACTGAGGCAGAAATAGGTTATCCTTCCCTAAGGCTGTGGGACTGCAAAGCAGCACTGCCCTGGAATTTGAGGTGAGAAGGGGTGGAAAGAGCAGCAAATAGTTTCTCAGTGGTAAAGCACAGTTTGCTAATTATTTTTTATAATGTTGCTGTGAAGAGCCCCATTTAAGCAAGTAAACACAATTCTGACATATTATTCCAGGGACTTAATTTTGAATTGTAGATACAAAGCTTGATCACCACCTGGTCCTTGTATTATGATAAGTTCTTCTGACTTGCTTTGCCTGTCATAGCTGCTTCTTTGCTTTACTGATTAAAGAAATATTTATGGAATGGCAATGATTTAAGCATAGAAGAAAAGTCTATAATAATGGTAACTGTGGCACAAACCATGTAAATGGATGTAGAAGTTAGTTCTGAAAAATCTCTCCCTGCTTTTCCCTAGCTATTTCACAGTTGCTGTGTATGTTAACATGTTCCACACAGGGGTCAGCAGTAGTTAACCATAATGAGGTAATTACAAGGTACATTGAGTACAGATGTATGTTAAAGAACATACATTAAGGATGTAGACTAATGGTACTGTGGTGACAGCAAGTTCAAGTCTTGTAGAAATGTTCTGTACATTGAATGCCTTTAATATAACTTTATTGTTTTAGTAGGTTTTATCAGCTATGTTTTTCTTAACTACTGTATGTACTGCCAAGTGTATATTTATCTGTATGTATGGAAACAGGTCAGGGTTGTCAATCTAATGATGCAAAGCAGGCAGTAGGTGCATTTATATTTTCTGGTTCTTTCTTTGTAAATTTAAAATGACCCCATTGCTGATAGTAGATTTAAAATGACCCCATTGCTGATAAAAGGAGGAAATAAGTTTTTGTTATCTTTGTGTATGTGTGATTTTGAAAATACAGATGCAAAATAGGTGAGGAAGTAAGAGGAGAGTTGGTCAAGTGGAACAGCTGCATTGGCCAGAGAGCAATGATGTGTGAAAGGAATTGAGGATGAAGGTAAAACATATGTTTACATCATGACCACAGTTCTCACAGATATCTGAGCTACCTTAAGGTGAGGTAGTGCAAGTTATCCTGGCAGGAGGCTCACAGCAGCAAGTACTTCAGGATGGGCTGTAAAACTTGCTTCATGCTGTCTAAGGCACTGCCTTGGGTGGTTAATCTGTACTGAGCAACGTGATGCTGTGGTGCTACTAGCAGCACCTGAGCTGCTAATTTAATACCAGTCCCTAAACTATGGTGGTGTACTTCTTGTATCTCTGCAGCACAAAGGCACTGAGAGCAAATTCTGAATCTTCATTTGGAGAGAATGAGAATCAAGAGAGAAGGATATCACATTTTCAGCGCTGAGATGAAGTAGCTGCACATTGGGTCTTGGGATGGTTCAGTATCAGTCAGAAATCACACTCCATAAGGATGTTGCATAATTTTAATAATATGTACCTAACAATAAGATATTAATATGCAAGAATAATAGAAAAATGTCATGAGGATATTCTGTATGCAGTGTGCGGTTTTAATAGTATGTAGTTACCAAGACAGAAACCCACAGGCTTAAGGACAAAAAAATTATTTAAGAGCTTAACAAAAATCCTATGCATTGCAAGAGGATGCAGTGGAAAAAACCAGCATGTTCAAGTTTAATTAAAAGACCACCACACAGGTGGAAGACACATTTTGATTAAGCTGGCACCCTTAATTTAGGTATTTTCCAAATCGCATGTTTGACTTTACAACCTGACTACTTTAAATTATGGTATTTCTGTCTTCAGTAATATAAGTATATAATACACGTTGTATATTATACCTTACTTGCAATTAAATCACTGTAGGGAAAATGAATCATAGACCAGCATAACAAACCAAATTCTACGTGTGTCCTGGTTGCCTGTTGTGACACATACACAGATCTACAAGTGTACACATGTACCATGGAAGTATAATTAAGCTTATATAAATGCACACATTTAAAGATGGACTCCTCTTTACCTTGTTAATGCAATTACCACCATGAAACTACTGCTTCTAGTAATATTTTGAGACATTATCAAATTAAACCTGTAACTTTACGAGGAGTGGCTGAGAGAACTGGGATTGTTCAGCCTTGAGAAGAGGAGGCTGAGGGCAGACCTCATTGCTCTCTACAAGTACCTGAAAGGAGGTCATAGAGAGGAGGGAGCTGGGCTCTTCTCCCAAGTCACAGGGGACAGGACGAGAGGGAATGGCCTCAAGCTTCGCCAGGGGAGATTTAGGCTGGAGATTAGGAGGAGGTTTTTCACAGAAAGGGTCATTGGGCATTGGAATAGGCTGCCCAAGGAGGTGGTTGATTCACCTTCCCTGGAGGTGTTTAAGGCATGGGTGGATGAGGTCTTGAGGGACTTGGTTCTAATGTTAGATAGGAATGGTTGGACTAGAAGATCCGATGGGTCCCTTCCAACCTGGTTGTTCTGTGATTCTGTGATTCTGTGGGTCATCGGCACTGGCAGAGGCTGCCCAGGGAGGGGGTTGAGTCAACTTCCCTGGAGGTGTTTAAAAGAAGGGTGGATGAGGTGCTGAGGGTGATGAGGTTTAGTGACTGATGGGAATGGTTGGACTCTGATCCAGTGGGTCCTTCCCCTCCATGCAGCTCTCCAGCCAGACTTCTCCTAGTCTGTAGCTCTGCATAGGGTTGTTGTGTCTCAAGTGCAGGACCCGGTGTTTGGCCTTGTTAAGCCTCACGCTATTGGTCTCAGCTCAGCGGTCCAGCCTGTTGAGATCCCTCCAGCAGATAGATGCAGGCTTCTACCCTACTTAGCGTTATCCTCAACTCGCTAAGAGTGATAACAGTGATGTGGATGAGGGCATTGAGTGCACTCTTAGGGCGGCCTCCTCTCCAGCCCTGGTCAGTGTCTTTATAGACACTGACCAGGGCTGGAGAGGAGGCCGCCCTAGGCCGCAGGGTCCTGCCGCCCCCGCGCTGAGTCACGCTCCGCGGAGCCGGGACGGGTCCCACTCGCGTGACAGCGAGCGGGGCGGGGAAGGGGCGATCGATCTCCTCTGCAGGAGCCGTTGCGCAGCTAACGCTTCCTGCGGTAATTTGTGACCGTGGCTATTGACTGTCCCCGGGCCGCTCGCCCCGACGCCGAGCAGTCTGGGGAGGAGGAGCCCGGCCGGGGCGGGGGAGGACGAGACCCCCCCCCCCCCCCCCCTCTACGCGGCCGCCGCCTTTGAGGGTCCCCGTGCTGAGATCACGTTTGGTTTTTAACTCTCAGCTCCCCCCCCCCCCCCAACCCGCCCTCCGCCCCTCCTTTTTTTTTTTTTTTCTTAATGCGAACAGACCGTATTCCCGGTGACGCGTGAAAGGCTTTTTTTTCCTCGCTCTTGGCAAGCCGGCGCGCCACGGGTTCAAACCCAGTTGCAGCAACAGCTCGTGGGGAGGGAAGCGGTTGCCCCCGGTGGCTGCCGTCCCGGGTGTCCGTCTGTCCCCAGCGCTGCCCCCGCGGCTGGGCGGCTCTCGGTGCCTCCGGGCCGGCCCCGGGGCGGGGAGGGGGGGGGTTCCCGAGGCGAGCGCCGGGGCTTCTGTCCCTGGGCTCGGACGGAGCCGGCTCCGCTCGCCCCGGTAAGGCCGTTTAACCATCTCCGCTTTGCCCTTTCGGCTCTCCCGCCCCTTCGCTCCCGGTTTTCAGGCGGCAGAGCCACACGTTCAGCTCCCGAGGTCTTCACCTCTTCTCTGTCCCCTGCCCCGAGCAGCCACAGCGGAGGAGGCGCTCGCTTTGCTTCGCCACTTGCCCGTAGGTTTTAATTTATCTGCCCTTTAAATGCGCCCCCCCACCTCCTCCAAACACTGCACGGAATTTCTTTTTTTTTCCTAGTTTCCTCTTAGGGGTCGACACCGTGCTTGTCGCCCCCTTGGTCCCTTCGCTCTTAAACAATGTGATTCATCTTTGTCCCCTTGCCCACCTCCCCTAGCCCCCTCCGGCTTTCCCGGGCGGGTTCTCTGAATGGGGCTGAGGAGGAGCAGAGGGAAAGCGGCGATCTCTGCCTGCGCTCGGGCTGCCTGCCCCGATCGTGGGAAAGTGGCTGCACGTAAAGCAGCGGATTCTTTGTCACTGTTGTTCTTCTGTAATCGATCTCACTTCAAGTCGAGGGGTGGAAAACTTCAAAGGCGGATCAGGCTGTTGGAGGTCGGGGCGAGAGCACAATCAGCTCGTAACGCACCCACTTTGCCTCCTCCCCCTCTCACTGCTCCTCCTTCAGGAGCCGAGCGGGGGTTGGGGGTGGAGAGGGTGGGGAGTGTGAGGGGAAAAGCCCTTCGATCTCTAAAGGGCATCCAATCAGTACATAAAATGCAGGCTTTGTGGAAAGGCGAGGGGGTGAGGGAGGTGGAAAGAGTCGGGGGCTTTAACGCACCCAAGTCAAACACACAGGCTCCTGGCTGCACTTTTTCTGCCTCCTGTCTTGTCTAAATAGCTTCACTCTAGTTATATATGGAATAGTGATTCGCCTTATTGTTTTCTCCACCTCTTTAGGACAATTTTAGGACTGAGCCTTTTACAGTGTAAGTTACTATAGAAGGAAAAAAAAAATCCACTTGGCACCAGCTGAGGGTTGTCCTTCATAGTACAAAACAATCTACTATGGCATGCACTTTTAGCAGTGGAGGGAGGGGTGAGCACAGATGATGCCAAGATAATAAATAACCATGCTGTGGACATCTGCCATTCAGAGCCAGCTGCAGCTGGGACTTCACTTATATGTATGCCATGATGTGAACAGTACGTCTAGAAACACCGTTTTGATAATTTGAGCAGAAAAAAAAGTATGTAACTATTTTTGTTAAGTGTTTTGTGACATTTTCTAAATAAAATATTAGGGATAAGATGCCAGAGAACTCCACACAGTCAGTTCTATGTCCACCCCCTAAAACCTGCCTGTATCATGATACCTTGAACTTTTTTGTACTGTGAGAAAACTGAATCTAACCTTATGGGAGCAATGATTTTCTTAACTTTATACTGCTTACTGATGTGCCTTGATTAAACATTTAAATACACTTTGATTGTATCATACTATTTTTTATCTCTCTTAGCTAAATGTGCAAAATCGGAAAGTACTGAATTCTCTAACCTTACTATTAGAGTTTAGGTTTCTCCCCCCTGCCCCAGTTTGTGCCCATCTGGTAGTAGAAAAATGCACAAAGAAGGCTGGTACCCAGGTCTATCTCTGAGCCTATTTGGGGATTCCCTTGCTATTAAAAAAATGTGCTAGTGCAGCACAGGCATGCAGCTGGAGCAAGATGTTTTGCATGCTGGGTTGCGCCATCACCTGCAATTTAAGGTAGTCCTGTGGCCGCTGTAACTTGTGACAGGGATTTGATGAGCCTCAGACAGAGGAGAGGTGAAAAGATAACTACAAGTCAGTTTATCATCTCTGGTGCTTTAGATATAAACTGTGTTACACTAAGGAGACAGGTCTAGTCACTCTCAGTTTTTGAGGTAAGTAATAGTACATTTAATTAACTGATAACAACATTTTAACATTTTCTGCATACACAGTAGCCCTTCAAATATCTTTGCACTTATAGGGTCAGCAATGGTCAGCTTCAAGCAGCAGTGAAATGGTTACTTATTATGGCCACATAGTACAGGTGAAGCTTATGGCAACACGCTATGCTTGGACTGGGACATTACAAAGCCCATTTCTGCTCAGTTGATTGCAGCCTTCCAGTTATTCACCCTTTATGTAGAAATTTTCTGTCACATTTCTTTTCCAGAGTGAATTTTTCAGGAGCTGTTTCAGGAGAAAAATTTTAGTCCAGTGTAAATACAAAGAAAATTGAAAACGGTAAAAGCACTTGGCTATTGTTTTACATTGTACCCATATTCTCAACAGGGTTGTTTTTTCAGTGTTGAGGGGTAGGTAGTTAAAAGTAGTCATGAACCTCATTCAATTAGGAACAAGCCTTTTAGTGAAATACTTGCACTTGGTGCAATCACTGGGACTGGATTTTTATCAAATGAATGGCTTATTTTTAAAAAAATTCCTTACATCCAATTTACCCAGCCCATGCTGGCTAAGAGAACTATCGTTGCATTGTACATTTGTGCATGGAATAGGAATCATATTATAGGAACAGGGCTACCATACATCTGATTTTTTTCCCCCTTGGATGACAGCTCTCCTTCCACTCACCCGCCCTCTGGGTCCCATCTGGATAACCTTTTCATAATTGCACTCTGTGTTTTAAAATCTCTGCCAGAGTGGGAACTGGGTCTTTTTGTTTTGTTTTCACTCTTGGATTTTTGTTGTGGTTTTTTTTTTTTTTTTTTTTTTTCTTCTTCTTCTTTCTGCTTTGTTTGCCTACAGGGAGCTGTAGACAAGGGGTGGGCTTGGTCCTGTGTAGTATCTAAGGAGAGAGTGGTAATGGAGCACAGGGGGAGAGGCAAGCAATGTAACAGCAGCAGCAGCATGGAGACACTAAATGGAACAACTTGGTGCAGTTCAAAACTGCAAAAGGCAGTTTGGAGGATCATACTTAGAAGAGAGGATACCCTGGGTTGGATTGATAAGGAGAACGTTGCTAGTGTTTTGAAGGGGCTTTTGGCACTGGGGAAGTTTGAGGTAGTGTTCCACTAAGCTGGGAAGTGTCTGGGGAAAGGTACAAGAGGCTGGGGGTCAGCAGCCCTTTCAGATTTGGGGTTTGAGGATTTCTGAATCAGGAAACTTCATAATTGTCTCCTTGGGCCCTTCTAACAATAACTTTAGCCTGTGGTAAGGAAAACATTTGGGGCTGCTGAACATCTTCCACCATAAAACAGGAGAAGCAGTAGTGGTGGGCATGCCATATGGATGTACAAACTTGCTGCAGAAACAGGTCACAATACCTAGCACTACTGTGATACTATTAAAAGTCTTAGACATGGTCAGTAAGGCTTGGAGGGCTGTAAATGGGAAATATACTCCCTCTCTCTCTCCTTCCATTCCTTCTTTCTTAAACTTTTGCTTTATAGTTATCCTTTGCAGAAGGGTTTTTCCTCTGGGAGGCTTCATCCTGTGGACAGGCTGCTGGACAAAGTATGCAGAACAGGCTGGAAATTAATCTTTACACCCCTCCTGCTTCCATTCATATGCCCGACATTCCTGCTATAGCACTTTGCAGAGGGTAAGGACAAAAATTTACCTCAAACTGCGAAGAGAAAGAACATCTTCTCTTAATTATCATAATGATAATTAAGGTGAAAAAGGTGCATGAGTGATATCAAGAAGGCTTGAAAAAATGAGAGGGGAGGCACAATAGGGTTGGTTGGCACAGGGTGGTAGACAGTGTGGCATAATTTAAGCATCATTGATATTGTAAGATTCCAAGAAGATCGTTCAACTTTTTAGGCTAAGATTTTTAAAGTTTTACTAACATTTTAATATTTGGATACATTCTGAATTATAATGCTAGTGACTCCTGCCCTTAGTCTATTAAACTATTAACTTAAACCTGAGGTTGAAATTCCACCAGTTCAGCTTCTTCTTCTCCCCCATTATCATGTTGATGTTGAGTTGGATACGTCTCATTTTCTGTCTCAATGCATCCTTGTCACAGTACTGTTGGAGAGGAGTATTGCCATTTTGCAGAGGAGAAACAGAGGCAAAGAAAGACTCCAGTTAAGTCTTGTTGAACGTGCACTTTTTGAAGTGAAACCTCACACTCCTCCAGCTGTAAAAGCCCTTGCTACTCCTTCTCCTTTCTACACTGAACACAGACTTCCATGCGATCTAAGATCTCTGTTATCATGATGTGATGCAGCACAATCTTTTATGTCGCATGATAGAAGAGAGACTACAGTGAAGACCATCTTTTCCTGAGTACCATGAATGCAGCCTTGCACCAAAGCTGCCCATGGATGTGTCTTGTGGATCTTCTCAAGGCAGCAGTGTCTTTCTTTCCAAACACGTCCCTATTATAGGTTACTAGGGCTAAAAGGCACTTCTGACCTCAGACTTGGTGACAGTGTTTGCAGGCAAAGCTGGTTAGATCTCAGCGAATAAGCTAGATATATTTAGCATAGATAGTCAAAGAAACTCCGTGGTCACCTTGAAAGTCACCCTAATAGACTGGTCTTGGCATTCAGAAGTCTCTGGCATAGCTGGAAAGTGAATCCAGACCTCCCCAGTGCTCCTTCAGTTTGCTAAACATGAAGTCTGCTTCACCAATACCACCCATTCTGTTTTTCTCCTTTTTTTTTTGAATCTCTCCCTTTAGCACTTTTCTACTGCTTTTACTCTTCATATTCCGTTTTCTTTCACTTCTCAACTTCAACTTAAAATGCACTATTTAAAAATGTAGGGGCCAGATCCTCGGAGCCGGCCAAACCACACATGGTGTAGGCCCAGGGTATAGGGAGGGGGAAAGTGGCTCTAAGCCATTTTTCATCTCCATGGATTCTAGGTTGACTTCATGCCAAAGTGGCCCCTGGCATAACTGAGAGCAGGAATGCTCTAAATTACACTAGTTAGAACAGTTCCCAAGGGCCTATCCTATGCCACTTGCTCCTTTCCGCCTTGGCCACCTATGAAGGCCTCCTACACTGCCTTATTTTGTGCAGGGATTTCCTACATCAGGGAATGCCCAGCTGCCCTGTTACGGTACAAAGGTGACAGAGAATCATTCCCCAAGCATTTCCAGTATAAATAAAGCGATTCTGTTAAAGAAAGTTGCAGAACTAATATAACATTAGAATTTGTCATCTTAATGATTTCGCTCGAACATCACATTTTTCCTTCCTACCTTCCATGTGTGTTAAACAGGGAAAGGACTTGTTTTTAATAAGGCTGTAAAATTTTCAAAGTGGTGGCTGTGTAGGCTGAGTAAAGAATAGCCTAGAGAACAATACAGATAACATTTTATAGCATTAAAATCAGCAACCTTTTTCTTTGATGAGAATATTTCATTTGCTTCTGGTCATGCCATTTCTGAAAGGAGACTGTCACTATGGATATGGGACAGAAGGACTGGAGCATGGGAAATCTGAAATGAGACTGAAAGGATTGGAAGTGATCTGCTCAGAAGACAAGAGAGTTTATAATAAAAAATAACTAAATATAATCTTAGTTTTGAGTGGGAGCCATTTTTTACAAGAGGTATTTCTAATGCAAGTTGGCAAACTGAAAAACACACAAAGAAAACGTTTTCTTGTATGAGGCCATATTGACTGTGGCACTTCAGACTTCACCAACATATCTCACTGAAGAATATAGCAAAATATTCCATGTGAGGTAAACATGATAACAAGAACATCTCCTGCTATAGCTAATGGCTTAAAAGATACATAGTTTGCATATGGAATAGAATCTGATGCTTCATAGCTTGTTATGGCTCATAGGTTAAGAAAATATTTTAGGGGATAGATTGCAATTTCATGAGGGCAGAGTATCCCACAGCTACCTAGAAAGGATTTCTAGCAGCCAAGTCTGAGGTATCTGGTACCATTGGTTGACATAACTTCCTGCACTAAGCAGGTCTCAGAAATGGTTCTGTATTGCTGTGTATATACAGAGAGATGGAGAGAGAGACTTGGCTTTGTATTTGGGGAGGTCCAAATCCTTCTTTGGGACCACTGAGTGCTCTCACATAATAAACAATAATAATTTTGGTCACAACAAATATAGTCAGAAGTCCACACTGCAACATAGTGGAATGGCAGTTGAAAAAAAATTAAGACAATCTTAGAGATGAACAGATTATCTTTAAAATGTGTGGGAGAGTTGAATTCTGAAGTATCTGAAGACCTGAAGTAACCTTTAAATTTTAGTTACCATCCATCAACATCCCACCTTCCTCTTGGAAGCATTGTTCTTCATACCCACGTCATCCACTTTGATGGTGGTAATTTTCCAGAAGGATTGTGGTTTGGTCTAAATTTGGTAATTTTAGTAGAAAAGCTTTGTTATGTGCTGTTGTCGAAAGCAATTAGATTTTAGACTGAATTGACAAACCAAAGTTTGAATTTGCTTTGGGAAGACTCATGTATATTTCTGAGCTGCTTTCTCAACAAGAGCCAGTAGATCTCTGTCCTTCTACTTGTGTTGTTATATTTATCTTCCACTTTGTTTTGAGCACTAGGTACCAAAGCTGGGGCTCTGCTATGTATCCTGTGAACGTTTCACTCCCTGGCGGATCAGGAAGTCATACAGCCTCCTCACATGGAAAACTCTCAGAGTTAAGGAGAAAGGTTGGTGAAATTTTGCTCTGTGTTTTCCTGGAACTGTTGGTTTTGGAGAAAGGGATTTGTGGGTGGAAATGTGAGGTTTGAATTCCCTCTGCTTTCAGATCCTGTATATGGATTGTGAAGATTTACAGGGTAGGAAACTTCTCTTGTATGTAAGAGCTGTTTATAGGAATTACTGTTGTTCTGCCTTCCTGTACATTACTGCTGTAGTTAAACTGTTTGCTAGAAGTCCTAGGTTCAGAAAGAGTAATAGCACATGTGAAGGAACATCTGCGCAGTGGAACTACCATGATAGACATCTCCCTTTGAGCACAGAGATCTTGTCTGCTGAAGCGATCCTGTCCTATACTTTTTTGCTCAGAACAAATGACTCAAATCAGTAGAGAAATAAAAGATGTTCTCTCCTGCCTAAGAGAAGAGATCTTATTCTTTGAGTTTCTTGAGCTTCCAGACTTGTATGTTGAAGAGTGTGGAATGGCAGTTGTATGACCAGACTCTTGAAGAGTTTTTACTGTCGCCAGACATCAGACATCTTTTGAAGAAATAAGAGGCAGATTGCATCCACATAATGAATTTTTCCTTGATTTCAATCTCCAGGAGTGATCTTTTGACTCGAGGTTGTGTTGCATTGCATTTTGCTTCACATTGTTGTCTTTGAGAAACTGCAAAAATACCTCTTGTGTGGTGGATCATTTGTCTAGCTATTAAACTACAGGCAGCACCAGATAGCTAGTGTGCAGACTTCTTGCAGGTCAATCGGTGTTCAGTTTTAATTCAATTCAGTGAGATTTTATTGGCCTGACAAACTACCCTAGCACATGCACATGCTGAAAGTTTAGCAAAATCACACCTACTAAAATTGCCCTCTTTTATAGGGCAATTTGTGAAGCACTGGTAGCACTCAGGTGGCATGTTACAGTGTCAACAGAGGCTTTCTGAACTCGTTGCTGCCACTGACCAATAAAAGCACTAAGAAAGACTTGAATAGCTTCTATTTTTCACAGATAGCTTAAATAATCTGAAGTCATTCTGTAACGCTTTAGGGAAATCTTAAGTGAGTTAGTAATGTTTTATGATGTCTGTGCCGAGCTATCTGGATACTGTAAGTCAAATCTGCAGTAAAAATTTGTCTTACTGGAAATCACAGCCCCCTAAAGACAATTTAATCTTACAATATATATGACAAATAGATACTATTCTATTTTTTTAGGAGCAGAAACTGAGTGTATACAATTTGAGCAAAGCCTCATGGGCTGTCTGTAGCTGGATCCAGAAAGAACCTCAATATATTTTTAATCACAGGTTCTGAAAAATTGTGTAAGATGAGTTCTAACCTTCTTGAGAAAGACTGATTTAGATGGAAACATATCAAGGGATTTGAACTACAGTTCACTAAAATCAGACTGATAGTATTTCTGTCTGAGCTGGATGACTTTTTGGATATCTAGTTCGGCTGTGGATATGCAGACAACAGTAGAAGAAGAGCAGAACCTGCAACTAGTGCATCAACAGAGTTGGAGAAGGAAAAATTCATTCAGTAGGAAATTTTGATGTATGTTTTCATCCAGAGTGGGGATGAGATGTTAAAACTACTGAACAGAATTTTCCCTGAAAACTACGACTCACAGTATGAAACCAATTCACTACAACATTTTCAGTCAACTCCAGACACAATGACATTAATTGTAAGTGTAATAAAAATTAGATTTTCAAACAATATAGATGCCAGCATTCACAGGTTCCTGGATTTGTTTTTCAATGTCAGTTCAGAATGTTGGTATCTGCATCACTTCTGATTAACCGCAGACTCTGGAGGCAGTTCTTTCAGCTGAGAATCACTTATTTATGTGCGAGAGATGCATCATTTTGTCTGTTAGGCATGTGAATTAGACTGTGAATTTCATTAACTGGTAAGTTGAGATCTCTTAATGATGTTTGAAAAGCCCCAAAAAGGCTATGAAGCTGGCCACAAAGGGGTCTTTCCATGCTAGATGAGTGCCAAGATGGTCATCAGCTTGTGCTATGGGGTAGAATGCTACAAGCCACATGTATTCCCTTGAAGATCTGAGTTCAAATAAACGCACCTTTCTGGTCTAGAAAACTCAAATCCTTACAGTACATTAGCACAACCTGTGATTCTAGCATAGAGAAATTTCTGATATGATCTACCTGAGTTTTATTGTGGCACGTGAGAAAGATAATGCAAGAAACTAGGAAGGATAGAGCACATTGGTAATAGTTAATGGCAGCTGCTCATTTTGCTTTCTCAGGTATCAGTTTTAATTGCATTAAACTTTGTTTTGAGTCCCAGTAGTTCTCCTACAGGTGGCATAGTCAATGTGGTGCAGGCATAGCCACTCAGACAGATGTAAAGGTCTTTACCACAACTGACAGGGTGAAATAGCTAAGGGAAGGAATGGTAGGTAAAATTTTTTTAAAATTATAACAAAAATAAGTTGACCTTGCTTACTTCTTACTTACTTTTCACAGCTCTAGTAGCTGAGGTTTTTTGATTGTGTTCTAGAAGAAGGAATAACTTTATTCTTTTGACTCTTATGACTGTGAGAAGCCTGACTGGATTGACCGATAGCAGTGGGAATACTCACAGGAGAAGAGTTAGGCCCGAGCCTCACATTGAAGTATTGCAGATAAATACTTGGGTGCACTGACAGCTGCACGTGAAAATTTGAACAGTATCTGCCTGCAGTTTTTGGCTCAGGCCTGTGCGGTTTGTCATTTGCCTTTACATGCACAAAATTCACCCGCAACATTTTTTAGATATAAAAATATTACATGTGTTTAGTAGCCAATTCGCAAATATTAAACTTCCCTATTGTTATTACAAAAAATGGTTTCAGAAGAGGCTAATCGTCATTATGGACTGGTTTTATAAAGCATGTAGTTTTATAAAACATGTAGTGTTTATAAAACATGTAGTTTTCAGCTACAAATCAGCTCTCACACCACTACTGGCTTCCCACTTTTAAAATGGCCAAACCAACGTTCTTGAAAATATTCTGAGATTAATTTGTTCTTATTGGAAGCCTGGTGTAGAATCATATGCAGTGTGACAGGCAGTTAAACCTCTGTGGGATGGGAGAAAATCCTGTATTTTAATAGAATTGCTCAGAAGTATCCTATACCACTGCTCTGTTCGGTTTTAATACAACGATGCATCGCTTCCTCTTTCCTCGTTCCTTTGAACTCTAGTGCAGACTACTTCCAGACGTTTACCCTCACACTGGCTTAGTCTCAAGTGAAATTACCCTTGTGATTGCTCCACATATATTTCTTGTTTTATACTGATTTTTCTAATCCTGCACTCACTTTGTCAAGCTTGCACAAATTTTCTCTCATGCTCCATCCTCAGAAGATCATTGTCCCCCATTTTCTCAATGCATTTTCAGTCTTTAGTCTGTGGGAACCACAGTTCCACTCATAGCAATGTTGCTCCAAACACATAAGCAGTCTGTTTTCCATCCCCATTCAGATCCTGTCCACATGCATTCACCCTAATCTTTTGCTTATCTAATGCAGGTCCTTTGGGCAAAGTCTGAAATGAGGGTAAGAACTCTGCAACTGGAATGGTTCCAGCATGCCTTCCATGCTGTAGTAATTTATTACAGATTTTAGAAAGAACTGTTCCAGCATATAACTATAGAGAGGGGCAGTGTCTATTTATTAGAAGTCACATACTCCTGTCTATCAGTTACAGGTGTTGCTGGGTAATACTACTATAACATGCACCTGTTATTCCCATTTTTCATGCTATGCTTTTTCACTAGTAATTCTAGTCCCCTTCCAAGGCCCTTGTGAAACTATACTTAAACAAAAGCCACAAATGGTGCAGTTTAAAGTTGCTCCACAGCCTGTGTACAGCTGAATGTTCACAATGGTTTACTTTTAATTTATGCTACAGCAACTGTCCTTTTAGAAAGTTGCCTGTTCTTGCTCACTCCTAAAGAAATGGAGGGCTTGCTTTCTAAAGGAATAAGCAGAAAATAAGAATCAGCATTCTCAGGCTGCTCCCAGTTGCTCTGGTGGCTTAGAGAGAATGACCATGAGAAACTGAAAAGGCAGAATTGGAAGCTGGAAGATGAATAAAGGGTGAAGAAGGAATGGTATTAGGAAGAGCTGTTGGGTTTAGCCTTTTTTGTGAATATACAGGTGTAGACACTGACAATAGTGTCATTCCTGCTAATATTATGTGGTAGCTATTCTCCCAAAACTTCACAAACTGATCAACATCAGTGGATCATTTAGTAAACATCTGAAAGATCCACTTCTGAGCACTGAATAACCTGGGATCTCAGAACCTGTTTAACTTTGTGGGACTGTCATGCCGCCGTTTCCTTCAGAGATCCAAGAAGTGAGACTAGAGTCCTGAATTCAGTAACTTGGGTCTTACTGATAGCTAGAGCTCTCTCTTAGGACAGCTGTTGAGAGCAGAGTCATAGAGAAATGCAGATGGTAGTCAGCAGCTAATAGCCTAATGATAGAGTGCATTTGTAATGATAACAACTCATCCACATAAACATAGATTAGCAATTTTAAGTAAACATAAATCTGAAAAATTAATGTAATACATTGAGTAAGAGGAAAGGACTAGACAAAAGAACTTTTTTTTCTTTCTAATCCTTGGCTATAAGCTGCAGGCTGTTTCTGTGCCCCAGCACATCTGTACATATTTAGACACTTCAGTATAATCCATGAGAAAAATCTTGCAAACATACTTGTTGTTTGAGGTTCTTCTCTACCACTAGAATATGTTAACTAGTTCAAGTGAAGCCACCAATTTAGATTGTTCTTAAAGAAGTTTATTTTTGGTGGCTTTTGTGGAACACATTAAGTGTATAGATTTCAGAAACATGTTTGGTTTTTTTCCCTCTAACTGTATGAAGCTCTCAGGTGGAAGGGAGCTTCTTAAATTAATATGGTCTGTTTTATTGCCTTTAAAAAGTTTGTCTTTCTGGTTCAATCAGTCTCTTGTCACTGTGGAAAAGTGGGATACATTCCAGTTAGATCAGTTACTAGAGTATGAAGAAGAATATGAAAGAGATTAAGATTCTGTACACCTACAATACATAGAAATATGTTACCGTCTCGCTGACGTCATTTTTACAAAATAGGTAGAAACTGGAAGGATTATGGGGTGATAACTTTAGAAAATCCACTAATTTTAGAAGTCATCGAGTTGGGGCATCCACTTGATAAGGCTAAAACCTGAATGGAACAAAGAAGGAGCAAAATTATTTAATACTTTAAATGTGAATGTGTGGCTCCTTCACCCTGACGAGAAACATTTACAGTGCTCCCATAAGTCTTTCCAAGTGCTTCACATTTTGCTAAATATTTATAAGATCTTCATGAGTCTTCATGAAGGATTTTTAGGAACTGATTTAATTTTTGTCTTAAGGGCCTGCCCTTCCTAGTGCTTATGTTCCACTCCTCAAGTTCTGTTGACAGCAGGGATTGATTACCTGGTTCTTGGAAGACTGAGCCCTATGAGAAAATCTGTTTGATTAGTTAAACTGGTGCTCCAAAAGTTGCTGAATTGCTTCCTATTTGCTTTCTATTGATGATTAATTACTACATAGGACCACTCTTTGCAAAATGGCAGAAGCACATTCAGAGTTTTGACAGAAACTGGTTGCCATGAGCTGTCCCTGATTTTTTTTTTTTTTTTTTGGCAGGCGGAAAAGGAAGCAGGAGGTAGTGATATTTTGTCATATTGCATTGCTCAGATCGTAGGGGAGATGGTAACTGGGGGATTGATGGCAAGATATAAGTTAAACTTGTAAGCTTGCTCTCTGAGCCGAGTTCTTTGCTTAGTAAATAAACCAGATAGCTGCTACATGGTAGTTCAGAACATTAGAAAGGCCCAAGCCATATCTGCTTCTTCTCCTTTACTAGTTCAAGTTTTGATCTTTAGCTCCTTTCCATTCCAAGTGGACTTTAAGACAAACATTTCTAATATGTGTGTAAAACTGAGATTTGTAACTTAATGCAGAGAAAATTAAAAAGGAATGAAATATTTGAGAATTGCTTGAATTCATTCTTTTCTGTACTCTTAGTACCATCTGTCCAGCTTTGTTGAACCATACCAAACTGCATTTTAGAGCTGGAATAAAAAACTTTATCTACCACCTTTGGATAAACTGTAATTCTCAAATGTTTGAAACTCTTATTACTCTGAGGAAAAAATGAGTTTTTTAAAGGAATTTCTGGATTGTTTTAAATTATTCTCCATGAAAGAAAGAGACTTATGAAAAGTACAAGACTGACAAATAATCAAAACTGGACTAACCTTTTTATCTTTAGAACATGTGCAACATAGGCATCAGCTATTACTTTGCCACTAAGCTGCTAGTATATTCCTCCCTTGCTCTGCAGGAAACATGATTTTTCATTCTCTGTAGTGCCTGTACATTTGACCTTGCTTACAGGGACAGTAATTATGATCTGAGAGAGCTCGTCCATCCGAAAGAGACAGAAAATTAGCCAATTATCCTAAGATTTTAAACAGCTTAGCTAAAAATAAGAATTAAGACCATCTCTTTTGAATATGCAACAGCAGTATAGAAGAGAATTATAAATGTTGTTAGAAGATTTAAATCTTTAAATTATTCTGTATTTAAATATCTCTAATAAACCAAACAAAAAGCGTCTGCATCCTTTACCAACGCCTTCTAATATCCTCATGCGCATGCTGCCAGAAGTAGGACAAAATATAGTTTCTGCTTTAAAAAAAAATCCCATGAATCACACTTACTATAATGCAATGGTTGCTATAAAAATACATTGATAAATCACAGGAATAGCCATTCCAGCTTAGAACAAAGATCTGTCTGGCCTGGGATCCTGCCTCCAACTGCAGCCAAAGCAGACACACAGCAAAGGATATAAGGGGGAAGATATGTCTCCAGGCCTCCAGTAACTTGCAGTTCATGGATTTCCTGTGTCAGGGGTTGTATCTTTGTGTTTAAAAGCCCTCAGGGATTCCTTTCCCTATTAATTTGTCTAATAAACTTTTACCATCCACAGTATCCTAAAGCATTTAATTCCACAGTGTGGCTATAGTATGTGGAAAGCCACCTCTCTTTGTTTTCAATCTGTAGACAAACTGTTCTATTTCCCCTCTCTTTGTTCCTTCTTGCTTCTCCTGTTCCTTTCTTGCACTGCACTGTACGTAAGGCAGAGGTCAATTGTGCCAACATTTCCTGGGAGAGTTTTTAAAAAAATATGTTATTGCCCTGCATAAGTCCTCCTCAGTTAGTCACTCTCATGTTATGGAATTTCATCCAACTTAATTTCTTTTTTTCTTGAGCCATGTTTGCCAAAACATGGTTTGTTTAGGGAAGTTTTTATATTGCTCCCCACTTTGACAACAGTAGAAAATTACCTGTGCTGATAGAAAGTTGTGTTCTCTCCAAGATGTTAACAATGTTTATTATTTTTGTTCTGTTCTCTCTGGTGCAGGGACTGCCCAGAAAACTTTAATGAGATAGACTTGTTCTTCCATGTTTCTCATCCACGCAGAAGTAGGTTTAGTATCTGCCAACAAAAGTTTTAAGTTTAGATCTGATGTCAGGGCTTTGAATTTCCATATCAGGGAGATAAACGTCACTACCCTTACTCAATTTTAGTAATTGTATCACAAAAAAAAAAAAGCCTTACGGGGTGCTACTTACACAGCAAAAATAATCACAGCATTTAGAGCCTTCCCCATTGCTCTCTGTTGTGTCAGCACTTGCACTTGTATTACACAGAGGTTTGGGATTTTTCTCAGCTATTTGATATACTTGGAGTGGAACCCTCTAAAACTGCAAGAGTCATCCCAGACTCCTTTTTAGGAGAGAAAGAAATACCTTCAGAGCACAATTCCTCAACATTATTTATAATATTTACTTTAGAATGAGATTATTTATACCTTCGCTCTTTCCATTGACTAATAAAGCAGTTTTGACAATTGAATCAGTTTTGGCTATCTGCATTTGATTAGTTGAGTCATGATGTTACAGAAATATTCAATATTCAACATCATGATTGATGGAGAAACCTACAGCATCAGGAGGAAAACGTTAGTTCCCAGGCTCTGTACTCACCAGTCTTTAGAAAAACATATGCTGAGAATCCTGAAAACTTTGTCTTATGTAGGATTGGGCTGTCACTGGGAATGAGTAAAAAATGGATAAGCTCAAGATCTTATAGAAGACAAACCTTAATCAAATTTTCATTGAACATGGTGGTTTTAATGTGTGGAATTGCAGAATTACTCCTCCAACTCAGATGCAATCATGATGTAGAAATACTACAGAGTTTATAGGCTAGTCCATGGGCTACTGTTCTGCTGGGCTTCTTTCTTGTCTTCAAAGCCAGTGGAGCTCTAATCTTATGGTACATTTGTGTAGAAACTTCACAGAGAGTTCTTGACAGTCATCACACTTCATTTTCTTCTGTCTTGGAGAACTTACAGTCTCTTATGAAAAAGGTTCTATGAATTTGGTATCCATGGAATTCCAGCCTCACTTTCAAATGAGATGCCAAAGAATTGGGTCTTCATCTTTTTTATTTCCTGTCCCTGTTTTTCTCTTGTGTTTAAAATTGGCATTTCCAGGAAAGATATCTGCATATGTCATGCTTTCAGTAGCGCCCACCTGGGTCAGTAAGTAGCCCCCTATTACAGCACTCAGAGAAGTAAACTGCTATGTTCACCTTATCCACAGAGTTCTGCAGATGGTCTTGCAGCTGAAGAACATGTCATGTGCTCAGAACCCCATGTATTTCAATATTTGGCTTCAGCCAGACAACCTGGATTGAGTTTTCATTTTACCATACTGGAATTTCCTGGCAGGCTATTATCCCTTTTTAACCTTTCTCACAACAGTAATCGATTTTATTGTATTCTTCAAGTATTGTACTCTTAAACAAGAGAGTTACAAATCATGGAACTATCTTGCAGGAATCAGAAAGTCAGACTGGAGAGCTAGACAGTGTGGAGAGCAATATGAGATGGACGTCTGAGGAACAAAGCCATAATGAACACGCTAAAAAAGCCTAGATTGGTAGTAGCTACTTTTAAGTTTATGTTAATAAGCATGCTGTTATCAAGACTCACTAGCTCAAAATTTTATTCTATTGTACTGGAAAGTATTCAAGGCTGTGTATGAGTTTGCTTTGTCTTCCTTTATGCCTCCTGGTAGTGGACAGCATCTGGGCCAATGATTTTAAAGGGAAGTCACTCTTTCATGTTTCTGTATCTGTTAGCACACCCCTCAGGTGCTTGACTCTTTCAAACCTTCCAATCATGTATTAAAACATTTTAAAAGAAAATACCTAGCCCAATGAGCAACTGACTCTCAAAAGCAATTGTTCTTTTCCAGCAGTGGCTTCTAGTTCAAAAATATCAGCCATCTGCTTTCCATCTTATGTATATTGATGTTATTTTTTATTTAGTCAGCATTTTATAGGGCTATTTTAATAAAGGGAAGTTTGGGTAATTAAAACTGTATCATGGCTTCATGATCATTAGTGGTAAAACACATCTGTTGACACAAATTTATCTCTTTTTTTAAATTATTTTTTTCTAATGCTTTTCTTCTGTCTACTGTACTCTCAGGGTTGCTGTTAATGTGAACAAAGTCTGGCTGCAAGTGTGTGAAGTACTTACAAGCAAAATGGACAGGGCCATCTGGAACTAGAAACTGCTGCCTTCCCTATTTCTGCTGCTTGGTTCTTCCTCTGGAATAAAGAAACTTTCAACTACTCCATCTTCCAATATATTTTAGTTACAGCACAGGAGTACCTGTAATATGTTGTGCTGTAATTAGAAGTTATTATTTCAGTATTAATATAGAATAATACAGCACACGGGTTTTAAAAAGTGATCTTTTTCATGTTAAGTTGGCTAGCAATTGTCACCTCAGACTGCTAGCTTAAGAAAGAGTACTCTCATTCATGCCCACTGGTAACCTGTGATCACTACCTTTTTTTGCTGTCGTGGCTGCTATGTGAACCATTAAAATATAGGAATGTCTGATTATATGGGCATATCTACTGCACTGTCTCCTGACCAAGTATTCTGGATAATTTAAATTTATATTGTGGAAACTGTTTTTTTCCTGTGTGACTGCACCTTCTCCAGGTTTGGGAGATTTGATTTTTATGTTTTATGTTCTGTAACTGCTACTGGGCATTGGAACAGGCTGCCCAGGGAGGTGATTGATTCACCTTCCCTGGAGGTGTTTAAGGCACGGGTAGACGAGGTCCTGAGGGACATGGTTTAGTGTTTGATAGGAATGATTGGACTCGATGATCCGATGGGTCTCTTCCAATGGTGGTGATTCTATGATTCTATAGTCCTGGCAGGGGATTAGCCTGATTAGATTCTTAGGACGTAACTGTCATGTTGTCCAAGGAAAAAGGTGAGCTGGCTATCAGACTCAAACTCACCAATCATGCTTATCGTAACCCCTCGCAACTGCCTGGAAGGGTTGCTTCAGCAGACGTATCCATGAGCTCTGGAACCTGCAATCACTGTTATTGTCTAATTTCTGTTCATATAGACTAGTTTCTGTTTATATAGTCTTTCCGCACATGGTACAGCCCAGATAGGCAGTAAATACTCTGTAGATACTTTGAGCCACAGGATAGTATCTGGCAACGTTGGATGGTGTGTGGATAATGCAACTCTCATTACTTAGTCTTAATTTTTGAGCCTCCTTTTTACCCTCATCATAAGCATAAGGTGGTTGTTTTCATCTTACTTACCAGCTAACAGGGCTACCTGGTCATACTGTATGTCCAGATAGAAGGGGTAACTATTTGCTGATGATGTGGAGAGAAAGGAAAGAGGAAAGGAATTTTGTCTGTAATTGTATGTTTTATGTAGAGCTGGTAAATGTTAAAAAATTATCTAGAGTCAGAGAAGAAGACCAGAGCAGAAACTTGCTGTCACACATATTTTGATAGCTCACCACATGCCCCAGCCAGTGATTCCAGGTGACAGAGAGAAAATAGGCAAGTACAAATAGACTTACTTTTAGGAACTACTTGGGATTGAATTAGTGGATTTTATCCCGCACAAATAGAATGTTCCTTTTTAACCCTTGCATGTTGATGATTGAACTGGTCAATAAATAGCATGGAAGTCCCCCAATGACTTCAGAGGAATGGGGATGGAAAAATCTTGCAGCAGGATGAAACCCCACCAGTTACTTAGGGGTTTAAAAACATGGTTTATCTGCATCTGTTTTCCAGTGTGTGTAACTCAGTGACAGTGGTTTGCATGTATCTTTCTCTAGGCTCTTGAAAGCACATACATTCTCCCTCCTCTTGTCCCTTAATAGAAGGTGCTTTCTGTGGATACAGTGGATTTAATTACTTAGGCCTTGTTCATATTCTGGTACTTTATAGATAGCTTTACCTTAAATCTCTGACAGTAACATAATGTGCATTGGGATTCTCAACGGAAGAAATATGCAGACAATATGGTCACCACTGTAACACCCCTTTATTAAGCTGAAATTGTGATACATGAAATCATTGCAAAATAATAAAAAAATGGTTGGAAGATAAATACCATAGATACAGTCCCTAGAAACCACTGCTCACTTTAATTGAGAGCAGCTGCAATATTGCAGAAGCCTAGGGAATGTTGCAGTTCATATTCTCCCTCCCTGGCTCTTTCTAGGAGAGCACAATAAATTTTGACTAACATACATCTCAGTAAGTTTGTAGGCAAATGTTTTTCTTAAATATAATACAAATTTAATTTAAAAGTTACTTGCACACAGTAATGTTGATCCATAGATGCTCTACAGCTTCTGAGCCAAACAGGCTGCTGTTTTCCCATTTCCTTTGTTCTTGAAACCCATATATTGGGTTGTGCCTTTAAGATTCCCAATTGAATGGGGCATCTGGAAACTCAAGGGAGCACTTACTCTGCCAAAAATTTGCAAGCCCAAATAGAAATGAATTGGAAAATATATATCAAAGTTATCTAGTACATCTTCCAGTTCAAAGATTTTGTTTGGGCTGGTCTTTCATGTTACTTCTTTATCATTACTTCTGGAAAAAAAATGCGTGAAGTCATACAGTGCTCCCAAAAGTCATATCTCTATTGAAACAGGCATCAGAGCAAAGAATTGGTGAGAACCTGGTATTTTTCAGTCGCATGTGTATAACTGATGAGAGACCATAACATATCCTTAATCTGAAAGTACTCCTATGTGCATTTTTTGAAACAGAAACCAGGGATTAAGGAACACAAAGTCAAACAGTTTAACAGTCCAGGTGCATAACTTGCACTTTTAAGTAATTCTCCTCCCCATGCCCATATAAGCTATTTTATTTTCCTGAAAGCCAAGTCAGATGCACAACTTAATATAACTGTTTTAACAGCATCAGATGAGCCTTTGTGTGCTTCTCCTTTGCTATTTTTAAGGATTGACTAAAGTGAGTGCAATTCTCTGGAGAAAATACCAGGTTTAGAAACCTTCAAAACAATTGTCAACCAAACACATACAATTCCTGCCAATGAATAGCACAGTTGCCTGATCTAAGATAGATTTTGTAGTGTATATATGTTGAAGAAAACATGCAGACAGCAAGATAACATCTCAGAATGGAATACTGCACATCATGCAGCATAAATCTGTTAGAGCTGAGCATGCAGGTTAATCCTTGTCCTCTGCATTGTGCTACCCATTTGAAGTATGTGCCACACTTACTTTATTTGTTTAAAAAACACGTTCTTCCTCCTTGTGAGACTTTTTATAAACCCTAATAAACAATCTCTCCAGATGGTCCGGGAGGGACACTGGTAGCATTAATCAATTTTTATTTTCCGAGAAGAAAGTGAGGCACAGCAGCTGTGTATTTTGCCCAGGATCTCCTAGAAAGCCTGAACAAGATTAACCAAAACAATCCAGATCCTCCTTCCTCCAAGCCTCTCTTCCTTCCCCGCTAATACACTGTTTTCCTCTCTGATATTTCAGATTAGCCATACTGTGTGGAGGGAAAGAGTTCATAATGAGGTTTTCTTCCGTGGAATTTTTCCAGGGTTCCACCTAGACATGGCATTTTTATTTTTATTTTCACAGAAGGTCTCTCCCTTCCCCAGGCCCCACAAAAGTTTCTCTAATGGAGAGATGGTACAACTTGGGAGGTCTGTGTGAAGAAGTACATTTTGCTGGATACACTCCTGCTGTTAGCAAATTGCTCCAATGGGAGAACCAGCCAACTAACTCAGTCAACCTACTAAAATGGATTCCCTATTTTATAGTGATAGATCCTCTCAGTTAACTCATCTGTTAGACTGTAAAAAAAATGAGAGAAGACAGAGCACACACTATATGGGGAGAGTAAACAAAGGCTAATGGGTAAGGTTTTGTTGGTATTAACAAAGGTTGGTACTTCCCTGTTTGCTCTTTGCCCTGCATCAGTTTTCATGCTTTCCCTGATTCTCTTCAGTAATTCTGGTTTTGATTCTGTAAACATAAACCAGTCAAAAAGTTCCACACAGAACAAACAAAGAACTCCTTGCAGATTATTGCCAGGATTGTCAAGATTAAAAAAAAAAAGTATATGCAAACCCCACAAAGAATCCTCAGGAGACCTCATCAGTGTTTGGATTTAACCTGAGCTCTGTGAAATATGAATCCACTGCTCTTTACTGCTACCTGTACAAGTCAGAAACTGCCCAAGCAATTGGAAAACTGGTCCTAAGTTACAGGCTTTGACTGGATGTTTCCTTCATTCAGCTTTGGCAGCCTATGAAAGAATACGGGCTGTTGGAACAGCTAGTTCATCACATGAAAACCATACTACAGAACTATATTATATCTGCTGCTGTGTTTAAAGACAGGTCTCTGGTTCTCTCTCTTGTAGTTCAAGAATACTCTCAGTTTCCTAATTTTGATATTGTTAGTTTGCTGGCAGCCATTCTGTTGTGTCAGTGAGTTTCTAACAGTGTTGGATAGCTTTTGAAAGCCGGCCACATTTTTAAAAAGAGCAATAGGTAGTTATAGCTGTGTGGCTTTTTTTTTTTCTTCATTGTAGCTAGTCCAGGCAACAGATCTGTCAATCAAATCTGAACTCTGGGCTGTAAAGACAAGAGAACAGTGCACAGATGGGTAATATGTTAGAATGTCAGTCAAATGGGAGATCCACCCAAGACAAATGACAAGATAGGAACTGTTAATTGTGTGTCCCTTGCAGGCAAAACAAATAGGATGCTTCTGCTTACTCTCTCAGTGTAATTGAAGGTCACTCAACTGTGAAAGGAGAAGAATATGACTTAGCATGGTAAACAGCTATCTGAAGGAACCGATTGCTACAAGTTTCAGACCATGAACTTATCAAGCATAAAGCAAGCAACTAGAGTGTTATAACCATGTATATTCAGTTTAAAACAGTGAATAAAGGATAAGAGATGTAGAGAAACAAGCCCTCAGCTCATGAAACTGAACTCATTCTAACAGAAGTTACTAGGAGCTGGTCTAAACAGTTAATTAATCACGGGCAACATTATATGTCAGAGAAGTGACCTATAGATTCCTTCTGTCTGGTTTCATGATCATTCATCGATTGCTGATATTCTTGGAGATAAGATATCAGACTAAACACAACATTGATCTGATCATTGTATTTCATATCAAAACGCATGCTCCTTGGTTACTTTCTGCTATTTCCAAAGCCATGGTATGGTACTTTCATCAGTGCTTCTGGCAGCTAAGATGCCAGTACGTTATGGTTAGCTCTCTAACAAGTTCAGCTAACCAGGGCTGGAATGGGTAGAGGAGAAACTAGTTAGTCTTTCATCTCAACAGCAAAATAAGAAAAAAAGAAAAAAAAAAATTCTCAGACTCTGTCACAACTCTGTGGGTAATCCATATTCTTTCGTCTTTAAATCATGGGAGCATTTTTATTGGGTTGGTTTTGAGTTGGTTTTTTTTTTTCTGTACTATGTTAACTATATCATTACATTACATGTATAAACTTGGCTGGATTGCAAATTAGCTGTAAAATCAAACCATGCATAAGAAACAGATATTATACAATATTATTTTAATTGGTTTTGTTTGTTTCTTTTCTAAAGCCAGTTAGTGCCAGACTTGTAAATCTGTTATAAATGCTGTCTATTCTTACACAACTTTTGCATGCCTAGCAGTTTACTCTCCCACTTTGGTTTCTCAAATCAAAGACTCATTTTGTTGTGTAGGAAAACACCTTTATCTCCTAGTTTACTATATACTGACGCTTGTTACAAAATATAACCATTCTGCTGTTATAGAGGTGAGTTGCTATATTATATTTTATTGTGGAAAAAAAGAATGCAGAACTAGCATTACACCATAGAGTATTATTTTAAAACATCCAACAATATGAGCTTTGGATCAAAATATAAATACTAACTTGCAGCATATCAGGTAAGCTTTTTAGCTCATATTTAGACCAAAACCTAGGATTTATATAAAGACATGACACTGGCTTGTAACTCGGAAGAAAAATCTTCATTATAGATCTGTGTAATTTCAGACCTTGCATGGAAATGCCTAAATCAAATAAAATGAAATATCTGCCTGTTTGTATCCCTGGTTCCTTGGGGCAGAGAGCTGTTCAATTTGCAGACAGAGGCAGCTAAGCCAGCACACTTTTGTAAATGCAAACTAAATTACCTAGACTTTTACAGGCATCATTCTGCCAGCAAGATCTAAAGAATTTGGACTACTAGTTTGGTGTTTAGAAGGGTTTGCAGAGGCAGAAAGCCAGATCCAGTGAGGACAAAGGTGCCTAAACATTAATTCTTGAAACACCAGTCTTTTGGAATCTATTCCTCAGGGCTCCATGCTAGGTGCCTAGGCTCCCTCTGCAGTAGAGAGAAGCCGCTGGCAAGTTGAGCTGCATTGAATGGCTGGAATTGGCCAGTTGAGAAATTCAAAGAATGGAGATAGATCTGAAAATCTTCTCCCCAGCGTATTTCATTCAAGGCTGCAGGAACTGTTTCCATTTACTCTGAATCTACAGCCTGGCACTTCTTGAAGAAGGTTATCAACATCCTTTCTGTCAGGAATTTAACACAGCTCATTTTTCTTCTGAAATGAGGCTCTGTTTCTGGTAGCCTAGCCATCTTGCTTTGGGTATAAGAGTTTGAGCACACACCTCTGACTCAAGAGTTGAGGGTCAATCCCCAGCTCTGCTGGTGAGGATTTACATTCAAGGGAATTACCCTTCAGCAGAGTGCTTTAAGCACCGGATGAGAGACTACTGGAAGAAGGAAGAATATGGATTTTCTCCATTCTTTCTATTAGGGTTGTGCCATTGCAAAATGCAAATGACAGTCAAGGCCAAGTGTGACTTCCTTCTAATAGTTAAGAAAGTTCCACTTAATGTTTTCAGTGTAGTCTCTGTGTTTTAGGCAAGGACTAATTAATTTCACATTAACATAGAAATATGAATGGACCTGACAGACAGGATGAGAACTCAAGATTTCTCTCTTTTTTGGCTTGTTTTAAAAAAAGAGCATGGTTGATACAGCATCTTCCAGGACATCTCATTCTATCAGTGTTTCCCATACATGCTTCATTTCTAGCCCTGATAAAAGACAGCCCTGCACATCTGGGAAAACATATTTCAAGCATTTTCACAACACTGATAGAGGTGTCTTATTTTTTCATCTAGATGCAGCTGAGCAGAGCTTTCCAGGGCCACATGTTTGTATGTACTGTTACTCTCTGTTTAGGTACATGTTCTTTTTCAAAGCTAGGCTAATGTAATTGAACACTGTAGTGAGTGAGACTCCTCCACATGCCAAGTACATGGCTCTGTGACAGGCTGCAAGCTAGCTATGGTGCTGAAAACCAGCTAGATCTTAAAGCAGATCCCATGTTGATCTGATTCATATATATTTTGTTGGTATGTGTATATCCACGTGTATCAAATATTAATCAGTACAATCAGACAATGTTCAAAGCTAGAGAATTAAACAATAGTAGGATTGTTAGCTGGCTTGACATCTTCTATAAAACTCATGCATCTAAGTGAAATGTCTTTTATATTCATATGTTTATAACTAACTGTCCCAATATGGGAACAAACCCAAATGGGCTAGAAAAAAATAGAGGTAAGGAGCCTACAGTTATCTCAGTACACTCACTTTATGTCCCATCAGGGTGTACATCTAGTGTGCTCTTGGAAACAAGTTTTGAACAACCATGTCCTTGATATCAGGCACAAGTATCTTCAGAAGTGAAGTGTTTTGGTATTTCATGCAAATATGTAGAAACATTCATCTCATAGGTCAGATTTCTTGGACTTTTACTCTCTTTTGGTTTTACATTGCTCTTCAGATACTACATAATACATAATCAGAAGGACAGTACTGCTCTCCTGTTGGGTGCAAATCTGGAGCAAACCCACCAGTGCCAGAAGTTTTAGCCTAGATTTGGTTTTGTGTACACAAGGACAGAATTTGGACCATAATTTTTATTCTTCTTTTGATATAACCCAGTGAGACAAGAAAGCCATACCATGCCCCAAACCATAGAACTCAAGTTTTTAAAGATATCAACTTTCTTTTACGATCTGGGTGGCCTTCACCATGTCTGGGAAAACATGAACCCAGTAGCCCTGGTAATGCATCACCTGCTTTTTTTCCAGACTGCTGTAATCAATTTGTCTTTATCCCCACATTACCAAAAGACACTATTAAAATTCATATCTGCGTGTTCTCCCCAGAGGGTAAACCATCAGAGATCTCCAGGGTTTTGGAGGTTTTTGTGGAGATGCAGAAGGCTTTAATTAAGTTTAAAATATGATCAAATTTCATCTCTATAGTAATTTCAGATACTTCCACCGAATTCCTGTAGGGCTATTTTGCACTCTGAAACCTTGATCAATCCTCAACCTCACAAATTACAGCTTTTGTTTACATTTTTCTAGAACATCAAAGCAGAGGAGTGTTGCCCTTAACCAATGTTCCCAGACTTAAATAATGATGTTTCAGGTTTTTGCTTGAAGACTTACGATGATCTCTCCTGTAGACGCTGGAATGGTTAATTTGGGAAACAGGATAATACATTTGGGCCTGAAGGATCTTAGTTGCACTTAGGATAATGTTTATGATACTTGGTATCCTTTAAAGGGTGTATCCTGAGGTCATTCCTCAGGGAAGGCTGTTGAAACAAATGGAGTTCTGCCCAAGGAATGAATAGGAACCAAATAAAAAATTTACATTTTGGCCCCAAGATATTCACCGTTTCTAAACTATCAGGAAACATGCTGTATTGTTTTATCTAAGGGATTTGTTTCCCTCTTTTACTAAACCCTCTGGCATTATAAATGAAGGAAGGAGACTCAGTTCTTCTTCCAAGTGTCTCTCTATAAAGCATGATTCAAAAGAAGACAAAACCCCAGAAGAGTATGTATTTGGGCTACCATTCCTCTGCTTGTATCTGAGGCTTCTTCTTCAAAAAAAAGAAGCATCTCGTTAAATCAAGCAGCATTCCAGAAATAAATAAAAAAAAAAAAATGCAAAACATGTTACAGAAGAGGAATATGGGTAAATAATGATCCTACAATGAGAATCGTCACGAAGAACCTACTGGACTCTGAAAGCCTCAAAGCAGAGCTGCCAGTAACTCTGCACCTGTGTGTTGGAACTGCTTTACTATGTTCTACTTCTCCATCATGTTCCAGAGTGGTGTTCTGTGGAAATACATGAGAACACTTGATTACTTTTTGTGAGAGACAAATCCTAGATTTCAAACACTGCAAAATGTCTTAGAGGAAATGAGTACACAAATGTGGTTTGGCTTCTCTAGTACTCCAATTTAATAACTCTCTATATCTTCTCCCTTTTTATTACTTTTTGCAACATCATATTTCTTGTGTCCAGTAAATGTCTCTTCAGATTGTATTGTCCTATTGTTTCCAGTGTGAACAAAAAATGTACTTTGTGTAACTGCACTTCCTACCCATAAACACTGATTGCTTGAATCCCCCTTTGCTTCATTCAGTTTCCCACACTCCTCTGCTGTAGCTGCTACTGGATTCTACATGTATCTACTTACGATCCAAATCTTAAAGAACAGCTAAACCTGGAGGAACTATACACATTGTTCTGTGAAAAGCTAATGAAGCCTGAACACACTCTCTCTGGGTGCTGGTTATCCTTTAGTTCCCCTCCTCCTTTTCTCTGTGAACAATCCCCACATTTCACTATCACTGCTAGACAAAAAGAGTAGTTTTGCAGCAAGACCTGATAGTACACGTTCTAAATGGCCAATCAGTCATTTGTACTGATTGGTTAAAGGGCTACTGTAAAATTGAACATATTTCACCTGAATTCTGCCCAGCTTTCCCTCTGTTGGAGCAGTCATTTAGAGCCCTGTCATTTACTTGGAGGAGCCTCATTTTTTTTGAGTCTTCAACTGTTCTTTCAAGTACAGTAAAAATTGATGGATTGTTTCTTTAGAAGAACGGTCTTTATATGATAGCTGGTGGTGTGCCATCCATTTCTCATAACATACTAGAGGTTTCTTTTAAAAATTATACAGTTCTGAGAAGCTTGTCCTCCCCACAGAATAAAATAAATGATCAAATCATGACAGCAAAAGCAATTCGGCTTTCCCAAATATTACAGTGCTCTGCAGCTTTCCCTACACTGTCTCTGAATTGAAACACTCAAATCCCCCAAAATTAATAGGGCCTTGCAGCTTTCCCTAATTGCTAACATAATAGGGGTGCTGATGCAATACAAATGTCTTTCCAGCAGTACTTACCTTCAGAACTAAGATGGCTTTGACTCATCTCTGTTGACAGCAGAATCACGCAAAAACAGATTGGTGTTAATTTTTTAATAAAACCCAAATTTTAGGTATTTATTCCTAGTTTTATCTGTTTCCTTCTTGATTCTCTTTTGAAAATGTAGGGAGCCCTATAGAACAAAACAAAATACAAAGGGTCAATATATTCAGCCTGCACATGAGAATCTGAAAAGATCTAGAATACTCTGCATTCTGTCCAGAAAAGTACCTAATCTCCTGCTTAGTTTTAGGCATGTGACTAACTCCACTGAAGAGAACAGAATTTCCTACCCAGTTGGGTTCTGGCTGAAGTACTGAGCCTATGTGGTACCAAATTCTCAGTGAAGATAAGCTGTCCCAATTTGAGTGACAGAGACTTTTGGAAATAAGAGAGTAGTATATTCAAGCGCTGTTATTCCATTATTTAGTTATGTCAATTAATGCATGAAGGTTCCATCTGAATTTACTTCACACAAAATTCATGCATTTAGGAATGTGTTCAATCTGTCAGATGGTAAGAATTCCAGATAAACATATACTGTTTTAGAGGGCTTACACACTTGAAATAAACCAATGTTCAAACATCTGGCATCTAGATATTGGGGATTTATTAACAATAATCTTACTCAACTCAACAAAAGCATCTGTACTGATGTTACTGGGAAAAACATTACCTTATACATTGTCAGAAATCAAACTTAAGTTACTACTTGTTCAGTTCTAATGTGGATATAGCATATCTTATAACTGCTCATAAAATAGTAATTTTATGCAAAAATGACTTACATGTTTGTGTTTTAAAAAACTGTTACTAGATGCACAGAAGCTTAAACTCTTGGCTTTAAGGACAAAGAAGAAAGCCAGTGACTTTCTGTTTCCTAAACTCAGAGTAAAAAATTTTTATTGAGGTCTGTATCTTACAGATTATGCATTTAGATACTAGAGATACATGGTATATGTTGCGTACATTTTACTGGTTGCTATCTGGAGTGGCTTGCGTTTGACTCCTCTGTACTGAAAGTGGACCAAACTCAAGCAGTTACATACACCCTGCAAACACTTTCTCTTCCCATAGTAAAATGTTTCTCTGAGTGCTGAAGGAGTCACTGGACTCCAGAGTTCCCTGGATTTACTGTGAAGGGACAGATCTGAATCATGTTGGAGCATTCAAATTTGCTACTGTAACTTTTTAAAACCCAGTCAGATCTGCCAGGTGATCTGTACTATGAAATGCTACAGAAAAGTTTGGTAGGGCTGATGATACAGTTTAACTTCCTTTGCCAGTGATATCAGTAACATTATCCACAACACCAAGAGTTCATTATGTAGATATACATCTTGGGTATGTGTAAATTTGTCCTACCTTAACATGCAACTAAGAGGATGTGATAACTAGGAAACAGTGGGAGGCTGGCTTTGGATAACCAGCTTGCAATGGAAAGCTGGCTAGTAGGTGGCATTTTTCTTCATCATAGTTCTTCCATCAAAGAAACTATATTTTTTTTTTCCTCACTGGCCAGTTGAATAGCTTAGGATCTGCTGAGAACAACCTATATGCATGCAGAGGGACTTCATTGCATGCAGATCCTGAAGAAGATGATTTTCTATGAAAGCATTTCCGAAAAAGATTTCTTCAAAGCCAGTTCTGGAGCTAGTCCAGGAGGGCAGTCTGTTCAGGAAAGCAAACCCAAAGAAGAGAGAATTAAGAAGCATATAATTAGTGCATCATCTCTTGCCCTTTCCGCCCATACATTTGAGTCAGTACTGAATCACTTCTGTGAAGAAAAGGAAAATAAAGAAAATAATAATAACTGTTATTGCTTTGGGAAGCTCTGGAGATTTTAGTGCCATTTGCTGTTGAAAGCAAAGGAGGGAATGGTGCTCTAAGGACAGACTACAAAGTTTGGTCTACTAAATGTGAATGGATATACAGGGCTTGATTGTTCTTTCACACCAATGAAACTCTATGGACTGAAATCAGGCACACTAATTACACAATATACTTTTATAAACGATTTGTAACTGTGGAGTGGCTGAATCGTAATATAACCTAGGGCACAATGTGAATGTGCACCCCTGGTCCCTGAGGCATGTGTTAATAGTAACACAGCTTGTCATCATGTTTTTTTAAATTTTTAAATCTAAATAAAATATAACATTGCATGTAATATGTACTTTAAATGGCAGATGTGTAATAAACATCTCTATTTATGACAGACTTGGGCAGCAAAACATAATGAGGTGTGGTTCTGGTACAAATTTTGCTTCAGGTTCACTTTGTACTTTTAACCACCCCACTTAATTACACAGCTAAGATCATGCCCTGGAGAGTTTTAATTTTCTTGTGATTATATAATGGACTCATACTAACATAATTATTAAAAAAATAAATAAAAGGCTAGGAATATTTTCAGACAGAACTTTAAGTAAGAAGATTTGTTTAAACCTCTTTTTACTATTTCTAAGTCCTAACTAAAATGATTGAAGTATATTTCTTGGCCTTAGGTAACCACGCAGCTTCACCTTAGTGTTTTGCACTGCTCTCTCTCACATATATGATTTGTGAATGGCTGCCTTTACCCCAGTCTCACTAAGCCAGAAATTTCCTCATCTTCATAATGGCCCTGGAAGATGGGGAATACTAACATCTGTGTTTTTCCTTATAGAGCACAGTCTTTTCCTTCTTGCTCAGCTGGGTAGGACACAGGCATCTGAACACCTACAAGGAGTTGAGTGTCTGCGGATTGCCCATGGTCAGACAGGAATGAATGCTTGGCTCTGGGAAAGGAGGACTCTTTTGTCTCCTGAGCTCCCAACTGGTGCTATAAGCTCTGGTACCTCCTTTGAACTCTGTACATGCACACAGGGAAAATGGACAAAAAGTAATCTAATTATCAAAGAAATGGAGCACTTTGGAAACATGATGACTGTATGCTGTAGGAAACAGGTGTTTATCCCATGGACTGCAGGCTTTTGTGGCATACAGGACAATTTATCAGGCCCACAGTCTGTCTCAGCAGCATTCTTCCCTGGGTACAGCTCTGGAGCACATAAAGAACGGGCTGTGTGTCAGATGAACTGTTCTGGCAGCAACCACAGTTCCCACCCGGCCCCAGCCTTTCCTGATGGCTGCTTGGCTGCTCTCCCATCACATGAGGGTTACATGTCTGGGATGTGACAGGCAAATTGACCCCTGGGCAAAATGGTGCCTGGGAGCAGCTGCCATTGCCGGAAGAGTTCATCCAGCTTGCAGGCAGCTCTCCTCCCTGTTCCCAAACTGTCCCGGGGAAGGGAGATGGTGATGTGCAGGTTGAATGATTTTGCTGCTGTGGTAGCAGTTTGCTCCTGGCAGCCCTGTTTGCTAGGGCAGCTCAGCAGCAGGGAGCGACTTTACCTGTGTGGGCGCACAGCGAAGCCGGTGCTGCCAAGAAGCCTGGGCATGACAGTCCTGCACTGTTCTACATGGGGAACTGCGGAGAAGCTGCCTCTCTTGCTGCCGCTGCGGTCAGCGATGCTGTAATCCCAGTTGGAAATCTTAGACATCTCTTGACCTGTATGAAGTTTTGATTAAAAATACTACAAGTAGTAAATGGCATATGCTGTGCCAGTAGAAGGAGATGGGTGCAGGACATATAACAGGCTCAGCTGCTGTGAACTGCCATTACTATACTGGCCAACCCGTATCTTTCCATTCCACACCGGTTTCTTCTCCTTCCCCCCAAGTTCATTTTGTTGACAAATTTGTTTTGTTCTAGCCATATTACGGTGGTTTTAAGGCTTCAGCAGGCAACAAAAGACCTTAAGGATCTTAGTTTTAATTCACATTCACAAAATATCCATTAATTTGAGTGATGATTTTAACACGTTTTGGAATATGTACTGAGAATTTATTGTAATGTAAATAATTTACTACATACTTTGTGAAAACAAGTATAGTGGAAAATTATATTTAGCCACTAATTTCTAAACTGAAACAGCAATATACTCCTCTGGTGTAATATATTTTCCAGTCATGTGCTGAAGAGAAGCATTTTTTTCAGCTGAGCTCACTTAAAAGTTCAAAAGATAAATATATCACAATGACAAATTGCAAAATGCTATTCATACATTTAGGTAAAAATCGTTCCCTCATTTGTTTATATTTCACATAAACTGTATTACTGTTATTTCCAAAGAAAATACAGTACAAAATAATTATGATTAAAAATACAAGTATTCTTAATGGACCAAAGCAGAAATTTATCTTAGCTTGTAGGGAAAAAAATTATAGAACGTAAGTATACTCTCTTTGGGTGAAATTCATGCAAGGACAAAATGATATCCACTCAGCCCTCTGAACTGCCTAAACTCTGACTTTGGGCTCTGTAGGGTGAGAACTGAGTGAAATAGTTCATGCAGGGTGTTTTATATCCATTCTGCTCTGAGTGGCTGAGAACTCCACATGTAAAAATGGCCTGAATTTCAATCACTGGCAGGCTGTTTCAGGGCTTGTCCACAAGGAGAAGCTAAAAGAAATTTGGGAGCAAATACGCAAAGCAGTTGTGACTCTGTACCTGCAACTGTGAGGACGCTCAGCCTGCTGTGAGTGTGAATGAATTTATCTGATGTGCTGTGAGTCAAGTCACATATGCTGTGCACAAAATCAGTCTGTGCAGGGAATGAACGTGCAGTAGATTGAATCTGTCTGTTTGACACTTAGATGCATCCTCTATGTGTGGAGCCATGGGCAAAAGTCAAAGGTGTCCACTGGGACAGGGCTACTCATTTAATTTTGCCCTGGGAGTAGAGAGGCATTTATCAGTTAAGTCCTCATGAGCTTTATCCATACCTTATGACACTGTAAGTGAAGTTTGTTTGCTTATTTTGAATGAAGCTTGTAGTTTGTCAAATGAAGGATCTAATCCTGTTTTTTCCCTAGATCACTAACTTAACCTTCTCTGTATGGTCTTTAGCAGGTAAATGAGTTTTTTGTGTAGCAAGTAAGGACTTACAGCTGCTCCCTTAGTTTCATCTTCACATAGATTATCACTGACTAATAATGTTGTATGACTCAGGTTGAAAGATCTTCATTTAGAATGTAAGTAAAAATGAGGAAGTGTGACAACAATAAATATGATCTTTAATAATATATAGTAATGAGAGGTGAATTAATCATTTTATATGTAGTAGAGTAATGTTTTGGGATAAGAAGTATTATTTACCACACATACAAGGTAATGCACTGGAGGTCTATAATATCACTGCTCAGTGTTTTTATCACTTTTATCGCTATCAGTTCTGAAATCACTTATGGAATTATATAATTAATATATAATCTTTCCAAACAATTATATGCACCCTGCCTTGCTTCCAACACATAAGTATATTCTCTCTCTCTCTCTCACACACACACACACACACAAAGGATTCTATAACAACAGGACCATTATAGAGAATGATCTAAAACATGTGGACTGCAGCCAATATTTAGATATGGTATAGTAAATTCTGGAAGGTATAAAAAGGAAATAACTGAATTCATTGCGGAGAAAAATGAGCCAGTCTTAAGTACTTTTAATCACAGAGTTTCATATAAAAACATATGCAAGATACTGAGCATAATATTCAAGAGGAAAGGGGATAAGGGAGAGGAGAAATCCAGTTCTACTGGGATTCAGGATGGCAGTTATTTTGGCATTTTTATAAGAACCTTTCAAGAGATTAATGAAAACCATTTAAGCAAATGTATAATAATATGTTTACCAAGAGACAGGCTCCTTGTGCAACAGCTGTGACCTGAGAACCTTGTCATGCATGCCCACAGCTCAATCTGATCTAAAGGGATAGTCAATACGTTACTCCTCCTTCCTTCTACAGATTGCTGCCACACCTGCTTTGCAGGCAGCTCAGCTACTCTGCCCACCCTCTGGCTTTATCAAAAGGGAGAGAGAAACAGCCACCACAGCAGTATCACAGATGAAGGAAGAATGAGTTTGTTTCTTTCCCCGTTCTCAGAATATCCAGCTGTATCCAAGTTTCTGCCAGTTCAGTTTTCACTCAGCATCTCAGCACCGTGAGCTGAACTCCACAGCTCACCTCCACAGCTGGGAGGTTCTGGACAGCATCTCTTCTGTGCCTGCCTCTTTGTCATTTCCCTGGGCAGGTATGTTAAGCTTCTGTAGATATTTATAGGCATATACAGTTGCCCACCATTCTGCATATAGCTACATTCTGTATCTGCATCAAATGCCATGCATGAATTGAAACCTGCCTGTCATTAATCAAGGGCTTTAGTGAGCTAAAATTATTCACCGAGGTTTTTTCCTGAGCCTGGGCTTCAACATTTTCACACTTGCAAACTGCACTTAAAAAAATGTGACTGGCGCATCTATCTGATAAATAGTTGTTCAAAAGCATAACATGCAAAACAACACTTCCTTGTTGTAGTTAATGTTGGATATGGATGTGGGAGAAGGATAGAGAAGGGCTTTTTAGAAGTATGAGTCTTACTCAGCAGGGGCTGAAACACCCATTTTATCAATCTGTTTCATAACTGCTTCCCAAAGCACATAGAAACAAGTAGGATGGATTCCGCCAACTCTGCTCATTCGAAGTGGAACTTTACTCCACCAGAAATCAGCTTGAATCTTCACAGTGCAGCTCTGCATAAATAAAGCTTTACTTGTGAGCATTAAAAAAATCCCCAAACTGCTGGTTAACAAGAATCTCCAGCCATAAACTAAAGAGCTAGATCTCCATTAAAAATTAAAACCAAAAATAAATTCCTAAGTTTCCATGAGTGAAAGGGCAAATTTTGTTTTGAACTCACGAACATATGAATCAATGGTAAGAAACTACTAGACAACCACCAATACATCCTCACACATCTTCGAGTCCAGAGCTAGTGAGAACTAATGTATCCAATGGAGGTGACAAAATATCAGTTTGCTGAGTTGAAGTCTACTGAGTATTTCATACAGAAATACAAAAAGTACCTTCTGGACTGAATGGACTGTAAGAAAATTCTCATTATGAAGGGTGACAGCCTAGGTGCATAGCTGTTGAGGTGCAGCAGAAGTGTGTTTTGGCTCTAAAGGTGGCTATGTTGCAGTTTTAGGCTGGTTTTAGGCTGGAGAATTGTTACCAAAATAACCCCAAATGGGCTGATTCCACTGCAGCTGCACCAGTGTTAGCAACAATGGGAGCCTTAGTTAGACAGCTTTCAGCTCCAGCAGCCGTTTTCAGCACTGTATCAGTTAACCCTGCTCTGAGGAGGGTTAATTGACACAGTGCTGCAAATGGCTGACGAGATGAAAACTCATATATTATGATCCCAACATCCCTAACAATTGTGCAGCTGCATTCATATTAGCAATGGTGGGAATTTGGAGGAGGGAAGAAAATTCCCAAGTGCAGACAGGGCCTGAGATTGAGTCTTAATGTTCTTTTCTGGGTCTTGTTTGTCAGTCGCAGTCATGCTTCCCTAAAGCATTCTCCCAGCCATCTGCAGATTGCTGACCATGAAGCAGCAGCCGCTGTTGGTTCCACCAGTTGGGTGAGAAGCAGTGAGTGAAGAGCAGCGATTCACCCTGGCCCATCTGATAGGTGCACTCAAGATTCCTGTGCCTGCTCTTCTTCTTCTCTCCCTTGTATCCTCAGAGATCAGAGGGAGTCAATTCAAAAAGAACCAGGGAAAACATAAGTTAACTTAAATATAGACAATATTTGCAAAAAGTACCTCTCCTGGGAAGATTGGCTTTCTAGAAACAGAGCCAGGATTCCCAGCTCCTTGAGTTATCCATTGTAGCCTCTGATGATGTAAATATCTTTCACTGCTTTGGGTGGCCATGAAAGTGAAACACGCTAACAATACATGACCATTATAGGAAGGGTAGCCTATAGCACTGGTAGGCTAATACTGCTCCATTAGGAGCTTTTGGAGGCAATGCAGATCTGTGAGCCCTTTGAACTATTGAGGAAAAAGGCAGAAAAAGTCTAAACTTTACCGTCAGGTCTCCCATCTCTGGCCAGAGATCCCTCCTGAAGTCCCCCTGAGCTAGGGCCTTAAATTTGCCTTATCACTATCTCTTCAGAGCATCCTGTACTCTCTGAGAACTAGGAAGGAGAAATCAAGGCCCCCTTGAGGAGAACTGAGAGGTGACCTGACTCTCCACAGTCTCACATACATGGTTAAGCGGGCACTGTAAAGTTGGTGACAAGTTCCTATCACACAGATTGCATTGCAGACCTTCAGGGAAACACAGCAGCTGGGGAAAAAGTGTTCTCTCTTTGTGTAATTCCCTGCCAGTCAAGACCATCTGAGCTCCTGTGCTTCCACATGTGTGAGTTAGTTCTAGTTACTAGAATTGTGTGGGTCATTGTTATCCATAAGTGACATCTGCCTGTGCCAGTAGGAGTTTGTTGACTTACAGGCACATCCTATGCATCCATAGGCTTTTGAAAAAGGAAGTACAGAAAGAAGTGAATAAGGGATGGGAATTCCTTGTCTCTGCTTACAATCTTCGAAGCTTATTAAACCTGTAATTTTCTATCTTTCGAAATGATGCTTTGCTGCAACCTGGAGTTCTGATGCAAAATATTATCGCTGCTGTTAGATTGCATGTTTAAAAAAAAACCCCTCTGGGAACAGAGGCAAATTAACCTCCTACAAGTTATCACACTGACTATGGAATAACAAACAACCTCTTTGTAAGTTTTACAGGGTAGGTAGCAAAATCTCCATCTTATTGTTCATTCTATTCTTCTTAACTTTGCAGAAGTTCCTCTGCTTTCTGCAGAAATTTCCTGAGTTTGTAGGCTCGTGGAGAGTAGAACCAGGTCTTGTTTTATGGAAACCAGGCCTCATTTTATGTTTATACATTTCCTACCCTGTTATGAATGCTTCTAAAAAAAAAATCTTAGTATGACAGTGACATCCCAAGCAAGACTCAAATTCTTTTGCACTGACCATGGTGCAAGCACTCAAATCTTTCTTGTCCAGAACAGCCTTTGAATTTAGGAACATTGCTCCCACATGGAGATTATTTGTTTGTGGGTATACATTTTCGGACCACCACTCAAGAAAAAGACTAATGGAACTATTAATAGCCCATGCAGGATGAATCTATGGAGATGGTGGTCTTGGAGCTACGGGCTTTTAGCAATTGCATATACCACTTTCATACACAGAAACAGATCCGTGAATATTCTTCAAAAAGAGATTAATGGAGGTTATAAAAATTATTTGCCGCTACACTTCTAACTATAAAATTTACAATCTCTGCTTGGAATCCTGATCTCGTACACCAGCTTAATGTTTTGATGTACCGAATGGGTGCAGAGATCTGTGTGCTGGGAACTGAATACTTCACAAAGTGTAGTTGGGAACACAGAACTTCTCTGATAGCTATGAGATTTTAACAGGTGGACTGCATCCATCTCCCATAGCCGGTTGCTTTTGGGGATGGGAGGGAAGCAGGCTTTGAGAGGCTTGTGATTCGATTAAGAACACTTTGGGAATGTTTTCAAGCCTTAGGAAGAGTTCTAGGATTACTCTTTCTTTAGCCCATCTGTCTGCAGAGTACTTTTTCTTCTTCCACAGAAAAGAACTCAGCTGTCTTCTCAGCACGGTCCTCACTCATCAGCGATCACGCATATTTGATTGGAGTTGGAGCAGCTTTATCATCATAGAATGACCAGGTTGGAAGAGACCCACTGGATCATCGAGTCCAACCATTGCTATCAAACACTAAGCCATGTCCCTTAGGACCTCGTCCACCCATGCCTTAAACACCTCCGGGCAAGGTGACTCAACCACCTCCCTGGGTAGACTGTTCCAGTCCCCAATGACCCTTTCTGTGAATCGACAGACAGCTAAGAATTTCTAAAGTACCAAGGCAACTGGCAACTGGCAAGGTGGCCAAGAAGGCCAATGGCATCCTGGCTTGTATCAGAAATGGTGTGACCAGCAGGTCCAGGGAGGTGATTCTCCCTCTGTACTCAGCACTGGTGAGGCCGCTCCTTGAATACCGTGTCCAGTTGTGGGCCCCTCAGCACAAGAAGGATGTGGAGGCTCTGGAGCAAGTTCAGAGAAGAGCGACGAGGCTGGTGAAGGGGTTGGAGAACAGACCCTATGAGGAGCGGCTGAGAGAGCTGGGGTTGTTTAGCCTGGAGAAGAGGAGGCTGAGGGGAGACCTCATTACTCTCTACAACTACCTGAAGGGAGGTTATAGAGAGGAGGGAGCTGGCCTCTTCTCCGGTCCCCGCGGCGGCCTTTGTTCGGCGCCCACGTGCAGCCGGTGCGGGGCGAGCCGGGCCCGGGGCCCTTTAAACCTGCCGGGGCCGGGTGGGACACGTGGGGCTCGCTCCGCCGCCGCTGGCCGCCCGCCAGCCCCCCCCCCCGCCAGCCCCGAATACTTCGCGTTTTGCGCTCTGCCTCCTCCTTTTCTTCCCCCCCCCCCCCCGCCCCGTCCCGCTTTTTCTCTCTCTCTTTTTTTTTTTTTTTTTTTCTTTCTTCCTTCTCCTTCAGCCCCCTCCTGATTTTTCCACCCACGGGGAAAGGTGGTTTTTCTTCCCCCTCCCTCCCTCCCTTTTATTATTATTTTTTTTAAACGTCCGTGGGCAGGACTCGCATAATAATATTTCCAGTCCAGCGGCTCGCATCACAGACACAAACCCAGCACCGCCTCCCCCCCCCCCCCCCCCGCCCGCTTCTTCCCAATCTCCCAAATCGTTTCACTATTATTATTTTTTAAATTATCCTTCCTTTTGCCCGCTGCTCCTGCTGCTGCCGAAATCCCCGTCTTCCCAGGGTGCATGCTTCTGGCGAGATCCTGCAGTGTTCTCAGTCCATTTTCAGTGTGTCTTATCTTAATTTGTCCTGATCCGATCTAAGCGCGATAGCCACCACTTGCTTTCAATTTGTAAGATTTTTTCCCCCCCCCCCCCCCCTTTCTTGGTTCGCTCCGACTACCCTCCGAGCGTTTTCCTCTCTCCTTGCACTTCCCGGGTTGCGATTTACTCTTTTCTTCTTTATTTTTTTTTTTTTTTTAAACCTTTCCCGCTTTTTGAATCGCTTCATGTAACTAACCATTCCTAAAACCGTGAGATTCATTCCCCCTCCTCTTCCACCACCACCACCACCACCACCACCAGCAGCAGCAGCAGCAGCAGCACTACCACCACCACCACCACCATCACCTCCTCCTCCTCCTCCTCCCCTTCTCTTCTCCTTTTTGGCAGCACCAGGACGTCCGGTGTGGTGGTGGCAGCGAAAGCAGCGAGAGCTCGTTTTGATTCCCCCCCCACCCACCCACCCCCCGACGCCGCCGCCGCTTCCAAGGTGCTTGGGAGAGAGAGACTGGCTTAAGGGCTGAGCAGCAGCACCAGTCACGATGAGCGCACCAGGTGAGGGACCCGGTCAGCCTTCCACTGCTGCCCAGGAGCAACCTGCCGCCGCAGAGCCTCAGAAGAGAGGACGAGGCAGACCCAGGAAGCAACCACAAGTCAGTATCGTGTCGACACCTCCTCCGGCCGCAGATCCGTAGCGTTCGATAGGCGTGCGTTGCGCGTACGGACGGTGCCGCAAAGCGGAGGAGCCCCCGCGGCCGGGGTGGGGGGCTCGGCGGGGACCCCGGGGGCTGCCCGAGCCGCGCAGCCTCCTCGGCGCTTTGGCTATTGTGCGGGGAGCGAGCCGGGGGCTTTGCGATGTAAATGGGGAACATGGAGCGGCGCGGCTCCGACCAACCAGCGCTCGCTGGGTCATTTCGAGCTGAGTTTGAAATCGCGACAGCGACGAGCGGGGCTCGGGGCTCTCCCGGCTCCCTCTCGCAGCCCCTGCAATGTCTCAATCTCCGCGTATGTGTGTGTGTGTGTGTGTGTGTGTGTGTGGCGGGTCCCACCGGGAGCTGCTGCCGCCTCCGAGCTTGACCAGCCCAGCCCCTGAATGCCCCGAGATCCCGGGGCTGGGGAAGAGGAGGGTGTCTAGAAAGTCGCATAAGTTGGGTTGGCTTTTTTTTTTTTTTTTCGCCTTTCCCCCCCTCTCTTCCCCTCCCCCCACCTCGGCGTTCCCCCCTTCTCTACCCCCTCCCTCACCCCCCGTCATCGGATGCGGAGCGGTGCCCCCGTTGCCGATGGAGGTGGGGGAGGCAGCCGGAGGGGGCTTGCCCTGCGCTCGCAACACCTTTTCCCTTCGCTCCAGCGCTTTCCCAGGCAGGTCGAGGCGAGGGGGACCGTTCCCGGGGCCCGGGCTCCCTCTCCTTTCTCGCCTCGCAAGACCTCGGTCCGCGCTAAGGTCGCTAGATGCCCGCGTTATTTCCATCCATCCCCCCCACCCCCCTCCCTTCCCTTCCTCTCCCGAGTGCCATTGTCGCATCGCCTGGAAATGCCGGGCGAGCCGAGGCAGCCCCCTCCGCGCCCGCGCCCAGGGGGGGATTTCGCCCGCGGATGCAACCAATTAAGCTGCGCGGCTCGGCGGGGGCTGCGGGGCTGCCCTTTCCATGCCTCCCCGGCAACTCGCCCCTGGGAAGCCCGGGGGGGAAGCTCCTTTGGAAGAGCGGCGCTCCCGCGGGCTTTAAAAATGTTTGCTCCATTCATTTGGAGCCTGCCGGGGGGTCGGAAAACACGGGGGGAGCCAGGGTAGAGCGGGCTGCGCCTCCCAATTGCACAGAAAGTGCCGTAAGAATGTCCTAAGAGCGTTAGTTTTGTTTTGTTTTGTTGTTGGTTTTTTCCCCCCCCCCCTTCCCATTCGGTGACACGGAGTTGGCCGGAGGGGTCATGGCTCTGCCCTCGCCCAGTCCCACCAGTTGGCATCACCCTGCGAGCTCGCCCCGGAGCTTCCTTCCCTCCCTCCTTCCCTCCCCCCCCCATAGAGTTTGAATGCATGGAAGAGAAAAGAAAAAGTCTCCTTAAACGTGTCCAGCCCAGATGTGCGGTGCCTGCGCTCTCGCTGCTGGGAGTCCCCGCTCCAGCCTCCCCTCAACCTACCCGGGAATTAAAAAGCTGAAGGGCTTGGGGCTGGTTTAAGTTAACGAACTGCATTTAATTACTCTCACCGCATCCTGTAATCTGAATGAAATGTATAATATTTAAGGCCGAAAGAGTTTTATAGTATTTATGATTCACTGAATAAATATTTGGAATCCCAACTCTTAGTAATTCATACTCATTTTTATGGTTATTTACTGTCAGGCAGAGGAGCTAGTTAAGAAAACTGCTAAAATAATCAATGTTCCTGACGAATCGTTTTAGACTTGGGTTTTTGTTTCGAGTCTTTTTTTTGTTTGTTTTGGTTTTTTTTTTTTTTTTTTTTTTTTTTTTTTTTTTTTTTGCTTGCTGATGCTCTATTTGAAGACTTTTTTACATTTGCATTTTAATACCAATCACTTCTGTTTGCAACAGGGGTGAACATAATGCCGACCATGGAACAGAAAAAATCCCCCCAAAGTATCTGTGTCCTTGAGAGAGAAAACAGTCTAGGCTTTCTTTCCAGTTTTCCAGTAGTTAACATTTTTTTCCCAAAATTGTTTGCTAGAAACTACACGTAATTACATTTTACTATAATGAAATGCAATTGACATTAAATGGTAACTTGGTTTTTGGAGTGATCATTCTTATAGGAGAGAAAACATAGCCATCTTCTTTTGAAAAAAATGTTTTCTGGTATAACTTACTTGATAGAATGTGCAAAGTTTTCAGTGTTAGTTATGGAATTAGAAGGCAAGTTGAGCTGGTTTTATTGTGCAAAATGTATTTGCTCTTTACCACAAGCTATTTAATTTTTTCATGGTGTGTTTTAAATGTTGTTATTTGTTTATACAGTTATTTTCAGTTGTAGTTTGTCCTTCAGATCTTCTGGGTTAGTTGTAGTCTCTTGCCACAATAGCCTGTTTTCCTGTATTTAGGAACCAACCGGTGAACCATCTCCTAAAAGACCAAGAGGAAGACCCAAAGGAAGCAAAAACAAGAGTCCCTCTAAAGCAGCTCAGAAGGTGAGATTATTAAAGACAGAGAGTTCTTAATGCTGTTTTTTCATCAACTGGTGGCAAAAAAATGCAGTCGTTTAGGCTGTGAACTGTGGGATTGGAACCCTTTTATTAATAGAAGCTACATAAAGCATGTATTTTGCATTTTGAAGATCAGAATTTACATACTGCATGAAGACCCTAGGTACAGAACCCTTTAAGGGCAGCTTGCTTGTTGAATAGTGTGCAGGTTAGTGAAATAACATAATGCATTTGATGTATTTACTGAGATCTCCTGTATCTACTAAGGAAATCAATATTAAGGCTATTATTTTCTGGATTAAGGTTTTTGAAAGAGGAAGATTAATTTCTTGCTCACTTACTGTCACGACTACTGCAAACCAAATCTGTATATTAAAGCTAAGTGTTTGTCAAACATTAGGTTAATTAGAAGTAAGTCCAATTATGTGTTGATGGAAATAAGTGCATCAATTGAAATTTACAGCTTTAAAATGTGATGGTAACGTAAACTGTGAGTTACAGTAAAAGCCCACTATATCTTGTTTAGTAATCAGTTTCAAAGAGACTTTTACTTGAAGAGTTATGATCAGTCTGCTGAGCTACTGCTTAGTGATGGGAGCAAACTTTTGTTCTGGTGGTTCTGAATGCCTTTATCTCGCTGCATTTAGTGCGTGGAGTTCACATCACAAATAGAACGTGAAAACAGGACTTAATTTTGTTTGGATTGGGGGAAGCCCAGCATTAGAAAACTGTGCGATCAAGGCAAATACCTTTCTGTATGAATTATTTTAGTGAAGGCAAACAGTTGTGTACAGGCTTGAAAACAAATATGGGAGTTTTGTTTATGTTGATGGTAACACAGCAGTTAGCACTCATTTACAGGTACTAAATTGGAAACAAAAGCTCACAAAATCTGGCAGTGGATTGCAGTGATTAAGTCTATCAGTATCTTTTAAGTGGATCTGTGATAAAATGTGTGTGCATGATATTTGTGGCCTCATCTTATGGTTCATTTTTCAATACGCCCACGGTACTGACCATATTAAGTTTGATAGTTTTCAGTGTTTTAAATTACTATTTACTACTAAACTGCTACTAAGTGTTGAATTATTTGGGGGTGACTGTGGTCTTATGTCTGTTTTCTTGTGTTTTGAACATATGTTTGAGGGACGTTTTCCAACTCTCTTAAAAATTAAAATTGTTTTTCTTTTTTTTGAGCTGGAAAAAAAGCAGTATATTCTGTCAATAAGTTAATGAATTAGTAAAAAATAGTTTACAATTTAAGTATTAGACATACTTCAAAGCCACTTTGCAACCTAGTGAGCTTAAAAATGTTCATTTTTTTCTTTATATACTAAAATTGTTCTTCAGATTCATGTTAAAATAGTATAAAATTCACTCTTCAAAAGAGAGAGAGCAGTTTTATTAGTCTAACAAGACTCAAATGTGAGCTTTAGTGTTTTAAAGATTATTTTTAGGAGTGTTGGCTTTGTAAGGAGAAATAGTTGCAATAAGAAAAAAATAATTAATAGAAATGTGCTTTTAAAAGATATTTCTAGAAGAAATATTAACATTATTTCATTTACATGAGTGGTTTGGAAATCAGTATAAATTGAAAATAACTTAAAAACATTCATGTATATGTAGGTAAAGCAAGAGCTTTTCAGATTATTCTAGTGCATATAGTTGGGGTTTTTAAATCTAATTTACAAACTGAGCAATTTAATTGTAATGTTTTGATTTTCAGAATGTATCAAGTTACTATTCTAATTAGAGCAAACCCTTTCAGGTGTTTATAATATGAAAAACTGGCCAAAGAGCACATATCTTTTTATCACAAAAGAAAATCTTTGAGGGGTATGTAATTACAAGTCTTCCTTGTTGCTAGGTTTTTGGATAAAATATATAAATGTTTGATAAATCCGCTAAAACATAAAGCACTTATGAAGCCTTGCTAGGAGAAAGTCACTGAGATCACATTTCAAATAAATATTTTAGCTCTTTTTCCAAATTGACAGTTAACCCTCTTTGAATTGGTTCAGCGTCTCACCAGGCACCCCAAAGTTATCTTTTAATGTTATATTAATTCCAGTACTTTTTCTAGCTGTAATGTGAATGAGAAGGTTTTGGCAATGTGAGTAAGCTTCATTTGGTGGTGAGGGTATCACCTCTTAAAAAAGTGAGCTATATGTGTGTGATTTTGTGGTAAACATATTTACGCATACATATGCATACATATATTTATTTAAGGCTTTCTACAGCCTGTCTCAACTCTCAGAAAGAGAACTGGCTAACATAGCTTAAGCCCCTCTACAAGTGAACTTGGGTACTATACAGGCAACTGGAAATTGCTGGAATTTCTAAAGAATAATGTGTGGCCTGTGTTTTTCAAAGGGAGCTCATTGAAATGTATTAGAGTGTTCACAACATGTAAGATAAACGTCGGCCAGGAGAACCCACCGAGCAGCCATGAGAAGGCTCTCATGATTAATTGATTTGGTGTTCGCTTGCAAACCATTACACATCACAATTAAAAATGTATTGCACAAACTGGCAGTGAGTTAAAAATATTCCAGAACTGGGACTTTGTTTTGTTATACTACAAAAAGGAAATACCCCTAAATCAGTTGAGGGGCAGTTTACCCTGGATTCCTGGTTGTGTTGTGTATTTAAAATTTCTTGGTTCGTAGGATTTTTTTTTTTTTTTTTTTTTTTTTTTTTGCTTTCAGAGCTTGTGTTTGGTCTTAGTAAACTGGCCTTGGGGCATCTGAAAACAAACTGTGCTTGTTAGGAAATTGGCAATGTGAAACTTGACAATGCATACAGAATGTTGCAAGACCAATTGGACAGCTAATAATGTGGCAATTACTCTAATTTTGGTAATACGCATTTTTTTAAAAGCCTTGCATATCACACATGCCTAACTTGTCATAAACTGGACACAAAAGGTACACTGCATTTTATAGAAGACTAAAGCGTTTCTCAGTTGTTTTATTTTCACTAACAGAAGGAAGTGTTAGCAGATGAGAAGAGATAGACACAAAAAGACTCTTAATCACCTTGTACTTGAGTCCCCACAATTAGGCTGTTATTGAAGTCTGTGTCCTTAAACAAGTCATTCTGTTATTCATTTAAAATATTTGTAAAAAATTAGCAAAAAAGTGAAGATTCTGGGGTTTTCTCTTTTTTTTTTTCCTCTTTTTTTTTAACCCTACAGAATGACTGTTTTTGTGGGAAGTTCCTAGTAGGGATGTTCCTTTTTAGTTTCCTGGGTGTTCTGTGGTTGAGTTTTATTTGTTAGGCTGAGCTGTGTTCCCAGCTCATTGCATTTCCCTTAAGCATTTAAGAGTTTTTCTTTGTTTAGCTCCTGTAGCTGAGCTTGACAAAAATACTATATAGACATAAATACTCTCCTCTTTGAGAGGTGGAAACACAATTTTGAGGTTAAAGTAAAGAGGAGTAGTACCTACAATGTGTTTGTTTCTAAAGAAAATGTCGAAGGATATCCCAGGAATATTCAAAAGTAAATGCTCTTTAGAAAAATTCACCTTCAGTTAAAGTATTTTGACTTCTGTTTTAGTTATTGGTGTAGTGAAATTCACTGAAAATACCTCCAGATCTTGAAATATCATCCTCTGAATACCAGAACCGCTGGTACTGTGTGTGACTACACTTCCTATTGTCTCTACGTTGCATGGCCAGAGTTTGGTATGTAGAAAGGCATGTCCCTGAGTTAAGCAGTCCAAAGGTAAAAAAAAAAAAAAAAAAGCACATGTGACCAGGACTCTGCCCTAAATTGGTTCACGAAAATCTATTTGGCTTCTTCATGCTTCATTCATTCTCACCAGCACCAATCATTACAGGCTTAAAGGGAAAACAAGATCAGATTTATCAAGTGATGGTAGCATGGTTATTGTACCTACAAAATCTGAGACCTCAAAATCAGGAGTGTTGAGTGAAATGGGAGAAGCAGGAGAAGACCGACTCCTGTTTAGAATTAAAACAGGTAGAACAGGACATGGGAAGTGTGGTATTTTTGTATCTAACCAATGCCTAAGTTTCTCTTAAGAGGTTTTTTTTTAACGAAATAACTTTATTTAGGAGAGGGACACATTCCTGGGCAAGGTCATTTGGCAGGGTATGACAACAGTGGTCCTCCTCCCGGGAACTCTTGGTAGTTTTACCTGACTTACAGCTCTTGACACATTTCGTCTGAGGTCTCCAGCAGATCAGTTTGCAAAGTGGATACGGTTCTCCAAATTTGGATTCTGTTGCATTTGAGATCTTCCTTGACAACAGATAGATACCCAAAGAGCACTTTATAGCCATTCAATTATTTATACTTGTCTTGTTAATTGCTTTCAGTAGTACAGCCTCACTTTTTGTCTGGGCACATGGCACATTTATGCAACAAGGAGGCAGATATGATGGGCAGTCAAATCCTAGGGTTGGTGAGAACAGCTGCTTGGAAGCAGGGTTTGATGGCGCTGTGGTGCAGGGTTTAGGTAAATAGTAGATCTGCCTGGGGACTGTTAGCTTTCTTCCAGATGGCAATGGGGAATGGCCATCTTTCTCAACTGGGACAAAACACCCCATTTCCCCTACAGATCATACAGTTAAAAGTGAGTAAATCTAGTTCTGTTCCTAAACTGTGACATAGCAAACATGACTTATTCATATTATTGGTAAAAGAAGTTACATAATTTTTCCTGAAACATCGTGAAGTTGTGTTTGATAACATACCCAATCTTCCTTTAAGTTTGGTGATTGTGTGTCTTCTCTCTATAGAGCAACGTCATGCCTCATAGTGTAACACCAAATGTTAAGAACCCCCTGAGCAAACATATCTCAATTACGGCAGCTTTCTGACTAAGCAGGTATTGGCTGCTGCATGTACAGGGGAACAGCACAGCTGGGAACACGTGTATCTAGTTGCCCAGATGACAATCCGTGTTACCTCTGCGTAGCTTGGGTGCATTCTGGATTTGTTCCTAGCTTCAGAGGCAAGACTTTAATTAAAGCAAAGAGCTGGCATATTTCTGATTATGCAAATACCTGTTTCAGAGGAAACTCAATGCTTCGGCACTTACGCATTCCTTTTCTTATTAATTACCTGAAAATTATACGGAGAAACATTGAAGTATTTGTCAGATATACAATAAAAACTTTCCTCACATGTTCAAATTAAAAGACCTGTGCTGTTGGAGAAAACACAGGTTGTGTTTGCAAAATACAAACTAGAATAACTAAGTGGGAAGGAGGTAGAATGTTTTCCTAAACTTCATGTCTTTATCATCACCGCTGGACTACCACTACTCCTTTTGGTCGTTCCAGGAGTGTTTTGTCTTTTTCTTCCCTGAGAACGGACGTAAAAGTGTCTGCCTTGGAGGTTCTTGTCATTCATTTTCTGCAGTTTAGTCTGTGGAAATATTCCTATTTACTTTCAGAATCGCTCTGTACCAAAACATTGTCTCTGGCATGCCCCACTGTTTGCTCAGCTCACCTCTGGGAAAGATTTGGTTTTGATAAGAACTGTGGAAATGTTTTTTTTCTAACACAAGGTGGAAATCATATACAGCAGGAATATAGTCCCTTTCAATCTGAAAGGTCCCCAAGCACTTGACAAACTGATATCCAAACTAACCAGCAGGAACACTGGCCACTTCTGACATGGACCTTCCTTGGGGGTAAAGCGCAGCATTGTTCATGGCAAGCGGCCACGCTGCGTGACAGTTTATGGCAGGAAGTGAAGATTAGTTATTCAAAGAAATCTCTCATGTTCTCTTTCCCATCAAACTAGATTACACGCTGTAGTTAAACTTACCGTTTGCGTCAGGTTTGTAGGAACTTTTAATTGTGAGACCAAAGTAGTTCTCATTTCCAAAAAAGTTGAATTTTTTTCATAGCATTTTGGAAAAAGGCCTTTGCTTCAGATGCAGTAAAATACAGAAGAAAATAAGTCGTGTTTCTGCTTTCATGACATCTCAGGTGTTGATTTGTTAAGAACAATTTTAACCAATGTTTTATTTAAAATTTATGCCCAGTGTTTCATGAAGTAAACATATATGGAGGAGGCTACAGTTTGTCAAAACTAAAACACATCTCTTTTTGCATCCTTCAGCTTATCAAATATAGAGAAATTAATGCTTTAAAATGAAAGGAAACCAAAATCTTAAATAGACAGCAACAGTATATCATAAATGCACTTTAACAAGTATTCTCATAAGAGGGTTTCACCTTACATGTAACACTAGTATAAACGATTAAAGAGCAAATTTACTCTTTCAACAAGTCTAAGTGATAATTTTGCCCTTTAGGAGTGTGAATTTTATTTTTCACAGTTTTCTTCTGGGCGAGATGTTTATCTCAACGTAATTGCATTTAACTCACAGGGCACTTTTTTTCTGTGGAGATTCCTCCACTACTTTCTCAGCTCAGGTTCTCTTTTAGAGGGATCTGCTTTACACAGCATTAAGTTACAGTATATGTTACAGAGATGGACCAGCAAGTGATTTATTTAATGACACAGTTGATTTCTAAGGGCAAATCAAATACACATACAGTTAAATGGAAAAACAAGCAATTCATGGAAATGTGGAAGCACGTTTACAGAATGTGAACTGAAAGTCTTCATTCTTGGGGACTTTGTATGTAGCAAGTTCTGCCCTCCTTAAAGTTGATGGTGAAATCCTCGTCATTCTCAGTGAGACAGGGTTATTTATCTGATGACATGTACGGGTGGGCCGAACCTATCTAGACAAAATAACCTGCAATTCTCATTTTAAATCATTTAAGTATTCTAGTGGAGTGCTTAAGTAATAGTTTTCACAGTGGCGCATGGTGAATTAATGGAAGAATCTGTAAGAGAACCCATATTGCCTTTACGCTGAGCTTCAGAACCAACTACCAGTCTATTTAAATATTAACTGTCACTTCTGGGACACCTTCCATGCGGTTCATTTATACCTGAAAAGGAAAGGTGTGTTTTGGACCAGTGAAGGGTTTAGTTGCAGTTTAAGGATGCAGTTTTACCCGGAAAACTTCAGGTGAAGTAGAAAAGTTATTTCTGAATATGAACAAACGCACATTTGTGGTGGTAGTCTGTCCAAATCCCTTTCATGCATGAACATCATTAGACTGAAGGAAGGAATTGTACCTGCTATAAACTGCTTCGTTCAGGCTTGAAACAGGTTGTACTTTTAATTTAGTATCTTCAGGTAATTTCTGACAACCTGCAAAAGGCTAGATTTGATGTTACTGGCATTGTCGGCTTCCCAAACTGCCTTTTGCCCACATCCACAGCCTGGTTGCCCCATTGCTGGCTGGGGCTGAGGCATCCCAGGCTGCTCAGGGCACAGAGCAGCCGTGCGTGTGTGGGCGCACCTCTGTTCCCCTGGATCAGAGGTGGGAGGCACCCTTGGTGCAGGCAAAGTACCCCCTGGCTTTCCAGAAATGTCAGAAAACCCAACATAAAAATGTTCTGCTGGAGAACCTATAGAGCAAGAGGGGACTTGGTACCACCCAAGAGGTATAATTATGGATAATGTTACAGGAAAGGAGTTCCTAGTTACCAAGGCTGTTAAGTAATGCTGAAGTATAAAATACGTTCTGTTTCTTTTCCCTTTACAGAAAGCAGAAGCCACTGGTGAAAAGCGACCCAGAGGCCGGCCCAGAAAATGGGTAGGTATTTCACTTCCAATCATTTGATTTATTTGCTGTATTATAAAGCATGTTATAAAGTCCATTCTTTTAGAGAATGATTATTTCTGCTTCATTTCTAAAAAAGAGCATCCATCTTCTGTGTCTGTTCTGGTGGATTGACTAAGGGGTTAAGATAGCAAAGAAGTTAACCACAGCTTCCTACCTTTAGACTCTGGTAGTTTGCTCAAGACACTTTAATAGTAAATGTTGGCTGGGAGTGAATATTTATGTGTCTCTTATCAGCATGGAAAGAGGCACAACTCTTCCTTCAAAAGAGAGTAACAATGAGATAACTTGTTTGGTAATTGAGTAACAAAGGTTAAAGGGGCACTATCAGACATCAGAAGGTGATTAAGAGAGGTGATAACATTCAGATGTAGAATGCACAAGATAAACTTTAAAAATCAAAAAGTCTTTGTCCTGCACTGCCTGGAAACACAGCATATTTTCCTGAAATCCAGTGAGAAAGAGCAAAAATGAACAGTAGGATACTTGCACTTATAATTTAGTTTTTCCATTCTGGATCACGTTCATGCCTCATATAATTGTAGTGTCTGGTATTGTTTCATTAAAAGTTGCCTTTTTCCCTGGCTATTTAGTCTGTAGGTGTGGATATCAGATAGCATTTTGATTCTTTGGCTGTAGAAAGATTTCAGTCTGAGATACTTGAAATTCTGTGTTCTCACTGATGTTTACAGCTACTGATAGTCTGCCTTGTGCATCTCTCCTCTGCATGTATTTCATTTATGCATAGGCTTCCAAAAGAAAAATGATGGGGATATCACTTGGAAAACATGTCTGAGTATCAGAAGATACAAACATGTGGCCATGTGCTCCATCACAAGTTAACATTTGATTTTCCTTCTTTCGTTCCTTTTCGTTTTATCTGTCCAACATTTCTCTTAAATTTTTTTTTTTTCAAATGCATCTCTCTCCATCTCAGTTTTGTTCCCACATTTCACTCCGTCTTCTCTTTCCTCTCTGCAATTGCATCTTTTCCCTCCTTTCGTTCAATTATTTTATTTAGATGTTAACACAGCTGTAAAAGTCTGTGCTTGTGAAACCTCAGATAGCACCAGAAGGTGCTTAAAACTGCAGCTTAAGTTCTCCAGAGTATCAGCAGCTAAACACAGGAGAGATGGCTTTACCAGTCACTTTAAGAACGGGTTCTGTAGCATTGTCCGTTGATAAAGTACACCAGGATATTTCTGTGGACAAAGCAGGCTGTTACACACCAGACGTATTGCTTGTGCCTCTGCTTTTTAAGTCTGGCAGATTTCAGTTACACAAAGGAAAGTGCCGTATTCAAACCTACCTGTGCTGGTGTTCTTTGCAAAAGTCAGCTTGCAGAAGGCAAAAGCCAAGTGCGGTAAAACATGGATCAGTTACTGTCTGCTTCCTCCTGTCTGGCTCAGAGCTTGCACATGTGGATGCTGAGTGTTGCTTGCTTGATCCTTACCTTGGATGCAATCCCAGGGGAAGCAGCAGAAATAGCTGGTTTATGAGAGTAATTTATAACAGGCAGGCCATCCCCTCTGAACTGGGAATGTGTGACGGTTGAATAGGGATGGTTGAGCTCTGCAAAAAGGGAAAATACTGGAAAGTCTAAAATGTTAAAAAGGTTTTCTCTTCCAAGCACTCATAGTTAGGAACTAAGGTGTGGGGTCAGTGAAAAGAGTTTGGTATAAGGCTTGTGGCATCTTTTAGGCTAGAATGTTTCCCTTTTATTTTTGTAACTTTATGGGAAAGGAAATAAAAATAGGCAGTATCAATGGAACTTTAAATTTAGCATGGGCTTTTTGCTAGGTGAAGAATCTGATTTGTAAAAATGGGAATTACTGATTATTTAGTAGGTATATGCATTACTTTATTGTGAGACTGGTACTTAAAACAGTTGAGAGTGAGAAATATTTTCAGATTTGGTATTACTTTGCTGTTGTGCCTGTTGAAAGCAGTCTATTTATTTGCTTATTCAGATATGATTGCTTCTTGTGGTTTTCAGAGATAACGCTCCTATCTGCATTCGCATTGAGATAGTTTTATAGACTGTGAGAATCAAATGTGCCCCTTTTTTCCCTCTCTTATTTTTTTTATCCAGTTTGAATAAGGTTCATAGATTCCTCCTCTTTGTGTGATGAAAGGGAGAGTGATGCTATATTTTGCTTTTGAAAGAAATGTGGTTAAATTATTATAAGCCATTATGGTGCCAACTGTAAGCGAAGCTTGTAGCTGAAATCAAGGGAGAATTCTGCCTTAAAGCAGTATCATTCTCTTTTACATCTGACATGTACTCAGATAATGTCCCTTTTTATCATGCTGACTTCAGTTAAGTCCTTATTTTCTTCTTTAATCGAATTTATCTATATATATCAAGCCTTAATGATGACAGATCTGTATCGGTGAAAGTAAGGAATGTGGGAATGTGTAGGGTGTTTTTCCTTGGAGAGGACCAAATTTTATATGGCAGGTATTTATCCTAAGTCTGCAACCCTTTTTTGTCAGTCTAGAGGTTGTGTGTCATATGTCACTCATCAAATTGTAAAGCATTATTTCTTCTGTTTCCTTCAATATGCAGATGAACAGACTACTGTAGAATTCCAGTAGCTGGTCTTTCTGATGGTTCAAATTAAGTATTTAATGTTTAAGACTCACAATATATTTATATATTATTTTTTAGAAGACGAGTAAATGTGTTTGACTAGTATAGAGCTGGGAAGGGGGAGGGAGACCCCAAGTGAAGAGGGCGAGAAGCCCAGTTTATCACAAGTGCTTGAGACTCTGAATCATCTTTTTAATGCAATAATGTGTACTTTGCAAAGTGGTCAAGCAAAAGAAGACTCTTATCAGTAGAAAAGACAGGAAAGATTGGCACAATCTTCTGAAAATTAAATATTCAACTACCTAGAAAAGCTTTCCAATTGCGGAGTGCTAATTGAATAGAAATCTGGAAGATATAAAGCATCACGCAGGTGGGAAATGAGTATTTGTAATCAGAAATACAGTGCCTGCTGCTGTAAAACTCATCTTCACTGTAGCTTGCTGCACATGTGTGAAGCACTGCAGTGAAATAAAAAGCTCTTGAAAGGACCTTAGGTCCTCAGCACCAGCCTTTTTTGTCCTGCTGCTCCGCGTTGTCTATGTATTGTAGATATAGCCTTTGATGCTTGGAAAAGGCAAATAAAGAAACCTGGTTTATATTAGCAGAATTATTTTGTATAGGAAAGGCATAAAGTCAGATTCATAGCCATGGAGATATACATTCCCAGAAGGCACTGGAAGGTTTGTCATTGACTTCATCAGTGCCAGATTTTCATTTCTGAGACCTGATGCTGCTGCTTTTGGAATTAGCAACAGTACTGCCAATGGCTTTATATAATCCTGTGTCACACAGTAAAAGCTTTTTTTTTGTGTGTGTGTGTCTCTAGAAGTTGACTGAAAGGAGAGGGCTGAAGGGTTAGGAGTGGAGTGGGATGCTGAATAATCAATTTTTCTGTTGTTCCAAAGAACTACACTGAAAATCCCTGGAAATTTCATAGATTTCTAATGCTCTCAAGTATCAGTTTAATGGAGAAACCTGAAACCAGATTCTGAAGTTGATGCTTAAAAGCATATTTGTTTTTTATTTCCATTGTTTTTGTTATGTCTTTAGACACATTTTTTACATTGTGTGATTTCACCTCCACATTGTTTAACCTGAACCACAGATTCACCGCACGACGTTTGCAGAATCGCTCAAAAAATCAAGGAGCAGTCCACAGCCTTTTAGAACTTTGAGCAGGACTTTGTTCCAAGCACCAGGTGGATGTACAGCATCCGTGTGCCAACGTCTTACCACTGATGCCCAAGTAACAAGAACTTGTTCAGAACATATCTCTCTCTTTCAAGATTTTATTTTCTGCTAGATATTCTTGATAGCACAATTTGGTAGGAGATAAAAGATAATGGTAAATTAGGCAGGAGCTTTATCTGATCCAACCACGATCAGCCAAACCATTTAAAAATCATTACAAAAATGCCTTTTTGTCTAGTAACATTTTTCCTCAGATTATTTCCCACTGAAGTTTTGACATAGGTGAGCTATCAACCCTTAAACATGGAGTTTGCGAGATGATTCTATACCAGCTGTTCCAGAAAGCCTGTGTCAAGGCAACGACTGCTAATCCTTCTTTACTTGTAAGATTTTGGAGATGAGGTTCAGAATTTTGAATGAATACATACCAAGGGAACCTTGTTGCCCCAGAAAACCCCTTGATTTTGAGGTTATTTCTTGTTCATAATGAGTATTTGCAAACAGTTATCGAAGAAGTTTCTGTCAAGTTATGCCATGCTCTGCAATGTGAAACCACTTTTTTCTCAATCAGTGCAGTCATTTTTGTGTCAAATGAAGTCACATTCGAGGAGGTGCTTAAAGTCATGCTGTCTTTTTCACTGAGAGTGGAGAGATAAGCACGCTCTGAGATCATAGTCCACCTTGCCTAAAAAAGGCTTTGTAATAGATGTGGTGAATTCTTGGCTGGAGAGGGCAACCTTTTACCATTGGGATGGACAACCTAGATGATAAAATACGACTCATATCTGACTTGTAGATAGGAATGTGAGAGATCTCTCCCGTTGATACTCTGGTGCTTACCAGTGTATCCCTAAACTAGGTTAGAGATTCCATTGTTGTGAGAACATATATTTGTTTGAATTAATTACTTCATGGTCCATTTGGAGCAAACTATGATTGAGCTAAAAATTAAATCACACGTAATAGATGATCAGTGAAAAAGGAAGTTGTTATTTTCATAATTATAGAAGATTAGCACAGATAAAATTTCAGTTTCTTGTACTTGGGAGAATAGTGTCATTTCAGTTACTTTGCATCTTTCCAACTTTTGACTGTAATATCTGTGGTGTTACTGCTTTGTGTGAAGCACATAATGAAAATTTGTATATGTTGCTGTTATTTTAATCTTCCAAACTACCTTACCTTCTTTGTGAAGGCTGTTGATATTATTTTGCAACATGGTCATATAAAATAGCTTCTTTCTTAATCACATTTTACATCTGTGTGGACCTAGGAAGGGGTCATTGTTTCAGTTGTCTAGAGAGAGCTTGATGGGACTCTTACGATTTATGAAAACTAGACTATTGACCTCTCCTTCAAAACTCCTAAACTTCAGAGGTGGGTGAAGGATGTGAATTGAAAGCCTTAAAAGGTTTACATTTACTTTTAAGTTCAGATAATCTGTAAAAGAAATCATCTCTCAAAACATGCATGTTTTGACAAAAGCTGCACTAGTGATTGTTGAACTTTTATTTGACAACTAGCAAACTGAATGTTTTTTTTCTTTTTTTGCCAGTTTTTGCCTTTTTTAATTAGAATTCTGGGAAAGGAAAAAAAAAACTTTGCATGCTTGTACCAAATGCATAAAAATTCACTAAAAATACGTTCTGCCCACCTGTGTTCAGAGAAGTGTGTATCTTTATTTGTCTAGAAGCTTTTCTAAGCAAATAATGTTATTCTTCACAATGTGAGAGTCCTATTTGATGTTGGTACAAATAGATGTGGGACTTATTATTTCAAGTGCAGTTCTTCATGTAGGCCACAGCAGAAAATTTAGCTGTACTATTTCTTTTCTGAAATACACCTATATTACTAGAAGGATATTTCACTTCCACTTCTGTTAAGGGATATTAAAAAATATTCAGTTTAGCTAAAATAAATTTTGACTTCAGCTGTCATTTCAGAATCCTTAAGGGTAAACATTTTATTCTCTCTGAGGTCCAAAGAGGAGATTTTATCAGGAAAAAATGCAGAAAATAAACATATAGCATCTGTAGTAGAAGGTAAACTGAAATTATGCAAAGTTTTGGTTTTATGATCTCAGAAAACAGGCATTCAAGAGCTTTAAAAGTTAGTTTACTGTTTGGCTGCATATTTTGATTTTTATAAACCTCATTGCCCATTTTACATAAAAGGAAACTGAGCACTGAATCTGGTCATGACAGCATCAGGATGTGGGGTTTTGCACCTGCAGTGTTTGAATTCTCAAGTTTATTGCTAGTTATCAGCAATTGTGCATCCAACTACCTGACAGAGAAGGCATATTGGGAAGTAAAAAATACAGGCACTTGATCTTGCTCCTACAGTTTCATTTTCACTGTTGAAAATGTTATGAATGCAGAAGGAGAAGCTGGGCCTCACCTCCATTGAAAATGTACTCAGCAAGGTTAATTGCCTTGCCCAAGGAAATCTGTAGAAGAGCCAGGAATAGAACTTGGATTTCCTGGCAGCCTTCCCTGTGCCTTCAGTTCAAGACTGCCCTTCTTCAGTAAAGCTTGCTTGTGAGCAGGTTGGATGAGGGAGGAAAGCAAAGCTTTTCAATTCTGTATTTTAAACCAACATATGGTTTTGCTGGCTTCTTCGGCGGCACCCAGCTGCAGAACGGTGAGTTCTGTGGTGGGGACGGACTTTTGGAGGCTCTGTGATTTTCCCCGAGCTGGGATCCCTGAAAATCCCAGGCGGGGGAAGGGCTCACGGCAGCCGGCTCGGACAACTGATCCCATGCGGTGCCTGATGGGGAGGGGGTGGTCCCGGCGGCTCCCGCAGGACATTTAAATGGCCCCCTGGGAGCGCGGCAAAGAGGAGCGTGGAAAAGCGGTGCGTGGCAGTTTGAGCGGCAGTTTGAGAAAGCAGGGCACAGAAAGGACCCTAAGACCAGAGAGGAGGCAGCAAAGACCATGGTGGCTACACGACAGAAGGTTAAAACTGCTCCGAGTGCTGCAGCCTGCAGGAAGGATACTGCTACCCAGATGCAGCCACAGTGGGTACATGCAGCTGCTCAGACCATGAGTTTTTGAACCAAACCCACATATCAGAAATGGTGTGGCTAGCTGGACTAGGGAAATGATTGTTCCCCTGTGTTTGGTGCTGGTGAGGTCACACCTCAAATACTGTGTTCAGTTTGGGGCCCTTCACTACAAGAAGGACATTAAGATGTTGGAGTGTGTCCAGAGAAGAGCAATGAAGCTGGTGAAAGGTCTGGAGTACGAGTCTTGTGAAGACTGTCTGAGGGAACTGGGACTGTTTAACCTGGAGAGGAAGAGGCTGAGGGGAGACCTTTTCACTGTCTACAACTACCTGAAAAGAGGTTGTAGCGAGGTGGTGCTGGCCTCTTCTGCCAAACAACAAGTGGAAGGAGAGGAAGTGGCCTCAAGTTGTGTCAGGGGAGGTTCAGATTGAATATTAGGAAATATTATTTCTTGGAAAGGGTTATCAGGCACTGGCACAGGCTGCCCAGGGAGGTGGTTGAGTCACCATCCCTGAAGGTATTTAAAAGATGTGTAGATGTGGTTTAGCAGTGGACTTGGCAGTATTAGGCTAGCAGTTAGGTTAGCAGTTGAACTTGATGGTCTTGATAGGTCTTTTCTAACCTAAATGATTCTATGATTCTATACGCCTGGAAGGTGTTTGTTATGTATGGATGGTATTTTCTCATCTTTTCACTTTCATTACATACAGAAGTCTAATGCTGATCCTGTAAATGACAAACATAGCCATAAACCCAAAGTGCCTAGTTCCTTGAATGTTTTAAATGTTACTCCACTTTTCAGGAGTAGCTGATCTGAGCCATAACCGTGGAATAGGGCCATTCAAGGTCACCTCATCCAGAGCATTCCCTGTCCTCTTTCAAGACAGTTGTGCAGAGGGAATGAAAACCCCATTGTTAAAGTATGATCTAGGACAGAAATATAGAGTCAAGACTTCAAGGTTTTCTTATAATTTCTGACTAATTGTCCAGCTTATCTAATGTATCTCTGGCAAGTTCCACTTTATACTGCAGACCCCACTGATGCAGTAGCTTTAAGGAAAATGCTCTCTGCCAGTAATAGAACAGAACCATCTTATAAAAGGCAGGTAGTCCCTGTGTGGTTGAATTTACTCCTCTCAATTAGGAGTTATGATAATGAAAGAAGAGTAATACTTCTGGGTTCATTCTACATTCTTTACAGACCCAATCAGGAGGTGTGGATGCTGAAGAAATGCAGGGCTGATCCTATCCTGGAAGGGTTTGGGGGAGACTAGTGTAATAATTAATATTTGGAAAGTGTTTTCATGTGTTGGAATGAAAGTCATTCTTGCTTTAAGTGCAAATATTGCTATTTCCTCTTCCTTAATCCTGGGACTAAGCCTCACTTTAAACTGCAATTCAGTATTACATTTGAAATATGAGGCTAGATTTCCAACAATGAAGTGGGCATCTTTCAGTAAATAGCTGCAGAATATCCTCACCAGAAGGTTGCTTCTGATTTTGTAGCACACAACTCAGAGCAAGGGTGAAAAATTTTCTGTCAACTTTATATGTGATTTAATTAGCATGATGCATTCTTCCTCTACTATCTTGAATTTATTTTGTGCTAAGTACCAATCTAAAATACAAAGGGAGCATAGTTCACAATGGCATTTACAAGTTCAGCTATTTTTCTCTCCTAAGACCCATCTGAAGTATTCATCAGACTGCAAATGAAAACTTAAAAAAAAGAAGGACAAGAACTTGAAATTTGAAAATTGTGACTTCACAGGCTGTATTGTTTAAATAGTCAGATTGGGATATGCAGTTCAGTGACAATGCTGAAGGAGGAAGAGATCTTGCCAGGTCCAGGAGAATCCAGATATTTTCAGTCTTTTGGGGAACCCTGAAATGGGAAACACTGAGGCCTAGGAACATGAAAGACTGAAGGAGAAAGCTGTATACTGAGGAACATGTAATCATGGTGTTGAGGCTGAGAATGCTCACGGTGCACCATTTGTTTTGCTGTCTTTTGTTACTCCCTGTTCCGAGTGATTCTCATTTCATGGTGCTAATCAGCCTTGCTTTGACTGGAGGCTGTTGATGGGGTATGTTTTCCTTGTTTGGAATACAGTGAGGTAGGGATGTTTCTTCTCTGTCATTTTTATGTTGCAGTGATGTCACTGTAGGAAGGTAATATTGCTGTGCAACAGAAGCCTTTGGCCCTTCTGAGGTGACTGGCAGGAGAAGAAGGTGTATTTGTTTTCTGAATGCAGACATTTCTGGGTTTCATCTCTTTTACTTTTGTAGGCTGGCATTGTGGGAAATCTGTCCCACCCACAGCCTCAGTAGGGTTTTAGGAGCTTGTCCTGGAAGGAGACAGTTGATAAAGTCTACTTGACAAAACCCATTCTTATTTGTTCTGTGTGCAGTCAGTGCTGTGAAATAGGTGCATTTGAAGGGATGTAGAGAAGGATCCATTCATCTAGTGTGTGTGCTTTTTGCTGTCAACAAGGTGATCCACTGAGCTTACATTGCATTAACCTACCTACCCCTCCACCTTGTGTATGGGGAACCAGAAATGTGGCACCTCCCCTCATGCATCATCTTTTATATATAAAATAGCCTAATAATTGGAGCACTGAAATACGCTATGTCCTAGAGACTGCTAAGCTAGAGCTGAACATATGTGTGAAGAGAGTTGACGTGCCTTGAGCTTGTGTGGGTGACAACTCTTTAGACCAAGGGCTGCTATTCAGCGAGGCATTTGAAAGTAATGGGTTCCTATGGGAGAAGACAACAAAGAGCAGCTTGGCCTGGTGCATATTTGTGTAAAGGTCTGATGTAACATCGCTAGACCTGCTTCTGGAACCTTTTCTCTGCATGGCTTTTCAACTTCAAGAGAAGAGCTGGAGAATGCCTCTCATCCAGGAAGGCATAGGAGCTGGTGATTAGGATGCTTGTGTAGGTGTTGGTTTATATCTTAATCATGTTTACCAGTGGTCAGAACTCCTTTGAGTGCTCTTGCTCCAAGTTATCTGGGCAAATAAAGTACAGGTTTGGTGTGAGCACTATTGGTGGAGTTGCTCTCTGTCTGGACTGTACGTAGCTCTGAAGGTTTCTCCAGGGAGTGGAGCTGGATTTTGGGTGTCTGTTAGTTGAAACTTGAAATGCAATGAAGTGTTTGTTGGGAGATAAGGTTTTCTACCTTAGACTAACAATTCTGAGTGTGTTCAATGCAACTGGGTAACTTACAGAGATAGGTAATTGTGGAGACTATGTGGATCGAATCTCACCCTGGAGAAATTTCCACACATGTTAACATTATTTGCGTATTTTGTAGCATGGTTGCAAGAATTTTGCAGGAAATAGCTTGCACTGTTTGCACATGACTTTAGTTCTTGCTCTTACTAGTTGAAATTGTATTGCCTGTTTTTACTGCAAGTATTGTAGAGTTGCAGCAGGTTTTTTAGGCAATTCAGTTATATAGCTCTGTGTATGTTTTTTTTCTATAGTGGTTCTAGGAGGCTAGTAATGCAGAATATGTCTTTATTCTGCATTTTCTTTTTACTTTTTAAAAATAAACTTGCTGCCTTCAGTTTGTTTTATTCCAGTCTGTCAATCCCGCAAACTATTGAACTGTGAAACTGCAGGGTCAAACTTTGGTGCTGCTAATGATCATTTAAACAATAGTACTGATAAATTACATTTGAAATCATGTATTAGTTGTGTATCTGTGTCAGTGTCAATAAGAGCTGAATCTGGTCTGCAGAGGTTGGTTTTCTTCAGTTAAAGTGATTTACTTTTAGTAGCAGTCTCCATTTTGGAGCCTGTAAGATTATCAGTGTATTAGCAAGATTTAGGTTTTTTTATATCCTGTCTGTTCTGAATAACTGCTGGTTGCTTAAAAAACAGTCATACTGGTAGTTCCTGTATACTGCAGAAATAATGCATTTACCCAATATATTATCCTACTTCATTTTGACTGTTATATAGATTATCCTAATAGACAGCAACTGGGGCCTTTTAAAAGACATAATGCAAACACACATGTGAGTTTGACGGTTGTGGTCTTATCAAAGTTGCATTGTCTTAACATGTTCTTAGGATTTCCTTAGTATTCTCTCAGAACCTATTCATGCTCTGGCTGCTCCTCCTGCATTGTTTCCTGTTAATGATGCTAAACTCCTTGACAAATCCGCCTGGGGACTCTCCTTCCACAGACAACTGGCTGTTTGGGTCTGAAAAAAACAACTCATATAACACATTGACAAAGTACGCACTATACTGTATGTACTTCGGATTGGATCTGTATTGGATCACAGTATTAAAAATGTAGAGGAGACAAGGCTGTCACTGCCAGGGTATGCACTCTTGCATTCAGGAACATTCATTAACATTCATAAACATTCATGAAGTATTTGAAGAAGGCAGAGGTGTATGCAGTTTTAAGGTGCTTCTTTTGCAGACTTCCCATTCAAATCAAGAATGACAATTCAAACATGCAACAGTTGTTCTCTCAAGCTTCATATGTAAGTCTGGTTGAGATAGATGGACAAATGGTCCATCAGTAACACATGGTGCCTCTGGTCAGGTAGATTGGATATGTAGCCATGAGATGCATGATAAAATCTTAAACTTGTTGAAGTCAGTGACCAAACTCCTAATGAAATCTCTTGCCTGGATTTCAGCCCTTCTCCATCTGCCACTGATGTGGTATGTAGGTGTTTGTAATGGTTGTTTATTAGAATCATAGAATCACCAGGTTGGAAAAGACCCACCAAATCATCGAGTCCAAACATTCCTATCAAACACTAAACCATGTCCCTCAGGACCTCATCCACCCGTGCCTTAAACACCTCCAGGGAAGGTGAATCAACCACCTCCCTGGGCAGCCTGTATTAGCTCTATAAATTGTCCAAGTAGCCATGTTTGCCCCAAATTAGGTCCTTTGAGGAAGAAGATCTATGTAGGTTCAAGTTAGGCACTAGGTACACAGAAACTTTATAGTGACTCTCATATAGCAAGAATAGTATTTGAATCTGTCCATGAATATGAGAAATTTATTGTTTATTGTTGACTTTAAGAAGTTTTGAGCAGTCACTGGATGAGTAACAGCTGGGCTAGACTTGTACAGAGATACAGACAGCAGATTTTTATTGATGCTTTTTATTACAAAGCAACTTGTGTGCCATATAAGCGGTATTGGTTCTTAAAAATGTAGATTTTTCTTTTTTAACCACTTCCATGGCCTATTGAAACATAGAATATGGACACCTCTGCCACCACTTTAACTATAGCCAATTTTTTTCTAAGATACACAAAGACTTGGGCTTGAAAATGCCTGACTGATCTTACTTCTTCCTTGTGTGTAGCTTTCATTAAGGATGTACTTAGCTGTGGTCAAAGGTAGATACATACTGAGGGTGCTTTAGTCACTGAAACAGGTTCCTCTTTCAGGCAAGTCTGTGTAAAAGTATTGGCTCCATTAAAAAGAATTCAATAGCAAGACTCTGACTGACTTAGTTGGAGTTAGGATTTTCTCTTCAAATACTTGTAAATTGTGACATATATTACATTAGAAACCTTTTCTTAGTTATACTAAGAAAAAGCCACTGACTATGTTTTTGAGTAAAGGATAGAATTTAGCCTTTAATCTGCAGTGTATCTTCAATATGAAGGTTTTGTGCATCATACTTTTTGTTTAAACTAGATCAAATTACCTTAGGTAAAGGCAATATCCCTTGCACAGGGATCAACAAAGAGAAATTAAGTTACAGTTGAAGTTGACGCATGCACACATAAAGTTTCAAAACTATATACTTAATAATAATTTTGCTACAAGCAGAAGCTACTTAATCTCTTCCATTGCTCATTTCAGGAGGTAGATGGTCTCAGAGGCTCTGCAGGCAAATGGAGTGCCATTTGTTTCCAAGAAAGAGATTATTAATTTTATTCTTCCCAATCACTAAGAAAGCTGTTTCAGAGTCAAGTTAGAGCCACGATGAACTTTTTGTATAATTAGAAATCATTGTGGTTTGCTTTACATGACTAAAATTCCAAATAGCTATTTTAAATAATTTCCCAAAGCAAGCTTTGTACATTGCAAAGCTCTGTACACCCTTCTTTGCACCCCTAGGAGCCATTATCATGAGTATGAACTCGAGGCATAATTTTACTGATGTATTTAGCTTCCTCATTTTTTGTTGACTTGTTAGTTTTCATAAAATTTATTAGTGCCCTTGCAAAAAGTGAGAGAAGTGATGCTGTCCTTATTTTGCACTTGTGCATTATAAGTATTCCAGACACTTGGGACACATATAGAGGCAGAGGTGAGCCATACCTGCATCCATTCTTAGTTTGTTCGTCTTCTCCATATTGATGTTTGAGTACTTGCTTGCTTGCTCTCCTCATTCAGGGCTACATAAATGTCATGAGTAGAAGCTTTGAAAAAGTTTTCATTTTGAGTAATTTGATAAACTGCATGATAAGGTGGCTAGAAAATTGAAAACGGCATTTGTTTAATTAAAAAAATATCTGACTGGATTTATTTGAAAGCTATCCAAGAAAATAAACATCTGGTCCAAGACTAAATGTGAGAAATTTCAGGTAACCTTTGAGAAGGACTTATAGCAAGGAATTGAAGGCAGGCAAAACCAATGCAGAGTCGAAGTCTCTATAAGTGTTGGAACTATTGGGAAATTGTCGCTCTTCTTTTTTTGGGTTGAGTCTGACCTTACCAGCTATCAGCTCAATTGTCCCGCATGCACTGATATATTTTCAGTGTAGGGTGAGAGAGTGCCTACGTTATTTTACATGACCATGTGGGGTCAGTCATAGTCCTTTTGCCTCTTGCAGTCTAAGAATTTGAAAGGGAAAATATTTTTTGTTTTTCAGAAACTGAAGAGATGCAGAAAGCTCTTTCATTTACAGCACTTCTGCTCTGTATCTCAATGTTCAGGGTAGTTTTCTTATGTACCTGAATTAGCTATGGAAAGTTGCAGTTCAGGAGGCTGCATCCTGACTCACTTCCTTGCAGTTTCCCCTGTCATCTATGTCATAACATAGAACCTAATCATAGAACCATTGAGGTTGGAAAAGACCTCTAAAGTCATTAAGTCCAACCATAAGCCCAACACTGCCATGCCTACTATACCATATCTTGAACTGCCGTGTTTACATGTTTTTTGAACACCTCCGGGCTGGTTATTCCACCACTTCCCTGGGCAGCCTGTTCCAATGCTTTTCCACTCCTGTAAAGAATTTTTTTTTCTAATAGCCAATCTAAACCTACCCTGGTGCAACTTGAGGCCATTTCTTCTCATTCCTTTTTTCAATCATGTTGCTCAGCCGGACACTTGAACATCTCCTAATGACTGGTTCATTATGGTTATCTTGCTTTGTCAGAGAGGGGATAGTTAGGCCCCCAAAGCCAAAACCCATGTCAGCTTGAGGATGAATGCAGAATCATGGGAAGTTTGAAGCAGTTCAAAATCACTTAATTCCCTTCATATCCTGTCTTAAGCTGTATGTTTCATTTTGGACTTCCAGAAAGTGCAAATAAGAATTGGACTTGCAGCGTATGATTTAGACTACTGCTGACATCAAGCTTGGCCCACGCTGCACTAGCACCAAGGCTGATCTGGGTGGTAATACATTAATGCCATGAATGACTTATGAATGAAACAGACATTTTTAAGGGGCATTTTCAGACTTGGCTCAAGTGAAAAGTAGAGAATAGTATTTATGCAGATGGTGCCCAGTGAGATGTTGTCTTTGCTAATCTCAGATATATTTGTATTTGAGTTTGGATTTTCTCCTTCTAGTTGGTCTGTCAGTGAAGTCATAGCACCACAGTTGACATCATGGTTTGCAATCATGGAAACTATTACAATCTCACAAATTCAGTTTTATAGCAGTCTCTGAATGATGGAAAACTGAACTGTAAGAGAGGAAGTTGATGTTTAAACTCAAATATCTTTGGTAATTATCAGAAATAGAGAAAGTATTAAGACATAGTTCTGTGGGGCCAAATGGATTCTTGGTGTAGTACTGCTGAAGGCACTTGTGTTACCCCAGGGAGGAACTTGCCCCCTGCATCTGGAATGACTTGATGGCAAACATGTGAAGAGGAAGTGAATTTATGCTCCAGTTTAATATATTGGAAAGTTTTCCCTCGTCTGAAAGTCTTTCTTTATCTCTGAATTTCCTGGCTTTTGTGGGTTTATATTAGATCCTTAATGTTATTTCAATGTATTTTTTCTGGTGTTTGATGTCTTTCGTGTTGTTTTTACTGGGGATATAACATATATATATTTAATGAAACTAAAAGCAATCTTCCACTGAGGAGGTCACAAAGCTTTCCTGAACACTGTGTAGCTACCAAGTGCAAGGCATATCCTTACTTCAGATCTGTGGTTGTTGCTTGTGTAACATTCTCATTTCAATGAGAATCCATTTCAGTATTTCAAAGAACATTTTAGCACCTATTTTCCAAAGTTAAATATTATGGTAAATTTTAATTCTTTACAACAGAATTACCTATCCAAGTCTATATACAATGTGCTTGCAGCCTCTTAAAATTAATTATCTGCAGTATAAATAAAAAAAATCAATATATTGTGCTTATTGAAACTTTGAAAAAGAGTTCTCTTTAAGAAATGTGGAAAGGTAGGATAAGCAATTGCATGCTATGCCTGTGTAAAAGTTGCTTACCCTTATTATGCATCAGCATTCCCTCTTCTAAGCCTGCTGGGAGGCACAGGTTATGCACAAAGTCAGGCCACAAGGAGTGGAGTCTTTTGAGGATGCAAATGAATGGAGAGTACCATTTGTGCACAACTCAGATTCCTAACAGAAACAGAACTCATTTCTCTCTGACTTCCACAGTTCAACTGAGTCCATGGCGTTTCCTCAGTTATCATCTGTAGGTCTAAGGCGACAAGGGGCGATCACCGCAAATTTCAGCAAGGGAAATTCCCATGGACCAAGCGAAAAATTTCCACAGTGGGAAAGGATGAACATGGGGCACACAGTGCAGAGTCTGGGGAATCTCTCTGAAGATTTCCAAAAGTCAACCAAAGAAAGCCTAGACCAACCTGGTCTTTCAATTTAGAAGTCAGCCCAGCTTTGAGCAAGAGGTTGGACTAGATAAACTCTGGGCAAATTCCAAAACAAATTTTTGGTGTTTTTATTCTATACATATCAACATACTCGGAGCTCATTGTTTCTTAAATTTTTTAATGACTAAGAATGTTGTCCGGGTGAGTATGTTGATAATAGGGCCTAATTTATGCACAAATTCGTCACTTATCCATTGGGAAGGCATTAGATTTAAGGATCTTCCATTAGGTTTTTATGGAAGTACTTATCAAAATATTACGTTACTTCCATTAGGTTCCTTCCCATCAGGCATGGGACTGACATAAACCTGACAGATTTGCTGTCAGTCTCTCTTTTTCTCCGTTTTATCTGGGAGGGGAAGGAGAAAAAGGATTTGATAATGCCCAGAGCATACTACAGTAGTTCCTTTTGCCAAACAGATAGGTAGAGTGATTTGTGGATGAGTTGACCAGCTTTCCTGGTGTTCTTCCTGATTTATAGAAGTGAAATGACAGGTATTTCGAATCCTGACTACTTACAGGCTTTCTTGTGGCAGATCAAGCTTGGAATGTATAATAACGCTGCCCCAGCTTTACTTTAGCTGCCCATGACGTTCAGCAGTAAGTGAGAGGATGAGGACAGAGAGCCCTGGTTCTGGAAAGGCTTGGTGGGAACCAGGTGACAACCCAGCGCTGCATGTGCTCTTTGCTTCTAAAAGGAACAGATTTTTCTCTGTTAATAAGTGGATTTTTACCCCTTGTTCAAAGAATCTGCTGTTCTTGATCTTAAATTTTGGAACAAAGATGAGAGGCAGTTTCATCTGCCTGTCCTTTGTGTCACCTAGAAGAGCAGAGCTGGGGGACTAAAATCTATCTATCTGTGCTGCTTCTTATGGCTTAGGAAAGTGAGAGAAATAGACAGCAAGGACCTGTACCTGCCAAAAGACTAGCCATAAACTATTGGCTATCTTGTGCTGGTCTTGTTTTTTGTTTAATATTTGTGTCTTGTGTCCATGCAGAGACAGGCTGTATCTATGTATGTCTGTGTCTGTTATGCAAGGGTGAATAAGCTAGTCATTGCTTCAGGGGAGTGGGAATTGGCTTGATTAAACACAAGCTTGGTGATCCAGGAGCTGTCTGGGATGCAGTTGAGACATGGTTGGCTCTGGGATCCCCGTTGGCTGTAGCCCTTAAAGCCTTCAAGTAGAAGGGCTCCCACCCGCATGGGTGGCACATCCCACACTGGCTGTGCAGAGGCATAAACTCCCTTCTCTACTCTGGCCTCACATGCCAACTACAACAAATTGACAGATTTTCCACCTGTCTGTTTCAGGCGGCTGCTGCCAGTCATGTACAAGAGGTTGTAGTGATCAGTGAGCTGCTGGGAAGGGTCCTCACACAGAGACAGACCCTGTCAGGCAGATGCTTCAGCTGCAGGCTAATGCCTGTGCTGCCACCCTGACCCCACAGGTGGCCAGTCTTGACCCTGCCCTGTGACTTGCTGCACCCATGTCACCTGTCAAAGTGAGAGAGTTTGCAAGTCTGAGCATCTCATGGTGAAGATGTATGAGCAGCAGTTATTCTGATTGATGGTGTCGCAGGAGCGACAAGGGGTTAGTTATAATTAGTTTAATCTGAGGTCCCTTGAGAAGCTTTATATTATCACTTTGACAAATGCATCATTTTCCAGGGGAAAATATAGCTACAAAATGATTGTGGTTTTTTTTTTCAATGTTGAGAAGGGAAGAGAAGCACAAGTAGTTTGAATGTGATGTCCTGTGTTTTAGAAGTATATGATCGAGACATACATATATTCACTACCAGTAGAATTTTCTGATCATTGCTTCTGAACCAGAAATCATGAAGGAAATTCTTCTGTCCCTGGTCTGGAGCAACACTGTGTGAACATGCATCAGGTTTGGGAGAAAGTTTTTGTTTCGTTTCCTTTTATTTTTGTTTGTTTGTTTCTGTGAGTAGTTTGCTTTTCGTTTTAAAGAGTTCATCTGCTCAGCCTGTTAATTCTGTACAGGACACTTCTCAAGGTTCAGGAATGTCTAACTTATGTCTTCACTGAGCAGGCAGGTTTTTAATTCCTCCCTAATGCATTTGAGTCATTAATGTAAACAAGACAATAGATGCAGGATGGAGTCTCCAGTACCCACTTCCCTCCCACAGCATCTTTACCAAAAAGGAAAGAGTGGGAAGTTTATGGAGACTGTATTAAACGGCCAGCATATCCTGGTGTAGCTTTCCTCCCTCTGTGTTTGTTCTTCAGCTTCTTCCTATATCAGACCTCAAGACAGGATTCATAGTTACAGACATATCAGTTAATAAAGTTGTTAAGTTGTGGTAGGTCTTGTCTTCTTTAATTGCGTTTGTGTTCTTCAGGCATCTTTGTCTCGCTCTCATAATTTCCCCTTCTGATAATGACAGGAGGGGTTTCTGTGTGGGCCATTTGTTCTAACTCTTAAATGCTTTCCAAATTTCCTCTCTCCTTTAGTTTCCCACGGGTGCTACTTCTTAATTTCTCAGAAATATTTCCCCTAGGATTTGTTTCATTTTTTTTCCTAGCATTTCAAAGTTTGAACAGGGACTCTCCACTTCCTGAAGTTTTAATAATTACGTCCTCTGTGCCCCACCATGGTCTGTTAATGGTGTCTTATGTACCGGGTTTCATACAGGAATTTTCTGTTTGCTGTTCCTGCGATGGCAGAAATTATTCTCACAACTGGTATTGGAGTAAGAACAACAAATAGGGCTCTTCCTGGGCAGCAGGAATGGCTGGAAGGGGTTGATTTGTCCATCCTTAGGATGCATCCAGTGTGAGTTTCCTCTTCATTTTCATGAGCTAAAAGGAGAAGAGGTAGCCCTTCTGGGGCATGACATGTACTGTGTAGACCATTTTAATGAGATTTCTTGTGTAACCTTTTCCCTTTTGAACATTAGGCATTTTTAGTAACTCTGCCGCAGTACAGTTTCTTCAGGTACTTGAAAATTAAAGTTGTATTAAGGTAAGCGTACTAGGCAAAAATATTTTTCAGGGTTATTGCAGTGGTACTGTCATCTCTTGCAGGCTCTGTGGGCAATATTCAGCTAACTAGGGTAGATGTATAATTGATGTGATTAACCACTTTTCCTAATTGACTAATGAGTCAAGATGAGAGGTGATCAGCTATCCCTTGAGCTGCCTTTGTGGTCCAAATGTAAAGCCATGCTATGAAGAAATGAGAGGACTACTTGTAAAGTTCTTATTTGATTCCTCTTCTCTCTGTTACCTCTTATGCTTTCTTTTTTTTCCATTCTGGGGCAGCTCTTCCAGCCAGCTGCAGGTTGCTGTAGGCAGTTCTTTCACCTTAGCAAACCTGATGTATGGGAATGGTCCTCTTAGAAATATTTACCCTACTAGGCACTGGTTTCCCTAGACCTTGTAGATGAAAGGGCAGATCCTTCAGTTCTGTGAGGAAATGTGCTGATATCAACAAGTAGTGTGCGCTGGGTTTTCTTCATGCCAGAAAGGGCAAAGAAGATAAAAGGAAAACCTGCCGCTTCTATCAGGTACTGAGAAAATCTGTGGTTGTCAATGGACAAATCCAAACATACACACTCTACGCATTCCTGGTCTGTGGCCATATCCAAAGCAGTCCGAAATCCTGATTGCACCTTTTGCAAAGCCATATTTTAGCCATGATGTTGGTGTTTATTTTAGTCTCAGTTTCACAGTAACCATACCTGGAGTTATTACACCAGCAACAGCATGAAATGTCTTAATGCAAACAACAGTGATAAGTGGTATAGGCTGGGTTCCTCCATACCCGTACCCACACCTTCACCACAACCGTGTGGCAAGTCGGGGCTTCCTGCAGCTGGAAGTGCTTAACTTACAGGCTCCGAGTAAATAGTTTCTATTTCATTTTGAGCACAGCAACATCTCTGCTAAAAAAGAAACCAACTTTCCTGCGGCTTATGCAGAAGCAATCTTCTGTGTTGGAGACAAGCATGTTCTCTGAAAGGTTTAAGTGTTAAAAATTTGAGATTAGTCTTGTATTCTGGGTTAGATTTTTTTTCCAGCCTCCCCTTAGCTGCTTCTCTTTCTTAAATGAGTGTTTTATTCTATTAGCCTTGGTGAAGAGTACTTCCAGAGGCTGCAGGGAATGCATTTTAGTGTTCATTCAGTTAAATATTATTCTGATGTTACTTACGTAAAGCCTCTGTAACCAATGAGTGTGTTACAGCTTATCTGTGGAAGTTAAAAAAATACGTCGGAGTCTGCAGTCACATAGTAAGTAACACCTGAATAATGCCCTCATTTGTTTGAAGATGTCAGGAGGCTATGAGTGGCTGTGGTCAGGAATCATGTAGGGGTTAGTCAGAACTGATTTGATCAGAATGAAATGGTGAATAAGAAGTGAGATACAGATAGCCTTTGTGTGAATTGGATTCCATCTGAGAACAGATCGACCAGTATATAGCTTGTGGGGTCCTTTGAGGTGCCTGTACTTGGGCAGTTTTTCTGCGTACATAGTATACACAGGCAGACATATTTTGAAATCGAAGAAATTCCTAGGCAATAACCTATTATTTTAGATAATAGAAATAGCAAGTATTAAATAGTACATAAAATTAAATTGTATGGATATAGAAAATACTTAGTTATATGGAAACTCATATTGCAGTTAAAACCTTTCAATAGTCATTTTTTTAACCCTGAGAGACTCAAAATCCAGGTTATATTATAAAAAAAAAAAAAAAAAAAAAAACAACTAAACCTGAAACAAGCCAAAGCCCCACCATATGCTATTTCCCTAAGCTTGGAAAATGTGCAAGTACTTACTTAAGGTCACTAAACTTTATCTCTTCCATTGTCTCTTTTCTCATACCCAGAATTTTAGTGACAACCTTTCTAGAGAGGTGCTGCAGTAGTGACCCCTAATACTAAAACATATTTTGAATAAGTTACATTTCATTATAGCTCTGACAGACATCAGTGGGGACAACATTTTAACTACCGCGTTGAAATCACTCGCTTTCTTTTCTCTTTTTCATTATGATTTTTACTTCATCCTCAGTAATACCTTGTCTTGGAATCTAAATGCACACTGTGCCATCATTTGAAGAGAGCTGGCCAACCTTTCTGACTCCATTTCAGCTCATGGATTACGTTTGGTCTGGAGTCACTGTGGCAGCTCCTGTTTATGCCTTGCTGTGTGGGCAATGTACTGAGGTCTGGAGACTGGTTTGTCTGGGGGTCAAGTTCAGCTTGCAGATTGTGAGGAGGACGTCACTGGTGATGGCAGCAAAGTTACTTAGTTCCACATTTCTTCACCAAAAAAGAACCTATCTTGCTCCTAAAGACTTATGCCGTGCAACAACATTGATCAACAATTACTTCCATGTCCTTCGTCACACAAATGTATCTCTGAATGGAAAATGATGTGATACAAAACCTTAAATTGTGGTATAAATAATATGGAGTGCTATGTACAGAATATATAAAATGTATGGAATGTGCTAAGAGCAATGTTTAATGATTTGGCAAACAGTCGCGCTCTCTGTGCACGCAGCTCAGGCTGCATTTAATGTGGCGTGTCCTACATGTGGCATTCAACTCCCTGTGACTTTTCCATTAACTTCACTGACATGTACACTGTTTTTCTTGAAGTGCTTAGGAAAAGGAAGTTTTGTGGCAACTAATCTCTTGCCGGAAAATAATGGTAATGTAGCACTTTACAAAACAAATATGAAAGGTAAATGTTTGGTGGGGTTGGTGGGGAAGAGTTAAGGTTAGGTAGATATTTAGAATTGAACAATGCTGTCTTTTACTTGTTTTCATGCTTATAGTGCTAACTGCTGCCTTGGTTTTTATTTTAAAATTTGCAAGTTGATACACTGCTTTAACAGTCATCAACTTATCATACCAAGCAAATGAGCAGTGATACACTTTCAAGAATACTTGTTAGAGAGTCATTTCCTAGTACCACAAACTAAGGAAGTAATTTTAAATGAGTAACCAGTCAATTTAATAAGTCAACGAATGTACTCTCTAAAGGAATGGAAATAATTTAATATCAAACTAAATGTTTGATAAAGAACCTATTGTACCTTCATCTCTCAGGCTCGACTCGGGTATTTAAAATCTGTGGAAGTGTTTTCTGTGACTTTAGTGTGGGTTAATCGGATTTTTACGAACACATTAAACAATCATACTGGTTGATCCTTTACAGCATGGTTCTTACAGGAGATTATGCAGATAGATGGTAATTTTGACCTTTGTTAACATTGCTTTTTGTGGTGGTCAGTGGCGATCTGTGAATAGTCATGCTGATGTAAAATTGTCAGTTTGCTATTACTACACAAATGGCTCTTTAGGGCTAGGATGCAGTTAGGAGAGGCAAGCAGTAAAAGCTATTTGTTCAGCTAAAGTCCAAAACTTCGTTTTAAATATGTTTGTCTCTTAGATTGGGTGCAAAATGGTTTTATTTTTAAACTGAAAATGACAAACTCTTTTACATTGAAAGCATTTCCCTTGGGCTTCCAAATGTTTCATGTTTTTGCAAGTGGCGTTTGTTAAGTCAAACAGGAGAAGTATTGCTGAATTATCTTAGCTTGTTGCAGTTAAAATCTTCTCCTCTACATAACTGTAACTGAATTTATGGCTTTTAAAAATTTTCTTCTTACGTATCAAAAAATCAGCATATCAACTAGCTGCACTAGTAGTAATGAGCTCAAAAATAAATGCAGAAAACCTCCAATGGATATATACCTGGTTTTCAGTACTTTCTTCCAGAGATTTTCACTACTTTCTTCTCGAGGATGGATTTTTGCACATGTTAAATAAGTGGGGTTTAAAACTCACTTTCACAGAAGAGTCATTCGTGATTGATTATAGTAGATATTGATGCGGCTATAGGGTTGAATTTGTGTCTTCAGCAATTTTTTTCTAGAAGTGGCAAATAATGGAAAAATATGTTCTTTTTAAATGCAGGAGCAAAAATATAATGACTTATTAAGTATTCTAGGATCTAGGGTTTTTTCCCTTTTACTGCTGTTTATAAATTTTAACAGTAATGAACTTCATGATTAAAAGATTTTTGTAATTAAAGGGTTTTTTTTTTTACATCACAGGCTTAAGAGTCAATATGCAGAACAGTATCTGAAATACTTATAGCTTTATTCTATAAAAGCTGTTAGCAGCGCTTCATCACTTTTTGACACGTTTAGTGTAAAGATGAACAAGGGCTCACTAGCAGATAAAATAGATGTAAAAGGAAAAACTGAACAAAGAAGAACTTAAATTGCCTATCAGGATTATGTCCAAAAAAGCAAAATGTAATACGTGATAAAGCAGACTTCCCAGGGTCATGCTGAAAACCACTGATCACTCTGTCTCAGGTTCATATTATCCCAGAGGGCCAATCCTGACAGCAGTACAACATTTGCTCTCACTCTTAGAGCTGTGCTCTGTGGAAGAAAACAGGCGTATAAGGCGTCTTAAGATGCCCTAGGTAATAGAGACATAAGCAAAATAATGAATGTCCACACATTTCCCTGCCTCAATTTCTTTGTTTACAAGAGAAGAGCAAAATCATGTGAGAAGTCTGATGTCCTTTCTGATTATTGTCTTCTCTTATGATCCATGGAGTCACTTTCTTCTTGGCAGTGACTTATGTGCCTTAGTTCAGCAGTGAGACGTTTCCCTCCTAGGAAAACATGTTTCTCTTTCTTGCTAAAGCCTCCTGTTCATGAGTCCTGTCCTTTGCTACCTAGCTTCATATTTTTGAAAGCTTTTCCCAAGAATTTGTTTCATTGTTCTGATTTTTCTTTAGACCCTATGTTTCTCCTCAGAAACTGGAAAAAAATCCAGTTGAGAAGAGGTGGAGTAAGAAAGAGCATCTGTGATAGTGATTGTGACCAAGTGAGAAAAACCCACAGACAGTGGGACCAAGCACACACACACAAAAAAAAAAAAAAAAAAAAAAAAAAAAAAAAAAAAAAGGAGCAAACAAGAACATAAGTTCGGAGCAAGAGAAGCTGAAAGGACATATAAGGCAAGATACATATTCTTTAAATGGTTGAAAACCTGAGGTTAATGTATAAAGTAATCAGTGTCATACTCGGGACTGCAGAGACATGACCTACTCTTTTCTCTGTCTTTGATTAGGAGACCTAGCCCTTGGGTGTGAAGATGAAATGGGATTTAGTATGAGAAAGAGGAAAAGAGTAAATGCAGGGGTAGTACAGAAGAGAGATCACAGAAAGAAAAAGAGAAAAAAGACAGGGTTGGTGAAAAGGAAAGAGAAAACAGACGTGTGGAAAGAAAGATAGGCAGTAATCTACCGTACAATATAAAAGAAAGGAAAAGTGGAACAAGGACAGAGAGGGTAAGAAAAAGCTAGAGATTACATTGTATTATTAAAAAATGTATTGGGAAGTCTTCCCTGCAATCAGAGGACTAGATGAGGCAGTCTTTCACAATCTGAACTCTTGTGGTTCTTCGGCACTGAGGAAGCAGAACAAGGGAGGGGAGCTCAAAGAAGGGACAGAGGAAATCGGAGTCTGAATGTCATAAGAAAAGACAATACTCCAGAGGAAACCTCAGAGTTTATGATTATAAACTCACAGGATTCTGAGTTTATACTAGCATATTTAAATGGAGAGTCAGTGCAGCTATCGCTGTTTAAGATGTTACTCATATGGAACAGTCCTGAAGACAATACTCACAGGCTGATCACGAGCTCATTGTGGTCAGCAGAACTGTCCCACTCTATGTTGGCTTGTTTCCGGAGTCTCCAGACCACTCATCCCGACAGGCGAATGCAAAACTTTTGCCATTACAATTTGGCAAGTGTTTCTGAAGCAAAGGAAACAGTCATGAGCCTGTTTTGCCCACTGACCTGCCCTCTGACTAAAATGTTGGTGTAGGAGGAGAACTCTTACATAAGAGTGATGAGACAGAATATTTCTGCTATTAGTGTCCATAGTGAAGGGGAAAAGGAAATAACACATAACTGGTTCAGGCATCATCACCGGCAAACTGCATACTAATATCACTCAAGGAATATTTAGATAGCATTCCTATTTTAGGTACTCAATGCTGCAGTTTACTTCTTGTCCCTTAATAATACCAGCTGGAAAGTCAGCTACCACTAAGAATCCAGATATTATTTTCCACTTTAACTTTTGTTTCCTGCCCTTTTGTTAGAGATGAGTTGTTCTTTTATAATAGGTTTAACACCAATGGGTGACAGATAGCTAAAAACTGTAAGCAAATTTAGGTCTCTCTAAATAATCAGCAGTTGCTGAAACTGACATTCCTTGACCATATCTGGTGTGCTGTGAGTTTCCAACTTTGTTTGGTCAGTAAGTTACTCTTCATAGTCTTTGTGGAAAGAAAACTGTATCTATTTTCACATCCAAGCTCTCCACCCGTTTGTGCCATATGTTCCATTTTAAGTTCCAGGACAGGAAGTATAGCAGAGATACCTTTCACTTTTACATCTAATGACAATTAAGTGCTTTACATTGAGTCAGATTTTCAGTTTCCCAGTTCCTGCATTCCACAGATGGGACTTCAAGTTAAAGTGGGAATTGAAGAAGGCTTTGCCTCCGTGCTTGAGAGTGTTGATTTTGTAGTTTTCCTTCATTACTATCCAAGGCAAAACCAGGCAAAATGCCTTGTATCTGTTGTAGATTTTTATTCCCTTGGAAGGATTTTACAGACACGGTCTAATATTTTTAGAGAATCTAGGGGGTCTGTGTTTCTGTGACCTTCTCTTATGCAAGGGTGCTAAGCTCTACAGGAAGAAGCCAGGTTGTGAGTGAGTGGAGTTAGAAAAGGATTTGCATGAGATTTCTTAGCTGCAGCAAGCTGCAATAGCTGCACCGAGTTATTACATTTTATACTAGTTGAGGATTCCAGCATGCTGTACTCAGTTGAAAACAATTTTTGTAAGTTCTAATAAATCATCAGAAAACCGAAGAGCAGCAATACTGAGGTCTAACCAGGGTTGTTGTAGGTATATAGGTGCTGCCAGTAGGGTCACTAGTCAGCTCCCATAGTCAAAAGTCTTATTTTTAAGGAGTCTTGATGTCAGTGCAAGGCATTGTGCTATGTTCAGCCCAGATATCCTGTAGGAGGATGACTGTATCTGACTATGTATGTATGTGTATGACTGTTTATCCAACATATATGACTACTTATGTCTGTCTTTCATACTACTTACCTTTTTATCTTTTAATCTGTCAAAGATAAAGACTTAAAGATGATAGACTAGCGACCATGATACTACTGAAATTGCCAGAAGTTGAAAGGGAGTAACTCAGAGTAGCATTAGTACCAGACTCATTGTCTTCATATCTCATGTAGCTAAGAAGGGAAGGCTTTACTTTTATTACACATGTACACAGATACACATGCAAGAGACACTGTGTAATGAAGTACAGATAGGCACACGGATATTAAATGCATTTTCCCACCTCTTTTGTAGGTTTGATAATTCATTCATAATAATTAAAAAGAAGTTTGATTAGGCCAAGCGTAATGTAGTACTTGTCACAACATAACGTTTACCACTTCACTGAACATAGCTGGTATCTAACAGTTATGAACATAGCCTTTGCCACGTTGGGCATGACACCTCTGGCTGAATTTTAGTGCTGCAGTGGGCGCTTTTATCTACAATTAAAAACACATTTCTCATCTGTTTTTGAAAAATAGCCTTTCTCTTTAATTTCTGCTTGCGAATTTGCTTCAGGAAATAATTGCGGTTGCTGGTACTTAGAACACTAACTACCTGATCGCATCTACAAATTAGGCAATTAGACATCTAAAAGCTAGAAAACGAACCTGTGAAATAAGCCTCACAGATATTTCTGGAAGCAAAATTCCAACCAAAGAACTAATGAGGTCAAGCCCTTTCAATAACAGCAAAAATCTTAGCATCTCTACATTAGTTTTCTCACAAAATGGTTATTGCCATAATTTTTGTTAGATGAATGATGATACAAATGCTTGATTAATCTGGAAAAGCAGTGACCTAAGGCAGTGATTAACAGTATTGACGAAGGCAACACAGGTGTAGAATATAAATATTTTAATGAAACTAAAAGTATTAATTAAAGGTGCTGGCTAAATGCCCTCTGAGTGGTATCCTGCATGCAAATAATAATTTGATCGTAGCTGGAAAAACTGCAGGTTGGCTTACACTGCTCCACCAGTTTGCCTAAAGCTGTTGAAGGGTAGATTTAAGTACAGGCTCTCTGAAATCCTCAAAAACATAGACTTGAACTGATGAATAATATCCATGAGAAGATGAAGCTGATTCCACAGACATATTGATGTAAGCCGATCAATCAGCATTCAAAGCACAGCAATACCTAGTCTACCATCATTGGTTCTGTCCTTGGATGCACAATTCCAGAGCAAAGAGCATTTTATTGGTCCTTGGGAAAAGGTACCTCATATTATCCTATATAAAAATAGCACACATAAAACCCATACTAGGCAAAGATATCCTGCTGAATCATACTTGTTCTTCTACTTCACAGTAGTTTCTCCACAGTCATGTCTGAGGTCATAAGGAAGAACAACATAGCACTGAGGTTAAAAGGGAATTAAAAGGCAGAGTCAACAGGGTGAAGTGACTTTCACTCAACAGAAAGACTCCTTACAGACCTAGTAAGTGTTCGAACTGTGTATATACCAGCTATCAAAAATATTTTAGAAGGATTATGAGAAGGCTGCCATTTTTAAGGAGGTGAGTGGAGAGAACAATTTTGAATAAATAGTCTTTGTTGAAGTCATGTCCAAATGAAGGAACAAGCAAAATATGTTTATGTTAAATGTGAAGCATGTTAAATCGGAAGCATTGATGAAGCAGTCTTAAAAAGGTGCTGAGGAACAGCCTGTGAAAAACTTGAAAGTACTAGTAAAAACACTTCCAAACATGCTGGAAACAGGAGGTCATTGAAGATCCTGTAAAGGCAATGAACCTTGAACAAGTAAAAGGAGAGTTCCATCAAGGGAAGGCCACAGGAAGAGAGAGATATGTATTCTAGGCATCTTAGAAGAATTTATGATTTCCACACCAGAACCTTTCTTTACAGACAATGATTCTGGGTAGCTGTTTAATGTTGAAATGTGGGTGAGGGAGTTTTCAAAGAGATAAATGAATCAGTAGTGACAAATTGTCAGGAGCAAGTAGTGTTATCCAAAGAAGTCAGATCAAGCTGAAATATGACATTTCCAAGCTTTTTAGAAAGGAATTGTGATCACTAACCTGTAGGAATTCTCTGAAAGAAAACCAGTGAGTGTGTGATTAGGCGCAGTTCAATCAATGTGAGGTTTCTGGTTTACTAAAATTTCTTTTTCAGTGTTATTCACTGAGGGCTTTAAAAGAATTACGTGGTCAGGGAATGAGAGAGGAGGTCCTCTTCTGGGCTACATTGGCAATGGAGGGGAAATACTAATGTACTTCCAGAAGGAATTGTGCTAGGATCTAGGCTGCTCAAAACTAGTCTGCTAGTTTTGAAACTAGTTGTGAGAAGTTATGACTTGATGATGATAAAAAATCAGTTAATACAGAATGGATTGTGAGCAGTTGAAGAAGGGACTCGTGGTACTGAATGGTTTGGCAATGCAATGGGAGGTTACCCTTTGTGTTGCTGCATTCAAAGTTATGAGCAGAAGCTTTGCCTATGCAAAGGTGACCTCTGAGTTAGTTATTTGCAAACAGGAAAGAGAACTTCAAGACATGATGGATAGTTCTTGCGAAATGTCAGTTTGGTGACAGCAGTGATCAAAAGACAAGAATAAAATATTAACAATTGTTAAAAATGGAATAGAGAACAAAATATGGCATAGATGACTTAGTGGCACACTTGGATTTTGAATGGACTTGAGTGCTATAAATACTAATGGACCTGAAGAAGTGCAGGTGAGTACGTTGTTCAGAGGGACAGAATGATTGCCTCACAAGGGAAAATAAACAGACTGGTTCTGCTCAACTGAAAAAGAGAACTTCTCAACTAAAAACAAGAGAGAACCTAAAATGAAACATGACAGGGACCTGTGAATCTAGGTAATTCTGTATAGCATGTAAATGGAAAATCATTATTTATTGCTTCTCAAGGTATAACAACTAGAAGACCAAAAGAAATTATTAGGGTAAAAGCAAACAAAAAGAAGCATTTTTTCACATAGTGTAGTTAGGTGGTTGAGCTCATTAGCACAGAAGTTCTTTCTGTCAGATGTACAAATTGTCTTACAAAACTGTTTAGACAAATTCAAAGGAAAAACTTAAGATACAGAAAAAGAATTTTAACAGACTCTATACAGAAGGTATTTTTAAACTTAGTGGACTTAATGCCGTCTCTCACTTAAAAAATGCAGGAAATGAGTCTGTATTTGCCTTGTGTACTTTTTCATAGTATCCCTTATTAGCTCCTGTCTGAGCTGGCACTGCTGTAGAAATAAATTTTTATTCTGACTCACTGTGAGTGCTCCTCAGGTCTTAATTTCTAGCTCAGAATGCTTCTATATTATAGTTAATATTTCAGTAAGAAATTTCAGCAGAAACTGCAGTTCTAACATATACTACAACAAAGAATATGTATTTTGATGGATGTAAAGTATCTGGGACCCCTGGACTGGAAGTGTGTCTTCAATTTGAACATCTTTTTATATGACACAAACCAAGATTATAATTTCTCTTCTATACAGAGAAACTGCAGCTGTTTCTGTGTGCTGCGAGTTCTTTACCAGCTTTAGATAACGCTGTATATGGTAGCATGCTGTAGGAGAACTTTTCTGAACACTGAATAGAAATATTATGATTTCTAATGAACATGAATGTAGGACAATTTGTCCTATAGCAGAAGATCTTCAATTTCATAGCAGTGTTTCTATGTCTCTGTTTCCATTATCATACATGTATCTACACCCATCTGTATGCATCTGTGAGAGAGAACAGCCCTTAGCATGTTGCAAGTAAGTTCTATAGATGAAAATCTTTTTGTATTAATACCCAGACATTTCCAAATCTTCAGGGTTAGTTATACTTAATGAAGTATACTTATGAGTCAGGTAGGAAGAACTGTGAACATACTGAATTTCACATAGTTTTATGATAGAAGTTACATTTGGATTCACCGAATTTCGTCCCAGTATCATGAGGTGAGTGGTAATGAATACAAGCAAAGGAAGAAAATAATGTCTACTGTACTACTCTTCCTTATGTCTGGCCTTGATGATCTTAAGGGTTTTTTTCTAACCTAAGTGATTCCATGATTCTGTTCTTCCTCCTCCTCAAAAAACACCCCAAACCAAACCCAAGACAACAGAAAAAAAGCAGATATGAATTAAAAGTACCCTTTGAAAATGACAAGTCTTTTGAGTCAGTTAACTTATTCTACAGATGATTTTGCACAAACACAATGTACAAAAATTAAATTATGTGATTCAGATCTCAGTGGATGCTTGGAGGTGAACCACACCACTCAGCTGGATTTCCAGGAGAAAGGACATGGGTCCCCAAGCAGATGGGGTAGTAGGAGTACCTCCGCGGTAGCTCTGCTGTGGGGCTTACAGAGAGAGCAGCAGCAGCTTTCTCTTGCATGGAGTAAATACTGCTGGCAGCAGGGATGATTGGGAAGTATTGGATTAGCACATGTTCGGTGGAACTGCGTGATTACTGTCTCCACCTCCTTTTTCTGTGGTTCATGCCAACAAAAGGTTGCATGAAGTAGAGGTTATTTTCTAATATAGTGAATGAGTACAGACTCTTTAGCTCCTATAAGGTTTGAAAACAGTCTTTACTTACTGTGGCAATGACTGAGAACTGCTGCAAAGGTTTATCACCTTAAGCTGGAATAGATACAAGGCAGTAATATCCACTTTTACAGTCAGCAAAAGTTAGGGTCTTTTTTTCTTGCTTAGAGAAGTATAGAAGTCTTTAGTGTAACCAGGAACAGGATCGAGTTCTATCAGTCCTTTTCTCTACAGGGCTGTTTTTCCTCCATCAACTATGGTACTGTAGACGTAAAGCCTTTAAACAGTGATTTGTGAAATTGTGCACATGTTAAGGTAGATTTATATATAATATTTTATGGAGATTCCAGTCAAAGATGGAGAGGCCAGATACACATATTTAAAAAATACATTTATGATTGAGTTAATTCAAGCCATGAAAGCATTACCACGTATTGGAGTGCCTGCCTCTCTCCTGTTACTGTAGCTCAACAGTGGTTTAATTTCCTCATTTTTTTTTTTAAATTTTCTGGAGTTAAAAGTCCAGATTTCCATTCAGAGACAATGTGATGGCAGTGTTTCTCTTTTCACAAAGAAATTCCAGTTTAGGTCCAGTTACTGAAGCTATCAGAAGAGAAACCAGGTCGTTTGGGCTCCTGTTTCTTTGGATGAAGTGGACAATTTAACAGCAGGAAGACTGGGTTACTATATGAATGATTCTGTGTTTCTCAAAACAACTGGAATATCATCAAGAGCAATTTAGAGCAGCTCAAGGCAAAGGTGGGTTGCTGCAAAACTAATTTAGCTGGGCCTGCATATGTAGTGCATGGTCACTTAATGGGAATTTAAGAAGCTTAGTTTTAAAAGGAAACAAACCATAAACAAACAAAAAAAATCCTTGAGTATGCCTAATTTGTGTGCTTAGTCCTGGATACACTGGTAACTCAATGAAACAACCGCAGGCTGTTCTTTTATTTCTTGTTAATCTCTGTAGATCTATAAGAGAACAAGGTAAAACCTGCATAACTGTCCTCAGTTTTATCTTTCTTATCTGCCTTTTGCAGAATGATCCTTTAGGAAGCTTGCAGCTGAGTCCGTGTTTTGTCAGGGAGGACAGAGATTTTGTGCGTGATGATTCCAGTGCAGGTGCTTCCAAAACACGTTGTGTTCTGTATAGTCACAGGAAAGGCTTGAAGTCAACAAGCCAAAGGAAGAAAGGGACAAAAGGGATAAATTCGCACAGTGTGTCAAGTCACTGCCATATAATTCATTCCCGTCTTTGGGGAAAAGCTAGGTGATGGCAGTGAGAAGCTAGAGATAGCGGTGGGCTGAAAGGGCACACAGGATTTCTAGGATTCCTGACTTCATGCAACCATCAGAAAAGTGTCACCACTCTCCACTGAGTTGTAAAGGGCAAAGTCAGGGTGACTTTGCACGGACTGCTTGACCCTCAGAGTAACAGGAGTTGTTGCTTACCCAAGAAACTAAACCAGTCATTAGCAGCAGAATAAAAAGGTTACACATAATTTAGTGAACTTGAGACTGTTGTGAGCTCCTAACTCCAGGTACACACGCTAGCCGTGTTCTAAATCCATGTCCAGGCAAGACCCAGGAGCGGGCCAGCCTCTGACTGGTTCCTTGCTCAAAACACACGCTTTTCTCCCTGCGAAGGAAGCCAGAATTTGTGGGCCAGAAGGGAACCATGACATGCTCAAGCCATATCTCTGATCTTTACAGCAGGCACACCACAGCATTCAGCTGCCACTTGGCCTAGACACAGCCAAAGGAAACTTCAGGCATTCCTCAGTCATCTTGGAGGCATTCCTCTGCTGGCTAAAAATGAGAACATGGGGGTGTGTGTGGGGATTAAGAAGAAGATAGGACTGGGAAAGACACACAGGTGATTAAAATTGATACTTGGAGGTGCAGAATGAATTACAGGTGAAAAATCAAAGACAGCAGAGCTTTTTGGCCTGGAAGGTGACTATAGCCAACCTGATTGTTCTATGATTCTATAGGTAGGATATGTTTCGGGGTCTGAAATCAGTCACGTCACACAGAAAGGGAAATGTTCGCTGTCATTCTTCTGATGACAGATCTAGGAGTAATTTAATGATTGTAGTGACTGGTAGGTCTGAAAGAAAAAAAAGAAGATGGCTTATCACACAAGGCATATCGAGACCCCCTATTAAAGGATGTTGCAGAAACTCTAAGTTTTTATGGAAATTGAGAAATTAATTGGACAGATTCAAAGCATGTGATTTTTATCACAGAATCACAGAACAACCAGGTTGGAAGGGACCCATCGGATCTTCTAGTCCAACCATTCCTATCTAACACTAAACCAAGTCCCTCGAGACCTCATTCACCCGTGCCTTAAACACCTCCAGGGAAGGTGAATCAACCACTTCCCTGGGCAGCCTATTCCAATGCCCAATGACCCTCTGTGTGAAAAACCTCCTCCTAATCTCCAGCCTAAATCTCCCCTGGCGGAGCTTGAGGCCATTCCCTCTCGTCACTTGGGAGAAGAGCCCAGCTCCCTCCTCTCCACAACCACCTTGCAGGTACTTGTAGAGAGCAATGAGGTCTCCTCTCAGCCTCCTCTTCTCCAGGCTAAACAACCCCAGCTCTCTCAGCCGCTCCTCATAGGTTCTGTTCTCCAGCCCCTTCACCAGCTTTGTCGCTCTTCTCTGGACCTGCTCCAGAGCCTCAACATCCTTCTTGTGGTAAGGGGCCCAGAACTGGACACAATATTCAAGGAGCGGCCTCACCAGTGCTGAATACAGAGGGAGAATCACCTCCCTGGACCTGCTGGTCACACCATTTCTGATACAAGCCAGGATGCCATTGGCCTTCTTGGCCACCTGGGCACACTGCTGGCTCATGTTCAGTCGGCTGTTGACCAACACCCCCAGGTCCCTCTCCTCCTGGCAGCTTTCTAGACAGACTTCTCCCAGTCTGCAGCTCTGCATAGGGTTGTTGTGCCCCAAGTGCAGGACCCGGCATTTGGCCGTGTTAAACCTCATGCCGTTGGACACGGCCCAGTGGTCCAGCCTGTTTAGGTCCCTTTGCAAAGCCTCCCTACCCTCCAGCAGATCGACACTTGCACACAGCTTTGTGTCATCTGCAAACTTGCTAAGGGTACCCTCAATCTTGGGCTAGTCAATGTCAGAGCTTAGGTTTAGGTTGTTGCAGAGCCATAAATCATTGAAAACTGAGGCAGCATTATGGGAAGTATAACCATGTGCTTGCATTACTCATGTGGTCTTCCTGAAGTGTTCCCCACTGGCAATGATTCAGGACTTGATAGTGCAACTGTAATGCCTCTTTTCATTTTTTTTTTACGGAAGGGATAATGGAGAAGAGATAATGTTTGAGATTTTAATAATGATGATGAGAGATTTTACTAATAAAGTCATACTAGTAACCAAGTACACAAGGCATTACTGTAATTAACAGTAGAGTATTACCAATCTCTCCTTTTCAGTATGAGAGACCTTTGCAGCTCTGCTCCAACTGTTTGGAAACTCTGTGAGGTCTCCAAGCTCCATGTGCTGAGTACTGTTGGTTGTCAGTGAAGTCCTTGTGAGACCATGCTGAATTCAAATTGGCAACAAGCAGAATTGGGTCATTTATCGTTCTTTCCTCCAGATGAACGTACTTATTTAGGTCACATGAAAAATTAGTTTCTCCTTTAAAAGATGTCACAAAATTAATGTATGATAAACCACATATAGGATTTTGTTAAATATTACTTTTGAACTGTAAGTTTTGTTAGGTGGTCAGTTAACTATTTTGACACTATTTAAGAGGTAGAAATTGCTAATTAATCATATCACATCATTTATTTATATTAAAAATGTGCACTTATTTACTATGCATTTATGTATTTATTTGAGTAAGATGCTGCAGCCGACTATACCTGTGTTAGTTACATGTGTCAGTGCTCACTGTGGGAGGCTGTTTACTACAATTCAGCCCTAGCCTGTGACACCTGCTTTTATGACATTTGGGGCCTTTCTTGAGCTGTGAGGTTTGTGCCAAACTGCATCTTTACTTGTTTATTTTATTAGGTGAGAATAAGAGGATGCCAAAGAGAATTTCTGCTTGTGATATGTGCTAAGACCTTGTGCCATTGAGGTGAATTGGACTGATGGACTGTCTTCATTAGCTAGAATTCCCCTCTTGTTCTTCAGACCTGATATAAAAAACTGATTTAATAGAAGAATGGAACTAATTTCAGAGGTTTTTAGGGTTTTTTATCTTTATGTGGTGTAGATTAATAATTTAGTTAGATCTGAATTACAATTAGAAGGCCAAGTGTATTAGGACTACAATAAAAGTATATATTTCACTTGGAAGTGCTTTATATTTTTTGTAATTACTATTACTGTTTACCTGGGCCAGCAGACTGTAGAGCAGATAGGAACAGTCTACACTTTATAAGTAATACAAAATGTAAATGTATAGTGATAATGTGAAAACAGTTTCTGCTCACTGGTGTCCTTCTTCTTTGGCCCTTAGTTGTCATTTTTCTTAAAATAGCAGAAGCCCTTTTACATAACAACTGTATGTGTGATTTTGAAAAGTGCCTCGGTGCCACCCATATATAATCTCTGTAGCTGTACAGGAATTTTTCTAAAAGAGGACATACACACCAGGCTTCATGAGATTGGCTGAAAATAGTAAGGGGCTTAGAAGGGAAGCTGCTTTAATATTTAACTTCAGAATTTTGACCTTTTCCTTTAAGAATAACTTAATGGTGATGTATTCTAATATTTTATGTATGCATTTGGCTTCAGCATCTGAGGGTTTAAGAAACTCACCAAGTATCACAAGACACATCATGGAATTTAGTGCACCAGTCTTTCAAGGTGGTAGCTCCCTGGTGTTCTTCTACCAGCCTTTCCTGCTGTCTTCTCTCCTCTTTGGTGCCCTGTCCACCTCCAATCTGAGCTATTGCTTCTGTAGCCTACCTTGCTGGCCCTAGTAGCCCAGCAGTCCTCTTTTCCTCCCATTTCTTGCCTCTCCATAAGTCCCACCAAAGGAGAATAGAGCTCAGTCTGATCATAATGTCTCTGGGGGAATGAACTTGGGCTCTGTGCCACACCTCTCCTCTGTTGTTGCCACACCTCATCCATCAGGAATGCTGCATTTCTGGAATGATAGTTTTGATTGGTATAAACCAGGAGAACCCATATCCGTGAGTATTTCCAGGCTTAGATCCATGCCCACAGACAGCCCTCTGGTGAATACAAGTGGCAAAGTGAGTATCAGAAGGGAACCTTTCCCATTCTGTTAGAATTATTTTTATGTAGGAACCTCTGAGGAGGATTTTTTCCCAACCCATATGACATGCTTAGAAGATTGTAGTAGTTACAAATAGGCCATTTCAACCCAGCACATGAATTAATTACTTGAGTGCTTTGGTAGGTTATATAAAATATGTATTTAGGGCAGATTTTTAAAAAAAAATGTTTATGCGCATAGTTAAAGAAAACTGATACTTCTTCAAAGATGTGCAGATCTGTCCATTAAAGATGGAGGACCAAGACCTGCTTCAGCTGAAGCTATTTTGAAAGGTGACCAGTAGGATACAGCCTCACACAACACTGACTCTGTCTTCCCATTTGTTAGGAAAAAATGGAGTAATCGAGAACCATACTAAGAATTCTCATGGAGATGTTATAGTTTTTTTCAGTACTCTGTAGCACGTTTGTTGATGTATTATCAGTTATTAATACAGGTCATAAAAGTTGATCTGGAAAGCACCATGAGTCAGATATGTTATTTCTTTCTCTTTACTTTCTTCTTACTCACTAGATGGCAATAAGGGCCAACTTAGATCCAGCAAATACAGCAAACCCTGCAGTCTAATAGCAGCACTGGCATCCCAGTGCTATGTATACTGGTGGGGCAGGATGTTGATGTGGCAGATGATGGAGCAGGAGCAGTACTGGAATGTCTGTGAGTAGTGCTGTCTCCAGAGCTGAACTGAGGGTGATGTAAAGTAGAAAAAAAATCTGTCAGTGCAGGTGTTCTCTGCACTGATGAAGCAAAGGTTATACTGAGAAATGCAGACAGAGAGCTGGATGCCTCAGGTGTAACACCAACAAGGTCTTCATAGTAATATAGGTTAGTGCTAAAGGGTTAGGGACGTATGACGATTCTACACTGGCAAGCTGTTAGCCATTATTTCCTACAGCACCCTGCCTTGGGTTGGAACAGTGATGCAGGGGTGTGATCCGTGGTGGCCTTGGCTCTATGAGGCAGATTCCCCTTCTGCAGCAGTTCTGTGCTCACTGCACACACAGCCAGCCTGATGAGGTCCATGCAGAAATCTGGCCAAGAAATTAAGCCCACAGCGTGGACCATTTCAAACACCAGTATTTCTCAAATGATTGGTTTTGGTGTGACAATATAGGGAATATCGGAGCAAGTTTGATGCAGAGCCATGGGTTTCTGTTCCAGAAAGTTTGCTTAGAGGTGCTGAGGGGTATGGTTTAGTGACTGATGGGAAGGGTTGGACTCTGATCTAGTGGGTCCTTTCCAACCTAGTGATTCTGTGATTCTATGATTCTGCCTTGGGCCAGAGCTGTGCCATACATTTCAGTAATAATAGACAGGCTCTTCCAGGGGCCTGTTCAGTTGCTGCTGTGCAGCTGAGCACCTTCTGTATTTGCACTGTGCCTGCAAAGGGCTGGGTGCTGCTGCCACACCGATAGTGATGCATGCAGAAACACAAATTGAGGACTCCCAAACTGATGGCAAGGCTAAGCATGCTTCATTTCAGTCACTGCCTGTTGAAGAGCCCAAGTGTGGTCTCATCATCTTAGACACCTGCTTGCCATTTGGTCTGGATCGTGAATTTTCACCGTCATGCATGTAACTTAGCATGAAGCAATTCTTCTAATTTCTTTATTGTCAAGTGTCGTGTAAATTATGTTTAGAGGGTATATTGTCCAGGCAAGGACTGAGTCATTTGAATCCTTGCACATATTGAATATATACCTGCTGAGCTGCCTCTTAATTACTGATTATGTTGCTCATCATTCTTTTATTTTCCCCATCAGACTAGCTGACTAGGTGATCAATGTTTCTTTATAGAAATGGAAGATATATCTAAAATGCAAGATCCTAAGAAGCATCTAGACGTGGTAATGTTATTTTTTAAAAAAAGATTTTGAAAGAACCACACAAATTATTTTTAAGATATGGTAAAAATAATTTCCTTCCTGGCTGACAGCTGCGTGCACTAAATTCTGCTCATTGAGGCAGTTTCACAGCCAGTTATAAACTTTCAAATACAGAGGTTTATAATGGAAGCTGCAAGTATGCCTTCACCAAGGCTGTTGTAGACACACCGCTGTAATATTGACTTAATTAAATGCTGCACAGTTATTTCTGGTAACAAAAGGAAAGAGCATGTGGCATTTTAGCATCACACATACTGTTTTTATTCAGGTTACTTGTCAGGTGAAAACCTGAAGGGGAGAATTAGAAATAGAGGCTCAAACCTGTTTGAATTCCCTCCTTGCAGCACTGGTTTGTGAAGTGATTTATTTGAGTTGCAGCCTATAGACCATACATCACCTTCCTGGTTGGCTTTGTTGGCACCTTGTCACATTCTTGCGGGCTTGAGGAATTCATTGTTCTTGTTTGAACTGATAAGAACAAAAAAGGATTTTCTGCTGGAGACCTTGGGAAAGGCAGAGGGGGAGGAATGTTGACATGAAACAGCAGGGCTGCACTTTCCCAAGCCTTTCAGCCGGCACAGCAGCCCACATTCTTCACTAGCTGGGAAGCCCAGGCTTGAGGTGTGTCGAGTGCCACTTTACTAGCCGCTACCAGCAAGTGTGGCCCAGGGTGGTGGCCAAGCAAGAAGGGAGCAGGGCAATAGATGCTTTTGGGGCCGTGGGTAGGTTTGCTTTGAAGAGAGTCTTGCATAGTGGCGGGAGATCGTGGTCACCAAGAAGAATGTGAAACACATGCGTCACTTGATTTGAACCAGCTCTCCAAAACTCACCTTGCTGTATATATACCTTTTGGGAAAGGTGCCACCTTTATCCTTCCTCCTCTACTGTATCCTTGAGTGGTAAATTCAGGAAGGCACCCTAAAGCTCTTTGTTCCAAGCTGTCACAAGAACCACTTTTTGAAGGTGGAATGTGTAATGAATATTGAGAGTATCACACGCTTGGTAGCAAGCGCTGTTACAGACTTAGTATCTGCTCACTGTTCTGGGGATCATTATCCTGGATGAAAACTCCAGCTGTTTGGTTTTTTTCCCACATTTCCTCAACATTATGAAAATTGCATTTTCTTGCTCCCCCTGAAAGCACAAAAGGTCACTACAAGAGCTTGAGGTTTACAAAGGCGGTGCCAGTATGCACTGCATGGGTACTGATGAGCAGTGAGCTACGAAAAATACCAATTAAAACCAGAATTTTTGTTGTGAGAGACAATCATCTGCTCCAAAATTTTACACCTGCTGTGTGCAGAGACAAGTGTTTTGCACTTGTCATGCCTTCCAGGTACCTGGGGAAAGGAGGTCACTGCCTTCTCAACCTCTCTTATTGAGAGGACATCAGAGTGTTCTAACAGGAGCTATCCTTAGAGTAGTATCAGTAATAATAATAATAACAACAACAACAACAACAATAATAATAATAGCAGCTCTTTACTCTTCCAAGTGGTGCCAGACCTAAATTTCATAATGCTGATGACAAATACATAGGCTTGTGTTATTTTTAGATTCAGACAGAAAAGGATATTGACTTCAAGGGGACAGTGTAAGGTCAGTGCATGCCGAAGGATCTGATCAAAAAAGTCCATTGTTTCTGCTTTCATGGTTATTTTTCATGCCGTTTAGGCTATGATTTGCTGTTTACAGTCTACATGGTGTCTACAGGGCCATCTCATGTGATCCACAGAAAGAACATGCTACTTAGCAATACAGCCAGGCTGACAGAGAAAGCAAGGATTTCCGTTCCCTCAGTGCTGTTTGCCCAGTCATGGGGAAGGCAGGGGTCCATTACAGTAGACAAAGCTCTCTCTCAGACCTTTTAAATTCATGCTGTATCCTGCAGGGTCATGTGCCCATGAGATGCAAGAAAGAGTATGTGGTTCGTCCAGTAAAAAAGGAATTACACTCACATAAATACTTGAGACCAAAAAGCGTAGGACAACTTCAGGCAGAATGTGGTGAAATCAGAGGAGAAAATAGCAGAATCCTGTATTTCCAATGTGGAATTCTTTCTTGATGTAATTGCCTCAACAGTACTAGAGATAACTTTTATAGTAGATGCTGATCTGGAAATATCTTGGGGCTACCAAGACAGTAAAGAGGAGGAGGAAAGAAGAAAGAATCAGACTGAGCTCATTGTTTGGAGCTGGCATTATTCTGGATTACTGCAGTGGAGTTTACAAGCTTGCCAGAGCTCCCCAGCTCTGCCACCACCAAAATAGAGGAGCCCAGCAAAAGTGGAGCCAGTCTGGTTCCTAACCAGCACTAGCAAGGCTCTCACCACCGCAGTTTTTCCTACATCCTGGCCATCCCCTGCAACAGGGGGTGTAGCAAGATTCACAGGCTTTTCTTATCTTGCACATGGGTAGGAAGACAGGCTGGCTAGCCAGGTTATACAGCTATATATAACACAAAGCAGCTCTGAGAGAACTGTTGTTGCTTAAAGAGCAGATCCTGCCTGGATTTCATTAAGACAAGAAAGACTCCTTTGCTGTTCTAGGCAAGGTGAAGTGGCCGTGGTGAGGGGTGTAGTGTGCATGTACTCATGCACGCTCTTGATTCACAAAACTACCTGCTGACGTAACAGTTTCTTTTGGTGATAGCTGGTGTGAAATAGCCTTACAGCTCAAATATTTAGGCTGACCTAACGCTGCTCTTCAGAAAATGCAACTTGTGTGGTATAATGGATGTTATATGGGTTTTTTTCACTGTAAGAGCAGACTTGTGTCTACCTTTGGGACACAAAGCCAGAAGAGGCAAATTATGGTTTAAATCAGCTGATGTCACTACAGGAGGTGGTTCTCACTAGATGAGGTTATCTGCTGAGCTGAAGTGCGGCAGAGAGCACTAACTTCAAAGCTCTGTGGAGAGTACGATTGTGGGCTCCTCACTGATGCTGCTGGTGTGGGAGGCTGAGGGAGAGCTGTGGCAGCAGCTGAGGAGGAGCAGGCTGGTGTCCTCAGGGTCATGTCCTCAGTGAAGACAGTATACTTCATGTGATTTAGTTTTCACGTGTAAACTAGGAATAGTGAACCTGGTCTTTCACTTTGGGAAATATATTGACATCTTCAGATGAAAACCAAATGTTTTACTAGCATGCAGGACAGAGGGAAACCTTTCCACCTGGGAAGGCTTGCTTCTAGGGGTCCAGATCAGTTCCTTTGGTTTTGTGACAGTTAAGGCCATCATCTATCTGCTGCCTAGAACATGGCAATGAAATCTGTAATTTAGCATTCAGTACCTTTTATTGCCTAGAAGAGGTTTATATTTTGACTTTATTATACTAAGTAGTGGCTACTGAACATATATACAAGGATAAAATGCATACAAGGTGCAAAGAGTGAAATGACCATGTGTATGGATGTGTAAGCCTATCTTTGTGATAAGTGGAGCATCTTGTATACAGGATAAAGTGTGCTACAGGTTTGGTTTGGGTTGGGTTTTTTTAAGTCAGTGTTAGCTGGTCTATTGGAAGAGTCTGTTTCTGCCTGTAGACCTTGCCTTGCTGAACTGGTTAAATGTACAGTGATTTCACTATTTCAAACACAGTTTGTAAGATAGATCCTGTCCTCTTGGCAGCATGGAGTCTTCTCCTTGATCTCACTTGAACAGGTATAGGCATCTTTAGCAATGGCTACCAGAGAGCATTAGACACTAATCTGGAGGCAGGTGGTAAGAATACACCTCACAGTTCTTGCCTTAAAGTAAAAAGTTACGCAAGGATCCCGTATCTGATCTGAGAGCTCTTGCTCATGTGACTATGCCTGCAGAAATGAGCATTACTGGCTCAGGCACTGCCTTTGCAGCTATTTTCAATGATTTTCTTTTCACATGACCTCACGTTTTCATCTGTTTCTCTAAGTCCAGTTCACCTGACATTGGTGAGCTTGCCAGCCCTGAGTTTTGCCTTTTCCCGAGCTTGAGAGCTGCCCTGCTTCCCAGGGCTGAGCTCACTGACAGCGTATCACTGCTCTCTGCTGGAGAAGCTCTGAGCTGGGCAGGCCTCTCTGGGGCTCAAACTGTTTGTCAGGAATGCAGGTGTGATGGCCAAACTGATAACCTCTGAGCCTTCAAGAACAAATTTAATGTGCAGTTTATTCCTGTTCCCCATACAGCACAGTTCAGGGTCTTTGTTGTGCAGACTGGAGGCAAGAGTTTTCAGAAAGAAGATGAGAGAGATAAATATAGTGATGCTGGCTGAACATAAACATTTGTGGTCACATAGACTCGCTCCCTGGTAGTGCAGGGGAACAGACACCAGAGTAATTTTCACAGGTTTCTGCTCTAACCTGGACTATGATTTCCCAGTTGCATTTGCGGTCATATAATGTTCCATCCGTAAAATGTTTCTTCTGGTCAGATGCAATACCAAATAATGAGTGTATTATTTTTCTACTTGAAGGGTATAGCAAGCATGACGTCCTAAGAATTCGTATTGAAAGAGACTTACATTGGTCATCTTGATTATGTTTTGGTAGTTGTAGAAGTTAATCTGGCTGTTGCATTGAGTCATTTTTCAAAGACACAGGCAAATGATCAGATATTCCCCACAAAATAGTAATTATTTGAAATAGTCTCTCCCACTTGAGCCCACACTTGTGCTGCACATATGTGCACACATGTATGTGCATACATGATACAGTGGCTATTTGCATATACTTTTGTAGCTCTGGCATCATTTATACTTGAAAACAACTCAGACATGAGTCATAAAAAGGCAGCTTTACGACAGCTTTAAACAGACTGAACATGAGCCAGCTGTGTGCCCAGGTGGCCAAGAAGGCCAATGGCATCTTGGCTTGTGTCAGAAATGGTGTGACCAGCAGGTCCAAGGAGGTTATTCTCCCCCTGGTGAGACCACACCTCAAATACTGTGTTCAGTTCTGGGCTTCTCGCCACAAGAAGGATGTTGAGGCTTTGTAGCGTGTCCAGTGAAGAGCAACGAAGCTGGTGAAGGAGCTGAAGTACAAGTCTCATGAGGAGCAGCTGAGGGAACTTTGGTTGTTTAGCCTTGAGAAGAGGAGGCTGAGGGAAGACCTTATTGCTCTCTACAGCTACCTGAAAGGAGGTTGTGGAGAGGAGGGAGCTGGCCTCTTCTCCCAAGTGACAGGGTACAGGACAAGGGGGAATGGCCCCAAGTCAGGCTGGACATCAGAAAAAAAAAAATCACAGAAAGGGTCATTGGGTACTGACAGAGGATGCCCCAGGGAGGTCACCATCCCTGGAGGTATTTAAAAGACGGGTGGACAAGGTGCTGAGGGGCATGGTTTAGCGGTTGATAGGAATGGTTGGACTTGATGATCCTGGAGGTCTTTTCCAACCTAGTGATTCTGTAAAGTGCTATTATATTCTGCAGCATTCCAAGTGAATTATTGCTGTGCTGTCAAAGAAAACAAAAACATTGGGGAAGGACTGTTTATTTTACAGTGGTTGACCAAAAGTTTGCAAGTGCTTATAAAAAATGTAGACAGCTAATGATATGAGATGCCATTGCTCATTCTGTAACCCATTCACAAACCTTTGACACTAACTTTAGATCACTAGAGATAGCGCTAGGCACTTCCCAAAGGAAAACACACACTCTTCCAAATCACTCGAATTATAAACAAAACACACCTTTTTCCCCTCCCTCACTCCATCCTGATCCTTCCTCCCTACTCACCCACATAGCAGAAAGCATGGGATTTCCGTATGTGTAGTGAGGCCAAGTGCGTGTAATCAACTAAAATCAGTAGTAACCTGTTTCAGAACAAGCAGAGATGATTCTTCACACTGCAGATTGTAGAGCAGTGGAACTCCTTGCCACAGGATGTTGGGCGCTAACATTTTATGAGGGTTCAAGGGAAGAATGGAAAAGTTCATGGACGGGAGGTCCTCTGAGGTTTACTAAACACACTTAGACCACATCTGACTGAAGAGCCCCCACAACTTAAAGTAACTAAAGGCTTGAAGAATATCAGGAGTTTACACGTCCTTGTATCCTTTCTCAGTGTGTCCTTTTTCTAGGCATGTGCTTACAGAAAAATAATACGGGGATAGATAAAGATCTGTTCTATCCTAGTAGGATTGTTCCTCTATATGTGGCATAAGGCTAATTATGGAGACATCTTCTAAGTGCACTCAGCTTCCCTTCCACCCCTTCTTAACAATAGTAATGCAGGCAGGAGTTAGTTATTGGAAGATGCTGAATATGATGAGCATTCTTACTTTCCTATATGTTTTTATATAAGCACTGTACAGGATCAACCTCCAAAGACAGGATAGTAAAGGCTTAATCTTCAGCTCCATGTTGGTTTCGTTGGAAATCTACCTGGATCCGTGGTCAAGATGCTCATGAGCTAATTGCTGCCCTTGACATCCTCAAATATGCTTAACAGTTGCCATATTTTAATAACATCAGGGGCTGTATATGTGGCTCAGGGAATCTAAACATAAAAATTTCTGTGTTTGTCTATCAAAATAGGCATTCTATAAGCTCATAGTGTATTTGAGCACATTTATTGTGGCTTGACTGTAAGCGTGTGCATTTATGATCCTGATGCAGCATCCACCGAAGTCAGTGGAATACGAGCTTTAGTGAGGATTAGATCAAGCCCTTGGTGCTGCCCTCAGGTGCTTGGTGGGCTCCCAACATGCAGACACAAAATTTATTACTTCAGGAGAGTGCATGCCTTCCTAGAATATCTATATCACTTGTCACATCTCAGTATGGAACACTTCACTGATCACTGTACCTTTCTACTTAGGCCCTCCTACAACAAAAACATCTACCAGAGGCTTTTACAAAGAAATAGGAATTAAGATTTTTACCAAATGAGCCCATTAAGGAATGGGAAATGGCAGAAAATTTTTAAAAATGGCAGAAAAGTCACCTCTGATTTGGGAATGATGGTGCGTTGTATTTCAGTGCTCTGTGGACAGTCCCTGAATAAACCATCTTACCTTTGGCTGATCACAGTGTAATTGTTGCTTGGGTAGGGGAAAAGTCCTTAAAAGCAAACCAATAATAGTAGTAGTCGTAGTCATAATCATAGCAACAATCACAAGAATAAGAATAATATTTTATCATAAAAGCCCTCTGCAAGTCCTCATGCTCATTGCAAAGTGGTGAAAAACCTTGGTCTGCATCAGTTTTTAGCTACCAGCATCCTGCAGGAAAAGGGAGGGAGGGAGACAGAGAGAACTGAGAAAGCTTATTGTTCACCCACTGCCATACTCTGTGCATGCTGAAACATGTAAAGGCTCCATGCAGTTGGTTATGAAGATCTGTTGATGAAGGAAGCATGTGAGTCCCAGTGAACCTGCCTTGTATAAATGTGCCAGGATTACTGCCTCACTGCTTTTGACACATTTCCCTTCCCTTTAGGTGCACACCCTTTCCCATGCATTCCTGCATTACACATAAATTGGTCTGAGGAATCCTCCAGCTACGCCCTTTATGTGGAATTTCATTTGAAAGCCAAGGTGGGCCATGATCTGCTTAACAGCTGATCAGTCCTTTTGCCCTCTATTTACTACTCTAGTACATCAACAGTGTCAGAGACTGCAGTATTACCTTGCATGGCTACATAATTAAAGCTATCTTCCCTGACCATAGTGAAATAAACATGCAGAAGCCTGCTGCTCTTTGCCAAAAGCAAAGTCAATGGGAGTGCGAGAGATGTTTTGCGCTTGGTCTTCTTGCTGCTTGTATTAGAATAATACACTGCTATTCCTATCTGTTTTGCCAGTTGGCATCCGTCCACCTTTTCTGTTCATGCTCAAGCAGCCAAGAACGCTACAGCAGGAGAGGAAGCCCCTTCTCGTATGTTGTTGGCTGAGCTGCCAATGGCTTGTGTTTGTACTGGATCCAGCAACAAAACAAAACAACCCCATCAAATCAGCTGTGTTCGCTAACAAATAGGTCCACTGAATAGTATTGTAACAGTCTCCTGGAGCTTCCTTTCCTCTTCAGTCACAAGAAAGGTATTCAGTTTATTTAATTTCAAAAGGAAAAACGGGCATATGTTTTTCTAAACTTGAATAGCTATTTTGTTAGACAAGAAAACACCAGCAGGAAAACCCTGAGTCACTTACGACTCATATGTAGGTGGAGGTGAATGAACTCAGCCTGAACTGATCGATTGGATTACATGGTTTAATTGAGCTCTGGTACAGAAGAAAAGTAGAAATCTCTTACCAGGAAATGGCAAAAGCTGCTTATAAACAGCCTGTAATGAGAGAATCTGAGTCATTAACTTGCATGTGCAGACAGGCGTATACACTTACGCGTCTCATGCCCAAGTTATAGCCACAAGAGAAATACTTTTATAGGGACTGAATAATAGCTAGGAGAAGGAGGCAGGGTAGAGAAGCAAGAAAAACAGCCAAGTAATTGAAAACATCCTCTTGAGACATACTCTACAAATGGCATTTAGGATGCTGAATGTAAACTGGTAATATGAATGCAATTCTTACTGAAAAGCTGTTTGTCAAGGTAGTCATCATTTCAGAACTGTTTTATTTGAAACAGTAAGCTTGTGGATAGAAACATGCTTATGCTAGCCACAGTAACAGTACCTACTGAGGCCAGAGCCGAATTCTGCTCTTGATGAAGAACGAGACAGTTTTTCTTCCATGCAGTTGTTCTGAACCACCTACTTCTGTGATCACCATGGGAGTCAAGGCATACCCAAGGTATGCTGTGGCCTGTGCTAACATTAGTGAAACCACTTACTAGCTTTAGTTTGAAGACACAGATCAGTCTCTTACGTTTTCTAAAGCAACTTGCTATCAAGAATGATGGAAGGGACTATTTCCGAAATTAATCATACAGTCTTGTAATTGAACACTTTTGTTTCTAGAATTTATTGGTGCCTATAAATAGTGCTTTCTCCCATTATGACAGGTAACAATGCTTTATTCAGCTTTCTAAAAATTCTAAACTAGGAGAATGTAATGTAGTTAGGGAAAGTTCATAATAATTCATTTAAAACAGAAAGACCCACATTTAAAATAATCTCTTCTTCTTCTGAATTACCTGCTATTTTTGTTCTCAGTGTTCTGAATCCATTATTGTGGATGTGCAAGAGTGAAAAATTGCCTATCTTCTGTATACAGCACATTTCTCATATGTAGGTCTCTTGGACATTCTGTAAAGGAGAATGTCATTGTCCTGTGTAGGGGGAGAAATTAGGTAGCAGAAAGTGAATAGGTGGCATATTCCAACTCTCCATTCCCTGCATGATAGATTTGGCTACTTCAATTGCCCATAAATGTGTTTTAGGAGTTTGAATTATGTTATTAATTATGTTGAATGAAGTACATAATAATATTTTCTTGCAAGAAAAACTTTGAAAAATTTTATTCCTCAGCTGGGAAAATAAAGTATTGTGAAGGTGTTCCCGAAACTGACAGTACGTTGTCTCAAAGACTGTCCCTTCTCAAGTGGAAACTTGCCAGCAGTTTCTGCCTTGGCTCCATGCTAAGGAATACTTTGAAAATGGAAAATCTAGTCAGTGGGCTGCTCATGTTGCAGAAAAGGACCAAGAGTTGACCCCAGTCATTTCACATGCTCTTATTCAGTGTCTCATCCCTGCAAAGCTAGTCAGAGCTTTGGTAGCCATGGTGTGTTATTTTATAGTTTAAGCTCACAAAAGCAGTGGGACCTAGGACACATTTTGCCTGTTGGCTGACCTGTGGTAGCCAGCCACGTGTGTGTTGTCAGCCTGCTGCAAATGGAAAGTAAAAGGCCTCACTTAAATTGCTCTCGGAGAGCATGTGGTCAGTAACTTGACTGTGTGCCTGTGATTCTTACTTTGCACTGACCCAGAGGCCATCAGTTGGTTGTAAAAATCTACCTGACAGTAAATTGGCAGATTAAGTTTAAGATACAACCAATATGGGAACAGCCTTGATAAAAAAGGGATTCATTCAATGTAAATTGGGAGAAGTCAGTCTAAGGTTTTCATCATAGCATTAGCAGGGTTCTCAGAGTAGCTGCAATGTCTCAGGAAGGTGAGTGTTCATTGCTGGGATGCCCCTGAGCCTGAGGATTCTGGGCCTGGGAGTGCTGCATACACAGAACAAAGCACCAGTGCTCAGAGTTTCCAGAATTTAATATCCTTTGGGGTGCTTTTCCTTCCTTGCTTTTATGGACAATGAATAAACCTGGGAGAATAATATAAGTCTAGATTTACTGTAGACGTTTTAAGTCTCATGTTCTTTATGGCACAAGTTAAGCTGTAAAAGTTAAAGGTTTCAACTCTGTGTAAATCAGTATAGAACCATCAAAGAGACTGGGACAGTGTTTGTTTTTAAGAATCAGGGCATAATTTTGAATAAAAAACTTAAAACTAGTTCAGTATTAATCAACTAGAACCTTTTCACTACCTTAAAGCAAGTAAAAACATCCAAGATTAGTAAAACTTTTCCAGTGGTCAGACATTTATCTTGATAAATTTTTAATCATTTAGAAGCAGGCCAGTAATCTCTAAAGCCAGGAAGAGATGCTATTAGTTGTGCCTTAAAGAATAAACCTTTTATGACCCTGGATCTTCAGTCTTACTCCTATGTCTATTGTTCTGGACTGTCAGTGACATTGTTCTTATGAAAAGGGAAGATTCTTTAAGATGGGCAATGATTTTTGCACAGGTAAATAATAACAGCACATTATTTGAAAAGTATCTGAAAAGGAGGATTCTTTCGTTTGAAAGCTCTGCAGTAAAGAGTTCGTGGATTTTCCATTACTTTACTTTTACCAGAGGTATTCTTTGTGCTATAGGTACTCAATAGCAGCTAGATTCAGCTGATGATGACTTGCAAATACTATGCACTATCTTTTTTGCTTTGCTTAAAACCCCATTTCAGGATTTCGCACATACTTCCCTTACTGCAGTCCCTGGATGCCTTCTGTATAAAATCAGTGCCAGAAACAGAGACCCTAGAGAAGGGCACAGAACCTCTCATTCATTCCTCTCTGCAGTTGAGGTAAAATCTTTGTCAGAGGCACTATTCTGTGAACTTGGCTGGCAGGAGAGCTGGTGGCTGGGCAGCTTGTGTGAGGTTGTGAGTGTTGCTTTTGCACAGTGCTGAAAGTGCTTGCTGGTCTTGCCATCCCTCCAGCCCTCACTTTAGCCTCACAGTAATGGGGTAGGCAGCTCTCAAAAACAAAAGTGCCCATCAATGGCTCTGCACATTCTTGTACATGTCCGCTGCATGTTGAAACATCCAGGAGTCCATGTGCTTCAATTGCAGCATCCTTCCGGCTTGCCATGTAAAGTGACACACAGAATGGTATCATGCATGATATCCTTTTTGCTCACTTCTTGCAAAGTGAAGTGATGTGGTCCATGTGCTCATGTTCCTCAGGGTCTTGTCAGTAAATATCTTTCTTCTCACTCTCTTGTCCACTGTAGACTGGGGCCCTGGTGCTACAGCCTAATAAAATAGATTGTGGTACAGTTAGGCAGCCTCGCCGCTCCGTGGTGCAGGAGTCTTGCCTGGTTGAAAGCAGCTTTGTACTGATTGCTACAGCACAGACAGATAAAATATCTGTGGTGGGTGACGGGAAGATTGTGGTGCTGAACCATCTTGCAGCACTGAAAGATGCAGCATCCAGCTGGATCCACACGGGTCCCTTCCCCTCTCCTTTTCAGCCTTCTACTTGCTCCTTCTCTCCTTCTTGACCTATTCTGCTACCTATTTAGTTAGCCCTGTGATTGCAGGTCTCACTGCTGTGCCTGCTTTTTTCCTTAGAGGAGAAGGAGGGAGGGAGTTTCGTCTCTCCCACTGACACTCACCCCCATAGTCTTGGCTGGGGGACAACCACTGCTGGCAGCCGTCTGGGAGGAACTCATAGTGGTAGCAGAAGAAAAGAATTTGGCAGGGAGGTGGGCCACATGACTGTGATTCAGCCTGCACTCTTGAAATGTGGTGGGAGGGCTAGGAAAGGCTTCGGGTGCCAGCACCGAAAGCAGAGACACTCACGTTCAAACATCACATTCTTTTTATAGTAAGGCATGCCTCATAGGAAAAATATTGAACTTGGCCTTCCAGGATGAGGAAAATACACCCAACTGTGATTTTACTGCTTGAGTCACTCACTTAATCAGTTATTGGTTGCATGTAGGAAGCCTTCTATTAGGCAGACTTGGAAAAAAAATGTTTTTAATTAATTAATAGTGACACTGAGCTGTTTTTTAATTTGTTCAAAACTGCTTTCATTTGTAGTTCCTTTTATGTAAAAACATTCTTATGATACCATAATTCAAAAGGGAAACTTCCTTCTAGGTAGGTTTGTGTTTGTTTAAAGAGTGTTTAGAAATCAGCTAGAAAAGTGAACCAAGCCATGCTGGATTCCTGATGGCATTTTGGCCCTGATGCTTCCATCTTTCTTCATAGTGGATGACCCCTTAGCTCTGGGTTGCACGTGTCCCATCCCATTTATGAATGAAGGAAACAGAAGATGTCATTTCATATGCATGGAGGTGCAGGATGGGAGTTTGAAGGCCATGTAACAAATGATTTCTCGTCCAACTTAAAGATTTTTCAGTCTTCCTTTTGTATGCCACCTTGTTGTGAAAATCCAGTGTAATGAGACCAAATCCTTAGCTTTATTTTGACCCAACTCCCCTGTCCAGCAGGAGGTGGTTACAAATGCAGTTATATGGAAATGTGGTTCAGTTGAGGAATACCAGTCTGCACAGCCACGCATACTCACAAGACCTGTGTTGGCTCAAAGGCTTATTGCTTCCCATGCATCCATAAATCTGCATCTGCATCCAGAAATGTGGAGGCCACAGTGCATGGAAGTTCCCCTTCCTCGCCAAGCGTGTTTATGACAGATTTATATTGATGGCAACAGTGCACCACAGCCACAGACTTCTATTATATTCAGGCTCTCCTAACTCGGTCCCTATTTCCTGTTGAAGGTGAGACAAGGTCCTGTATGAATGAGGGGTGAAATTACAGCTGAACTTTCTAATTGCTGTTAGTACACGAGAACCTTTAAGAAACAGAGCAAGACCTTTTGTGTTCAGAGCTACCTCTGCCCTCTCTTTGCCAGTTTGCATTTTGCTGAGTTCACTTTTTCCTCCCCTACAAAAAGCCGGTTAATGTGTGCCTGCATCTCTTGTTGTGTTTACAGAGGGTGTTTGAAAAGAAGGTCAGAAGCGCTTTAATTTTTGAAAAAAACCAGCCAGTTTCAGCTACCCAGAACTTTCAGAGTGTATACAAAACCACAAATGTTGGTAACTGTTATTTCAGGCCTCAGGCTTAGGCATGATAAATGAACAGTGTCCAGGTTTCATTTTCGAAGCAGTGCCTACTCTTGTGCAGACGCATTCACATCCTGATGAAGTCTGGGGTGGCTCAGAGGGGCAATCACCATATTCTCCACCTGACCTTGACAGTGACTTCTTCCTCCTGCTTCCCACACTGATGTTGAGCAGACAAACCTAGGTGCTAACACTGGCCATGGCTCTGAATACCAAGGAAATGTCAGGTTTAACTCCTTCATCCTGTTGGCCCTTCCCTTTCCCCTCTCTGAGTTTTGCTAGGGAAGAAGAAAAAAAATCTCATGTTTAGAGTGAGGGCTTCAGAGGTTCATGGTGTGTGTAAAGAGTGATGCCAACATCTTTGGGCCTTTGAAGAACCCAGTCATGAAGCTACTGTGATAAAACACAGTCCTCCTTCTGGTCTTAGACAAATTTGGCGCTGCTGTTTTAATTGTAATAATTCCTTCTCAATTCTAAGTCTAAACTGGGAACCAGAAGGAGGTAATGCTAAGCAGTAACCAGAAAGAGGCAGTGATGCATTTACCCTTTCTTTGTCCTCTCTAAATCATAGAATAACCAGGTTGGAAGAGACCCACTGGATCATTAAGTCCAACCGTTCCTATCAAACACTAAACCATGCCTCTCAGCACCTCGCCCACCCATGCCTTAAACACCTCTGGGGAAGGTGAATCAACCACCTCCCTGGGCAGCCTGTTCCAGTGCCCAGTGACCCTTTCTGTGAAAATTTTTTTCCTAATGTCCAGCTAAATCTCCCCTGGTGCAGCCTGAGGCAATTTCTTCTTATCGTGTCCCATGTCACTTGGGAGAAGAGACCATCACTCTTCTCTCTACAACCTCCCTCCAGGAAGTTATAGAAAGCAATGAGATTTCCCCTCAACCTCCTCTTCTCCTCGCTAAACAACCCTAGCTCTCTCAGCCGTTCCTCATAAGGCCTATTCTCCAGCCCCATCACCAGCTTCGTTGCTCTTCTCTGAACTCGCTCTTACATTTGTTGGACAAACATCCATTTTATTTAGCTTGCTGTTGTGGGATGTGGTCACCTTGCCAAGATACTGGAGGAGAAGCAGGTCTCCCGTGGGTATGAACAGTACCTAACTCCTTGGAACACACTATCGAGGAAACTGTACTAGGCCCAGAAAACATGGGGGGCAAAAATGCCTCCAAGCTCTTTTCATCTGTACTACAGGATTTCATGGCTTAGGACTTAATGGTTGTTTGCAGTAGTAAATAACTCTGCCTTTAATTGAAAGGAGAGTTCAAAATCTTCTGAATCAAATCCCCTCTTTAAGCAGCCAGTCTTTATATTTTCCTTTAAAGCAGAAGTCACCGGGGTGTTACCGTCTGTGTTTGCCGTGATTCACCCTCCAGCCACCTCATGCAGGGTGGTTTCACGCCATTCCTGCCCTAAGCCTCTGAGTCACCCTTCGTGCGGGAGGTTGTGCTGCTGGCTGGGGCGAACTGTCTGAACAGCCAAGGTGTCTGCTGCTGGATTAACACAGGGTTTTTTCGGTCTGACATATTATTGCAAACATCTGTCTGTGCCTTTCGGTTCTTAAAATATCTTTAAATGACTGAGTGTACGCATATTCCCAAAGTCTGTGGTAGAGCAGGAACATCTCCCTGGAGAAGGGACCCTGATGGTGCAGAGCAGTGAGTAAATCAGTGCAACATTTGTGGATGTTTTTGAAGGGAGCTCAAAACATCATCTGGTAAAAGGAGCACGTGTGAGATGATGTAACCCTGGCTTGGGAAGAAGAGCCTAGGGCTTCACACAGCTCCGTGGCAGCGTGACAAGTCAGGCTTCCAGTGACAGGCATTTACCCTGCTAGCCTGGATTTTAATAGATTATGACTGGAGCTGCTACAGTTTGTTTGGTGGAAAACAAACAAACAAACAAACCTGTAACTTTAGGAGCCTATTCTAAAATGTCAGCCATCTGCCAGGCAGAGGCTCAATAAATCAAGGTTGCAGGAGAAGGTTAGTGCGCACACGTGCGTGTGTGCACTTTGCAGAGTTCGCATACTTGTCCAGTGACTGGCTTTCTAAGTTGATTCTTATTTTGCAGAAGATGGCCCTAGGATTTACACAGCTGATGGCAATTAAAGAGCTATGCTGGGGAGACATGTGCCCCACTTGAAAGGAATTTAATTACTATCTCTCTGCCTTTTTTTTTTTTTTTAACTGTGGCTAACTGTGCTTTGATTGTCTAACCTGGGAAAGTGCTGAATATCTGCACTTCCAATTGTATTTAAGTGGCACCATAGGTGTCTGCATTAAGTGTGGGCTGGGCTGTGTGTCAGTGGTGCAGCTCTTCCAACCTGTATGCTTTAATGCCATTTTTTTTCCCCTCCAAGTCCTGTTCTCTAGGCATCTCATCCAGGCAAGGACTTTGGTATTTTTGCCCTCAAAGGAATCCCATTGAAGGAAATGAGCCAACATGAATGAGAGTGAGAGTATCCAGCTCTTCCTTTCCTGCCAAAGAAGGAGATTCTATCCCAGGTTTTGCAGTCAGTTTCAGCAGCAATCATCCTGCTGACGCTGGGGGAAGCTAGAGCATCCCCTAATCAAGTGATTTGGGAATATTCAGGAAAAGGCAGAACCCAGGTGTTAGCAGAAAGCTTTGGTTGCTTTCATTCATTAAAACACAGGGGAAGAGCTCTTTGAACATAGCTGCTTTTTTTACAGACCACTGTGAAGCGCAGTGGTGCTCTGCACAGCCCAGCTTTGTTTGTACACCCAGCAATTTATCCCTTCACTGCCACTGCGCTGCTGTGTGAAGGTAAATCCACTTGGACCAGTAAAAGATCGTTTAAAACAAATAGCAAAATGAACAACATTTGCAGAGCGATAAAAGAAACACTTTTGCAAACAGTTCACCCTTGTTTTGAAAAATGTTAAGAGTATCAGTCCCCAAAGTTGCAAAGTGCATTTTTACTAGGTTTCAGATGCACATACACAAACAGAGGGGGCATACACCCATCGATGCTTAGAGAACCGAGTTCCAACTGCACTACTATTTCTTCACTCCTTCATAGTCACAGCAAATTTTTTAACGTGGGACATAAAATAAAAGTCATTAACAATGTTTATGAGGAAGCATACTGTGTTTAAGTGCACATTGTGAAGGAAAAAAAGGCATTAAGATTGTACAGAGCGTAGGAAGTGAGGAGGAGGAAATAATGTTTGTTGAACGTGTTTATGTGAGGATTACATGCAGTTTATGCAATTCAAGATTTCAGAAGCAGATAAGATATTTTAAATCAACCATAAAATCTGTATCTGATTTTTCACACCAAAGAAATAACAAAAAATGCTTTTATTTTCTCTGGAGGAAAACAGAGGGAAGGAGGCATAGGGCCAAATTCTGATCTCACTTTCGCTGGTGTTTGAAATTGTTGGAAATATGCTGGATTTACACTGATGTTAACTGAGATTAGTGTCTTGCCTGTGGCAGACGGAATATCGCCTCTGTACATTTAGTATAATTCTGGTGTATCTTAGTACAAAAACTATATTGCTATAATGTAGTTGACAAGGTGATGGTAAGCAAATATGGACAAATGTTAAATAAGAATTTGCAGCTTAATATAATTTGTCTGAGTTCTTTGGGTCTCCATATAATTTTGCTAGTGTAAATGTGTTTCTTATGAATGAGTTCTTAACTTAGAAGAAGTAAAAGAGTATCCACCCTGTGAGTCTGAAATGAATCAGCACCCACATCTCGTGTCCCTTTCAATTGCTAAGTGACAACTTGTCTCGTCCAATCTTGTGAGTTTAATTTCTTCCTGAATGTGTTTATACTTTCAAGACAAATCTATCAAGACAAATTCATCATTCTGCAGCACAGCCTCAGCTGCCGCTGCATAGCTCATAGGTGATGCATATTCACTTGGCACAGACATTAACAAGGTGGAGTGGATCAGTGGTGGAGTGTTGGCATTTGTTTGCCACTGCTGGCTATAGGTCTGTTCTCTTGTTTGGGTGCACCACTTCAATTTTATGGGCTAAATCTAAGGTCAAATCCTGTACTGCAGAGATCCTTTTTTTTTTTTTTTTTTCAGTGGATCTGTAGCAATTTGTACTGGCTGAGAATTTGGCCCATGAAAAGTTTGCGTCAACAAAAGTTTTAACTGGGAAAAAGCAGTAGAAAAAAGATTAAGTAAGTAAGGCTGTTGCTGTTGGGAGACATTTCTGTTATGTAATCCTAAAGTAGCAGTGTTTTGAGTATAGCTGGTTCAGCCATCCTAAACAGAGTTACTACAGTTGGGAAAGGGGGGGGGAGGTGTGAATGTTTCAAGGAGGTCTTTGAAGGTTTCCTTCAAATGTTCATTGCATCTAATATCCCATTTTTTGTGCCTTTATTTGCTCCAGAATACGGCAGGACTGCCAACAAAGGAGGGCCTGTCCTCCCAGGAATTTTCTGCATTCCTCTCTGGAGTAGGCATTTTTCTCAGCTACAAAGGCCCTTTGGCAAATTCCCTCTAATCATTGGATTTACCCTGGGCTCCGATAGGTGCCATTCATGAACTTGGTCTGCTGTTTGATGGGGCTGAAGCATTAATGGGATCTTTTCATGATAAACAAAACAGAGTAATATTACTGGAGGAATCACAAAGCTACTCTTGTCAGGCAGTACAGTTCTTTCTCTTCTTTCTCTGTTTCCGTCTGTTCTCCATTTCCCTTTCACTTTTTCCTCATCCTTTCCTGGCTTTTGTGCACTTAAATTCTTTTTTGTCTGTGCTCAATCCCAGGAGATGCAGTAAACCCATGCAAGTTGCTTAACTTAAGCAGCTCAGTGGCTTCTCCAAGGGGTCTTATACACCATCAGAGCAGAGACACCAGGGGATCCCAATTCCTGTCTTCCCTCCTATGGGTTTAATTCCCATCAGTGGGTTTCATTCGCATCACTAACTGGTGTTCAGGGGAGGAGGGGAAAGAAAAGAAGTTAGGGAAGGACTCACCTTGGTAGGAAAACAAAAGCTAAAGATGCACTGCTTTTAAACTCCATCGGTAATAGTGACCTTGTAGTGTTTTAGACAACACATTTGCAGGGTTTTTTCACTAGTAACTTCTAAGAAACGGCTATACCATCCTAGTAATTGATATGTTGTGAAAAATCATTTTCTAAGCTCACAGAGGTAGTACAAAAGTAGTTTTATTCATAAAAAATAAGCTCATCAACCAAAGATAAGACAGGACCGCATCTTTTCTTATGAAGTTGTTTCTGCTCATCTTTGAAGGGGATGAAGCCCAAGAAAATGTAAACACTATAGTGCTCTTTCTAACAGTTTTTCAGCCCAAGATTCATTAACATGTAGAATTGTTTTCTCGGTCTGAGGGAGAGCTCAGTTGAGCTACCAGACTCTGTGAGGAGCACAACTGAGCCTCAGCCTTCGAAGTACCCTACCGTATCTGAAACCCTAGAGAGCCTGCAGCTATCTTAACTCCAGCAGGATCCTCCTGAGCAGGGTGTTCCCTGCAGAAACCTCTGACCCCGAGACTTGCGCCTCCTTTCTTTTAAACACCTTACACATCTGGTGAAACATCACACCAATAGCTTGGGTGAGCAGTACAGCTCCTTTTGAAAAACAAAAGTGGCAAGGTTTTTCTTTGAAAATCTTTAATTTTAAAATGTGGGATTTGAAAAGCATTACATTCCCCACCAGCAGTTTCAAACCAATTCATTTTCACCTTTACTATCTAAAATGTTGATTCATCTAATTTTGAAACTGGTAATGAATTAACTAAATAAACATAGGACAGGTATTTTTATTTCAGAATTTCCCAAAGCCAATAATTATTTTTTTCTGCAAAACCAATTTTTTTTCCTGAAATTTTCCCTTTCAAAATTAGAAGAGGAAAAGATCAGACAGAAAGGAAATAAGCACATTGTCCTCACATGTCGCACGTAACTTCTCGCGCTTTTAACCTTATGAACACTACTGTTTTTGGAGAGCGTTGGGAGAAAAGCTGAATGTACTATAAGTATGTTAGAGAACTCTTCTTAGACTTGTAAACGGTAGCTCCACGGGCTGCATCTGAGGGCATTGGAATCCATCATTCCCTTTTTTTTGTATCCTGGAGAAGCCTCATAGCTCTTCATATAAGAACCTTAAGCACCTGTTGATATTGTTTAGCTTGGCAAAAATGTAAGAGATCTACTGTAATTTGGCCAAGTTATAGCTCTTTTGGGGAACACTCCTCAAATCTCCTATCATTCCTTTGTCCATCTGTTTATCCATCTCAGTCTCATTGCAAAGCTGTCAGAGAAAGCAGAGCTTTTCTAATATACTCAGGGAGCAGAGAAGGCTGCCTAAGCTGATGGTCACACGAATTGAAAGCCCGCAGAAATCCAGCTGTCAGCTCTGAAGTGAAAATTAATGTGAACAATTGCGAGTAAGAGGTTGCATCTCTATCAGATGTAGGGGAAAATGAGTTGAGAATGCCTGTGGTGCTGCGTAAGCTAACCAGGCTGGCTGGCCTGGTTGTAATGGACATCTGTGTGGGACACCTGTCTTGGTCATACCACAGGCAGGAGCTGTTGGGTGCATTTCACCAGCTTCCAAATGCTGTGCTTCCAAGGAAACCACACCTGATAGTGTGTGATGGTGAAAATGTGGCAGCTGCAGAGGGTCAGGAGAATACAGAAAGGAATCAAGCACTGACTTGACGAAAATTTGGTCTCCATAACTGTAAGGAGGCTGAAGATATGAATGACTTCAAGGCCCCAGAGCCCCTTAGTTCTTCCATATCAGTTTCCAAACCTGGAGTGCATGATGTTTTATTAACATTTCTATAACTGTAAGCACTTACTTGGCACCAGTCACTGCGGTGTCCAAGGAATTTGTGCTTTTTAGTGAATTAATTAAATATATTACGGCATTTAATACCCACGGTGGGAGATTCAGCCCTGGGCCATGTGGACTTAAGAGTTGCATGATTTGAATAGGATGCAGGATTAAAGGATGCGTAGCCATAATTCTGATCAGTGCACTGACAACTTTGTTATATATTTGTTCACTTTTTAAATTCACCTTCCAAAGCACTTATCGCCCAAAATACTGCAGGGAAAATGAAATAATATGAAAACAACTTTATGTTTGAAATTATATTTTTCCTACCTCCTGAGAATATCTTGAATGTTATAGAAATTAGAGGTACCTTTATATAACAGAGTCTTTTTCTCTAAGACTATTCGTAAAAATAAGCTTTGCTGTCCTCAAGGAAATACTGCTATAAAATGCCAATCATGGTTTAATTATAATTCAGTATGTTAATTACACATGACAGACTAAAGGTCTTTGAAGTCTAATTCTTCATTGTGTCTAATAATCTGTGTTTTAATAGTGCTGAAGTTTAAAACATAGGCCTACAGCTAAATTGATGCAGGGAAATACAGTTGATGGGTCACATTTAACAGATGAAGTCATTCTAGTGTTCATTTGGAGACTAGAGTAGAGTCATGAGGGGTCGCCGCAGAGGTCAGGCTCCAGCCACAAGCTCCGGTTCTCTGCAGATCTATTTTCCGTGTATTTGACTGAATAAAATCATAGAATTGTTTGAGTTGGAAGGGACCTTAATGATCATCTAATTCCAAGCCTCTTGCAATGGGCAGGGACATGTCCCACTAGATCAGGCTGCCCAACAAAGCCACATCCAACCTGGCCTTGAACACCTCCAGGGTTGAGGCAGCCCCAGCTTCTTCACTCCTTGAAAAAACAGCTGCAGAATCATACAGCTTTCAGTTGTCTGCGCTTAGCATGACATCTGCCAGACTGCAAGACAAAGTCACTCCCCTCCAATTGCTTGTCAGCATCACGTCCTCTGTCTGGTTTTGCATGGAGGAACCAGACCTGTAGCTGATAAAAAAAGGCTTCCTCTTTTATTGGTAACACCGTGGTCTCTTTTAACTTCATGACCCGACTTTTCAGCCTCAGCTGCTTGGCAAACAAGCCTTTATAGGGACTAGAGAACAGCCTTGGCACCACTGCCATCATGGTAGGTGTTGAAGATCATGAACTCTGCAAAAATGATGCAACTTGTCAAGTTGGTTTTTGTCTTGGGAAGGAACCAAAGTTCTTACAAAGTGGGGAAAATATTCAGTGCTCAAATGTGCATGCGATCTTCCAGATAGATAACATAACCTCTTATGTGGAATTATAAAAACCTCATGAAATTGATATGAGGTTGATTCTTCATGTGTGCCAGAGCACCAGAACTTGGCTCGGTCACCCTTCATATTTTCAGGTCCCACATGCACATGAGGTATATATTTTGAAGAATGAAGGCAATTAATGGATCATGGGAACAGCTTGCTTTGGGGATGTAGTGAATTGGTCAAGACTTACAGTCTTTAAATCACATTTGGATGTTTTTCTAAAAGTTGTGTGATCCTTCAGCCTGAAGTTGTGATGGTGATGCAAGAATTGCTGGATAAGACTCTGTGACCTGGGCTCTGCAGGAGTTGAGACTGGGTGACAGCAATGATGGCACCTTCTGGTATTACTGGTGTTTGGTAGGGGTGTTCAGGGTTTTATCAATTCCTGCAACCCTGACACTGTGACTTTATTCAGTTTACTGTTTACCGTGAAGTTTATTTGCATTGCTGTAGCAGTGAAAATGATCTGAAAGAAAAGCTTCATCCCTTCCAGAATGCTGGTGAGAAAAGAATGATTCCCTGGATGAGTTATTTCCCTGGGAAAGAAGACAAGTCATTCTAGCTGCCCATTGTCAATGGAGGACCCTGTGTAGTTGAGCTGTAGAAAGATGTCCCCTTAAAGATTTAGTAGAAGACGTCACTACCCTTGGCAGCTTGTCGCAGCCTCCTGGCCAGAAGTTACTGACCTTGCCCAGCTGTGGCCGAGTGCTGTCTGTGAGCACTTCCTAATCTGTTGCAAGTAAAATCAGCTGGATTAGCTCAGTCTGTTTAAATGGTTGATCTGAGTGAGCCTGGCCAATTTTGTCTGAAAAGGATGGGAAGCCGTGCAACAACACACACCACTGACAGAGTGGGAATAGTGGAGCCGGCAGCAGTGCTGTCCTCCCATGGGAAGAGGATGTTTGTCCTGAAGTTCACAGCTGGCTCTCCCTTCCCTCCTCTGCTTTCTAGTTCCCACCTTGGAGATTGTCTTATCAGGAGTAGACAATGAGGCTTTTTATGTTACATAGCAGGTTATCCCGTGGTGTGAGACTTTTTGTTGCTGTATTTGCATGTGTTCAAGCCCCTCCTGAACTGCACAGTAATTATCTTGACTGCACTTCTGCCGTATCAAGTCCAGGTTACAGGCACATCATTTTCAAAAGGATTTGTTTTATTTACTTGTCTAGGAAATGAAAGTTCGCATAGTATGAGTTGTAGTGGCCTTGTTTTTCCTGCTCATTTCTTTTATTGCTCTATCGCTACTACAAAAATTTGTTTAACATGTCAGCTACCAGCAAGCAATAATTGCATTATCAGCTATATCAAGTTATCAGAGAACCTATAAAGCAGTGTCTTTTCATGAACCCCTATGCCTTGCGGCCTTAGTGCTTGCCAAGCAGCACGTATGAAAGAGATTGCTGTGCCTGGCACCAGGACAAGCTTTTGCTCAGACTGGCCTCGTTTAGTGCAAGTTTTATTACCTGTGGAATTTAAAAAGGATGTTCAATGTGGCGTGTCTGATGGCAGGAAACAAACTAGAGCTTGATTTTTAACTCTGGTTAATATCCAAATATTTTGTTGTACAGGAACTGCTAATTTTTATTTAATCTTTTCAACAGCCATTGAGCCAATGTCAGCTGTGGTTATAACTTCAGTAGGGAGGCTGAGGGCTTGCATAGCCAGCAGTGGTGTTCTAGATTTAAAGGAGTATAATCTAGTCAGAAGCAGAGGGAATCATCTCTGACATTGTTTTTTTCTGTTGCTTTGAAGAAGGTACATCAGTTTATAAAACCTGCTACTCTGTGAGAGGAATTTGATGATGGCAGTCTTCAAAAATTGACAGCAGCCAGTCCACGCTAGTGCTGTTTTCCTCTGAGCATAATGTTAGTTGGCATGTCAGGAGATCAGAGTTTCTATTAGGTATTAATTGAATTTATTACAGTGGCCCTTGCTGGTATTGGTTCAGTGGAGGTCCCGTCAATGTTCCCATTATAAACTTTGTTTATTAGTAATAACACAGCTGTGAAAATTTTCTTCAGATTGAAATGTAGTACACAAGTTTTCAGCCAAGATCCAAGAATATTTCTCTTTTCCTTAAATTTTGAATGAAATTGGTTTGGCCATGGTTTACTTAGAATAAGATGAAAATAGGATTTTGGCTGCATTTGGACATACTCGACATTTATTTTGCTAAAACAGAAACAAACATTTCATAGGCAATAATTTTCTTTACTGGTTTTAAATATAACAAAACCAAGGAACCAGGCAGTAAAAAGATTTTGTGTACAGTTTAACTGGCTATCCACTGTAAATATGGCATAATCCCCCATTTTAGCAAAGGGATTCTGTTTTACGGTCAGCAGTGAGGGAATAGAATCATAGAATTGTTTGAGTTGGAAAGGACCTTGAAGATCATCTAATTTCAACCCCCTTGCCAAGGGCAGGAAAACGTCCCACCAGATCAGGCTGCCCAAGGCCCCATCCAGCCTGACCTTGATGGAGCATTGCAACCAGGGACGGGGCATCCACGACTTCCCTGGGCAACCTGTGCCAGTGCCTAACCACCTTCATTATGAAGAATTTCCTCCTTATATGTAGTCTAAATCTTCCCCTCTCCAGTTTGTAGCTATTTCCCCTTGTCTTATCAATACATGTCTTGGTATAAAGTTTCTTCCCAGCTTTCTTGTAGGACCCCTTATGAGGTCTCTCCAAAGCCTTCTCTTCTCCAAGCTGAACAACCCCAACTCTTTCAGCCTGTCCTCATATGGGAAGTGTTCCAGCCCTGTATTCATCTTTGTAGTCCTCCTCTGGATGCATTCCAACAGCTCCATATCCTTCTTATGCTGAGGATTCCGCAGCATTTTAGATTGGGTCTAACAATAGCAAAGTAGGAGGGCTGAATCACCTCTCTCAACCTGCTGACCTGGAGTTGTTATGCTTTGCAAGTTCTGTGTAGGCATCAACTTTGAAGAAAAAAAATACATGTACAAAACAGGATTAGATCATGGATTCAGTAATCTAATATCCGATACATATAGTCGTCAGTACCAGAACAGGATACAACCTACTACTGGACAGCTATTAACAAAGAAAGGCCACAAGGAGGAAAGATTCAATCTGTTTTATGGGCCAGAAACTCGCTGGTTTGGACCATAGATGCTGTATCTCTGTTTAGGTTTTAAACGATTATGCTAGAAGTTGTATAGCCTCACAGCACTGAATGAGCTTCTCAAACTGGGCACCATAATCTTGCCCACAGGGCAAAACCTGGGCTGGGCTGCTGGAGCTCCTGGCCTTGCTGTCCTGTGGGCTGGTCCTGCAGAGTGTTCTGGCAGCCAGGGCAGCACTGCCACTACAGCCCCAGACAAACTTGCAAGGAAGGGGTTAATAGCCCAGTGATCTACACTGACTTGATATGGTGCCTTACAGAGGTTTGGTGTATTTTTTTAGGGAAAGTCCCTGAGTTAAGCTTAGGCTTAGCTTAACATTTCACTTCCCAGACCACTAGTGTGTCAGATGTGACAGAAGCTCGTGCAGATGTAATGGAAGGATTTGAGTGCAGATATATGTTCCTCAGAGACTTTGGGAACATGAAGTCAACAAAGAAAATCTTAGAACATTAGGAGGCAAAGGTTGTTTTATGGTGCATTAGCATGACAGCTCAAATGTGCTGGAATTTAGTGCATGCTCGACAGAGCATCCTGCATAGATACTTGCAACATGAGATAAACTCACTGTAGTAATTAAGCTGTTTCTATAAGCCTACAGGAAAGGAGGGGAAAAGAGTAATTTTCATGCTTATTTTTTAATGCATGGGAAACTGTCCAGTACTGTAGCAATGGGAGCTTCATAAAGTCTTCAATGGTACTGCAAGACAGAGAGATCTCAGTACTCTGCTGCACTGAATGACTGGGTTTCTTCAAGAGGCTCTACACTTGGGTTCGTCTTGTACTATTCATAACAGAGTTTGTCTCCTTACGTGACACAAGCCAGTTTTCACCAATACTGTTCCACTGGAGTGAAATCTGGCTGATCACCGGCTTCCAGGTGTTGATTTTATCTGGTGCATCCCCAAATGGCTTACATTTACCTCTCAAGCAGGTCACTGTTATTTCCCTATGTACTTGGAGCTGCCAAATCTAGTGGTTTAATATGTGCTAATCTCCTCTTCACTTAGATGACAAGAGGATAAAAGCAGGGTACTTGGGGGTCTGAGTCAGTGAAGTCTCCATCCATGGACCTGAAGACCATATTGAAAGCCGAAATGTGTAGGGATCAAGAAATATGTAGGGATTGAGGATACGGGTTTTTGGAGTAGAAGCACACAGAGGTACACTCTTAGAATATAAAGCTTTCCTAGCTAATGACAGGGCTATTTCTGCTGAAATACCTTCATCAGAAAACAAGGTGAAAATTATATTTTGAACTGAAAGTATTTCCTCACCTCAGAAGATTTTGCCTTATAGAAAACCTCAAAATGTAATATTTTACAGTCCACACTGAACTAGGTTATCATTAGTCAGTTTTCCTATGTAAAGCTGAGGTTATCTCTCAATCAGCACGTGGAAGTATGTGTGGAGCTGGAGGAGGTGCAGAGGTGTATGCCTGTTTTCCAGCCTGCTTTCGTGTGACCTGAACTGAATTGAAATAGTTGGGGTATACTGAGATATGTGGCATTAATTCATTCACAAGTTTGGGATGAAGGGAAAGGAGGAGGTACTCTGAGAGAAATGATGCTCACGTGAAACTTGCTGGCCTACTGTTGAACTGGTGTAAATTGGTCTGGCTCCATTGACCTGAAGCTATGCTAAGTATGCATTAGGAGGTCTGATGCATTCAAGCAGATCTTACTTTGTTTGCATTCATTCAGAAATTGTACCAGTATGCAAAGCATGACATGAGCATTTATTTTAGAGTTTAAAAATATAAATCTGGCTGATTTTGAGTGTGCTGTATTTTTTTTGGTGCGTGTGTTAGGTATTTCTGGCACTGGAAAGTACAAATTAGCATAGATCCCAAGGAAAAGTGTGATCAAAAATAAGGAAAATGCCTTTAAAGGTGAAACATTTAAGTGGCTGATTGTTATTTATTTTATTAAGTGTATGAGGTTTGCTTTGATTTGTGTCCTGTCTACATTTCCTATGTTTAGAGCAATGCTGATAGGAAAATGGTATCCAACCATATATGAAAGGTGATACAGAGTCAACAGATAGGCAGTGGATTAGGACATGTGACAGTAATCTTCCATGGCATTCAGGGCATTTAGACCAGATGCTTTAAAACATCAGTAATATACATGTCCGAACCATTTCCTCCCCGTGCCCTCCTCTACAGGACCACGGCAGGGGCATGTTCAGAAGGGGAACCAGGTGGCTGCTTTGCAGCCCTCAGCATCAGGATGCTCTCTTGCTCTCTGGAAAGGGCTGGTGGTGCTGGGAGAGAACTGCAGCACCTTCTCCCAAATGAATGAATGAATGAATGAAGTTCAAACATGAGGAATCAAAAGGAAGGCGGCAGCAGCTGCATGGTGTTAGCAGAGTACAGTGGATTGGTGTTAGGTTTGCTTTCAAGTATTTATTGACTGCTTTTTGGAGCAACTCGTGGATGGTGGAGGCATGGCCGTTGGCTATATTCCTGTTTTTCTGCATTGTCCCAGTTTTTGTCTGTAGGTTGTAAGAGTTTTTTAGAAACACAGCATGCCTTATTGCTTGTGGTTTGGATTGGGGATGAAGGCTTAAGAGTGTTAAAGAAAGATTTTTGTCTTTGGAGCCTAGTGCTGGAAAAAGATTATTTTGCAAGTCAGTCAAAGCTCATTGTCAAGATATTCCATCTCTACCCATTGCTTCTGTTCAGTGAAGGCAGAGGTTGCAAGTACAAGCTCAAGTCACCAAAATTTGGGAGCCCTTTGCAGTGCATGTAGAACCTGGGGGACTGTGGGAAACCTCTTTTGTACCTCTGACTCAGGCCAAAAACTGAAAGCTCAGACAGGAGGAAGCACCTCAAACCACAAATAAACTGTTCTGTTCATTTGAAGGTAATGGGCTAAAACTCGGTATTTTTACTCAGGCAGAACTCTCACTGAAGTCATTAGGCAGTGTGTCTGAAGAAGGGTGTCAGGTTTCACTCTGGAGTTATTTACCAGGATCAACACTACTGAGCCTCCGGCTGGTAGTGCTCATCTGCCTGAAAAACAGATCTTTTAGGAAGGGAGTGACAGAGGTGTCCTTTGTGGAGGCTATAAAAAAGTTTACATTTTGTATTAACATTGATTTAACAATACTAAAAGAAATATAATTGCTTAAAAATTAAACATTTTTTTGTTTAAATATTAAACGTTGCCATATTTCGTTGTCCTGATTTTTAAATCAGCCTTGAAAGTGGCTGGGGCTGGTTTACAGTCATTTCTTGCCATCCCCCTTTGGTAACCTTTTAGCAGCACATAAACTTCCAAGCAGGAGAGGCTACCAGACAGTTAATTTGGGTTATTTTCAAATGTGCATTGCTGTTTATTCCTGTTGAGAGGTGTTTCTCACCTTTTGAACTTTCTGACTGCTAGCCCAGGTCATCCAAAGTCTCATGCAGATTGATATTTCTGAGTTCAGCACAGCATGGAGGGGAATAAACCCATTCAGGCCTCCTTGAAAGATTGGTGACGGGTTCCTTCATTGAATAAGAAGTGACTCAGTGTTTTATGAGCATCTCTCAACACAGTCATTAGTTTTATCAGTCTGATGTTTTAAATGACAGCCCTTGTGCAAACAGCTTCTGTGTCAGTGCCAACTCGCAGCTCTCTTCTGCCAAGAAGACCTCACCATTGATGCCAAGTACTAAATCCAAATACTTAGGCTGGACTCCCCAAGAGGGGAAATTCTCAACTGGTTCGCAATAGTCCTCATGCCTAGGAAAATGTGTGGTGACTATACGTTTCCTGTTCTTGGGCGAGGGGAGCAAACTGACCTTGTATAACAGGATGGCTTTGAAGCTCCTTGTGCCAGTACTGCATTTGCAGCTTGGACTTGGTAGCATAACAACAACTTACAGCCTTGCCCCTACACTGGGGCAGAGGAGCCTATGTCATCCCTGGCTCTGCATAATATGGAGCTCCCTGGCAGCAGGTTGGCTTGTTTCTGGTGGTGGCCACGTAGAAACCTGTTGTGAGCAGGGCTGGAGAGTTACTCAGGGAAGCTGTCAGTGAGTGTGCTCCTCTGCTGCCACTGTTCATGTCCTTTTGTGCAGCCGGCCGTAGAATCATAGAATCATAGAATCACCAGGTTGGAAAAGACCCACCAGATCATCAAGTCCGACCATTCCTATCAATCACTAAACCATGCCCCTTTGCACCTTGTCCACCCGTCCCTTCAACACCTCCAGGGAAGGTGTCTCAACCACCTCCCTGGGCAGCCTGTTAATCTGGCCAGTAAGGTGCTCTCCCTCTCTCAGCAGTCTCCAGTGCTGCTGCTTGAAACAGAGATGTGTCTTGTAATACCACAATCATAAAAAACCCCTTGCTTCAAGGCATTCTTCCTAGAAGAGAAATCTCTGGGATGTGTTTGGTCAGCCAAGAAGAAACTGTGCAAGAAAGTTCCCATAGTCATGCTTCATCCTATGCCATGGAATTGGATCTCCACAAAGAGAGCCAATTTAAGCACATTTCTACCTTTGGTCTAAGGGCCCCATGCCCATAATTTGCATGTGTTCCTGGGTGGGAGACTGGGCTTCTTGGGAGAAGTGGTAAGCAGTTGTGAATAGCCCTCCCCCACAGCATTCCACGTAATACATACTTCCTGACACATGTATGAAGAGGATGTGATGCGTGACCATGCTGCTCACTGCCCTGGTACATCCACTTGAAGCAGGTATTCTGCTCTGTGGGGCATAGCTGCTCCCTGCCACTGTCAGCTGAGGACAAAAAACCCAACCAAACAAAAAAACCAGCCAAAGATGTTTGAATTTGAGGAGATGGGGAAAAGGCTACTAATGCTACTCCCTGTTGTGCAGAAAATTTATCATAAATGTGTAGGATTGCAGCTTCACTCTAACAGGTCTCCTTGCTGCCCAACCCCTCACAGTGGTGCTGAAAATGCTAAGGGGATAAAACTGCTGGAGTTTGTATTGGTGGCTGCCTGAAAATGACCCTCTGTGGAAAAAGTGTGAAGGACTGAAGTTTGATTTTGGGATATTCACTACAGATGTTATAAAGGTTGCAAGGCTTGGAGGACCTAACTGGGAGCAGGTTTCCTTCCCCTGTGGTGGTCCTGGACACTGTGTTCTTACATGCAGTGAATAAAAGACTAGAAGGAAACCATCCAGCTCCCTACATAAACTGTGCTCAAGACTCCTGTGTTCCTGCAAGACAGTAAATCAGTTGGCTGTATCTGCCACCTCATTCCTTAGTACTGTTTACAGAGGCTGGAAGAATGTACTCAGGAGGCAACCCAGCTCCAAAGGAGAGCTAGCTGAGTTGGGGGAGACCATCAAAGAGGCTAAATGACTCCCATACTCCTGTGGAAGTGACAGGGAGAACTGCGTTCAAGGAACATACATCTTTCAATAGCAAGTTATTTTTCTTCTCACTCCTGTATGTTAATGACCATTAAATGCTTGCGGGAGGCCAGCCAGGACACCCATTCTCTCTCTTTCTATTTTTCAAGGATCTCAGCACTTTGAGATAATAAAATAAATGTAGGTTGTCAGTCCAAAATAATGTTTTACAAAGGGAAAATGCAAATTTCCTGTGATATCCCTGAATAGCAGGTGATATTTCCTGATGTATTGTTTGTGACCTTTAGGGAAATTGATATTATGAACTGAGAGAGGAAAATGGATACAGTATCAAGCTCCAGCAGTTAAAGTAAAACAATAAGAGTACAGTAAACTCAATAAAACAATGAGCAAGAGAAGGTTTGGATTTTGTGTATTTTTTTGTTGGACTTCTTTTTAATGCTGTGGTCACTGGGTGAAGTTAAGGTGCAGCAATGCTTGTTCTACATAAGAGACAGTGGAAAGGAAAACATTTAAGTTCAATTGCTTTTAAGGGCACAGACAAATAATCTGGAATAATTAACAGTATTATTACATAAGCAAAAATTATCTGTGTGACAGGTTAACTAATACATGTGTATGTCCAGCAAAGCAACAAACATTCACTTGCGTTTCTAACAGTGGGATCAGGAGCAAACATACCTATGTGTCACTTAACTAGATTTTACTTTGAGAAAAGGACGATCTGTGCTTGGGTACTGTTAGTAAAAATCACAATTTTGATTCCAATTTTATAAAAAGGAGACAAACTATTAGGTTGGCTGGTCTATGTTTCAGGCAGTGTCTTGTATCTTGTTTGAGTGAAAGCCATCTCATGTGATCTTATGTACATAACGTTGTCACCTTGAGTGTATTCAAAACCAGAACTTATGTAGAGCAAGGACTGATAACTGATTTTAAATTTCTTCTGAACAGACATTGCTGAATATTGCTGTATTATATGTAATATAATATATATTTAGCTGAAAGATCTATATAAGACCTTTTCTCACCCTGTAGTACCTCCAAGATCCATTTTCTTTCAGTGCTGCAGTCCTGCGCTCTCCCTCATGCAGTTACTCTTACGCTGTCAACCTGGTGGTTTTGAGTTGAGATCACTTCTGGGAGTCTGTTAAACAAATTTGATATTTCTAGTTATGTGCATCTGGACTTAGTGGGTTTTGTGTCAACTCCTTTAATTTTCCTTGATCATAATTTATTGTTTAATTTCTCTGCAGCACATGTGTGCATGTTCCTGCTATGTAAGGGAATGCTCTTGAAACCATCTTGGCAGTATTTCTAAGATGCAGACTAGCTTTTCCTTGTTAGACTGGTGACATCAGCATTTGACCCTTGTTTCCCAGATGCTAAAGCCAGATGGGATCATGGGATAATCTAATGTGACCTCCTGTGCAGGATGAGCTGATGAGTCCATCACAAGTGAAGATCTGCTATAGGTGCTAAGGTTTATGGTCAGAAAAGGATTCCTTCCTGTGAATGGCATTCGAATGCAAGTGACAAATTCTCATACCCTTTTGAGTCATATTTTAAAAACAAGAAATGTGCTGGAAGTCTAGAACAGTTCCAAGAAACCTGCATTCAGTAATGATTTTGATACTAACATGTTCTGTGAGGAAGTGCTTCATCTCTCTGGGCCTATTTTCTACAACCAACCTTTTGTAAGTCTTCCATGTTTGGAGCACCATTCTTCACATGAGGGGATCGCCTGTGCAGCATCTAATACAGGGACATAAATTTCCCTGATTTTCCCAATGCTTTATGAAAATCTTGTTGCCCAGAGCCTTTCTGGCTTGCTGGCTAGGTTCATTGCTTTTTGCCCCAGTGTTGACAGTAACAGAGTGAGCACTGGGTGAACATTTGCTGAGCTGCCTGGAAACTATTTGCTTTGGTGTTTATTTCCTGTCTCAGGTAGGAAAGGCTCTGCGTCCTCTTGGTACCACTGCCAGCTGTGGTACATAGTGTAAGATGATGCAGTTCATAAGGTATTAGAGGACGACAGTCATTTGAGTGTCTAGACCTGCCACTAGGTCTAGCTCTCAGTTAACAGGATCTAAGAGTTACTCTAGAAGCAGCAGGGGCTTATCGAAAACTGCACGTGGCATGTGGCAGAATCTTCTCAGGATGGGTAGGTTTCTGAAGCTGATTTTTGGAAATAAGACAACAAAATTAACAATCTTAAGGCGTGAGCCACCTCAGTGCATTAGCGCTAAGCATCTCTCCATATCTATAAAAACATATTTGTACACAATTTCTAGCTGAGATATTTAATGCACGACAGAGTTGCAGTGTCCTGACTGAGCTTTGATAAGTATTAGTGACCACCTATGTACAGGCAGCTAGCCTGTCCTCATTGCTAAGTACTATTCCTTTACCTTAGTAAAATGTGTGTAAAATGATGCTGTATACCTTCACATCTGCAGTAAGCTAAAACCTGTATGTATTCTGTTATTGCTGCCTACCTGGGGGTAATTTCTAAAATGCCTTTTAAGTTATTGACGTGTTTAATAGAATCATCAGGTTGGAAAAGACCTCTGAGATCATCAACTCCAAATGTACCTGTTCACTACTAAACCATATCTCTAAGCACTACATCTACCCACCTTTTAAATACCTCCAGGGATGGTGATTCAGCCACCTCCCAAGATTTACTTAAATCATGCAGAATGCAGTATGTCACACATACCACAAAGGAAGGGTGGCTATTTGGTTAGTAGTTCTTCACAGATTGAATACTTGTTGTGATTCACATTTTAGACAACAGAAGTCAAGTCACAAGATGGTCATGGGGGGAATGTTGCTGTTTTCCAGCTAGTGGGGCTGTGATCTGAGTTTCTGATAAACATATCCAACACAAACAGTGTCCTGTTCTCTTTGCAGACCAGTGCTGTGAAGGGGATATGCATGTGCTCCCAGGCTCTCAGGTTATATGGGCTAACTGGGAAACAAAATTAATACCTCCAAGGACATCTAGCTGCTGTGCTAGGATGCAGTTTTCTTTCTGATTCACTTAGTATGAATGCCTCTATATGGTACTCAAGAAAACTGTCATTGGAGGTGATGTTTTTCAGATGAGATGTAAAATCAAAGCCCTGACTGTTTGTGGTCATTAGCTTTCCCATGCCTCTTTTCAAAAGTGTCAGGGTTTTGACCCTGGTGTCCTGGCCAGTTGCAATATAGATAATTACATCCTTCCGCCTCTGCCATGTACAGTGGATATGCTATTCTTCACTTCATACCCCAACTGTATGTAGTATTGTCTTCTGCTGTTAGAACAGCTGCCAGACATCATCCCAGACATGGCTGCGTTTTGGTACAGAATGAAACAGATCCCTCTGTAAGGTCCCCATGTTACTTACAGTATATCAGTTACTTTGGGATCTGCAGAGATGAAAGGGATATTCAAAGATGAGGTTATATATTTAATTGTTGTGATTGATTTTAGTTATCTGATACATATTCTTAAGCTTTTTGTGAGGAATTCATGTTGAACTGAGGAGTAGCACTGATATGATCCATTTCACAGCATCATAGGTCTTCCACAGAACATCTGGTAGTGAGTTTAGATTTCCATTTCTGAACAAACACTGAGAGTTAAAGATAATATACTTGGAGAAAAAAAAAAAAAGAAATTCACCACAAGAGATAGTACTGATGAGACAGACAATTCATAATGTTCATTGTGGTGGCATCCAGGCACTTCCCAAGTTTTCTTGCTTGTAGCTTGCCCTTGTCTACTATGTACCAATAGGTCAGGTTTAGATTGGAATCAGTTCTGTAGTCTTCAGAAACAAGGATGTCCTTGTCTGTATTTGTGTTACTGTGGAATGCTAATCAGTGAATGTGTTATGCGTTTTGCTCCTAAAGTCTCCATGGTTCAGTGGCATCCTAAGGTCTTCCAGGAATGTAACTGTAACTCCTGCACACTAAAGACACCCCCAGGCCACTGACAGCCTGGTGGTTGGAGTGTAGTGTGACTAGGGGACACAGTTGAAAGCATATCCTGGGTATTACTGGCAGATGCTCTAAGTGAAAGCTCAAATTTTTAAATTGATGTACTTACTGTTTTCTAGGGTCGGGCTGGTTAAACTAAAGCTTGTGGGCTGGATCCTCCTTCCCAAAGTTGTCAACAATGCAAAATTACCCTGCATCCTCTTTGCCTTGGGCAGAGGGCAACAGCTGTCTTTTCACTGTGATCTGTCTTTAAGGATGCTCTTCACCCATCTGATCTCATAGATATCGACAGGTCCAAACACAGCTATAATCTTGTCAGAGGATGAGTATGGATTTGAAAGAAGTGTTGTGGTTGGAGTTGAACATAGAGATCTTGAGGACCTCTATAAGGGACCGTTCAACCCATCCCAGTCCAAAAGATTGGACCTTATCACTCTTATGAGTAAGGAGAGGCAGGAGATGTCCACGGTGCTGAGGAGGTAGCCATATGGACCTTACGTGATATTGGGGATGTTCTCTCTGAGGTTCAGGAAGTTTATTAATGATGTCCTGATGTGAAGATGTCACAGAAGTCTTGGCTTGGTTGTCAGTCAGGAAGCTTTCTGGAACTGTGGTGATGCATCTGGAAGACTCACGGAATCATCAGTTTTGGGCTTGCAAACAAGTTTACAGTTAGCAAAATATTGTCTTTAAGACTGAGTAAAAGAAGAAAAGAAAGAAAGAAAGAGAGAAAAACCCAGTATTTGCTAAGTAAAATGGAGCTAGACTATATCACTTTCATGAACTCTGCATTTGCTTACCTTTAAAAAAGGATTTATATTCTGTAATAAAGGACAATTATACAATGCCGAATGAACAAAATAACCATGAATTGCCAAGGGCATGTGCCAGCAATGGCAGACAGGAATTAAAGTGAAAAAATGTGGCTGAAAAGGCCACACATTTATTAACGTAATCTCATCTATATTAGCCCTGAAGGCAGACATTCCTGGGAGGTGATGAAAGGCAAAGAGGCATGGGCAACTCCTTACCCTATCACTGTCCCCCACCCTTTTGAAGTGCTTGTATAACAAACAGTGAATGTCCCAGCTGTCCCGCTGCCAGCGCTGTCTAACCACAAAGCTGAAGCAGACCTGCTTCTGCACAGATTGCTGTGGTGAGAGATGGCTTGAATTCTTCCTCAGGAAGAGCATGAGCTCCTGCGGATCCTGCTGTCATCAGCCCTGAACAGCAGGTTGTTTCTCTGCTTGCGGGTAGGGGTGTAATCCTCTGCTCCCCAAGGCAGTATAGTCCTAGAGCCTTCTTATTTCTCTCTTCCTTTTTATGATCTGAGAAGATGAAGCACTCCCATAAAGCTCACAAAAGGCATTGATCCTAAAATCTAAAAAAAAATCACTGGAACCTAAAGGCAGTGTTTCTAATGAAACTTCCCAATTTTAAAACACCACAAAACCCCAAAATATGTCAGTAATGCACACGCTTTTTAGAGTGTAAAAGAATCCAAAAATATGACAAAAATACAGCCAACTTGTGTGTGTTGGTGGACAAAAAGAAACACAAAGAAGATATTTCTATGTTTCCTCTCAGTTCCTTGTGTATAATATGCAGTGCAGAGACCTTGTTCCCATTTGTGTGCAAGCAGGGAAGGTGGTGTGCATTTTGTCCCTCTCTTCTCCATCATCTCTCCTTATGACTTTCATTCCTCCATCCCATCCCTTTGGGTCATTCTCACTGTGCAACCAACCAAAACTTCCCAGTACCAACCAAAACTTCCCAGCACTGTTCCCTTCCAGTCAAAGATTTCCGGAAGCTCCTAAGTGTGCACACACTGTCGCAAGCTGTACTGTTGTTTCCTTGCCCCTCCTCCAAATACTATTCTTTCTTCATTGGTGGCCTCCTTGCTGGCCATGAGTTTTGCCTAGGAGAGCAATGGGTTTGCAGCAACCTCTAGTGCCTCAAGGTGCATCCTTGGGCTCCCTGGCTCTTTTCCCAGGAAAAAAATCTTGCTTGAAGCTGCTCCAAGCAGTCACAGGCATGGAATGCAAGGATGTTAAGGTGTCTGGGAGCAGCCTGCTGAACAGCATCAGAAAGATCTTGCTCCTTCTGCTGCTGATCACCAGTGGAAGGACCTTGCTCCACACCATCAGGAGCTCCCTTACCTGTTAATACCTAGAGTATCAGTATCTTTGGTCACATTGCTGCCAGTGCTAAAATGATCTTGCAAATGCCGTTAAATGATCTGGTGCTGATATAGTACTTGATCTCATGGAGATGGGTTATATTCAGCTGCAAATCCAGCTTCTTTCTACCCAGTGTTCCTAATTCCCAGAAAGAGTATATCTTCCTGTGCCAACTACAGCAGTATTTGGAAGCCAGTTACCCTTCTTCATCTAATGAGCCACTTGCACCTCTGTCACCAGGACCACCTAGCCACAGATGCTACTAACCAGTGTATTTTTGGCACACCAAACCACATAGGTTCCAAGCACAATTACATGTGTCTAGTTGGGAGACGGAGGCATTTACCTCTTTGGGCAGACTCTGGAATTAGTTTGAACTAAGGACAGAATTTACCCAAGGACAAAAATTAGCTTTGTTTTTTACAGCATGAAAAAAGCAGGTTTTGTCACCTAAACAACAGAAACAATGAAATATGGAAGAGTTATCAGAAACTGAGAGTAAAATATTGAGCAGTCTTGTTCTCCAAAATGACCTGTGTTTGCTAAAATGGTCACAAATACTTCCTAGCAACCATAACATTTAAAAGCAGACTGCTTTCCAAGTGGCGGATGGAGCTCAGTGAGTAAGGAAACCACTTTAAGCTGCACCAGGGAGCAGGGCTGTAGCAGGGTGCTCCGGTCGCAGCATTCTTGGTCTGGTATTGGATTTCAGTACTATTATGAAAAAAGCTGCAGGGGATTTGCATGCATACCTTACACACATACCTTTGATGTTCACATTGTTAGATCCAAGCAACAAATGGGATCTTCAGGTCAGATATAGCTTCCAAAAGGCTATTAAATAACTGTAGCTAGACAGGTAATTGTCCTGTAAAAATTACAGTCAAATTCTTCTCTACTAGACTGAGCTAAAATCGGAGTCTATCCAGGGACATAAATAGTACAACTTTAAAATTGCACCAGGATTATCAAGAGGAGAATCTTTCTCCCTTCCTTTCTTCCCCCTTCTTTCTCTCTTGTTCAGGCTGAGGGAAGCATGTGTACACAGACACTATTCATATTTCTGCTGCTGTTGAGAAGCTGACGATAGGATATTGCAGACTTTGACTTTGCAGTTTTTTGGTAAATGGGTTCTAGCTGATTAAAAGAAAAAAAGCGTTTTGCTACCATCTTTTAAAATACTTTACCCTGTTATGCAGATTTCACGATGATGCTTATGATGAAATTCCTATTAATGAGTGAATGGCAAAAGCACAGCAAAAATGCAATGCAGTGAGGTTTTTTTCTGCATTGCAAGGAGAGGCTGTAAATCATACCTTTGGATATAAAAAATAACAATATGAACTGAGTTCAGTATTTAACATACCACACACCGGGATGATCCCAGCATATATGAAGCCAGGAAGGGGATTAATTGCAACAACTTGCCACCAAGTCCATAGTACATTTCAAGTACAGGGAAAATGTTTGTCTGGTTTGGACACTTGACTTCGTTATGAAACTGTGCCAGCAAGTCAGCAGGTTGTAGTCAGACTCTGACAGACACTTTTAGCAGCATCAGTTTCCTGGAGGCAGTAATAATTATCAAATCTATTTGACAGACAGACAGCTATCAGACATATGTATATCCCAGACATAGGAAAACATCCCCAGCCAACCATGTGGCTACCAATAGTTCTGCTCAGACAAAGAAGTTCAAGAGAAGTGCCTCAGGCCAGATCCTCAGCTGCAGAAGATCAGCCAGGCCTTCCTTGCCCTATGTGGCTTTTCTTTGGAGGAAAACCCTGCCTCACTGTCACAGGGCAATGGGAGGTCATGGAGGCAATGTGCTGGATGGGAAGGGAAAGCTCCTTTAGGACTTTTGGGGTAGGTCTCGGGATGAAGACATGTGCTCTGTACAAGATGCTTTACATCTCTGAAGGGGCAGAAATGGTTGTGCAAAAGAGGCTACCTGTATTCTTGGCATCTTTTCTCTGTTTGTGGAGATGAAGAGACAGACAGCTCTTCCTAAAAGAGTCTGGAGTTGTGTCTGTGTTCAGTGAGCTGAGCAGTGCTTGGGCACAGTCTCAAGCACTGCTGTGCAGTTGTCTGTGGTGTGCGATTGGGAGTGTTCTCTCCTTCTTGTCCTCTGCTACCTAGCACAGTTCCCAGGTGTGGTTAAAGGAATAGCATGGTCCATGGGCTCTTCCCTCTTTCCTCTAGGCAGTGTGGAAGAGAGAGCCCCATATGGGAGGGGGAAAGGTAGTATGGATGCAAGCCAGGCTGTTGACCTGGACTGGATTGTTTTCTGCTATAGGTGAAGTCTGCAGGTTTTGTAGGCAGACCACGTTCTCTTGCACCTGCCTTTATGTAGTGGTTGATCTGGTGCTTTCTGCCTCTGGTTGAGAAGTGCCTTGCTAAAACAATATGTGCAAATTTCTGGAGGCAGCAACACTTTTTGTGCCCAGCTGAACTGGAGAAATATGCTACAGGCTGCCACTGGGAAATACCCAAGGGGTAGCAGTGAGACTCTTTGGCTTGAATCACTACCTTCAAGGTAGTTTGAGTAGCTACCTTCCCAGGGTAGGGAGGATGCCCAAGGGCTTAGGGAAGTGCATATTGTGTTTTCACCAATATCCACCTTTAGGGACTCTTGAAGAAGTGCAGCTCTTGGCTGTGGCATGGACATTGCAGCAGCATACTGATGGAGACATGAAGCAGGGTCAGAGTTGCCTCCAGGCTCTGCTGGGGTGCTCCTGTTGCCCCTTGTTTGCACAGCTGAGCAGTTTGCCCCTTGTTAACTAACACTGTCACTTCAGTTCTTTTTCCATCCCTGCCTCTAGGCTTGGGCCTGTTGTTGGCAGAAGTTTTCATAGGCCTGAGCATCAATTTGATTGCTCTTAGCCTACCTTGAGGAAAATAGGCTGCGCCTTGTTTTCCAGTCTCTAAATGATATAAAGACACATGTACTGAACGAGTTAATGTCTTTGCGACCTTATAATGAGGAGGAGAATGAGTGTAGGAGGGCACAAAGAGAACTGTTGCCTGACAATAGTTTTATTTGAGCAAAACCACTGAAGTTCAGAGTTCACTTTCCAAACAGTAGCAGATTTTGCAGCAGGTTGCCTGGTTTGGGACTTTAATGCCTTATTTAGTCTGTTATTTCATTGGAGGCCAATGCAAAGGTCAGGGGGATTCAGGAGCTCCTGGCAGTCAGTTCCAGAGATGAGTCTCTGGTGATAGTCCTGCAGCTCTGATCAGCTCCATGAAGCCACCATCAGTGGTGCTGCCGGGAGTGTCCCCTGAAGCAGGAACTGCCACTGTTTTTTAAGTCCATGTGGCAGGAGCAAGTAGAGAGGGAAGACTCTAAAACAAGAGTTAGAACCGGATGGTAATACGATATGGTGCTTTTCACCTCAAGGTCATCAATTCAAATCTAGCCTGTTTTGTAGTGACCAAAAATCATTTTCACGTGGCCCAAGAGAAATGCATGGTGGACACAGGGCTTGCTGTATCCAAAGAGACAAGACAGTCTGGAGATAAATAGTTGCACAATAGTTAGTTGTTTGGCAAAGTCTGCAACATATAAAGGTAAGTAGTTTCTGATTGGTTTATATGCCTGAATTATGAGGGCTTGGATTCTTTGCAAGTAACTTGTAATTTATTTCTGTCTGCTAAAATGTATGGGGTTTTTTTCCTTACGCTATAACTAAGAATAACTGGAACCTCCCATCTGTCTTTCTCAATAGTCTGTTTGTGTAGGGAGTTATAAATAGGCAGATGCATATGATGTTTGCCAGACAAAAGAGCCAGCTCATGTTTCATTAGGTGCCTATCAGAAAAACCTTCAATGCTCAAACTTGTGCTAGAACTATTCAGAAAGACAGAAATCACTTCTTAAGATTTTAGCCGGAAAATGCACAGATTGCTGAAGTAAATCTGAGCAAAATGTATAAGGAAAGCTTATCAAATATATGATAGATGATAATGAATTAACAGAGGAATCCAACAGAGCAGTGGTAACTCTGAAGAAGAGCACTCAGCAACAACTGAGCCTCCTGCTCCTGAACTGTATTGATTTTAGCTGAGTATTCCAATTTATACTTCGTATATAGCATTGAACCACAGATACAAGGACCATTAAGTGGGTATTTCATAAGCTGCACTACCCTACATGTTTTATGGAAATACAGCCATACTGGCTGAAACGTTATTAAAAAAAAAGCATCAAGAACACAGCACTAACAGCTACTGTACTTTGAATTTTGATTATATCTTTGATGAACTCAATGAGGCATTGTTGTGCTTGAACTAACAGTTCAGCTAACAGATGAAGAAAAATTAATTTTTTTCCCTTGTTGTTCTAGCCATTTAATTTGTACTTATCAAGATCTGTAACAGTGGAAAATATTCTACTGTGAGGAAGGCTGGATCAAGGCAACTGAAAAGTAATGGGCTACATGAGTATAAAAGAAAATAGAAATTTATTTTTAATACATTTCTTGCATGTTTTTTATCCTATCAGAACATAAAACTATTGCAAATGTAGCAACTTACAGATGTTCTGTAGTGAAGATAGTTTTCTTTAAACAAAACATGGTAAATGCTGACCCTACAAAGTCAATGCTTTGATTTCCATTGGATATATAGATACCTAACTGGATATATGGTCCAGTACCTGAGTTTTCAGGCTACCAAAGGAGTAATTTGAAGCAATGTGTTTTGAATTCATCAATTAAAACATAAAATTTTCTTATCAAACAACTATTAAATGTCACTTTTTGTACTTGGACAACTCTGATGTTCTCTACTTTCTTCCACAAGTACAATAGAAGTACTATTTACTTTGTCATCAGCTGAAGTTATTCGTGTAGCTCTGAGATGTTGCAGGGTTTTCCAACAGCAGTCAGGGGAGGTCAGTTTAATAAGCTAATAAATATTTTTTGAAAGACCTTACTATGTATTTGGTGTTAAAAACTCAGAGGAGTGCCAAGTAGGATAGAAAATAAAGAATAGAAGTTCCACAGATTTTGCCAAAATTCTCCACAGATTACTATTGGCCTCATTTATGAGACTGCACAGAGGACTGTCAAATCTCTCTTGAACTCTGAGGGCCAGATGGTTTTGCTGTTAGATCCTAATGACCCACAGCAGTGTGCTTACATAGACACCACAGTTGCCAGTTGACTGCAAACGTGTGATGGAGGCATAAGGATTCATGACCTTGTGCTTCCAAAACACAAGCCAGTCATGCCTGGGTGGAGGGGGCATTCCCCCTTGCTATTGGTGAGGTAAAAAAAACATTTCCAAAACATCCTTGAAAGGAAGATAATTTTTAAAGCAACCTATGAGCATACCTGGATCACAGGAGCAAATGGCAGGCACGCTGTCCCATGCAGCCTGGGGTGGATCCCTGCTGATGGTCATGAAGCTGAAAGCAGCTTTTACCCAGAAGTGGGGGCTTCCTCACAGACTGTGTTAGGACCCCAGTCCTGGGCTGGATCACTCTGTGCTGGGAGGTGGAGGGAAAGACCAAACCCAAAACAATTAAAGCTGTAGGGCAGAACAGTAGTTATTCTCTTGTCATATGGAACTGCTTGGAAGACATGATTTATTTTGGGTTATATTGGTTTCAACTGGTATAATATGTACTTCCTGATTTTTTTAGGATATATGGACAAAAAGACTAAGTATGGTTTTGCTCATCTTTTAATTTAGAAGTACAAGTGTTTGGGTGACCTACAAAATTATTTTAATGAACTCTGCACAACTCTGAGCTGTCAGCACTATGAATGTCATCCTAACTGGATATTAGTTTCCATCCTGGTCATTTAGTCTCACTAGCAGAGCTACATCCATGTGAACGTCTTGTCTGTGTCAAGCTGAGGGAATAAAACAGGGAGTCACTGTTGCCAAGAAGCATCAGTCAAACATTTTCATCATGCTTAGTTTGCAGAGGAAGACACAAGCACAAAATCTAGGAGCACTGTGAGAGTGCAGCTTGCCCTTGGAGCTTCAGACACAGCAGTTGGGATGATTTACATTCAAACTAATGCTTTTATCGCTGAACACCAAATATGTGTCCAGCATTGCTCATACTAGTTGACATAGACTTACACTTGTCCTTCCTTATTTTTATAATCGTGTGAGATGTCACGGGATAAGAAGGAGTACGCAAATGCAAAGTGTGGCAGATTGAATTTGATACAACTTTAGACCACTGGTAAAGGATGAATATGGACTAGTCAGGCTATTTTTTTGTTCTCACACAGAAGGCAAAGATATTGTTTAACCGTCTGTATAGACTATAAGGATTCATCTAAGATACTGACAAGGAGTAAATTAACAGAATTAGAAGACAAAAAGGGGTAAAGTGACATAGGAGGAGTGGAATAAATGTCTTGTAGAAAATAAACAGTTGGGCTTTGAACATCTAAAACTTACAGCACAGGTAAAACTACCCAGAGGTTTGTGTACTTTCCTCTTTAGGTGGTTTAATATTTTTGTGTTCAAAGATAGGAATATTGTGAAGTTTTAAATTATTGTCTTTTACCTTAGCTCATATAGTTTAAAGATGGCAAAACAAAATCTGCTCTACTTTGGACTTGTTCTTAAGTGATAGACATTCAAATGACATGGTTATAGGATTTTTTTCCAATGCTGTCACTTGTTCTTTCTGTATCATAGAGATTTAAAAAAACTACTTAAGATTGACTTGTACTTGTGTATGGTGGAAGAAACCCTGAATTCTGCTTTCAAGCGCATGGAATTTCAGCTGACAGACATTCAGTGTGCAATAGCTATTTTTTAAACTTAGGATAAAAATAGAATGTGAAAGTCCCATGCTGCCTGAAGCTCCTCTTACATACAATCACTGACATAAGTGAGAGAGCATCTGGGAGACCAGAAGGTCTGCCTCTTATTCTGCAGGCTTCTGGTGGTATGCATAATACTTCAGAGCTCTTATGTCGTGTATACAACTTTATTTTGCTCCAAAGCACCTCTTTAAATATCCCTTGTCCTTGGCTTTTTTATGGTTCTAGTCTTTTCCACAACCAAGACAGATTCTTTTTCTTTCCAGCTAGTTCAACATGCTGTTGCAACACTCTTTTGAATCAGAGGTGTCTCCTTTGAATCCCTGAAAAGATCTTTTAACTCAGTGAACACAAAGCTTAGTGAGTCAAGGCATTTGTATCCATAGTGTGTCAAGAAGTTTCCAAAGGCATCACATCCACAACAGTAAAAGAAGTGAAAAGAGTTCCTTAGGAAATTCGTCATTATTTCTGTGTGCTTCATTTCTTCTCGTTTGGGGTGACCTAAGTGAGCGGACACTACAACCCTCTCAGGACTAGATCTTGCTGGATTTATCCAGCCTGCATTCATCCAGACAGCTCTCCCACACAGCCAGACTGAAGCAGGAAAAGCAATGCCCCTGAAAAAAAGCACTTGCAGGAATTCAACTGCCAGGCTGGAGCCCTCAGCATGGCACAAGTCGGCACAGCTCCTGGCATGTTGGTGGTGTGTGTTGTTAATACTGGCTGTGGGGCTAAGCCCGACTTTTGAGTTTCCATAGCTCTACTTCTTCCATTTAAGGGATAAGACATAACACACGCTGAACTCTATATCCCAAATCCACTGGAAACCTAGCCGGCAGTAAGCAGCCACTGCCAAGGAGCTCTTGACATGAAGCACTATGATAGCAAAGGTCTTGAATTAATAACATTCTCGAAAGCCTTGGTCAGTATCAGAGACGGTTTCCAACTGAGCAAAGTACAATATTTTCCCTCTGCTTTTTATGAATGGCCGGATAGGATTTTGCTGGAGTCAAGAGTCCCATGCAAAAGCCATTCATAAAAATAAAAACAAAACAAAACAAACACACACAAAAAAGTTTCTAGGTCCAGTCCGGAGTTGCTGTGTGCCAGAGGCTGGGAAAAAACGCTGGCCGCTTGAGCCCCAGCTATCACTGAAAGTATTCAAGGGGCTTTTTGGTGGTCTGAAAAGTATGGATTGCTGTGTAGAAGGGCAGCTGGTAGAATTACTGTGACACATACTAGGCAGAAAGCCAGAGCTGGCCTTGTTTCAGACATTGTCTTTCCTCTCATTGAAGTGTCAGGACCTAATTCATGGAAAATTTGGTGAGTTGGCAGCTCTTTCAGAAGATTTCATTGAGCTACAGTGTGTGAGAGTCACATGAATGCAGAGTGCATGGCCAAAAATATATGGGGATTTCTGAGCAGGATTAAACAATCAGCCTCTAAGGATGTCTGCAGATTTCATGTGGCTTGGGAGTAAACACATATACAAGTATAATCAGCAGACAAAAAAAGAAAATAAAGGGGAAAAGTACTGGTGGCAGATTACTGAAGAATTCAAGGAGTTCTGTAACTACAAGAGATTCCTTTGAAACAAATAATTCCTTTGTCCAGGGGCAGCAAATGTTCATTAATGAGTTCAGGTCTTTCAGTTCACCTGGAGAAGGCATCAGTAAAATATGTACATTGGTAATAGCTTCTCCATTGCAAGGGAATTTAATGGAAAAAGAGTTCACCCTGATGTTTAAAGAGGGACCCTGTCATCAGATAGTTTTTTTCTCGTATTTATTTGAAAGCGGAATTAGGAGCCTGAGGCACAGATACAAAAATATAACAGCAATAGGATTCCGCTGAATTAGAAAAAGACTGAAAATAAACAAAGCATCTCTTGTTAAAATGGGACGCTTGTGGTGGGCAGTCTGAATTGAATCCGTTACATTTAATTTACATTTTCATTGATCCTTCCCACTAAAATATTGCTGTGAAAAGCCAGTTACACTAAACTGTTTATTCAGAAATATTCCAGTTATTTCCTACTACACTGTCATGAAAATTAGGTTTTTTGGCCACGCAAAGGGACCACATGTTGGCCTCTGCCCAAGCAAGTCACTGAAATCACGACTGGGACTAGGAACAGACAGGAAGGAAGGGCAGGAAGAAAATCATTGGGTGCAATTCATATACTTTGAAAACAGAAAGTCCTGCAGGGGAGGATGACAGCAGCTTTGCCACACTGAAGTAAGAAAAGCTCTTTTGTGCTCTCGATGTCAGGGTTTCATCCTTTATCTATGGTCTTATTGTTCTGTGTTGCTTCTAGCACCCGCAAGGGTTGTCGCGTTGTGTGGGTGGTGGTGGCATATTTTAAGTGTGCTTGTATTAGTTCCTTAATTGGTACTTCTCCTCCCTGGTGTGAGGGCGAAGAGCACTGGCACCTTGGTGAGTGTCCTGACTTATGTGCAGACCATATTTCCCATTCCTGGATGGGAGCAGCCAGGAAGGAGACTTGCTGAGGAGCCTATGGTTGTTTCCCAGGTCCTGCGTAGGCAGGCAGACACAACCACCAGCTCTCTCTGCCCACACACACAACCTGCCTTATAATGAGTCTTCCCAAAATCATATCAACAGGTTCACAAGGCTCACCACAGCATCACCTTAGTGCAACAAGAGCTTCCGAGAGCTGAAGCCACTGCCCATACCAGTATCTTGGTTTTGATAAGGGTGGCTTTGTTCAAGTGGGAAGCCCTCACTGGGGAATGAGGTTATATCATATAATCATAGAATCACCAGGTTGGAAGAGACCCACCAGATCATCAGATCCAACCATTCCTATCGAACACTAAACCATGCCCCTCAGTACCTCGTCCACCCATGCCTTAAACACCTCCAGGGAAGGTGAATCAACCATCTCCCTGGGCAGCCTCTGCCAGTGCCCACTGACCCTTTCCATGAAATTTTTTTCCTAATGTTCAGCCTAGACCTCCTTTCGCGGAGCTTGAGGCCATTTACTCTTGTCCCTGTCACTTGGGAGAAGAGGCCAGCTCCCTGCTCTCCACAACCTCCTTTCAGGTAGTTGTAGAGAGCAATAAGGTCTCCCCTCAGCCTCCTCTTCTCCAGGCTAAACAACCTCAGGTCTCTCAGCCACTCTTCATAAGGCCTGTATGTCCTTCACATCTCTGCCCAAGCTGCGCTCCTGCTCGTGGCTAGAGAGAGAGGGCCTCCCCACAGCAGGACACTCCACTTGGAACTGAAGGAGTGTAGTAAGAGAGTGAACAGCATCAGTAGAGACAAAAAGATCTAGTTATAAAATTAGGTCATTGTCATAGTCTGCTAAGTAATGCAGTAAAGTAAATCTAGCAGTACCATAGAAGAGCTGAAAGATGTAACATGCTAAAGCAGATTTCACTTTGATTGCAATTAAATAAACTTAACGTATTCCTCTGCATCCACAGTAACCTGAATGACTTCAGAGTAAGATCATGGATGTAGGAGAGGCCAGGTGTGAGAGCTGATTATGTTCTTCATTCCATTTTTGAATGTGAGCTTTTTCTGTGTTTGATTTCTGTTGCTGAAAACATTTTTTCCAGCATCTGTGAAACTGCAAATACGTGACCTCAGTGAATTTGGTTTCTCACCATGTATTTGTTTTACTTTTCAGCCTCAACAAGTCGTTCAAAAGAAGCCTGCTCAGGTAAGAAAAACAAATTTAAATTATTTAGAATACTTTAAATAAATTCTCCAGTATTTGAACTGGTCTTTCTTACTGTAAAGAATGAAGGGAAATATATCAATTATATGAGCTGGGGGGCAGCTGTTAGCTTGCCAGGCACAACTACCAGAATAATTTGCATGGTGGCTCTTGGGAATGAGAGGAGGAAGCAATGAACAGTGCTTGCTCAGGTATGTCCTCTTTCTGAAGCAGCCTTCTTTCGGTGGTAATGCAGGCACATGCACACAAAGATAGTGTGACTCCAGCATGTGGTATGTATCTCTGTGTGTCCTGAGCATGCATGACTAGGGACTGTTTACAGCAAGTATAAAACCCTTCTTACCACTGGTTTAAAGGAGTCTCTAAATCCACAGAACAAAATAGGCTGAACTTGATAACCAAACGGGATCTGTCACAAAGATTGATGTATTTGAACTTTTGGTAGAAAGTATTGTTCTTCTTTAAAACCTTGGACAAAGTGCAAGCTAGGGTGTCATGAAAGCAGTCAAACTCTGTTTTTGATCACTTCCATGTTCTTTCCCCAGCCAACCCCATGTTGAGAAAACCCAACATCCTCAGTCTGTGACATTCTTACATAAACACCAGCCTGCGGGCATGGGAGCAGGTCTGTCTCTGCCTGGCAGGGTCCATGGGCTGTGCCGCCATTCAGCAAGTATGAATGATTGTTGAATCAAGAGCATAAAGGATCTGTTATTTTTCTGGAAAGAGATCTGCTTTCACGAGGGAGTAATACTTCTGTTTTCCCAGCTTATGGTTTTAATGCTTTATTGCACAGGGTACATTAATGTAATGTCTGCTGTAATTAGAATTAGGAGCTGCTACCTAAGGCACAGAAAACATCCTACCTGTGAGTTGAAGGGGTGAAATGATGTAACTTTCCAAAGCACATGCAGGAATTGTGTTTGTACTAAAGAAATCTATACAGTTGCAGCAGTTATGAATCCATGGCACTTGCAACAATATGCATGTGTCCGAATAGCAGACATTATATACAGGATGAAGGTAGCAGTACTTTCAAGTGAGATAAATTTTGCAAGGAGAGGTAATGTCTTTTATTAGCCCAGCTTATGCAAGAAACACAAAGTCCCCAAGGCTGTACCGTCTGCAACCTTCTGACTACACCACACGATTCAACCAGGTCGTTCTAATAAAAAGTATTTCCTTTCTATGGTTTCACTTACATCCTTGAACTATTACAGCCACATTCAGGCTATTCCTGCATGGTAGCAAGCCTGCACAAAGCTGGCCATCTCCTCCAGGGCAGCTGAGAGACAAGGAGGCTAGAACCCTGCTATGTGAAGGAGGCTAAATCCAAAAGGCAAAGACTCCTGGCTTGCTGTTTGTATTGTGAATTTCTCTGGTATATAGCAGAGCTCATCCTCACCGGGGTCAGCAGTGTAAAGGATGCTGGTGCTGGTAGCTCTGCCTGCAGCCTACCCACTGATGGCATGTGTGGTACTACTAATCTCCTTGGGGCACTTACTCCTGTACATGTTTTGCTTCAGTAGTAATTGACCACAAGACCTAGCACAAGAGAGGAAGAAATGACTGGGGCTGGGGTGTGGAAAGGCAAGGAGGGGACCTGAGACTCTCTTTTTGTAGCAGAACAGTGTAATGACGGATTTAATTGATGGCAAAATGATATAGATGTTTGAACCAAAGCACCGGGGTTTCCTGTATGGATCTTCCCATCCCTTCTTTCCCAAAGCAGTGGCTCTGGTGGGGATGCTATAGAGTGTTTCAGCCAGCCAGATGCAGCCACTGCTGCATGGTGCCTCAGTAGCATCTCTGTGGTCAGTGACCAAGAGAGAGGGTGAGAAAAGAAGGCCCTTTGATGTTCCCACTAGTAAATGAAATGTTTGTATAGAAAATGAGGAGGCACAGAAGGGTGCATGAAAGGAGAGAGAGGACTTTTTACAAAATCCCCAATCTTCACAACACAACTAGTGAAATTGCACGTTAAATTATTTGTGTGCTGTGTCTTCAGTGAAATCATAGAATCACAGAATCATAGAATGGGTTGAGTTGGAAGGGACCTTTACAGGCCATCTAGTCATTGAAGTCAAAACATGGACTTCTTTTTAACCCTTACTGATTTCATTAGGTCCCACTACCATGCTTATGCTAGCTCAACTTCATGATTTTGCTGTTCCAGAGAACAAAAATTATCCCTGTGAGCAAGCCCTCGTGGCAGTGTCTTCCTGAGGCTGAAAGAAGGAGGTAAAGCAGCATAATTCTTGGGATGATCAGGAACCTCATGCTGCTGGGTTTCACTTAAGTCTGGTTGCCTTTCTCAGTTTTCTTTTTACACTACTGAATTTCCCTTTAAAGGAGGGAGGTTCAGTCTCAGAATTAACAACAAGAACATGAGCTCATGCAGGCTTCCTAATCTCAGCTGTCTGAGGAAATCATGATAAATTATATAAACATGGGGACTACATGGAAGTTCATGGAGGATAATGTAAATCTTGCACTACATTCAGAGGAATCTCTTCCTTTTCCATCTGTTTCCTTCAAAGTAACCTCCCAGATGGCTTTACCATGTGGCAGTCTGCATTAAGTTAGAAATGTATCCTTTCTTCATCAGTGGGGACTGTAAGAGATTACAGTTGGGATCTGCTGTGTGATGCTTAGTGTGTTACCCCAGTCTGCCGTGGTAAAAGTGGCAGAAACACTTGGTCAGGTTTCACCCCTGGGTGCCAGGCCTTGAATTTTTGGTGTTTTCTCCAAGATTTCTGTAAGAATTAATTTAAATTACCATTACTCTTGTTGCTTTTGCTAATGTCTGTGCCATATGGGTTTGTATCATTTATAAAAATACAGAAGCAGCAAGACCAGATAAATTTCTCATTTTATGAATAACAGCTTTGTTCCCATCACTTATTTCCCAGATATTAAGCACTGTGCAGGGCTCTGTCATGCCCTAACTCTCTTTATGAACATCTGCTGTCCAGTTTAGGGCCATGCAGATACCTATATAAACTTCTGCAGTATCTTGAAACATCCCCAGACTTCTGAAGATTTACCATCACACAGATGATAAATGCAGCGGTAAAGTGCACTGGAAATCTACATCATGTAATTAATATAAAATTTTAAATACTATGGTCTGTACACATTTTGTGATGCTCACTGATGCAGCTTCTTACATTTCCTTGTGAAAATGACAAAAAGGTAGCAAGCCTGTCTGACATCAGTAAGTTTAGCACCTTCATATAAATGGATGCCTAAATCTCAGAAATAAGGCACTCCTTTGAAATCCACCCTATCTTCATAGGATGTACAGCCAGAACTCACAAGCATAATGTAGTATTATTCTTACCAAGGTGTACGTATAAGCAGTCCCAATAGAAGTAGCAATTTCTCCATTTCCTTGGTTTTTAGCTATTTGTAGCAGCTGTGGCCTCAGCCATATAAGTATGTTACACTCTTAAGTAATACAAAGGAAATAGATATTTTTAGGAAATCATCATGAAAGCTATCAAAGTTTTTTAGAAACAGAACATGTTTTATTTTTATCATTTCTAGAGAGAAGAAATACTGTGAGTGTAGAACAGCCCTTTAAAAATCTTCTTAGAATCTCATTGGGAGGTCTGTTAAAATCTCAAATCTGTGCAAATCCTCTGTATCTCAGTCTGAAAGACTGCATATCAGTCAGAAAGACAGTGTATTACTCAGAAAAGTACACATAAAGTACACATAGCAAAGTATACATGAAAAAGTGTACAGAAAAAGTATACAAAAAGTACACATGAAGTATACTTCTCTTATCAATGCCAAATGCATTAGACGCTTTTAAAACAACATCCAAAAAATCAAATCCCAACCAAAAAAAAAAAGCTAAAAAGAAAAGTGTTATTTTTATAGGAAAGAAAATGCAGACATGCTATATATTTTTTTCCTGTTACTCATTTCTTAGTGTTGGTACTAATAAAGTTATGCATGTTCATTAACCATATATATACAACCCACAACCTCAACGCATATGTGTTCCTCAGCTGCACCCATCTCATATGCCTACTCAGTGTAGGAAAGATTAAATGCTAAAACCATGAAGTTCTGCAGCCCAGGAGCTACATTGATGATTCATGCACAGATCAAAAGCAACAGACACTGTGAGCAGATCTGAGCCTGGGACCTGTGGTGTTAGTGTGGCAGGTCTGATGCACTGGGACACCCTGGCCAGCAGGCTCCAGTTTCTCTCTGTGCTGTGCAATGAATGTGCTTCCACAGTTTCAGGTGTTCTGCTTACGTGCTAGCCACCACATGTGGATTTATTTATTTTTTTTCCTTCTCAGAAGTCCCAGAGAGAAATGTGGTAAAACTACCCCAGAGATCCACTTTAGCAGGCTGAAAAGAAGCTTCCAGTGTTACAGAAAAGATGGCAAATCCTTTTCGCCCATGCAGGTGTACATACACATCCAAGAGAGCCTGTGCCATTGTCTAAGCCCACTCTGTGTCTTACCATGCTGGGAATATTGCAGCCTCACACAATTGAGCCTTGGCTATAGAAGCATTGAGAAAAAGCCACTGTTTGGAGGTTGACCTGGTGCCCTGGGATTTCATTGCTCTTACCACTGCATCTAGCAAGCTGTGTTGTGTACTTTTTAATTTGTTTACTGATACAGAGAGCCAGAAAATTGTCAGATCCCAGAGTTAAAAAAACTTTATTTTCTAATGGGATGTGGAATTTTATACTTTAGAGTAGGGTAAGTTTATGTGCGGTAAACGTACCACTGCAGAACATCCGCTGAAAGCATGAGTTACCATTCTTTTATTGTTGTTATTTTTAAAGCAAATACTGAATGTTTTCCCCAAGGCAGTGATAGGGGCTGTCTTACGTGTCTGGTGGCCATTTGGTACCATGTGCACATGCATCAAACAAGCATATGTCACATAGAATCATAGAATCATCAGGTTGGAAGAGACCCACCGGATCATCCAGTCCAACCATTCCTATCAAATCCCGGTCATGGTTCCATCAGCCCAGACTCACTGCACCTTCCCACGTGGACTGTGGCCCCAGTGGAGCTGCCCAAAGCTTTCCAAGCGGGGCTGAGCCCTGGACCTGCTGCAGGGCCCTCTGACTCAGTGCTGTGCCTCCAACCACCACCAGAAAGGGGGATGATGCCTTTTGGAACTTGTCAGAGGTTTTGTATAAATAGCTTCATGATGAAATAACCTGTTTTTATTGACCCTTTTCCCTGTAGGTGTCCTTGGATTTTTTGTTTTTCCAAAGCTTCACAATGTTATGATCACTTGAGGACTGAGTATTTAAAATCAGAATAGGGTTTGATTATGTTTTTTGAACATTTTTGCCTTGCAAAATCCTTCCAGATTGTGCTTTTGAGTGTTCCAGAAACATTTTTTTTCTGATTTGAAAACATTATTTTAACAAATGGGTAAGAATGTTACAGGGGGTCTTATGAAAAATGACTCCGATTTGAAAATTATGATTCTTTGTTACCAGTTGTGCTGTTTATGTTTTGAGTAACGTGTAAGGATTGCTTGCTGTAAAATGAAGAACTAACAAACAAAGAAAATTAGAATAATATCAAACCTGTGGATTACAGCTAGAATTATTAAGAAATTAGGTGGATGTCTGCAGGAATAAACCTACTGTTGCTCTGGGAGAGATTTGAATTTGATTTTAAGGAAATCCAGAAAGTCTCTTATTTTCTACATTGATTTAATAGCTGGAGTCTGGTGGAGGGTGCTGGGCTTTAACATCCTTACCTTAGTTCCACTTCCAAGGCAAAATGGTGGCATCTGCATGACGTAATTTCCAAAAGAAGACATAGTCAACCTTTTTTATAATCAGTTCATTGTGACAAGGAGACTGAATAGTTTGTGTGGTTACTTCAAAAAAAAGTTAAAATTCTTTTTTTAAACGGAAGGAAAATGGAGATAGTGCAATTACCTATTCTATGAATTGAGAAAGCCCCAACCTGTTCTAAAGGGCTTGAAGAGGAAATCAGGTATTTCTGGCAGCAAATATGTTTTTTATTAATCTGGCATAGCTTCTGAGTAGATTCTAAGTAATATAATTAAATGAGGTTACTCCTAAATACCTACATCAAAAATTCAGGTTTCCAAGTTTTTAAGTGTTTATGATTGTCATTTATTAGCTATGATAGAGTAACATTTCTGAGATGGCTGCTTCCAGAAATTTGGCTGTAAATGAATGAAACATGTAAGCTGAGATGCTATGTAACCAGAAGGCAGGGAAGAAAAGGAGAAAAATTACTATCAAGACAGGAGTATACTCCATCACTTTTAAAGAGTCAAAAATCAGAAGGATGTGCAGATGGTGTAGGTTGATGCTTTATAAGGCAATTTTTTGCATTTTTTAATAGTTTCTTGGATTGAAAATGTTAGGTATGCACTGACCTCTCAGTGTTGCGATGGCAAAGACCAGTTTCAAACAATGAGCACAAGACCCGCAGGTTCATTACCACAAATTAATTTTATAAAAATAACTTCTATAAAAATTGCTTTTGCTCATAGCGCATTTGAGTATTTTCTTCAACTGAACCCATCCTACCAGTAATGAAAATACAGGGATTGCTCAACCAGCATTTAAGCCATTTCTTGGAGAGCACGAACAGAACAGGGAGATGGTTTTTACAGAAGTAGTTAAGCATTTAAGTGTGCATCACAACCACTGCTTCATGAGATATTCAAATAACCTTTGTAATCCCATCCTCAATCTTTTTGATTTATGAGGAGATACACAGGTAGCACTGCTGGCAGAATTTGCAGTTGTAATAGAGAAAATCACAAATATCCCAATCCCTACCTGCCTGGTCTCTCCTGCAGCCCACCAGCTGCATTTGCATAAGGTGCTGCCTACCTCAGCCTCCTGTCTCATATGATTTGGGACTTAGAAACCCTATATGGCCTCTGCTAGGATCCAGTATTTGGGGAGTGGGAGTGGAATGAGCTTTACAGGGAGCAGAGGTAGCCTGCTTCTCCTATGACTGTGGTGGCTGCAGGAGTGACTCTGGAAGTAGCGGACCCGAGAAGCTGGTCCATTTCTGTCATCCCAGCAGCACCCCAGGCTACTAAGGGAGAAATGTTCTCCATGCCACTCACTGAACCTGGGACACAGTGCAGTTAATGAGTCAAATGTCACGGAATCAGTGAGCAGACAACCAGGAGGAAGACAGTTTAGTTGAGTCCCAGCTTCACAGCAACACTGGCCTGCTGGACAATGCCTGAGTTCAGAAAAGAGAGTTTTGAATGGCCCTATCTGTTAAAGATTTCCTACTGACTAAATTATGCATCCTCTTGCTTAGCTTACCAGTATTGCACAAGGCAGGCTGAGGTGCATGTCCCTGTTTTCCCATATATTGCCTAAGGAACAGAGGTGCCCTGGTCAGCACCGTGCTGGATGAGCTTCTTGCTTCTATTGAAGCCAGTAGCAGCAGGCATTGCAGTGTACAAGTCCCATTTTATGCAGAGCAAAAGAAGGTTGTTTCAACTGTTCTGCCATGCAACATTTAATTCCTTTGAGACAAGCCCTAGGGCAGCTTTCTTAATGCAGCACTGGTCGCATATTTACCCATTCAGTACAGGCATGCTCTCAGGTCACTGTTTTTGCCTGTGGGTTCTGCAAGACCTGTCTCTAAAAGCACACAGAAATCATAGAATCATAGAATCACCAGGTTGGAAAAGACCCACTGGATCATTGAGTCCAACCATTCCTATCAATCACTAAATCATGTCCCTCAGCGCCCTGTCCACTCATCCCTTAAACACCTCCACAGAAGGTGACTCAACCCCCTCCCTGGGCAACCTCTGCCAGTGCCCAATGACCCTTTCTGTGAAATTTTTTTTCCTACTGGTGCATTTGGCCTTTGGGGATTGGGGTGGCATGGTGGTTGCAGGGCTGGGAACTACAACTGTTCAGGGGCTACAGCTATTGAGCTGCGCCATGTATAGCACTCGGAGCAGGCATAGAAGCTGCTGGGAGAAAGCTTGAGGCTGAAGAGGCGAGCTAAAATGTTTCCCCAAGTCAGCAAATCTCCTCTTTCCTCTATCTCTCCACTTCCTCCCTTTCCCCTTTCTGCATGGGGAAGAAGACCGAGAGAGTCAGGTGGTGGCTATGGACAGAGTGGCTTTGTGTTTGACCCCACAGCTGTGGCCACAGATGCTGTTTAGAGAGGTGCTCCATCCAGTTCAAAACTTGGCTCCATTTTGACGTGGATCAATATCTCACTAATGATAGCCGAAGGAGGAGGGGCTGTGATGTGTGCTTGGGAAATGCCATTGGGGAATATGGCTGAAATTGTGTTTAAAAATTGTCACTCAAGAGTAAATTAAACATTGCTACTTCTGCATACACATGCTACGTATTTTGGCTAAGATTTCTGTGAGTAACAAGAGTCTGTGCTACTAACACTTGGGTATCTTACTTCACAGACAAATGGGATTCTAGGCAGTACTTGGTTACCCCATGAAAAGTTTGATCATTTTAAGATGTTTCTAGAATGATATCCAGAAAATTTTAACTACCAGAATGATCAGCCTCTGGACATATAGCAACAAAAATCTTCAAAATGCTGATTAGCAAAGATGAGGTATGTCAGAAGACTGTGTAGGAAGAAAGTTCATTGGCTGAGAGGTTGATTCTTGAGCTTCTCATAATGTCTCTGTATCTTTCACAGTCAGTATCATTGTTACTCCTCCACACCTTGCTGAAGTCACTGAAAGATGCCCTATTTCTGAATATAAATATTATCTACAGGTACTCCAGGGCTATAACTCATCTCTTGTGTGGGTCTGAAAAACAGGGGACATGAACTTTATATGTAACCATTTCTAGAAATTGCTGCATTTTTACTATGCCAGTGTGGGACCATATAAATACTGCTGGAATTTGCATGTTAAAAATTACATATGGATATGAATGAGGTAAACACAATTAAAAACAAAGTTAAGACCAATGTAAATACATTTTTATCTGTTAAATATTTAATTTGCTGGGATGGTGAGTTATAGTATTTGCATACCGGAAATATTAAAGGAGATTTGGCTAGAGAAAAGAGCAGTATGCTTAGCTCTTATTAACTGATATATATCTTTAAACATGTTCTGGAAGGAAGCAATAAGAAGCCAATATTGTATTTTATTCTAGAGTTTCCATGACATCTGGGAAATTTTATAAGGTCCTCTTGTTACCCGAAATAACAGCCTTGGAATAGAGGAAGAATAAGAACCATTTCACATCTACTTTGTTAGTCACCAAGGGCGTTTGTGGAATTTAGTGCCTTTAGTTCCTTGAAATCAGTACTACCTTGCCATCCTGGAATGAGATCTTGCCTCCTGGGGTGGCCCATCAGCCGGTGGCACCTGTGCCAAACATTAAGGCTGGGATGAATAGGTTGGACCATCAGCATGCCTCTTCCCTTGTTGCTCAGGCAAAGGATTCATAAAAGCCCTCATGAAATAAAATCATGGTAGACACTGTAAAACCATTTTCACTGGTGGAGCTCTCATCCTGTGTCACTTCCACTGGTGCTCTCGTTGTGCTGTCTCTTTGTGCTGTGATGGCATGAAGCAGCCCAGCCAGCTGTGACATACAGGCAGCTGTATGGGAGGTAGTTCACAGCTCACGGTCATCAGTTGCTGGTTGGATCTTGTGAGCATGGTGCTGCTGAGTTTTTAGACAGAGTAAAAGGTTTGGGAGTATGACAGCCTCTTGGTAGACTATGAAGTGAGAATTATGCTTCTAGATACTTCATGGTCGAGGCTACAGGAATACTTGGGTGGTTTATAGAAATCAGCACAATGCCAAACAGTGCATGAAGGACCTAAACCTTTGGGCAGTCTAGTCTTAAATATCTTCAGTTCATTCTTGTAGGATCTAGATGTGTTTTCTCACACTCAGTAAGGAAAAGAGCCATTCAAAATGATGGACTAGTTGTTGGGCATTGTAGCACTCACATTGTCATAGCAAGCTACCTTGTGAATCCTGTTTCACTGGAAACCCAGTGCCATGAATGTTAAATTCATTATGAAGTCCGCTCCAGCAAATAACCATGATGAAGTTTTGCTGTTGATTCTATTGTAAGGCGTTTCTGGAAATGCCAGTTTTTCAGAAAACATTAGATGAAATCTTTCTTTAGAAATGATTGTTGCTTATACTAAAAAGGCATACTGTCAGTGTACTTCTTTGCCAGTGCTCTGTCAATGTAGTCATATTGTTCAAGGCCAATCTCTTATTTCAGCTTTGGAGAGTTATTTGCCACACAACAACCATGGGAAAAGAGGAGGAGATAAATAAAAAAAATTAATCACCAACATTTTGCCTGAATTCAGATCTCGTATTTCCCACATCCTGGTATTTAATTTCTCACAGAGTTACCAATGGTTGATCTCACGGCAGGATTAGTGGGAAGAAAAATGAGAGCTCCATTGAAACCAGACTTGAGTCTGGAAGGGACATGTGAGCTCTAGGACCCAGGAGATATCAGATTCAGGGCAGTGAATGGCTCCCACCCCCTCCCCTTCCCTGATTCTCATGCTTACTTTAAGGCAAAATCTGGAAACTGAAATCAGAGCAGCAAAGAGACAGTTAGAGTGTGTTAGGCAGCTCACCCATTGCTGTAACAGTCTCTCAAGAACTTTGTTACACAGTGAAGCATTAGTTTCAATTTATATTTCTATTTTTTATGTTTAGGAAGTGAAGGCTAGGTTAACATTGAGGTATAAATTGTTGTAAATCTGTCTCAGTCCTAAAAGAAAACATGTTTTGAACTCAGGTTTCCACCAGGGTACCTTTTCTGATTTGATTATAGAATATAGATGTGTTCAACTAGACAAGAAGCTCCCATAAAAGGTTCTATAATCAAAAGAAAATAATCATTATCCATTAAGTTGGACAGCCCCACTCCCTTTGAATCAGATTATCTTACTTAGAGAAAGAAAAAGCTGCACTCTGTGGAAGCACAGATCATGACACAGGTGGAGCTTGAAAAGCTGGGTTGCTGCTCCGTGCTGAAGAGGACCATACTTCTATCACCCCTTCCACCACACTGTGTGAAAATAGTTAAGAAGTTGAATAAAAGTATCTTTTAAGTGCATTGCTCTAAATCCTTTAGAAGTTGAACATATTAAGATGACAAGAAGAGCATGTCATTAAACCATAACTACCCTTTTTGGATTACCTGGTATTTGTAGATTTATTGGCAAGATGGCTTAAATTAGGGGTATATTTTTTAGCCTGCAGCATTAACTAATAAAATAGCAGCAGAATTCTTTGCAGTAAAAAAGGTAGGGGACCAGGGGCAGAGGGGGGTGGGAGTTTATTAAAACCAACACAAATGTCTCTGATTTTGTGCTTTTGCCTGCACAAAGAGGTGCTCCATGGCTACACAATCAGTAAAGTTTGCAAGAAAAGCATTTCCATTACCCCATTTTGCTCAGGAGTCATTGCCCTGCCCTTCGCTGCAGACCTGCTGTTTAGTCTGAAACTGAAAATTAAACCCAGAACTTCAGCTCTCAAAGTTAACTACTCTGCCTTACTGCCAGCACACAGCCTCACCAGTGTCTGTGTGGTAAGATCTATGACTGAACTCTTCAGACGGTTTTAAAAGCGCTTTACAAGTCTGTTAAGCTTTAGAGTATTTGTTTTGCTTTGGGTTTTTTTGAAGGAAAAAAATTATTTAGCTGAATTATACCACAAAGTCTCACATGCACTCTACTGAACCAGATTGGAGAGCCCAGCTCACTGTCTTTCAGAAATGTGTTTCTCATTTGGGGAGCTTTTCTGAGCACAACCTGGGGAAGGTAAAGCCTTGTACATTAAACTCTTTCCTACAGAATAAAAAAAAGGGGGTGGGGGGTGGGGGGTGGGAAGTAAGAGGAAAAACCAGGGAGGCTGAGGGAGAGGGATGGCAGCAGCAGAACCCCCTGCGACCCTGCCCACTGTGGCGTGCACAGCGTGCACGACCGCCAACCACTCGGCCTCGGGGCTGATGCTCGTAAAAATGTCACCTGTGCACTTCCAGTGTGAAAGGCTCTTTTATCTTCCCTTCCCACAGCCCCTTTCCAGTGGGTACGTGAGCGCGAGCCCAGCGGCTGCCGCTCGAGCTTCCCGCATGGCTGGGCTCTAATGAGGTGTGTGCGGCTCTTGGCTGCAGGTTTTCAATCTCATTCTTATTACTTCAAAGCTGCTGCTCCGAGGTTCAGACAAGTTTGATCACTTGGCAAAATCTCTCAGCTGGGGTTCAAAAGGGAAGATGCTTTATTTTATTATTTATCATTACAGATAGAGAGCTGTTTCCAAACCACTGTTGCCAGTGGCTCCATGGACTGAGCCATAATACTTTTTTAAGTGATAAAGGATTGGAGGTGAATAACTTCTGGCAGTTGCTTCCTGTCTGTAACAAGCAGTCACTTTGGAGGGGGAGGGAAGGGGAAGGAGAATAGAAGTCTAACAGGGCTTAACTTTATTCTCTTTTTCATGTTCTAAAATAAGGGGTGTGGGCAAAAGGCAAATGGTGTGGGTTTGACCTCCGTTTCAAAGCCTGTCCTAGCATTCCTTTCCCTACTTCTTTCCCCCCATGAGGGGGAGACCCTACCATAGTCCTTCCTCTATCGCTTAACATAAAATATGCACAGAAATAGGCACTGTTCCCAGTACCACAGGGGCTCAGAGGGAAGGCGAACTCCCCTGGGTTCACCTATGTGGCTCCAGTATCCTTTGGCCTTTGCTTTGTACCTACTGCCATAAGAAAGCAGAGCTAATGCAGTGACCCACAGCGTTTCAGTGGACTGTATAAGCCTGAGGATTTTTAAAGATTGCCATCTTTTGGTTTTCACCTAATTATGGACATACATATTAGTGATTAGAGGCCATCATTGGAGACTCAGTTGCCTTACAATCCAGCCTGGATTTTGGCTCTGGAGCATGGTGTGCTGTGTGAATGCCACTCTTCCAGTTTACAGCTTTTGCAAGAGGTTTGTAAGAACAGCTTTTCAAAGTTGATGTTAGTCCAGCTCAGTTGTATATGTTTCTAACAGCATCACTGCCTTCTTTTCCTTAATATTTTATTTCCTTCCCACCAGAACTGTTTACATCTTGTAGGTCTGAAGCTCTCCAAGACAAAATACATCTCTCTCAGTGTTAGCACAGCACCCGTTATTGCTTCAAGCACTATTTTTGCTTAAGGTCTGTGCTTTGCAGACTCTAAATGGTGCCTCCTGAAAAATTCTTCTGGCCAATACTGAGATTTTGCTAGAGATTTTAACTCCTTTTAATCACATGGGGAACAGATATTTTCAAAGTGTTTTGACCTGCTTAGGTCAAAAAGGCTCTTACTATAGTCAGATGCCAAAATGCGTTTAAGAAATCTGGCCTGACATAATTTAGCCAGCTGAGTCTCAGTTTCAAAAGGCTTCAGCAGCACAGGCTTTAGCACTGAGTGACCTGATGCCTTGCAGAAATCTCATTGCTCAGTTAACTTCAGGGCTACTCTAAAATCAATGGCAAATTTGGGCAGCTGGAGCTGAGGTTTGTTCAAGCCCATCTGTAAGGAGACATTGAGAAACAGAGCCTAAGGATACTTTTTAGAGTATCCATATGTCCACCAGCCTGTCTTTCTGTCTCTGGAAGTTTTCCTGTGTCAGATAAGCCCTTTCACTCAGAGTAATCAGAGAGACTCATTATATCAACTCCATTATATCAAACAGTTCTCCTAGTGGGAGATTAGTTAGGAGATAGAGAAATGTTTTTGAATTCCCCCTTAATCTAACAGGAAGAAGAGACTTGAATATATGTTCAAAGAAGGCACTTCTAACTTAACGAGAAATGTCCTGTCCTGTGCTTTCCTGAAGGGATACTCCTGAGCACTGTCCTGGTCCCCTCCAGTTATCTGAACCTGTTGCTTAAGGACCAAAACTTGGCCAAGATTTGCTAGACGCCTCCTCCAGCGGGATCTGTAGGAGTGGTTCCTGGGTGTGAAACGATGGTAGCTCTCTCTGACCTCTGCTGCTGTAGTTGGCCTGGGCCATGCTCGCTAGCAGATGAGTCCCAGCACAACTCCAGCAAATTTCCTCCAACAGCTAGGGATATGGATTACCCAGTAATCTTCATGAGCAGTCTTTTTGCTGGTCAAGCAGTATTGTTCCAGCAGTGAAAGGAGAAGACATCCTTAGTTTGCTTCCTAACTGTGCAGCTCAAAATCCACAAACTGGTCACCGGCAGGACAGCATCAGTGTTATGCTTTATTCTCTCTGCTCTCTTTCCATCTCTCATACAATATTTGATTATTAGTATAAAACTGGAATGACTTCAGTAGAATAAAGATGCATCCTCTATACACAACAGCTTGGTGGGTCAGCTTCTTCCTAGAAATAGAAACCCCAGCTTGAAGTATCTCCTTCAAATCAGAGAGCGTGAGAACTTCAAAAGAAGTCTGCATGTGAGTTTCCAAACCAGTGCTTCTGTGTACATGCATTCTTCAAAGATAAGTCTTATTCTTGCTGCCTGTTGTGCATTGCTTTCCTGACTGTGGAAACTTTGAGGACGTCTCCAAGTAAGCATTATCTCTAAGAGACTTGTTAGCCCTTAGATGGCTCCCAAGAGCATTAGGCAGCTCTACATATGCCCACCAGTGTGCACTGGGGCATTGGGAAAGTTAAGCGACAGTCAGCAGGGCTGCTTGCCGATACCCAAATACTGGAGTTGTGCTAAGGCCAAGTGTGTAGTCTTTTGAAGGCCAAAATCCTTAGGTGGCAAGGTAGACCATTAGAGGTTAGGTTCATAGGCATCTAGACGTTTAAAGAAGGAATGTTGGTTTCTGGTCCTTAATTCTCTACCCAGAACTGCCCCATGGTCTGTCACTTCTCTGTCTCTCTATTTATCTTTAATGTCATTTAAACACAGAAAGTTTAGCTTCCCTGGGGAGACATGCCCCCAGACCTATTCCATGCCATATTCAATGACTGCAGAAACAGTACTAGGAGAGGGCAGAGAGTCTCAGAACTGCTCTTTAGGCAGAGGTGTTAATTGTGCTTTTAACCCTTAATTGTGCTTCTAACCACCAGGCTAGAGAAGTGTGCTGCTTGACTAACCTTTGTTCAGATACAGGTTTCTGTATTGAAAGAATTTCTTTTAGACATTTTAAAAACATGCTTTAATTCAGCAGTAAGAGGAGTTGTGTGACCTTTCTATATGAGGTCATGATGATCTCTTCTGCCCTAATAAATCCTTTTATTGCAATGTGTGCAGTAAATACCTGTGATAATTTGAGCTCTGAGTCCATCTCCTTAAATTAAAGTTTGCCCTACTGCTGAGTGACAACTGACTTCTTTGAGCTTGGCAGTGTGCTTTGCAGGGGATGAAGTAGCTCAAAGATCCCACCGTAGCAGAGCAAACCTACTCTGAGTCTCTGTTAGTGCTATAAGCATTTCTAAAGTGGTTTGTTGCGTTGGCCGTGGAGCACTTGGCATGGTGATGTGTCTTAGCTGGGCACAGCCGAGACCCCTGTGCCTGCAACAGGAACCGCTAGCCTCAGGGTCTCCACTGAAAATATTATCCCTCTTGCATGACAGGAGATTTCAGACAAGTTAACAGCAGACCATAGTCCATAGTTTGGAAGTTGCTCTCATCAGCAGTTTTTTTTTTTTGATGCATCTGTTCTAGCATAACCTCTCAGGCTCAGAAAGCAGCCAGCAAAATCTGTGCCAATTGCTAATACTGTGTTATAAAATAAAAGCTCTGACAAATTTGGAGGCTCCATACACAGCATCACCGCAATTCTGCAATTCATCTCACAAAGCTGATTCTAGTTTTTTAAATCCATGGTTCATATATTCATGAGTAGAAGGTGGGAAAAGCTGAATTGCTAGCTGAATTGCCAGTGAGTGTCTTGAGGCAAAGGCAACTAACCCTGCAGTAGCTGTAAAGGAGCTTCATTCCAGGGTATTAGAATCATAGAATCATAGAATCATAGAACAACTAGGTTGGAAGGGACCCATCAGATCTTCTAGTCCAACCATTCCTATCTAACACTAAACCAAGCCCCTCAAGACCTCACCCACCCGTCCCTTAAACACCTCCAGGGAAGGTGAATCAACCACCTCCCTGGGCAGCCTATTCCAATGCCCAATGACCCTTTCTGTGAAAAACCTCCTCCTAATCTCCAGCCTAAATCTCCCCTGGCGGAGCTTGAGGCCATTCCCTCTCGTCCTGTCCCCTGTCACTTGGGAGAAGAGGCCAGCTCCCTCCTCTCCACAACCTCCCTTCAGGTAGTTGTAGAGAGTAATGAGGTCTCCTCTCAGCCTCCTCTCCTCCAGGCTAAACAACCCCAGCTCTCTCAGCCGCTCCTCATAGGTTCTGTTCTCCAGCCCCTTCACCAGCCTTGTCGCTCTTCTCTGAACTTGCTCCAGAGCCTCAACATCCTTCTTGTGGTGAGGGACCCAGAACTGGACACAGGATTCAAGGAGCGGCCTCACCAGTGCTGAGTCCAGAGGGAGAATCACCTCCCTGGACCTGCTGGTCACACCATTTCTGATACAAGCCAGGATGCCATTGGCCTTCTTGGCCACCTGGGCACACTGCTGGCTCATGTTCAGTCGGTTGTCAACCAACACCCCCAGGTCCCTCTCCTCCTGGCAGTTTTCCAGCCAGGCTTCTCCCAGTCTGTAGTTCTGCATAGGGTTGTTGTGCCCCAAGTGCAGGACCCGGCATTTGACCGTGTTAAACCTCATGCCATTGGACACTGCCCAGCAGTCCAGCCTGTTTAGGTCCAGCCTGTTTAGGGTATTAGAACAGAGCAAACATTTTTACGAAAATGTCAATCAGTTACCCTTCTGCAGGTGGAGGGAATGCTCCTCTCAGACACTGATAGTTGTCTCATTATCTGATTTTATTGTGATCGTGCTGGGGCCTCTGCAAAAAAAAGGATTGTAGAGGACATGTGAAGACTGAATAAAGCCTGTCTGTTCTTGAGGACATCAGGATGCTATTAACTGTTTGTACTACCAGAAAAATAGCCTGCATCAACTAAATGTGGATCACTAAATGGAGGCCTAAGGTCACAGGTAGTGCTCCGTTTCATCCACACAAGATGTCATGGGAAGGAAGTCTGTTGGCAACAGTGGGTCACTCTGACCTGAAAAGACGCCATGGTTTATATACAATCATATGTGGCACAGCTCAATTCTGGATGGTGCTATCACTGAGCTTTAGGAATGAAGTGCATGTGCTGCTGGTTATCATTTCACATATTCCTGCAGCATACATCAGTTTGTTTTTCCACGGTAGACAACCTTCAAAAGCAGAGAAGCAGCATTATAGCTCTGGAAAGGGTTAATCGGTCCATGCATCGCAACACTGTGTGCTGTACCCTTTTAGGTGTCCTAGGGGATCATAGATATCCACACAGGGCAGATGGGCATGAAATAGGAGACCAGCAGCCTTCTATCCTGGCTGCTGGATACCAGATGATATACACAAGGTATCTGAAACAACCACAGGCTCCTGTCTTCAGGCAACCATATCCCACCAAGGATGTTCATATTTTGGAATTGTGTGTTGGACAAGCCCAAATGGGTCTACTGGCTGCAGATAACACTTCTAACTGAAGCCTGCTGTCCTGCCTCCTGGTCCCTTTTGTTACCTTCACCACTGTTGAATCGAGGCTAACACAGCAGTGCCACCCACCCTGGAGAGTAGCCCTTCTGAGAGCAGGTACCTGCTGTGACCTACTAGGAATCATCTGTCCCTTCTCTTACGAGGACCCAAGACCAGTGGATAAGCGGGCTGCACTGTTGGATCTCAGCCCAGTGTCCATGACTGCTACCCATTTGTCAGTGATACCCCCCAGGAGAAGACTTGTTACACACAGAAGCTGCGGAGAAAGCTTTTGTGCTGCTCTCTTTTGGGAGAGATGGCAGCTCCACGTCACTCCTGGCTCGGTAGGACAGTTACAGCAATTAAGGGTGGAAACAGTTCAGCGTGCTGGCTTAGATTTTGTCTTGCAGTATCACACTGTGATATTTAGCAGCTCAGGATAAACATACCCATGCATGGGACAACTAAGGACAGGGTGTGCTAAGTAAAACAGCTTCTGCAGCACATGCCCATGTCAGTCAGCCCCTGGGGATACATCTATGGAGGGCATATGGATGCATGCAAAGCTACGTGGGATATTGTGTGGGCAGCAGGCAGTAAAGCTTAAGCTATGTGTTTGAGTGTATACTCTGCCCTTCATGTGTTTGTCCTGTTCACCCTGAGTTCTGTGCAGCTATGGTTTCCCTGTAGCCAGATCCCACCTGATTAGTTTGAAACTTTCTCAGGTTTCTCTTTGCAGTTTGCTAGACCAGCCTCTCATGAGCTTGCAGCAGCCAAAAACAAACCAGGGGAGTAGCGGTTCAAGGCAAAACTGCATCGATGAACGTTTACGGTCAATTAATGCATGTCACCGTTCTGTCTCCGCAACTACAGTGAATGCACCTAAAAAGTGAGAACAATGTGAATTAAGGCTGCCATGTAACCTGAAACCTTTGCTTCTTGGCTGAGTGCTTCCTGTGGTAGTGTTGCTGATTTATGCTCTACATGGCTATCACGCTGTAACCGGGTGACTTGGATTTCTAATGACTGTGCTTTCCTTCTTGATTTTCGCACTTCTCTTCACCTTGATGGGAAGCACATCTGGACTTACAAAGTATTTCACTCCAGCCTGTTCATTCTTTGACGTTTGACTTAGGGGCTGATCCTATGATATATGGCTGATACATCAACCTTGGTAAGTCTGTAAGGACTTGTATGTGCCTGAAGGGTATCAAGTGATGGCAAAGCACCCTTTCTTGGACATGCCTGGTGCCCTTATGTGGCACATAGTGCACTTCAAGGAATCTCTGGCTGCAGTGACTCAGTGCAGAGCAGGTTCACAACTTCTAAGGAGTACACAGTTTTCAAAATGCCTGCTCCCCTACATCTCAGTGCTAGGTCCAGTCCTGTTCAATGTCTTCATCAATGACCTGGATGAGGGCATTGAGGGTACCCTTAGCAAGTTTGCAGATGAAACAAAGCTGTGTGCAAATGTTGATCTGCTGGAGGGTAGGGAGGCTTTGCAAAGGGACCTAAACAGGCTGGACTGCTGGGCAGTGTCCGACAGCATGAGGTTTAACACGGCCAAATGCCGGGTCCTGCACTTGGGGCACAACAACCCTATGCAGAACTACAGACTGGGAGAAGCCTGGCTGGAAAACTGCCAGGAGGAGAGGGACCTGGGGGTGTTGGTCGACAGCCGACTGAACATGAGGCAGCAGTGTGCCCAGGTGGCCAAGAAGGCCAATGGCATCCTGGCTTGTATCAGAAACGGTGTGACCAGCAGGTCCAGGGAGGTGATTCTCCCTCTGTATTCAGCACTGGTGAGGCTGCTCCTTGAATATTGTGTCCAGTTCTGGGCCCCTTACCACAAGAAGGATGTTGAGGCTCTGGAGCAGGTCCAGAGAAGAGTGACGAGGCTGGTGAAGGGGCTGGAGAACAGAACCTATGAGGAACGGCTGAGAGAGTTGGGGTTGTTTAGCCTGGAGAAGAGGAGGCTGAGAGGAGACCTCATTACTCTCTACAACTACCTGAAGGGAGGTTGTAGAGAGGAGGGAGCTGGCCTCTTCTCCCAAGTGACAGGGGACAGGACAAGAGGGAATGGCCTCAAGCTCTGCTAGGGGAGATTTAGGCTGGAAATTAGGAGGAGGTTTTTCACAGAAAGGGTCATTGGGCATTGGAATAGGCTGCCCAGGGAGGTGGTTGATTCCCCTTCCCTGGAGGTGTTTAAGGGACGGGTGGGTGAGGTCTTGAGGGACTTGGTTTAGTGTTAGATAGGAATGGTTGGACTAGAAGATCCGATGGGTCCCTTCCAACCTGGTTGTTCTGTGATTCTGTGATCTTTTGGGGAGGGGGAGAAGTGTGTGCATGTGCGGGTGCTATAGAGGCAGATGTTGGGTTGAGGATCACAGCTGCACAACCTTCTGCTCTTTTCAGCCAGTTCTTCACCAGTGCAAGAAATCCCTCTGTTCTCGTCACATACATCTGCATTTTCTCTTTCAGAACCTCTGCTTCCTCTTCCTTTGCATCCCTCCATGCATATATGTCTGTATTATCCCTTTGTTTGAGTTGTAAGCACTTCAGAGCTGCAATCATGTCTGCATCAGTGTCTTGACAAGGGATGTTCATGATAGGTTGGCTTAAAACCACCCATCTGTAACTAAGCTATCTTAGTCTGTTGCAAGGAATGAACTTATTGAAGCAAAGTTTTCTTTTTCCTGCTCAACAGTCTAGTCCGTTTGCCAGCTTTTCTTCATTAAAAAAACCTCTTTCTCAAGACTGATATGAATTTGAAGTCTGCTGGTCCCAAGTATTTTTTAATAATTGGTTTATTTTTTAAATATCTGTGGTGGAGTAGCTTTATTTTTTTCCATGTACTACAGTTAGGCACATTTTTCATATACATACGCACACAAGAGAAACTCATCCTTCTTTACATGAACATACTAGGTGAAGGAAGAGCTTCTCATTTATTTTCTTGGTCACTGGAGCAGAGTCTACAAGGAAAAAAAACCTACTGTGAGATTCACAGAGTAAATCACTAGAGTGGACTACTCATTAACTAAAAATAGTTCTCTGTGGCCACCCTGACTGGGCTGTGAAGTGTGTCCTTCCACATACTTTCCTTTCCCTTGTCCTTCTTTTCCTACGATTGGAAATCCACTTTAATGGAAAAGGAGTACATCAGGTTTCAGTAGGCTTGACAAGCCAAGCGTAAAACAAAGCAAGCTGCTGCTTGGTGGCTACGCGTGTGCACTGTCTTCTGGGAAATGACGATGAGAGGCTGAGGGCTGACTGTGGTGCTGTAAGGAATTAAGCAAGTTATCATCATCAAACACCAAAACTTGTCTACCTGTGTTATGTTAAAAGCACAGAAACCACAGTCATAACTTTTAACTGAAATACTTGACTTGGAGGCAAATTATCTGAAATTCTAAATTACCAAGGCTCAAACCAAGTCGTTTTGCACTGTCGCTGCACATGCAGCCCAAATTAGCCCTTCGTTAGGTACCTGTGGATACCATTTTTCTTACTGACCAAAATGTTGTAACAGTCACAGTCCCATTCTGTGAGGAAAGTAAGCAAGGGAAGTGCATTGCACATTAATGGGATTCCTTGGAGTTCCCTAATGCTGTCAGGGACAGGATAAAACTCGCTTTATTCTTCCATGAGTCAGGGAACATTTTCTTAGCAGCACTATGAGTATAACTTTGCTACAAGTGGACACGAATTGTGAGGAAGGAATTGGTCATCTGCATGATAGATCAGTGTCTTCTGGAATTTAAATATTAATTGAAAAGTCAAGGTCAGAGGGTAGCTGACACTTGACTTTGCTCTTTCCTCTGTCCACAGCTTTGATCACGCTGCGTCTTCCTTTGTGCCTGGTGCTCAAGAGAGTAGCCCAGGGTCACAACCTGTTTCCTAGTCAGGAGATAAAAACTACTGGCTTAAATATCTGAGGCCTGGGCTTTAGCAGGGGGTGGGAGTATGAAGGGAGAGGGGAGAGTGTTTGCTTCACGCTTTTCACATTTCTCACATAACCCAAAGCAGACTAAACAAAACCAGTGTGAAATCTCATGTCTTGATGCCACTATGGTTATATTTTTTAAGCTGTCATCCATTCATTTATACTTACATTTATTCCCCGGATTTACAGCTTTTTTTTTTCAGTCTTTTCTTGTGGGGAGGGGAGGTTGAAACCTTTTGAAAGGGGATTGCAGCAAGCACTGGCCGATGATTAAAGCCCAGTGCTTTTCCTTGATGCCGCTTCTCTGCGTCAGTGTCACACATGGTAGCATTTAGGAGCTCTTCACAGCTGAGGTGTTTCAAACACTAATGAATGGAAGTTCGGTCATATAACGCAGGCGAGCTTTAAGGCGTGCTCTGCTGAATGGTGCACTGTAGTGGCCTGGGAAAGGAAGAGAGTTATAAATTGTGTCAGTTAGCCACCCAGACAAAATGAAGCCATGTGGAAAATCAAATCTATTAAAGTATGAAGACTGTTATAAGCTGTTTTAAGCCGGTCATTCTTAAAAGGTTTCAGTTGGCTGAAGGGGGTAAATTCCTTTTCTTGCTAGATCTTTTTCACGTGCCGCCTTAGGTGATGATGAGCAACGTTTGATGAAAAACAACTTTTCACTGATAGCCCCTTTTATCAGAGATGTTTATGGCACCTAGTTTACCGCTTATGTTCTCAAAGATATTGCACATTTGTTAAATAAGCAGTGTAAGAGCCTTGCATTTAATCAGGCCTGCTGAAGGTAAGCATGAAGGCAATGCTAGAGTGGAGGAGGACAGCTGATATGGGGCAGGCTTCCCAGAGCACCCACTTCACATTGGATACCAGCTCAAAATGCTTTCTATTTTCTAGTCTACTGGCCCTAAGAGGCCCATGACGGAGCATGGCACAAGTTACTTTTTCTTGGTACCGAGGAAGGAGGAAAGCCTGACAAACAAAAGTAAGGTTACTGGAAGGCAAAGGACCTTCCCCTCCTGTGGCTTCTTGAGATGTCATAGCTACTGTAAGGGCATTTTGTTAGCCCTGGATTTAATTGCCAGCTGGGTGGGAGAAGAGTGAGGTGGCAGCCTAAGACGCACTATCACCACAGTATTTATTTTTTCTGTTTATGTATTCTAGGAAGAGACTGAAGAAACGTCCTCACAAGAGTCTGCAGAGGAAGACTAGGAGACCGCACCATGCAATTTCTACCTCATCAGCAGTTGGGTCTTTTGAAGGGAGAAGACACTGCCTTGACCACTTATTTTCTATTGCCATGGTCTTTCCACTTTCACCTGGGGAAAAAAATTGCATAACCTTAAAAAGGATTTGATTAATCATCTTCTATGTAATCCCTTCACAGTCCCAGGTTTAGTGAAAAACTGCTGTAACACAAAGGGGACACAGATTAATGATGCAACTTTTAATTACTGTTTTCTTTTTTCCTTAACCTACTAATAGTTTGTTTGAGCTGCTAAGTAAGGGTGAATGGGTCAAGAAGAGCTCTGAATCAGGTTTATGTCATTCACTGCACTGCATATAAACAAGAAACTTGTAACATAGTCAATATAATGGGCATTGAAATAGGAAAGGCTGGGTGTGTAACACTAAAGCCTTGCAACACTTCCAGCAACCCAGTCCCTACTTAGTGAACTCCCTGTTTTAGAACACCAAAGATAAGGGATAGATACTACTCTCTCTTTTTTTTTTTGTTTTGTAACCTTCTTGTAGACTTGTACTTGATTTTTTTTTTTAAGACTTACTGTTATTTCAGGAAAAAAATGAGAGCTGATCTTTCACTTCATTCAGCTGGTAATTGGAAGGAAGAAATCAACACGAAAAAGGTACTTTCATTTTGCAAAAGGGAAGGAAGACAAAGATAGGTTGTATAGTGATAAATACAAACATATCAGCAGAAGTAGTAGTAAAAAAAATGAACAGCCCTCATCTTCTGGAGGATAGGAAGCCAGACGGAGTCGGCTTTCTGTAGAGCCAGGTGTTTTCTATGGAAACAAAAACGACTGACACCAAACACTCTTATGCCATTAATGACTAAGTCTTTATTGAGAAAAAGTGTTTTAAAACATACAGAAAGGTACCTCAAAATTAATCGTGAATTTGTCTGAACGAAAAATAATCCATATGTTTTTGCTTAGTTTCAACTAATTCCACTCATCCCATACTAGTATTTCAAAAGAATTTAATTTCTCCTCATTGTTCATCAGTCATGATGTAAGAACCACCACGTACCTCAGCTAAGCTTGTGCATTACTTTAAGCAATGTATTTTGACATAGGATGGTCCACTGAGCACTTCTGTGCCAGAGGCGTTTCTCCATCTTTTCATTCAAAGCAGCACTTTTAGCAGATGCAATATTACCCCACTATTCAATACTACCTCTGATTTTTACAATTAACTCAACAGACTGATAAATACATGCTGCTATACGCATTCAATGCAGGAAATTTTTACTGGGTAGATAATCATGAGTATTTGCATTTTCCCCTTATTTCTACTTCAACACTTAATTGCAGTTAAAGAAGCAATATCTTTATTGTGTTTTGGCATGACTATGTATTTTTCTTCCTCTTGGTCTGTTTGTTTTTTTAATGTACTTACCCTTTTCTCTGCTAGACTTCTGTGTAATGTACTGTTAACTTGAATATATTTTTGTACTGAATTGCTGATAGGTTTGTGAGGATAATTTTCTTCAATGACACTACATGACATAGAAAAAAATTTAGCTGTAATGTTTAAATATTACTGTCCAAGTTTGTACCTCAAATAATTTTTTTAAAGAAATGGACTAATTGATTGACAAAGACCTACCTCCAGACTTTAAATGGAATGAACTTGTTACTTTCAGCATTAGTTTTGAGACGTTTGAAACAGTGAGGACTGCAACTAATCCCTAATTCAAAACTATTTTTGTAAAATAACTTGTCGAAAATGAGCACATTTTAAATTACTTTCGTATTAAAAAAAAAATGAACAAAAAAACCTTCAAAGAAACTTGAAGCTTTGTAGGTGGGAAGCAACAAGCTCAGCTTTTGCATAATGCAATCACAAATATGTGTTTTTAAAAGAAATAATTAGTAGATTGTAAGAAAATACTTGACAAGTATTTTCATGTATTTTACACAAATGTGATTTTGTAATATGTTTCAGCCAGATTTATTTTAAATGCTTCTTTTGTAGAGGTTTCCTTTTCTTCCTCACTTCTGCTGTTCTTTCTCTCTCTCCCTCTCCTCCTATTTCATTTTCTCTATTTCTGTTTTATTTCCCTTCTTCCTCTCTTTTCTAGTCAGTACTTTGTACCATTGTGTTAATAACTGGGCCGGGGGTAGTTTCTCAGGAAGGCGTCTGCTGGTATGGCTTAGTACCAAGCCAAGTGCAGTTAAAGATAACTACTTACTGGCTTCTTCCAAGAGGCAGTGTCAAGGAAGGCAGACCTCCTCAAAAGTCCACAGAGGGTTCAGTGACAGAAATTGCTGAGAAATAGCTGATCAGAGTATTACAATTACAACTAGACACATTGATGTTAAGTGAACAAGAAATAATCCTAGCTATACAGTAGCTCCAACAGGCCAAACCCAGTGTCACTTGAAGACAGTAGAAGGAATTCTGCTGACCTCAAAGGGCATCGAATCAAGCCTTAGCAAGTCCCTTTTGGGGTTTGGGGTGGTTTTTTTCTAGTTTTTAAACCACCATGTTCAGTGGATGTCACAGAAATAATTGCTCTGTGTGTCACACTTCAACCTCCGAGAGACTTACCACTCTGATGAACTGAATCTTGTATTTTCTATATATTGTAGTACAATCAAAACACATTACTACCTCTTAGGGCCTACTATACCTCATTTATTCAGACTGAAAATTTGCATGTGGCCATTGAGTCAGCGAGAACATCATAAAATTTTTTATATATATAGTTTATTTTTGTGGGAGATAAATTTTATACGACTGTTCTTTGCTGTCATTGGTCACTGCTAACTAAGACTGGACATTTAACTCTTCTACCATTTCTGCAAGAGAGGTGTGTTTGCAGGAAAAAAAAACAAAACTCTTCAAGATGTTTAACTACAGTTTACTTATTCTTTTGAGTGTCTTCTAACTTTTTGCTTTGTTCTTCATGTAGAGTTGCTGTCTATGATTGTACTTCGAATCGCTTGCTTGTTGAAAATGTTCCTTTAATGGATTATCACAGTCTGTTCAGCACAATAAACATGATAGCCTCTGTGATCCCCATGTTGTTTGATTCCTAGACTTTTGTCACAGTTCCATAAAATGGGTAATAAAGTTTGGTCACAGTGACCAAATTTGTAAAAGCTCTGCATGCAAGTAGTCTTTTTTTATTTTTTTGTCCCAGGACTGTAGGTGTGTGCCTGACAAGAAGTGTGTTTGCTGTTAGGGACCCCACAGGTGGGGGACATGTCTTACGGGGCTCCCCTAAAGGTGAGACACTCATTCTGCTGTGAGACTCACCATGCTGAGCTAAGGGCACCAAGGAGCACTGATCCTACGTACCAGAGAGGAAATACTACAGCACAGGAGAGGCTGAAATGAGTGCCTGGCTTCCAACCTGCCTCTTGGAGTTCCATCAAAATGATGAGCCTTTTTCTCTTTTTTTTAGGCACTATTGTAGTTCACATCCAAGTTCATGGAGTTTGTAATATGCAGCTATTGGGTTAAAAAGAGTGTGTACTCAGAACAGCAGAGACAGGGATGTGGCAAGGTAGAGTGTGGGGCAAAATTTTAAGGGCTCAGGATACTGCATTTAAACAACCAACCCTCCAAATTTGTCATAGGCAGCTTGGACAGGATTCTTCTGTCTTCCTCTCTTCATTTGCTCTTACATGATTCCCTAGCTGGTTACAATGAAATTTAAAGATGGTAGTGCATGTTCATTCATATTTGTAACCCTGCCTCTGTCACCTAATACAATCGTTCAAATATTAATTCCTCAGATATTTAGATTTACACATTATTTGTATTCACTTATTTGCTAACTCTCCACTTAATCTCTTTTGACTTAGTAACCACTGCTTTCCCAAAGGCTTCATTGCATGTTCCCTTTGGACCCAGTTTATTGCAAAATAACCAAAGTACAATCACAAAAAAAGCATTAAGTACTAACAGCCATTCAGTCCTGAGTCAGAGATGTGAATAATTGCATTAATCACTTTATGTATCCTCTTCTCCTCTCTTTTCTCACTGTGCTCAGTGGTATAAAAGGATCCTTCCACTTTTTGGTCTTCCTGGTGGTCTTCTTCCTGTGGTTGCCATCACCTGGCTCTTCCTGTTATTTTATCTGATGTGATGGTCCAGCTGTAACCCACCCACTATACAGATCAGCCAAGTGGCTGAACTTCTGCTACCCTGTGCTTAACTCCCTTCTACTTCTTAATTAGTCATTCCTCCAGCTTGCTTCACTCCCACTTCCCTTCTCGAGGCATCTTCCAATAAATTTCTGCACGCTTTATGCCACAGTGGGACTATTTGTGTGTGTAAAACTAATCGACTTCTGCAGGATTGAGGCCTGTGTTTGTCTAGCAGCCAAGAGCACTTTATCCAAGATGCCTGTAGCAAGGGTCATATTAAATTTCTGCTTTTGCTTTCCACTCCCATCACATCACATCACATCCACACAAAGACAGCAAATTACTGAAAGCTGGCGCTGCCAGTTCCTTGCACAGTAACTTAATTGTCCATAGCTTATTTTAAAGCCAGAACATCTGGTCTGGTCAACATTAGAGACAGAATCCAGAGCAATGACAACAATACATTCCTCTGATCACAAGAGAGGAGTCAGATTTGTCACACCTCAAACTTCACCTGAAGCCTGAATGAAGTGACATTTCTCACCCCAGCACCTCTGTATATGTGCATGTAGAATTTCTGCCTCTCAGTTCATCTTTCTTTGATCTCCCATCATCTTGATCACACTGGATTTTTAAACATCCAAATGTGCCTGCCATATAGCCTTTAGTGCAGGTAAAGGTCCAATTGATATATGCCTTCTTAATTCAGATATAATACCAATTGTACCTTTATTATATCTACTTGCGCAGCCAAATTAATGTCTGCCACTATGTGTTATATACATTGTCTGAAAATTACAGACATCTTTGCTGTCTTGGCTTTTGATATCCAGCATAATTAATGTGGGTTAGTGCTCTGTTCTTTCCTGGCTCCTGGACCCATCGGCTGTGCTATGCTAGCAGACACTAGTGATGAGGAGACCTCGACCCCCTCACCATCCCACCTTTTTTCACGTATGATTTAATGCAGTGCATTGCACTTGATACAGTATTCAAGAAAAAGAAGGCATCTTCCTGTAATTAACATCCTCAGAAGATACATGAATGTAATTATGATGAGTCTGAAGATAACAGTCCAATGAGGTAACAGTTCAAGTGGGAGGCAATTTGTCTGCTTACGCTCTAAAATAAGGACGCACATGGTTGTGCCCCAAACCTGCAGCACAGGATTATCATCAGCTTTAATCTGCTAGCAAAACGGGAAATTGAAACCTTAGGAGATAGGATGCAAGTCTTCAACAAAGCTTTGCCAACTAAGATGGGGCTAATTAAGTGCATTAGCATTGCCATATGAAGGAGGAGTTAACATTGTTAATAATGGCTAGGGTAAAACTGGAGCAGGAATCCAAACATATGCTACATTAAGACTCGCTATTAAAATAATCAGTGAAAGAAAATAACAAATGATAGCTGGGTGGATCTGAAAAAATCAATGGCAGGCAGGAACATTAATTAGACAGAGAGGAAACTTAGTGAAGGCAGAAGTCCCATTAGAAAACAAGATTATATTACATTATATATGAATGTCAGCTACAAAATATTACGTGGGACCACCAAAGATTATGATTTTAATCATAGGGTTTTTTTAATTCAGAAAATCTATTAAATATATATAGTCCCTTAAGGCATTTTATTCTTAGTTCAGGGAGTAGGCAGAAAAATAAGCACATTTTTATTGCATTGGAACACATTTGTCATAAAACCATAGTTTTAAGCAATATCACATAATAAAAGCTAAAATTTAAATCAACATTTGAAAACAAATCAACTCAGCAGATGCATAGAAGGAGTTACTTTGGCCCTACATAACTGCAGATCATTGTCTTTAAACTATATCACAGTTGACGATAGGGGGTTTATGAGGCTTGACATGCTGTATAGGTGTTTACAATGAACTACCACTCCTAGACTGCAGCTGAACTTGGGGCCAAGACAAATGAAACTGTGTCTGAGGCATTGTTAGAAGACTGTTTTTGACAAAGATTCATAACATGCCATGATTGGGATGTTTTAGATTTTGCATTTATATCTCAACAAGCACACAGTAACTTCAATGATACCTAAGACCTGCCAGCTGCTGGCACCTCTGTCTGCAATCCAGACTTTTGGTATCCCCCGAGCAGGAAAAAAGCAGAAGAAAAGCAGGACCATATGTGGCTGTTCTTGCGTTGCTAACCTCACTGTCCAGTTATAGTCCCCGTATATCTCAGAGATGCCACGGTGACTGGTCAACAATTCACCTTACTTCTTCGCAGGGAGAAAGGAGTCTTGCCCTAAACAACACCATGTGTGGCAAAGCTTACAATGCAGAACTTGTGTTTGAGGAGACCATAACAAAAACCCTACTCTCACTTTTGCGAACAGTTTACATTGATGAGACCCATCTTTGTTTGTCTTCCAGTGTGTGAAATTATACAGCAGGGCCATTACTGTGTCTGTATCTTTTTAACTCTTTTATATATATATATACATATGTAAGATTTTTTTCAAAGGTTTCTGGTGATTCTCCATCACATGTGCCTCTGGCACACTCAGCAAAGTGCTGTATAGTGTTTAAAACAACAGAGCAATGACACAGCACAGGGTAAGAGATGGGAATTAATGCCAGAAGCCTTGTATTTGCAGACCAATAAGGATGTTTGTTTCATAAATAAGTTTCAGTGCATCATTATTTACAGTTTTATGGGGGCAAAATTTACAGCATCTGATTAAAATCCTTAGAATTAAATTGCCTCATCAGCACTTAATTATCCATTCTGGGAATGGAAGCTGTCTCCCTTCTGTCAGAATTTGACACAAAACACCTTGGTTTGGTTATATGTGTGTGCTACACAAAAATAGTCCCCATCTTTGTTAACCAATACACACCATTTAATGGTATAGGTCCTGATTTTGATAGGAAATAGGCTTAAGAAAGGAAAATAGGAAGTTTTCATTTCCTATGTAACACAGGAAGCATTCATAATCTTCTGTCTATACTCTTTCCCTTAACAACTTCAAGGCTGTTTCCATTCTTTTCAGTAATTAGCCTTGACCTGGAAAGGATGACCTCTACCATTGCCCTTTTTTTGTGAAGTCTTGACTGAGATCATCTGGTAGTGCATAGATTTACCTTTGTACTTTTCTAAACTCTATATTGTGGGGAACCCGAAGGTCTTAAATATACTTCAAGGACATGCAGCCTTGAAAGTAACTGGTTAGGGAGAAGTAGTGATTGTGCTGGTAAAACCAAAACCTGCAAAATCTCGAGGGTAAATAAACACAGATGGAGGTGCACACAAATGACACTGACCATGAAGAAAGCAGTGCTGGAGGCTTTGGTGAAAACTTACTGGAGTTGCTTATGGTAATGTGTTAGCAATAATTAATCTCTCATGGAAGTGCAGACCAGCTCAAGTTGCAACCTCTGGTCTGCACACAGAAACTAGTAAAAGACATTTTATTTTTATTATAGCAAATTACATGTGAAAAAAAGGAAGACAAAAAAAAAGAAGCAGAGAAAGAAGTGAAAGAGTGATGTAAATAGCACTGGGAGCATGACAGAAAGAACAGCTTAGCAAGACAGTTTCAGAAGACTATGTGCCAACTAGGAAGACTAAACCTGTGAGCAAAGAAGCTGCGCACAGGTCCTTGGTCCATTGCTGCTCTGCTCAGAAGACCAGACTCAGTGTGTTGCCTACAGAGAAGCAGGCTTAGGTCAAGCAACACCTGACGTGATTTGTCTTTCTAAATGAAATTACACCCAATGTCCTGAATTTTGGTTAACTACCTGGCTTGGAAATGAGAAGGTATTGAAAAAGTAGTCACATGCACACATGCAGAGAAGAGCAGACGGCATCCCAGGGCTTATCAGCAGGTTGGAACCATTGCTCCGACTTGCACTCCCTTTTTTGAGATTAAAGGCTACTGATATTGTGCTATTTACACACATTGCTTTTCTTCTGCTCAGATACTTTATGGAAGTTTAGAGGCTGACACACAGCTGCTAATAAACTTAACATTCTGCTGTTTGCTTAATAATAGCTGTTAGTTACTCTAGAAAATGAAAAATGAGGAAACAAACCAATAAACCATCCAGAAGAAAGCACTCCCTACCTGCTCCACACTATCCCAGCTAATGCACTAACTCCATTATGCTCTACAGCAAGGTTATTTTGAAATACCCTTACTGGTACAATCAAGACTTCTTCTGAAGTGCCTTTGAAAGCTCAACAAGCACAGTACAGTCTAGGGGCTTCTTTCCAGACGATGGTGATCATCCTGCCCCTGAGACCTGAGCACTTCACAGGATCTCACTGTGAATTTGGCCTCATTTGAGTTCCCTCACTAATGCTGTTGTACAGTACGTAGAGTGTTAAATCAGTTTACATGAGGTTTGCTTTTCACCCATTGTTGTGGGTTTCAGTGAAACTGTGCATTGGTGACTAAACAGAGAATAGTCAATCTTCATCTGACAAGCGCTGAGAACTCCAGCTCATGAGGAATTGCTGGAACCCTTGCAGTCGTCTTCCAACTGTGTCTTCAAAGGGAAGAAAAACAGTTGTTTTCATCACCGGCTCAAAGTAGGTCCATAAAATTCAGAATAGGGTTAAGACTCTGCATCCCAGTTGCACAGAAACCGCAGCCCCGGAAAATAATTGAGTTGATATACACAGAAATCTGCCCTCTGAGCCACCACAACCAGTTGTCTGGAACAGGCAGGCATTCCCATACTTGTCTCTTGAATGCTACTTGTCAAAGGATAGGGCAATTTCAGACATAAACCTGAGAGATATTTATTCACATACACCAGCCCCTCCTTTGATGCCCTCAATATATTGGGAACATTAAGATCATGCATGCTTTGAAGTCCTGCTGTACAATGCTGTCACACACCTGCAAGGAGATGTTCACTTGAAGCATGGAAATTAGAGGCAAAAATACAGTGTTATGTTATCACTACACTCTCTTATCATTGTGTATTTTGCTTATGATTTGTCCAGCCCCAAGTACAGCACTCAAAAACTGGAGGGAACAGCATCAATGGTCGCAACAAAGACCAGAGCTAAGGTGAAGCTTTTAGTGTCTCCCAAAGGATGTGTGGGCCAAGAGGGTTGCACCAGTTGAGGAGTGAGAGGGAAGTGTTTTGTATACTATAAAATAATTGGACTTTCTTTGTCTAGATTCTATAATTTTTCCAACAGTTTCACTTAAAATTACCTGAAACAATTAGTTAAATAAGAAAGGCTAATTAGAGGTATAGACTAAAAAATTAAGTGCCTTTACTCACAAATTATCCTGCCAAAATATACTTTTACACAAGGCATACTTCCCTATCTTCCCTAAAAAATAAGTCTCACTGCAGCGAGTGTAATATCTACAGGACTTAACTTCAGGAGAGGAGAGTAAAATGCTCAGGGTTTTAAATTTCTTATGGTTAACAACCATCTCAGCTAAGGTCGCTGCTCAGTAAATGCATTAATGTCACAGATAATAAGGACAAATATTTCAAAAAAGAGCCAGCAGCCGTTTTCAAGACTTGGAAAGTTCATCAGTGCTGTTCTTCCTGATTTGGAGCAGATGACAGCATCAGGGCATGTGAGACTACAAGTCCAAACCTGATCAGATTCCCCCAGCTACAGATAATATCACAATTAAACTTATCAAAATATGCCAGACACTTCCGGATTGGGTCATTAAAGCCAATGTTCGTTTCTACCAAAACAGGCTCAGTCCTTTTGTTCCAATTCTGCTTGTGCTGATTCGAGTTTGAGTGAAAAATGCACAGTCAAGCATTTGAATGGAGCCTAAAACTCCACCTAGGCAGCCTGGTAAAAAGGCTATAAAAGGAGGGGTTTGAATTATAATTATCCAGAAAGTGATGTCATAGTAATAAAACAACACCATGAAATAATAAAACTATGATATACCTTTCTTACTGTAAATCCTTTCTGTCAGCTTCCCAGATGGCACAAATCTGTGTGGCTTTGGGAAATCAATGAAACCACTCTGCTTTATGCCACTGAAGAAGTCAGCCTATCAAACTCAGGCCAAAATACTTTCAGAGCCTCCTCAACCAAAAGGAGAGGAGAGGTGCACTGGAAGAGCAGCAGAAATATCTAACAGCACTTTCCTGAGCTTGAGGCAGGTGCGTTAAGGACCATCTGAATGCCTAGATGAGATCTCAAGGAGATCCAACTAGAAGGTGAAAGTGTATTCTCATTACACGAGGATAAATGAGAAGTGATCCAGAGAAACCACTGTTATACTTATTTGAGCACAATATGTATGAGAAAAGTTTCAAGCCTTCTGAGATTTTTTAGATTTCCACATTCGTGGGTTATACAAAACACATTCATGCTGCTTTAGATATCTCCTGGGTTGTGGTATCTTCAACCCCCCCAAACATATGTTCTGCCTTCAAGCATTTTCAGAGTCAGAGTCTAATCTCAGCAGTATACTCTGCACTGGGTGTTACTATGCAGAGATAGTGCTTGCTTCCCCATGTGGAGTTAATTTCAATAGATGCTATCAAATCTGTATGAATCAAAAGCCTCTCTTCTCTCCAGCCTTGAGATGGTCTGGATTGAGAAGCTGGATGTCCCCAAAAGCAATAAACACAGACAACAGGGGGTTTCTTTATATACCCCTTTGAAATCCTTTTTGAAAACCTCCCTCATCCACTGCATCCCAAAATCACGGCCACAGTAAACACTAGGTTGGCACAAAATCTCTGTGCCGCTTCCAGCACTGAGTGCACCAGCTCCTCCAACATGTCCTGAAGGCGATGGTGACACCAGAGCCCGGGTGCTGTTGGGGAGGTGACAAGCTCAGCACTCCACCAGAAGGCACACTGGAGAAGAGGTCCAGCTGCAGCAGCAGCGGCAGCATCAATGAGGCCATGGGCTCAACTTCAGCTCTTTGTTTAATCACAACATTACAACCCTGCAAGATCACAAGAAAAAGTGCATATGGGAAAGAAAAGAAAGAAAAGAAAAATATGAACAGGAACACTAAAAGTAATATCTAATAACCAGCTATCACTTTCCAAATATTTTTCTTCTATTAATTTTAAGGGGGAAATCATTTGGTGGTAAATGGGGAATAAACTAAAACCATCTGCACCATGCTAGGCAGCTGTCAGAAAGCCAAGCAAACTTTTTGGGTATGTATGCCTGACATTAAAACCCACTGAAGCTATTCTAGCAGTGTCAAAGCACACTGATGAGAGACCTTTCCAAGTGCCATGTGAGAGGCTGGCTCTATTGTTATGGGAAAAATATTACTAGGATTAGAAAGGTGCAGTAGAAAACCACTGAAATGATACAGGCTTGCAAGAAATTAATTTTGTCGGGAGGTTATTCATATGGCATCCATCTATTTTAGAATAGGAGGAAACCAGGAGGGCAGAGAAGATGTCTCATGGATTGATGGGAATAGATGCCTAACACAGTATGTAATTTGAAAAAACAGAGGTCCTTACTTGAACAGAAAGGGAGGGAAGTACCCTATAAACAATTTGAGAAGAATGTCTTTATCCAAGAAGTAGTTAGCAGTTAACTCGATGGCTAACTTCGGCAGTTTGATCTAAACAGCTAACACTGGCAGTCCTGGAGGAGGGAAAGGCTTTTTGAAAGAGGAGTAAACTTAATCCCATTGATTAGATTTTTGAGATAAGGTTAATGAGAAATGGGTTGATTTGTATTTCCTGAGTTTAAAAGTGCAGATTTCTATGAATCATGATGTCCTGTCTGGCTGCTAATGTTCATGTGTTAAATAAGCACAACTTCTCTTCCAAACATTAACATAACACAATGGTAATTTTCCAGGCAAATCTAAAAGGTATCTTATTCTTTTTATAGGATAAGAGTTATCTGAGAAGAGTGGAAAAGGGTCAACATTTATGCTTCAAGATACCGTAAACACTTCATCTGAACAAACTTGTAACTCTACTAGAACAACTAGCAGTTCAGCTGGTATAAATACAGACAGTACTATTATCCACGAGTTTAATATTTTTATCCTACTGAGCAATCTGTGCAGAGGATAAAAAAGGATGTATTTCTTTTAATCCATTTTAGATCTCCAGCCATTTCCTCTCTCCTTGCTCGCATAGCGTAGCAAAGGGCACATAAAAGTCTCTAGCAGCCTTCCATATATCCTTTGTTATGGCTCACAGCCGAGTTCCATCACCCTGTCTTCACAGAGGAAACATCCCAAGGGCAAAGTGGGAGCCCTCCCATGGAGTTTCATGGGCCTAAATCTCACCTGCAATTCTTAGACCGAAGTTTGGAGTAAATACAGACATTTTCACTGAAAACTAGATATTTTGGATTACATACCACATGAGTTAAAATGTTTTGCCAATTACTGTGACCTCTCTGCTTCAGCTCTTTTTTCAGTGAAGCCCAAACAGGTAGAATGGGCAGGTCATTCATGTGCTGACCACCATATTTTGCACTGTCACATCTGTTTTCTTAAAGCTGTACCTTGTCCAGAGCCACACTCTCATCTACCAACGTGGTCTTCACTGAGACACTCAGTTGTATGCCCATAAACAGGTTACCCTGTATATACCCAGCAAAATAGAGATGGCGAGAATGGGCTATGCGAGAGAAAATGTTGGGAGGTGACTAACAGAAGCTGTGGAACAAAGGAAACGCGGGAGACAGAGGAAGAAAAAGGCAAGTTAGAACTGAACTTTTAGGATTCAGAAGGGAAAAATAAAAAAACCAAAAGAAGGGGTGTGAAAGAACTTGATGTTGGAGCTGCACAGAGGCTTTAGCTGAGCATGAATCTGTTGGTTTCTAGGGGCAGCCTCTCCTCTCCCCTGGTCATTTCCACCATGTTCCTGTTCAATCTGAGCTGTCTGCTAATGACTAAAACAACAGAAATAGAGATGATGTCCCATGATGCAGTTCAGGAGCAGCAATGGAAGGGCTTGTGCAGTCAGGCAGGAGCCAAGGGGACCAGCAGCAGGACATAGGGACCAGGAAGGCAGTTCTGTGTCTCTATTGGATTTGAGTGCTCAGAAGGAGTCGGAGCTGTTAAGGAGAACTCCTGCTTGGATGAACATGACAACCTGAGCCCTGCAAGTGCTCACTGTGCTATGGCTTAATACACCATCTAGAAGAAACCCATCTTAGTTGACACCTGCCTTAATGAGAAAAACAAACCTTGTGTTTGAATGTACTGACTTCTGGGTGAAGGCGCTGGGCTGGATTTTCCCAGTGAGGACCTTGGTCTCTACATTCACTCTGCTCCCTGTTACGTCCTCATGTATCTCCCACCAGACAACCCCTACAAGCACACACAACGGTAAACATAACTGAAGTCACCAGTGTCAGCACCCCGCAAAATTTAGTAGCCACGTCTCCAGACCGCCCCTGGTGTCACATAAACATGCTGAGAGTTGTGGGAAGAGACGCATTCTCCAACACCTGTGATTTAGACTGCAGCCCTCAGCAGGAGAAAAGAATGTTTCTATCAATTTCCAGAAGATTTCAGAACTCTGGGGAACTCCATAAACTCAGCTCTTTTCTTTTTCATCCTGTATAGCCACTGCATGGGAAAGAGAAGACTCTATTTTGAATATTGTTCTCTTTCTTACTTTAGCTCCTATTTGACAGTGCATTTCCAAGAATAAGTTTTTGTCTCTGGGTCAAAAGCACCATTTTAGCACCTGTATCTCCCAAACTACATGATGTGTTGGGACCAAATTGTTGATCATCTTTTATCTGTTTGTGAAACTTTGTGCCTTTCAAGTGCCTTTCAAGTGAATGGGAGGATTCTGCTACCGGCTGACAGGGGACAGGACGAGAGGGAATAGCCTTAAGCTCTGCCAGGGGAGATTTAGACTGGACATTAGGAAAAATTTTTTCATAGAAAGAGTCTTTGGGCACTGGCAGAGGCTGCGCAGAGAGGTGGTTGAGTCACCTTCCCTGGAGGTACTTAAGGGGAGGGTGGATGAGGCACTGAGGGGCATGGTTTAGTATTTGATGGGAATGGTTGGACTCGATGCTCCGGTGGGTCTCTTCCAATCTGGTGATTCTATGATTATATGATTCAAATGAGATTCTCATATCTAATTTCTCCATATAAGTAGCCAAAGATATGAGCGTGGAAGGCTGAGAGCTGGCTTGCATGGCACTCTGTGAGATCCTCCCTGGACATGCTGCACCTCAGCTTTTGGAGACCTGGGTCAAACTTTGGTTTGAAGACTTTTGGACAGAGTAAAAATGAAGAAAAACAATACCCCTTTGCCAAAATTTTTGCCAGAATTTAACTTGGACCTCACAGTATGACTGGTTTCTCTTCTTCCTGCCTCTGCAAACAGCATCTCTTGTGAAGCTTTAATATCAAAATGCAAAGAGCTGCAGCATTTCAGATCTGTGTTGTAACGTGCCGAGCTCCATTACTATTTTCGTTCTATTTTCTTCTAGTAGAAGAAAGTGAAATCATATGAAAAAAGGATTAAGACAAGAGACAGAGAATAATATAGATATGGTGAACTTCTTGGATTTTATTGGTAAACTACAATAATAGCGGATTAAGTGCTAATCGTTGAGAAATAATCTTTCTGCTCTTAATTCCATATCTTTAAGAAGAGTACATATTGGCACTTAGGAAAACCGTAAGTTTCACATACTTCTGTAATTTGTAGAGACCTGCAATAAAACCATAGTAAACTTGGATTATGGCAAATTGCTAACTCTCAGTCTCATGTTCTGTGGTTGGTTCCTACCCCAGTGTTACAGTGGGTGGGGACTTGTTTGTAGCCACAGGATTTGTGCTTGTCTGAACCGGGGAAGTGTTCAGAAAGACTTGCGTGGTCTTGCTGTGGCATTCTTGAATGCTTTTTAAGAACTTAAGTACATGAAAATTCGTACTTTAAAGGGGCAAGCATTATAAAGTGTGGTACAGTCTGTAACCAAAATCAGAGTAGACTTATTATACTGGAAAGTGTCTTTCTAAACACTTGAGGAAGTGAACCTTTTTGTTCTGGTACTCAGAAAGTAGATTTCTCTTCTTAAGTGCTCCTATGAGTTTTGCTACAGGTCCGCCATATTTCTTGAATAAAGCAATAAACCAAGAGAATCATTTTGTGAAGGTTTATGAGCGTTTTCTCTGTAAAGTATGAACCAAACAAAAGATCAAAGCCATACACGGAAAGCAAAAATAAGTTGAAGGAAAAAAACAACAGCATGTTTTAGGTGGGAAACCCATTTGGGGCAATTTAGAAAAAGGCTTTAATAGCTTCTAAATAAAAAAATTAATTACTTCATCCAAATAGACACTATGTATAAATATTAATATTTAAGCTTTATAGTAAATGCTGGTCTCATAGTACTTCAACAGTCTCATCACAGGGCAGTTTGAAAGAAGGTGGAGGGCTTCAATAGGAACAGTGAAATCCATCTGCTAAGTGCTGTAAGAATAAAACAAATGCCTCTAAATTTTGTCTGTAATTTTGCTGGAGCCAGGATTTCCTCTTTCCCCACAGAGGCTAAAGGTATATGTTGCACCAACAGTTCTGAGCGCTGACCTAGCTCCAAACACAGAGTGAATTGGGGAGCCTTTTTCATGGTGGGCAGTGGGCAGGGTTGAGAAGTGCTATAAGAAAGGTTACTTAGATGATGTTTTCTCCTGGACTTCTCCCTGTTCCTCCAGAAACCTAGGAGAGGACTGCTTGCTGCCCAACCCAGAAATGCAATCCCTCCACCGCTGCTGTGTAAGGATGGAGTGAATGTATTTGTGGCAGCCGTTCAGATGATGGGAGTTGAATAATATTCTTGGACGGTCCAGCTCAGGGGGAGGTCAAGCTTGTGACTGATGTCTGGGGGCTTATGAGGGCAGCACCATCCAGAGGGGCAGCAATAAAAGCACAGAGCAGCAATAAGTCAATGTTTTCTGGTTTGTATTTCCTGTAAAGCATTAGTTGGGGAAACATATACACTATCCCACATGTGTTGGGTAAGGGTAAAGCTGTTGGATGGTTTAGAAGTTTTTGAAATCATAAAGTCACTGACAGCCTCTCCAGCTGCTTGCATGCGCTGTCCACAGACTGTGCCCTCCTGGATGAGGAGGTGAACTTCTCACTGGGGATAAGTGACAAGATCAGCTAGACTCCTCCTTTTAGAGCAGAAGAAAAATCTCCCCTTTTCTTTTCAACTGGCTGCAATGTGGCCACCTCAACCCTGGGGCTGCCCTGATGTGTCCTTGTGTATCCACAGCAGTGGATCATGCTGGGGAGATTGGACCCACAGGGCATATCTACAGTACTGCAGTGTGGAGGATCTGCCATATCAGCACAGCTCAGGTGACATGTACAAGTCTAAATGGAAATGTCTAAATACAAGTCTTATACCAAAATTATGGCAGTCACCTAGATGGGAAAGGTCTGGATTCAGCTCCCTATATGATTTCTGGTTTCCCTCCCGTTATTCACTAATAACTTGGCATTTCCTTTGGATACGTTGCAAATCCTAATCTCAATATGTCTAAGCGCTTGCACACCTTCCCAATGTTTTCTGTTTGGTGGGACCAGGGTAGGATACCGAAACAGCAGTAGTCTGACTCTCTCATGCAATTGGAAAGACGCCATGAAAGCTGTTCATAAAGCGATTGCTCTTCACGTACAACAACTGTTCAATTGCAAAGTATATCCGGAATGAACACATATTGAAACAGCTGAACACACACCAAATATGGCCAAGAAATGCTTGGTCTTAAATACGTCAGTTGTGGAATAGTCTCTTAACAGTGTGGGATCTTAAAATTTCAGGGAGAGGAAGGTTATACATAGGATAGTTATTACATTGTAAGGGAATTTAATTTCAACTGTTAGTGGGAAAAATAAATCATGTTTCTGGTACTGTGGAAGTAAGATTTTAAAACAAAAAAGGACATGAGCATAGTATGGGATGGGAAGAGGATCAGAACACTGAGCCACACTAGACTTAGTTTTAAAGCGTTTCCAGCTGAAGCAGTCACATTCTGTTGTCTTAGCTTGGCAATGTGTGCAGAAAATATCTCCCACCGAGCAATAACGGCTGGTTCCAGTCTGGCAGCAAGCATTCTCAAAAGGTTGTCAGGGTCTGGATAATCCCAGTTAATAAGAGTTTATCCCAACAAGGTGCAGGGATATATCCAAACATGTCCTACTTAAACTTCTGTGTCAGCCCTTCAGACCAGACAGACCAAGGGTAGATGCTCACTGCCACAAGCCATCAACATTGTCCATCCTTGGGGTCTTTGGTGTACTTGCAACTGAGCCAGTGGGACTCCCCATGAAACCAATCCTTTTATTGGGGGCCACTGTTTTTTAACATATTGTAACACTTGTAAAGCACTTTACAATAATAAATCTTTTCATTATTTATGATGGTTTCCCCCACCTTTTCTCACAGAATGAGAATACACTTTTAAAATAATAATTATCACTTTATACCTTCATTAAAACTCTCTGTATGCTCTTTTATGACCCCAAGGCATTTGCTGGAGTCATAATGTAACCACTGTGTGACGTAAGAATGCAAGCCCATAAAGTCCGTACATAGACACTTCGCAGCATATGCTGTTTATTTGGGTTTCCACAAAAGGCATTATGTTGCCATACTTTGCAACCATAAAAGAGTAAATAATTTCTAAGAATTGCTTGATAAGAGACTTCTGTTTTAAATGGAGCTTGGATATGTGTGGGAAATTGCTGCCAAAAATGTATCCAAACCACCCATTGCTGTGTATGTCTTTTCAACTCTTGTTGTCTTTTCAGCTCTACAGGTAGATTGAGATTGCTTTGCTGCAGAGTGTTTTAAGGGGGTGGGCAAGGGTCTATATGGGATTCCCTGTATCCCTAAAGTACTTAGCACAGTGGGCCAAGCATTCCCCATGCTTTTTTGCATCCCTGCTCCAGGACCACTGGAAAACCCTTGGATGTAAGCAGTCTTCTGCTGATGGCTGCACTGCAGAGACTTATCCCTGGAGTGCCCTCTGCAAACATACCCTCATCTTGAAATCCCAAAGGTCTCTAGGCCTTACCCATTCCTAACTACCTCAAAAGACAAAAAAATATTAATTAAAAAACCTTGCTTTTTACTTCCTTCTGGTTCCTTCTTTGTAATTTTTTCCCTAGTTTCACTGCCTGAAGTAACTTAGCCCACTTCTTAATTTTAAATACTGCTGCAATTGCACTGAATGGGCTGAATGAGATGAGAAAGATGAGATGAAGAAATCAAAACCTAATATGTCATCATTTTTTTCAGAACTTATTTTTACAAATAGCACTGTGAAAACTTTTCCACCATTTTACTGACCAAAAAAGCTAAGTCCTCCCCAATGCAATTTTGCTTCTTAATGAGTTGTATAAGAATCTTGATGAAAAATACAGATACTGCTGTACCTGTTTACTTTTAGAGATTGTTCTGTTAACACTGTTTCATTATTCAGGCAGTTTTAGTTAGTTTTATTCTTCATTATGTTGTTATCAGAAATAAACAGAAAACAGGTAGATTCATATGTAAGCGCCAAATTATGCCTCTGGTGAAAAGTAGAGCACATAGTTACTATGACAGTCATGTATTTGCTGTTCTTAGGCTGAAGTGTTTCTAAATATTGCAAACCATCAGTTTTATCTCAGATTTCTGTTTTCTGCCAAACAAAGTCCCAAGAATACAGGCACACAACTGAATAACTGAATACACATGGATAATTCCACTGAATTCAACGGAGTATGCATGTCTGGAGACCAACTTTTGTATAGAAATGCTTGCAAATGGTGGTTTACACTTCACAGTTTACTTGGCTTACAGACTTGTCTTTCAACAAGATTTAATAACTAGGATTGATAATATTCTGACATCAAATCACAGATTTTTTTTTTCCCCCTTCCCTGTTTTGGAGTGAAAGTATGCATAGCAGAAACGTAACAGAAATAAGGTGCATCACTCATTATTTTTCCGTAATGCTGAATTCTTCCCTGCAAACCAACATTTCTCCATTTCCCATTGTTAAAAAATGTAACAGATTGATTTTGTGACACTAAATTGCAAGAGAAAACAAACAGCATTGAATTAGAAGCCCCACATTTATTACTGGCACCAAAATCAGCATTTCAGCAAGCAATTAGCACATCTGATGTTTGCAGCTCTAGATACGTTCTCATTAGAAGCTGGTTTCAAATCAGCATGCAAGTTAGATACAGTGAGAATCCAATTCTAGTCCTGCTGTAATGGCTGGCAAACTTGCACAGTTTTCAATAAGCAACTAGGTTAGGTCTAAAATGTCCAATGGTTAGACATACCGTGAAAGAATGACTGTCTGGAATTTATTATGCAGCAGATATGCCACCAAACTAGAAATTTCACACAGGGGGAAAAAAAAATCACATTGTGCTTTTAGCTTAGTTTGGAAATGATGTAATAGACGCATTATGATTTATAACAAATTCATGATCTTCGCAGGCAAGCCATTCTCTGGGGATATATGTGGTAAATGGAGAATACCAGTGGCAAATAGAATTTACATCAAAGCAATCCTGCAAACCTCAAACTCTTATTACTATATTCATGACCTTTGTTAGTACACAGAAGTAGAATACAGCTTAACATAATGTTAACATTTACCTAAAATGAAGCATTTCTGTTTAAATGGTTACTGAAAATGAGATGAAAACTTTATGTAAGCTACGCTACATATATTTTAGGCATTATGCACCATTATTTGAAAGCAAGTTTCCTTTAGAGGCTGACGTAAGTTTATTGAATCAAGGCAGTTCAACTCAAGGGGTTGCTTTTCTGATAAAATATCTATGGTGCACCTCAGAAAGCATATCACGAAGCTACATGTAATGTGACTTCCGGCTCAGGCAGAATTTTCAGCCTTTTTTTGTGGACACTAGCACACATAGCAGAGAGCAGTATGCAATTCACAGCTAATGGCAAACTCCTTCTGCAGAGATGTGGATTTCTGTACCCCTGGCCCTGAAATGAAGCTAATTGGTGTCCCTAAAAGGCAATGAGCAGCAGTCTAAGGGTAGTTTCCAGATAATTTTGTCTACTATTTTGCAGTATTTGTGTTACCAGGCTAGGTCTATGAAGCAATAATGCATCATAGAAAATACAAGCAATACCAGGCGAAACTCTCTGTAGTACACCGGCACACTAGGTAGTAAGGATTTCTTTATCACTCTGAGGCTGACTAAGCACTGTTGCCCAGAGAGATTATACAGTGTCCATGCTTGGAGATATTCAGAAGTTGTTTGGACACAGTTCTGGGCAACATGTTCTAGGTGTCCTTCCTTGGACAAGATGACCTCTAGAGGTCTCTTCCAACCTCAGTCATCCTGTGATTCTGTTACAACCATGATACTGTACCTCATCTGGTAATCTCACCAGTGTCTTGAGAGCCCCAGCCTCTTCTAAAGCCCTTAGTGAGTCACTGACCTTTTGAAACAGTGAGTCCTTTATGTATCTACATATCATCTTGTTTATTTTCCTTTGCATTTAGGCATTATACCTCTTTAAACACAGAAGAAACATTTTTGGTTGTCAGACTGAGAAGAGTGAAGACAAGTTGTGTCAGGTGGTCCTGGACCTGTTAACTTTTGGTAGAGGTGAATATATTTAAAAATATAATTAAGTATCATATATCCAGTGACATCAGTAGAATTCCACTGTTTCTCAGCAGCTGGGAAGTAGCAAAGGATAACTGCCTGACTTACTGCAGCTGTTTCACACAGAATAAAACTGTGACCTGCTGTGCATTTCACATGGAAGTGGTAATATCTGGTCAGAAAATGAGATTTAAACAAATATCAAAATATGTATTTCTTTTTCTGAAACTTCAGGTGTTCCCCTGAAAACTACAAAAATGGATGACTGAAAGCTACCCCCTCCCCTACATCTCTAAGCTGCATTCTTCCAGAACTTGAAATATATTCTGCAAGAGAATATATTTTTCAGCAGAACCTCCTTGATCAGCTTTGACAGAAGAGCCAGTATGATTCATTTTGACCTCACAAGTCAAATGAAATCAACCACCGGAAGTTTTATGCATCCTCAGATCCTGTAGGCCTGATTCAGACTGCAAATTCCTCCTTCATGATGGAGTTGAGTAACAGCAAGATTCATACAGTCAACCAGTGTCTCCAGGAGCCGGTTGTTCCATCCTGGGGCATGGGAATTGAAGGAAACTAGATCAGAGAATCATATCTGGATCCCTCAGTCCAAAGAGCAACAGTCTCAATAGGTTATTCCACTAAGGTCACTTCTGCCATTCTTTTAATATTCAGTCACACAGCAGGAGACCGAATAGTTTTAAAGTCTTCATGAAAACAATGGTATATTTATCACAGACTTAATCAACAAAGGAAAAGAAGGATGCTACAAGAGTAAGCTATGCAAACATAAGTGTAATGTTGGATGTCAAACAATAGCATATTGTAAGTAATACCAAAAAAGGTTTACCCTATAGCAACATTTAGGGAAAACATATGATAACAATAAAAAATATTTCCACAACCTTTTCACCACTTGTTCCATGTGGGAACGATAAGTGATACTCCTGCTCTACATTTTTAAAGGAATATTCCTCTCAAATTATACATTACAAGCTTTGTACACTGAGCCTCTATTGTGAGTGTGTTCTCCATTATTATTTTTCTGGAACATAAATGGTATTATGGACACCAGTTTGTAAGCTCTACTCGGGCTCATTTAAAACCATTTCAAGGGGCTGTTTCTAGCCCTGAGATCTATCATGATTAATGGAACGGTTTGGTTTTGAGTCATCTTCCCCTTGTTGCCATTTGAGCACGTATATTCCAATTTGTTATTTTTTAAATCAACACCAGATAAGACCATTAAATAATACATATTCATTACACAGATCACAGTCATGATCTGCATCAAGGCACTGCCAAAACCATATATAGATATGTTACATATATATAAGTACATATGTATATATATATATATATATGTATATATACCCTAACCTATAGAGGTTGCCAATGCTGACTATATTTCACACAGAAAGTGTGGGGAAAGTTTTCAATTAGCAACATGTATGTGTCTGTGTGTGTGTATTACTGCTCAGTTGTGTGCTCTGGTTTACATTTTTAAGCCTGTACCAATTCACAGCAATAGTTTTACAGTCAGAAGAACGTGGATGAGCAATGGATTTTGTTTTATTAAAGGATTCCTGCAGCAGCAAGACATGCCTCGATCAGTAGGTTTATCAAACAGAAATATTACAGTGCTCTGCGTTTCCATGTTTTCCATCAGAAGACCAGCAAATCTTTCGCAAACTCTGATTACATCAGTCAGTGCTAGAGCCCTTAAAAGAGGTAAAAGTGTACAATGGCTCTGGTGCAGATGGCTAAACTGATGCAAAGAGCTGCTCGAGGGCATGATTATATGAGCTGCAATCACACCTTTGATGGCAGCATGGATGTAAAGACTTGTTCCAGATCACACAGTCGAACCATGGCAAAGCTTGACATGAAATCAACAGCAACTCCTTTGTTCTAGTCTGGCCTCCTTGGGCTGGGTTTCATTACTCTGTTTTCCTCATATCCCTTTCTCTTAAATACTGGACTAGATCAGACAATGAGATTTTTATGAAATGTAAAGTCTTCTTTGCAATTCCCTAAATCATTTTTAAAAGAGAGACGGTGTATTCATCTTATCTTGTGTTGCTAGCCTGCCCTCACATTTCAGTTAACAAGGCTGTTGTTTCTTCTGCTTGTCCCTGTACTTCATGTTACTGAAAATAGCTTTTAAATATGAGATTTTTGCCTACACAATAAGCAGAAGTTTAGGCAGAGCAGAAAAGTACAAAGGCAGAGAGAAGTGGTATTTTACTCCTCCACTTTTCTTTCTTCTTCATCACTCTCATAGTTACACCCAAGTTTATCTGAAGCTAGGGAGTATGAAGGAGTCTAGACTCCTTTTTTGTAACACTGCTTTCTGTCATCCCTTTTTTATTTAATATTTTGAGCATCGTATCAAAGCCACACATACGTAAGTGGCCAAACCTAAGTGCCCCTTAGCCTTTCCCTGCCTGAGGTAGTCTGGCAAAAGGATGTCTTTCAGACTAGGCTATTTTTACTTTTTCATTTTTAAACTCAGAGTTGATAAAGTGTCATTTTTTCTTCTATTGTAAATCAAGATACCCTAGACTTTGGAATTAACTCCAAATTGTTGGTCTGGACATGAACTTCACAGTGAGTCCCTCCTCTATCCAGGCTGACATTTTCCCATTAATTCCTTTTTCCCCTTTCATCCATTCATTGGCTGATGAGCCTGTAAATACACTTCATCTGCTTTTACTTTGCTTTTTAAGCATAAACCGATATGGAACACGTTGAATTGATTATGTCCAAAGGCAAGAGACTTATATGTTTCGTAAGTCACAGCAATAGTTTGAAACTTGACTTTCCGCTCCTTTGGTCCACTAGGATAATCAATTGGCTACCTCCTCCTACACCCAGAGTAAATAGTGTCATGCAGAAGAAATGCCATCTTTGAAAAACAATAAACACCACCACTGCTCACAGCCAAATGGAGCAGAGGGCAGAAGAGCACAGGAAAGCAGTAAATAGTGACCAGGTGTTCCCCTGCTCCCTGCCCTGATGCGTTTTGCAGGCTGCAGGAGCTTCCTTTCCCTCCTCCCCATCCCCACCCTCAGGAGACCTCTGCCCTAGCTAATTTCTACTGCCATACAGCAACTGATTCTTTCTGGGAGGTGCTGTCAACATTACCCACAGTCTGCCCGTGTACTAACATCCCCTACCTAAATTAACACTTCCTTCCTCTTAGTTTCCAGGCACCCTTCTTGAATAGAACCACTTGCCTCAACTCATGTAGAGGGTTAAAGCCCCTGTACAGATCCCAAGAGATTTGTTCACATCTCACTCTTCTCTGCTTATGTATCTCAGTGATTTGTACAAAGGTGCAGCTTGTTGGCATCTTTGAACTTTTGTGAGTTTACCTGGTGAGACCACCATGGCTCAGCTTGATCAGTGGCTGTCACAGCCCTGCCTGCAGCCACAATGGCTGGATATAAATAATGTATCCAGCAGCTGGATATGGATAATGGTCCATGCAGGTAGCCTGCATCCAAGGAACTCACAGAAGTGGCAAAGCATGATGACATGGGAGCAGGGTCCTCATCACTTGCAGGAAGCAACTCCTGCTTGACAAGTGTTGCCAATTTGCTGCACACAGAAGCCCATACCAGTCAGGACCCTCAATTCAAAATTTCTCAAAATGAGATCCACCAAGTAAAGAAAAAAATAGGTGCACTCGTCTGTTGGAGCTGCTCTCTGCGGGAGCATGGCAATGAACCTCAGCAGTCAGGTTGGAGGGATAACTCCTCATCCAGCACAGCCTCAGCCCCACCAGAACAGTACAGATAGAGGTAAGCTGAATGTGGTAGGCACCAGGAATGTAACGTGGATTCTGCAGTGTGTTATCACAAGATCTTCCTTTCCTTGCCTCCCTCCTGAAGCATTTTTAAAAGGAGAATCTTTGGGAAGTAGCTGTCCTAAAACAAGAAATGTAAAAGCTGTAGTACATTATTCATAAGAATTGCAGATAAGAATCAGATTGTAAAAAGTGGTTCACTTCTGACATTGATTAAAATTACATTTTGCATTACATTTATGTACATAAAAATTACATTTTGCATTATCTTTGCTTTCCCAGATGGTTTAGCAGAACTAAATCCTTCAAAGAAGTTAAGTCTCTTGCTAGCAAACATATTGCAACAAGCTTGATCAAATGATAGCTGTGATTCTTAATGCAAGTACCACAGCAAAAATAACATTCCTCCTCTATCAGCAATTACAGGCAGAGAAATTGATCCAAATCCCAGAGAAGTCACAGGAAGTTTACTATTGGTAACAGTGGGGCCTTGGATTAGATCCTCATTTTGTGTCAAGTCCCAACCCTGTGCAACGTATGCATCAGAAAAAAATATTTTAGCCCATTGCAAAACGAGATTTCCCATGGAAAGCAGCAATTCAGCCTCCATGATAACAGCAATGTTGTGTACTACTGGAATAACATGATGTAAAACATCCTCTTGAAAGTCTGCAAGTGCTTCTTCTCTGTTGTGAGTTCAGCAGAATGTATTTAAACTGCTGCTGAGACCTTTCCTGTAACTTTCATCAAAGTGGACTGTGGGTCCTAGTTCAAGGAAATAATCTAAATCATGCCCTTTTTCAGAGCAGAAAACTGTAGTTGGTTTTACTTTGTTTAAATTTAATTACATGGTCTGTTGTATTCTGGTCATGAATGGCGCTAAAATAATCTATTAGTAATAAGCAAACAAACATAAAGAGTGCAAAAAATGAAAAACAGTGCCAAATTTCTAGAATTCCAAGATGAAATGATAAATAAATCCTTTGTCCTTCTTACCAAGTTTTTGCAGATTTCAACAGAAAAGTCATGTGAGGCTGAGGCTCTGACAGGGAGCTTGGCCCCTCTTCCCATGGGCTTGCACAAAAGTTTTTTCTTCCAACTTCTTGTCAGTATCTGTAGCACAGTGGCTTCCTTAAGAGAAACTTTTCAGGGGAAGAAGTTCTAGACTTGTACTATTTATCTACATTTTATTGTGTGTGAAGTTAGCTTTGAAAGCTCTGTAGCTTCCTCTGTTCCTTTCCATTCATGTAATCAATACAAGTTGTATTTAATTCAAACCCAGCAAAACAAAAGGGACACTGATGCCTTTCCCAGATGACAACAGGCCAGATTCTTTGTGGCACCAAATTTCCATTCCCAGATTTCCCCTGCTGGCACCTTATTCCTGCAGCATGGAGCAGGAGCTCTTCCTCTCACGGCTGAATGAGTCTACATCCCCTCCCACATCCTTGCTTCAGTAGTTCCTCAGTAAGAGATCCCAAAAGGGACCTTCAGCTATTCCCAGGACACTGCCCACAACAGTGGTACAGGATTCTCTGCAATGCAGACTCTGAGACCTTATCAACAGGCATGGACTTGGGTGCCAAGCCAACCCACTGGTAATAGGGTGCAAAGTTGGATGCTGGTAAAAAGTAGCACAGCTGTGTCATAAGGTAGGTTCCTGGGAAGGGGGGTCCATTATTTGAATGGGACTGTGCATATGAGAGAAATTGATCTTTAAACCCGGCATTCACATGCCAACACAGGAAGGGCCACAGAGTCCAGGATGCAACAGATAATCTTTGGGAGAGCTCAGCTTACGTGCTTTGAGAGCAAGAACATCTCTCCATGCAACCCTACACTTACTGCAGTGTCTTCAGGGATAAAGTTTGGCTTTAATACATCTGTAGAATTATACCAACAGTGTGGCATGAACAACAGGGCTGTTCTCCAGCCGTACAATCCCAGATCATGAATTTAAATCTCATGCGGAGAGACAGAGTGGGTGCATTCTCCCACCAACCAGACTCCAGTTGGCCTGGGAGGTGTTTGGATGCCAAGTCTGTGGGAAGATCAAAAACACCAAGTACCCAGTATCAATATGTTCTTGCAATATACATAGTGCAGCAATATGTCACCCAACCCGGCTGCTTCACATTAGTTGTAACTGCCAACGTGGCTGATTCATGTCTTCTCCAAACCTATTGCAATGGACTTGTTTTTGAAAGGAATGCAGTGTCCCACTCCTCCAGCAGCTCCTGCTGGACCTCTCCTTGTCTCATTTATTAATTCATTCCCTGCCAAGAACAACATGGTGATGTAATAACAAAATGTACTTTGAAATCAACATGATATAAAGGACTTATGCAAGGCTTCAGGCAGGCAAAGCACTTAAAGACACGCGTGACTTTAAACATGTGAGCGGTAGTCCCGTTGGTTTCAACAATGCTACGCATGTGCTTAAGTGGTTTGCTGGATTGGGGCCCACATTTGACAGACAACTCAGGTTATACCTTAAACAAAGAACCTCTTTGACACAGCATTTTTTTCAGAAAAACTTGGAGTTTCATGTAATCCTTAGAACCAAATGTAGAGCCAGTGCTGAGCCCACAGGAGCTGATAGCAAGTCTTCCATTTGTTTCAGTGAGGTGAGGCTTTTGCTTTGAGATCTGGAGTTGGGAGCACATTACAGCTGCTCTGTCCTTCTGATTAGGGAAAGAAAAAGACACCATTATTTTTTGTCAAAGAATCACAAATAAAAATAGCTGACTTTTATTGGTTATAAGCCATGTATTTGGTAGCAGTGCAGATTTAAGCTGTGTTATTCTTGCAGGAAAGTCTAAGAAGTGATCGTCTTGTCTACAAATATAGACCTGTCAAGGCTGAACAGTTATGTTCAATGTCATTGTAAGCAAACCTGACATTTTATTTACTCATTTGTACCACTGGAGTGTCAGCTCAGCAATGATTAAAGCTGTCAGTAGAATCAACAAATAGTGTAAAAACATTGAGCTGCCAGTCCAAGTTTCTGTTTCATTGAACATGTTAGTTTGAGTGAAGATTTGCCTGCATATTTTGATGGTTTTGTAGCTTATTTTCACTAATTAATTTGCTTGGCTATTATTCTCTAGAGGCAAACAACATAATTGACAAATAAAATGTCTCTCATTCGTTCATTCGTTCATTCGTTCATTCGTTCATTCATTCGTTCATTCCTCCAGAGGAAATCCTGTGTGACTGGATGTGAGCTTCCAGCTGATTCATAATTTTGTCCAGAACCATTTTTTATTCTGTTCAGATTTCTGTCAAGGAATTGAAACCCGTCATCTAATAAAGAGATTAATCCAGGTCTAAACTCAGGAAGATAATGTGCTTGAAAGAAATAACAGGCAGTGTTTACCTGTAGAGGAAAGTGGATGTTGCCAGGGTTGTTTGAACAGAAGTTGGCAAGTTTACCTCGTTCTATTTATTAGAAAGGTAGAGGAAAGGAAACTACCCTGGCTTTTTAGGCTTCTTCTCAAAGCTTAGCTCACTTTGGACTGCAAATTTTATTGCTTTGTTCACACACAAAATTTAGTGCTGGAAGTCAGCTTCAGAAAAATAATTTGCTCTTGCTGCTGAGAGAGAAGATTTCTTTTCCTTGATTAAATTGACATAGGGTGTGATACCATTAAAACTAAGATGTTAGAAAAGTCAGACATAGGGCAATGACTCAAAATGAGTTGCCAGTGTGGTATCCCTAGGCAAAGAAATTACATTGCACTCTGTGTACTGTGATAAAATAGCTCGGACTTGCTGTGTGACTAGTTTTAAATCACTTCCATGACAGCTATTGACTCTTGACAGAGAGGCTTGTCAATAGAACTAAAGTTACAAGAGCCTTTTTACAGAAGAAACGTACTTGCTGCAATACGTTTATTAAGAAATTATTCAGGTAAGCATCAAAATCACAGAACAACCAACCAGGTTGGAAGGGACCCATTGGATCTTCTAGCCCAACCATTCCTATCCACTAACACTAAACCAAGTCCCTCAATACCTCATGCACCCATGCCTTAAACACCTCCAGGGAAGGTGAATCAACCACCTCCCTGGGCAACCTATTCCAATGCCCAATGACCCTCTGTGTGAAAAACCTCCTCCTAATCTCCAGCCTAAATCTACTCTGGCGGAGCTTGAGGCCATTCCCTCTCGTCCTGTCCCCTGTCACTTGGGAGAAGAGGTCAGCTCCCTCCTCTCTACAACCTCCTTTCAGGTACTTCTAGAGAGTAATGAGGTCTCCTCTCAGTCTCCTCTTCTCCAGGCTAAACACCCCCAGCTCTCTCAGCCGCTCCTCATAAGGCCTGTTCTCTATTCTCTATTTCTCTATTGAAATGACCAATAAAGCAATCCCATTTGCATTCAGGCAGGTCTGATCCCACAGGAGAACACCTATGACTACAGACATAGCTCCATAATGCCACTCCTGGAAGAAAAACAGTTTGCAGGACTGCTGTGTGGCACCACCAGCATTTGTTCTTCACTCCATATGCCAGCGTGTCAGCAGAACCTGCTCTTTTATCACAACACTTAAATTAGGCCTGGTCAAAAATAGATCACGTAAGTATGTCACTGAATGCTTGATGTTCACAAGTTGGTTTCCACCGTGGTAGCAGATAAGATTTCTGTGACTTCAAGTAGTAGTACTGTAAGTACCTTATGACATTCAGAGTCAAACAATTACCTAATGCCTCTCAAAAAGTCCAGAAGCCAGGGGGAACCTAATTTCTTTTTAAAAGTTATCTCAATTCTTTTTAATGAAATCCACTCACAGACCACCTCTCCTTTTACTACCCTCTTCATTCTTTGTCTCAACATTTTGTATTGCTACAGCACTTGCTGTACAGTGTGCTCTGCGGTGACATCATTCAGAAGAAGCCAAGTCCTCAGCAGATTCCCTTAAGCCTCTAAGTCTTCCCTCTGAAAGAGATCATGAGCATGGGTTTGCCTTTCTCTCAGAATCCAATAGGAACATTTTCATATTAAACAGACATTTTCCAGCACCTCCTTTTAATGGATGTTGTTGTTGATATTGTTCTTAAAAAAAAAGAAATTAAAAATCCAACCTGGAGAAATTATTTAGTCTGGCAAATGCTCTAACAGGGCACACTTAGCTTTACCTTAGGTGACCACCTACTCAGTAGGTATGTAATGAAGCTGAAGTATTGGGGCGGGGGGAGTAACATCTGGCAAAGGCTTGTGAATTGCAATTTTCTTTTGCAAGTGGAAAACCATATCCTGCACTAGGTCTCAGTGGGGTTTAATGCTGTCAGAGCATACAAGGTTTGTTTTGATCTGTTATGGAGTAACACACATAGCTTTCAGTTCGCACTAATAACATCCCCGTGCCTGGGGTATACACCAATCCAGAGGCTACTAATTAAAGGTTAGAATTAACCAAACATGGTTCCTCTACAAAACATATGAAACTTATTAAAACTTAAAAGTGACAGCTGGTTCTCAATACAAGCAAAGCAAAGAATGCAAAGAGTATTGTGGAGGGTTATTTAAGCACATTTTATTTCAGCACATTAAAAATTTCCTGTCTCTGCCAGTTCAGCACATAACATTTTAATGTTTCATGTGAAAACACAGCAAACTTTTAAAGAATCAATTATCGGTCCTGCATATCATAAAATAAATATCATAAAAAAACATATCATAAAAAAATACCATATCATAAAACCCTGCCACGAACAGGTTGAAAGCTTGTGGGTCGGAATAAAAGACCAAGGCAGCAAAAGGAACCATGTGGTTGGTGTATACTACAGGCCACCTGATCAAGGAGAGCCTACTGATGAAGCCTTCTTCCTGCAGCTACAGGACGCTTCACACTCGCAAGCCCTCACCGTACTGGGGTACTTCATCCACCCTGACATATGCTGGAAAAGTAGCACAGAAAGCTGTAGGCAACTGATGAGACTCCTACAGTGCACTGAAGATAATTACTCAGCCCAGGTAATTATTAAAGGAAGTGTTCCCCCACTGATGAATGAAAACGATGACTTCCTATCAACAGACAAGGAGAAGGCTGAGGTACTCAACGCATTTTTTGCCACTGTCTTCACCAACAATGGCTCTCCTCACCCCTCCAGAGTCAACAGACAACAAGAGGGAGACTAGTGGGGTATAGGCCCTTCCACTGTACAGGAGGATCAAGTTTGTAACCACCTGAGGAATCTGAATGTAAGTAAGTCTATGGGACCTGACGAGAAGCATCCCAGAGTCCCAAGGGAATTGGCTAACATAGTGGCCAAGTCACTCTCCATGATATTTGAAAAATCACATCAGTCAGTGTGTAAACTATCTGGACTTCTGTAAGGCCTTTGACACAGTCTCCCACAATATCCTTCTCTCTAAATTGGAAAGAGAAGGATTTGATGGGTGGACTATTTGGTGGACAAGAAATTGGTTGGATGGTCACATTCAGAGACCAGTGGTCAACAGCTTGATGGCCAGAGAGACATCTATGACAAGTGATGCTCCTCAGGGATCTGTGTTGGGACCAGTGCCGTTTAAAATCTTTATCAATGATATGGAGAGCAAGACTGAATGCTCCCTCAGCAAGTCTGCAGGTGACACCAAGACAAGTTGTGCAGCTGTTGTACCAGAAGAAGGGGATGTCATCCAGATGGACCTGGACAAGTTGGAGAAGTGGGGCTGTGCAAACCTCATGAGGATCAACAAGGCCAAGTGCCAAGTCCTACACCTGGGTCAGGACAATCCCCAATCTCAATACAGGATAGAGAATGATGTGATTGCGAACTGTCCTGCAGAGAAGGACAATTCTGCCCTTCTACTCTGCTCTTGTGAGACCCCACCTGGAGAATTCTGTCCAGTTCTGGAATTCTCAACATAAGAGGGATATGGAGCCACTGGAATGGATCCAGAGGAGGGCTACAAAGATGGTGAGAGGGCTAGGCCACCCCTGATATGAGGACAGGCTGAGAGAGTTGGGGTTGTTCAACCTGGAGAAGAGAAAGCTCTGAGGAGACCTTATAATGGCCTTTCAGTATCTGAAGGGGGTGTACAAGAAGGTTGGGGAGGGACCTTTTACAAAGGCTTGTAGTGAAGGATGAGAGGGAATGGCTTTAAATTGGAGAGGGGAAGATTTAGACCACACATTAGGGAGAAATTCTTCATGATGAGGGTGATCAGACACTGGCACAGGCTGCCCAGGGAAGTTTTGGATACATTCTCCCTGGAAGTGTTCATGGCCATGCTGGATGGGGACTTGAGCAGCTCGATCTGGTGGGAGGTGTCCCTACCCATGACAGGACTGCTGGAACTGGATGATCTTTAAGGTCCCTTCCAACCCAAACCACTCTAATATTCTATGCTTCTATGATTCTAAATCCTGTTCTCAATATTACCATGAATATTTTTGTGTCATTTTGACCTGAAAGATGGTTTTGTGAAAGTTCACAATTATTGAAGTGGAGCAGAACAGCAGTGTTGGGACCCAGCTTTTATTTTTCTCAGTTACCAGCCAAACATTTTGGGACAAACTTCACAAACGGGAGTACTCAGACAAATGGGGTGTGTTGCAGCTATCTCAAGCTTATGATACTATTCCAACGAATAAGCACAACTGGGCACTCCTATACCATCAGGACCTGATCTACAAGCAGAAAACCTCTTTGACATAGGGGGAGCAACAGAACTGGCTTACTTTTACCCCCTTTTCTTCCATAAGCCAGTGCAGAGGGTATACTGTGAGTGTTATGCAATTTATTTGCCCACTATATCCTTCTATTTACATTTTAAAATTATATACCCTCATTAAGCCCTCAAATATTATCTATGATCTTTGAAGTAAATGCTTTTGGTGCAGATAGGCTATCTCTGTTGGCAGAGCCTCCTTTTCCCGGAGGCAAGTGTCTTCAACATGTTGCAGCCTATATCCTCAGTATGATAATACTTTTGCATCGAGCTTAATGAACTCATTACCCTTAATGCTGTCGTAACAAGATAGCTTGTAAATGTACTTATTTTTAATTAGGTCTATTCAGCTGTGTGAATTGAATTATATAAGACTAATTAATTAATGAAATTGAAGACCTCATAAGGATAGGGCTTCTCAAGCTGGCAAAACACACTTCTGTCAAATCCTTCTGTTCCCAGGATTAATTAAGGGAGACCTGGAAATAACAGCTTCAAAGCTGGTAGAAAAATTTAAAAACTGTTGAGGAATAACAGTTACTGCAAGGGCTTTTTCCTTAAGAGTGATTTTTCTCACTGCTCCACCTCAGTACAAAGAAAATAAAAGGCAAGACTATAAAATCTGCACTTGTAAGCTGTTTAAAATTGGGTTAGGGTCCTATAGTTTCTAATTAAAAGATAAGAGCTGAAATCACTGAACATAGATGTATGTTATTAAACTGTGCACGTGTTGGTTTACAGCCAACACAAACCTTCCTCCCACAGGCTCCTTTTTTTCTTTGGATCAAGCTGAAACATTACAAAGACAACATCACTGCACATTCATGCAGCTCCAAGCACAATGGGGCTCTGCACTGTGGCCGTGGCTCCTGGGCGCTATGGGAAAACTACTAATCCCCAGTAACAAATGCTCTTAAACACAGCAGTGAGCCCTGTTACCAGACCTGCCTCCTGAAGCCAATGGCTACTGAGCCCTGAGACAGGGAGATCTTAACTACCACGTGAGGATAAATAAAGCTTTCTTCTAACAGTTTGACACTATTTAGATTGTATTGAATACATACAATAATGTAGGCTGTGATATTACTAGTCTCTTTTTTTACCCAAAGATAGTCATCCTTATTACCCTCCTTAATAATGTGTGTGTGTAAATCATAGAATCACTGGGTTGGAAGAGACCCACCAGATCACTGAGTCCAACCATTCCCACCAATCTCTAAACCATGCCCCTCAGTACCTCATGCACCCACACCTTAAACACCTCCAGGGAAGGCGAGTCAACCACCTCCCTGGGCAGGTGGTTCCATTGCCTAATGACCCTTTCTGTGAAGAATTTTTTCCTTATGTTGAGTCTGAACCTCCCCTGGCAGAGCTTGAGGCCATCCCCTCTTGTCCTGTCCCCTGTCACTTGGGAGAAGAGGCCAGCTCCCTCCTCTCTACAACCTGCCTTCAGGTAGTCGTAGAGAGCAATAAGGTCTCCCTTCAGCCTCTTCTTCTCCAGGCTAAACAACTCCAGTTCTCTCAGTAGCTCCTCATAAGATTTGTTCTCCAAAACCTAAATAAACCAGTTGGGTTTTTTTATGAAAACACAAACCAAATATGAATAGTAGATGTGTGCTAGCAGGAGACAAATGGTCAGAGATCCACAGCCCTGTCCCTTCCCTATTTCTCCCACTACCAGTTCAGCATAGAGGCACCTCATCAGCTGAACTGACATAATTTCATCCTTCAGATTGAGCCTCTGTCTCACCCTGGATAACGAAGTCTGTCAGAAAACAGTATAGCCCATGGTCACAAAAGCTGCTGTCTAAAGGTAAACTGGTCTGCACTGTTCTCCAGTTCCCCAAAGACAGCTGAAAGTCACCTGCCAGCTAGATCACAAATGAATAGTTTGATTGAGGAGCAAGTGTAATCATTTAAAATAAAGTGATAATATGAAAAGCCATCTCAATGCGTGTCCTTTAAGAATAATCAAGGTGATAAGGTTTCTGCTTCTGGCTTTCACAAGGACACAGGTAGCATATCTATCATATACCTATGACAAATTAATAGCTATGTGCTGTTATAGCTGTTACCTATCACACATTAGTATCACCTATAAGTAATGGGCTGGAAATAAGGGCAGAACTTTGATGGAAGAATGAACATACTGTTTCCTGAGACTATTCCTCCCCTGAGATCCATGGCTTCTTCAACTACCTGAAAGCAGGTTGTAGACAGGAGGGAGCTGGCCTCTTCTCCCAAGTGACAGGGGACAGGATGAGAGGGAATGGCCTCAAGGTCCACCAGAACAGGTTCAGTCTGGACATTAGGAAAAAAAAAACATGGAAAGGGTCATTGGTCACTGGAACAGGCAGCCCAGGGAGGTGGTTGACTCACCTTCCCTGGAGGTGTTTAAAGGACAGGCGAATGAGGTGCTGAGGAACATAGTTTAGTGATTGATAGGAATGGTTGGACTCGATGATCTGGTGGGTCCTTTCCAACCCAGTGATTCTATAAATCACAGAAGAAAGCACTTTTCACAGCAAATATCAGGAAATTGCTCTCTTTTCTCACTGCAGAAGTAACAGAAAAAAAATGATGTGTCCACTCCAACTAGAAGAAAGACACTACTTTAGATTAGAAATTATCAGAGGCTACCCACAGCTACTGCAGCCTTGGTTGCCACAAGGGGAAAGCCTGGTCCCTGGGTGAGTCGCTGCAGACTGCTCACATCTGACAATCTCTAGCCTTATCACAAAGTATTTGTCACAGGGCTTCCCTGGGAACCATGTCATAATGGTAGCTTTCAGTGGCTTTTCTCATCATAGTGCCCAAAATAACAAAATGACTGTATTGCAGGCCATCGGACTTGTTTTTATGGCATGACGTGAGGATGCATCCCATCATATCCTATGGGGCTTAGTAGGAGTGTGCATGGAGATGTCTGAGAGTTCAAGATATCCTTTGATACCCTCCACATGAAGGAAGCTCTTATGGCTAAATAAACTCTCCAAAGCTTGAGTAGTAGAAGACCTGACATGGTGACAAAGTATCCACTGGCATTAACTCTATATAAAGTTCTGCCAGTTTCCTACTTACAATTTGTCATCCCTTTCCATACTTAAAACTATCTTAGTGGGGCTTAGTGTAGAACATAAGGTTTGTTTTCTTTTCTGTCCTCAACAAGTAAAAGAGATGTTTATAGCTGACATATTGGTTATTACATTGCCACATTTTTCAATCCAAGAAATCGATCTCCCAGAGGATAAACGTTGTAATAGGTAATAAAGCCTGAGAGCCTAGTCAAGATCTTTCTATTAAAGGATTAGTCATTGTTAGCTGCAGTGAGTTTCAGGAGGTTCTCTCCATTCAAGTTGTTAGTAACATTCTGAGAAATGAGCAGTTGTGTGTTGTGATGAATATATTATTTCTGCACAATTAAAAAAAAAAAAAAGAGAGAGATTATTATGCTTAAAGCAACTGACCTCTTCACCTAAAGTAAATACAATAACAATTAAAAATTTTTATGCAAGAGCATTTTTAATCATCATAACACAGAGCAAACTACATGGGAAGTTAATGGTTCCTTGCTCCCTTTTTGTCAACAGTGTCTCTCTGCCAAGTATTTCTAAATGTCACAGGAATGTTGTTCATGTGTTTCACAAATTATGAGCTACTTCTCCCAGTGCTTTGACCACCAGGCACAACAGCATCCAAATGCAACACAATGGTAATTCAAACAAGACTGCACTTCCTATTACATTATAGGTGTGACACTAGATTTAGAAAAAAATAGATTCATGACTCCCATGCAAGTCAAAAAAAAACCCCACCATAATGATTTCTATGATAGAGACCAAAAGCTAGAGGAAATGAAGTAGTAAGATAAAAAGCAACATAATTAGCTGGGCAGGGCCTCAAATCCCTTTGATGGTTGTAGCTTAACTTCAAGATGAGCTTTGGATGCTCACCTGAGCACATAGTCTGTAAGTTGTATATAATTTTGATTATTTTGCAGGATGGTTCCATCTGAAGTTGGTTCTACAACACGAACCTTGTGCTATGTCCACCAAAAATAAACAAAAAGGAAAAGAATCAACTTGGGTCTCCGATGGGTCTCTTCCAACCTGGTTGTTCTATGAGTCTATGATTCTAAGTTAGAAACAGCTTTCCTGAAGACCTGCAATACTCTACACCTTCAACAGCTCTAGCCACAATCCTGCAAGGGCACATGCACAAAGTATTACCTTATTATCACAGATAGTTCCAGTGATGCTGTCTGATCACTGCTATAATGCAGAAAATAATCTCATCCAGAATTAGCGACACAAACTTTAAAGAGTCAAATTGTGCCACAGAGGCACACAACTAACTAATTATAGGTAAGCATTATCTTTACACAATAATGCTTAAGACCATTAACATCATTTCCCCTTCTGTATCCTTTAAACTGACTGTAAACCTTCCACTCCTAAATGTTACTATCTCGACTTTCTGTTTTATATGAACAGCACTTCTAACCAGACCTTGAACTGCAAATACATAAAACAGTTTTTGCCAGAAAGCGCTTACCCAAATGTCTCTGGATTTAATGTAAGCTTGTCTGATTAACCTCTGAGAGGTCAAGATGTTTTGTAATGACCAGATTTCACCACAAAGAATGGTATGAGGAGGTCAGGTGGTATGAGGATGACTTCAGGATACAATCTGAAAGAAACTTGTAATGCCTAGGGGACTAGGGGAAAGAGAAAAGAAGAGCATTACTAGGATGAATTCTAAATATGCAACACAGCAACTCACATGAGTCTGTTCAAAACAGTATTATAATGGCAGCTACTGGAAAGCACTGGAATGTATCCAAATGTTTAAAGAAAGTAAAATGAAAATTATGAAATTGGAAGCTCTTGTTTTTCACAGGAAACATTGACCATCTCAGTCTGTCTGAATTGCAGAAGCAACTGATATTCATGTAGGAGAAGTACTTGCTGACACACAGGGTTCAGGTACCACCCCTTGCTTAGTCAGACATGTGCCTTCTACTACCCCCTCAGGTCAATGTCAACTGCATACCAGAGCAATACCTCTAAAGCCTTCCAGGGCTATGTGAATTCTACACCAAATGAGTCTCCAACCCTTGCTTTTCTTCCATAACTTTTAATTTTTATCACATCTTCTTTTGTCTGCATGTAATAGTTGTTAGGAAGTCTTTTCCAGTTGATTGTATTCTTCTTGCAAAGTATAACACTGATCACATGCAGCAGACACGATGGTACTTTCTGCCTGTGATTACAAACCATAGACAAAGGCATGAAATTAATCTCCATTCAAAGTCAGCACATACTCCTTTGGGGTGTCCCAGAGTTAATCCCTGGCCATGATCTTGGCACACATCATGCTGATAAAGACCTACTCTCAGCTCAGGGAGACCGCAGTTGGGAAAACTCTCCCTGAAGAGTCCAAGGTGGTGTTGAGCACGCTGTACAGGTATCGTTCCCCTCAACAAGGGTGTCTGGACACAAAGAGAATAAGAATCACTGTGCACCCTTAGCCAGTGGACCTCATTTGCTTGGTTTCTTTAGGCCAGTACTGGACTGAGTTGAGCGGATGTGGTGCAGCAGAAGTGGTGGAAGAAAGGGGATGCACCCCAGGCCCTGCTTCCCATGTCATTAGTGTCTTTATCTACAGACTGAAATCAATTTATAAAGAAGCCTGGAAGTGGGGATCAGACCAGCAGGTTTCCCTGCTTTCAGTCAAGAACTTTCCAAGTAAGATTAGGGAAGCTGGCTCTCTTTAGCAGGATCTTCTTCTAGATCCGCAAGGTTTGCACTTCTCTGTGTGGCTTCAGTGGGATGTTTTGCTCTAGAATATCTTAAACATGGTGGCAAAAGCACTCATCTGCCAACAGAAGCTGAAGTTTAAAATCTCTCAAACCACGGAGCACTTGGAGCACCCATCGCCCTCTTCCCAGCAGGCCTCTAAGACATTCAGTCAATGGCGACACAACATCACTGTTTCCAGAGAAACCCATGATTCTTACAGTACCTATGCCTAAAAAATTGATTTTATATGCTGAATCTCACTTTTGCAGATGTTGTGTTTCCCATGTGCACGGTTAGCAGTTTGCTCGCTGCAGCTCTGGCGTGGGCATCCACAAGAGTCCTGTGTCCCCTGCCCTGGATGACTACTGTGGTGTCCATCTCAGCATCCTTGGGTCTTCAGTTACACCACTGCGCTGTCTTTTCAGCATGATGACAAACAGCCTATGTGCCTGAAGTCCCAAACTGGGATTGTGCCAGAAAGATCTGGGGTCTTGGCTGTTCACTGGAACCAGAGAAGAGGAACTTCTCAGGTTGGTGCCACAGATGTCATCTGCACTTCAGGTCCCAGACTCATCTCTTGTAACTTCAGGTGTTTAGCTAAGGTGCCTAAATTAGAAGCTTAATCACAGCCCCTGAAGAGAAGGAAAAGGTGAACAGGGGGGTTGTGGATACCACTCTCCTCCTGCCAGCTACTGAGTGCTAGAGGGCTCTGCCTCCAGTTTGGGAAGCTACCATAGCACCAAGGGAGAAGGAGCACGACTCTCCGAGCTAGGAGCTCCTCTGAACCTAGAATCGCTGCTTCAAGCTTCTCCCAGCACTTCAGACCCACAGGCCCTTACCACAGGAATAATCTTTTCTTCAGGAGGCTATTCTTGGTATAACAGATGCCTCAATGTAAGTAAAGTTGATCAAAGCAAATTCCATTGAGTAAAGGTTTGCCATCTTTGGGAGAAAATGGCATGGTGCTCTCACCAGTGGAAGGGTGTGCAAACAAGATTTTCTGCAACACTCTACTTCTCTGCAAAACTCTGGCTGAAGAGGACCCAAACTTCCATAACCCAAAATATTCAGATAATTATTCAGGGTTTCCACCAAGGCCCTGCAGGGTGGTGGCCTACCACAATTTCATTTTTTACCCCTACATATTTCCTTCCTGGGAAGCCTCCACCCACCATTAACTTCATCTAAGATAATGCCAAAAGAAACAAAGTTGTCTTTTTCTCCTATAAAATATTCAAGCTTCTACCACAGAAACCACCTGATGGTTCAATTTTCACTCTTCCTTAAAAAATCCTGCAGATAACTCCTGGTAAATAAAAGGGGGGAAAAAATACTGATTGCAACATGCAGCAGATGTGGAACCTGCTGTCTTGACTGGATGGTTGCTGTCAATACTGTTGCCTAAAGAGAACATCTTGGCACAGAGTAAACTGTTAAAAACAAGGGAGTTTTTGAGGGTGATAGAAATGCGGAGTGGAGGATGAGCCAGCTTCACATTTCCTGCCAGCTACTGAAAATTCGTGGAGCTTTCTCAGCTCTGGCTTTGTGAGGGGAAGGAGTGTAGGTGTCAAACTGGGGGTGGGGGCATATTAGTGTAATAGCAGGGAATTTGTTAGTAATATGTACTTAGAAATCATCAGAAGGTTGAATCACAAGTTACTCAGCACTTTCCCCATTTATAATCTTGAAAGCCTGTTATGACTAATGCAATAGGCACTGACCTGGCTCAGCATATAGCTCTTTAAACAAACACAGACACTGCAGGGCCAAATCATCATGTGCCAGGGCTTGTACCACCTAATTTGAGATGCGTGTTATGGATATGAGAGTCTAGACCTTTTCCCTGGGTGCTGAGCTCCAGCACACAAGTGGAGTTAGTGGTCTTTGAAGATGATCCAGAAAAACACACACTGAGCAGAAAGAGGGTTTAAGAGGTGCATGCCATGAATCCCTCCCCTACAAGCTCAGAGGCTAACCTCTCTCCTTCAAAAGCAGAACAAGCCTGCTTTTTTATGCTCTTAATAGCCAGCTGGCAGAGACAACTATATCTCTTTGTACAGTAATGCAGTGGCAGAATTGCTCATCTGGCATGTGGGAAACCTGAATTTGATTTCCCTGTCTGCCTGCAGGGACCTCCCTGTAGATGGAAAAGCCATTAGATAGCATATTTAGAAGTATGCTGGAGCAGATGCCTGAATTCCTCCCTCCCGAGGAGTACAAAGATGTACCAGGTTCTTATTTCTACCCAAGTAATTTCTACTTTTGTTACGGAAGAGGGAGTGAAAGTTATTGTTCCAGCAAGGGCTGAGCATGGGGAAAATTGATCAGAGTATTGGCCCCACCTCGCATGCAAGGGTAAACACAGGACAGCAGCACAGGGCAGTACATTGCTCTCCCCATCCTACTGTCATTTATGTCGCTGGGCTTCTGAGCAACCTGTTTTGGTAGGCATGATATGACTAGGAGAAACATCTCCTCCACAAGTCCCAGGAGACCTTTAGTCAGCAGCAGATGCCTGTACATCCATGTCTCTCAGAAGCCGTTCTCCCTGTGCCCAGGAGCCGAGCTACCCCTCCCTGTCCAGGGTTTGGAAATGGAAAACTAAACTGTTTCCGGAGTTTCATTCCCTGTGATGCAGGACAGTGGAGGAGCAGCAGATTTGAGGCTCTCAGCCTTGGAATAGCTTTCCAAATTCTTTCTGATTCCTGTTGGAAATGTTCTGGCTCCTCACGAGCCTGGGATTTAACAACTTGCTGCTGCTTACCTCTCTGCTCAGAAAGAGCAACCTGTTGCATACTGCTGAGGCTCCAATCTGCTTTTGTTTGAATAATAAAACTTTTCCCACTGCTACACATGCATAATTTTTTTTAAACTCAAGGAAGGGAAATAACTACATCAGTTGATGCACTTTCTAGAGAAAAGAATTAGTGCCTTACTCTAAATATACTCTTCTCATGGGAAAATAAGTAGGAATACTTATCTTTTGCCACACATACATTCAGCATTTCAACAAACAATCTGAATCTCTTACCACCTTATTTACTGCTGATACTTTATATTCTGATACTATACTTTTATAGTCTGTATTCAGAGTCACTGACTCCAAAGATATTCCTGTAAGTAACAATTAGGAGTACACAACTTCACAGAGGAAGGAAAGTTGCTAAAATCAATCTAGTTGTCTAGAAAACTGCATTGTCTCCATCACAGTAACACATGAGCACCTCACCATCATAACTGTTATTATTCTTACAGCATTCTTGTGTGGTCGGGAAGTGTTATTATTGTCCTTTCTTAACCCAGTTTCCTTAGGAAACCAAATTTAGGCAGCTGGGCTGTCTGTCTGCCTGTCAGACTCCCATAAAAAACTTTTGGCCAACTTCAACCAAGTTTTACAGCATCACTGCCCAGCCAGTCAGGGTTGCAGACCCTGCTGAGCTGGGCAAGGACCACAACCCCCTCAGCCTGAGGTGCAGAGTTCATGCCATCCTGTGGTGAAGACTCAGAGCTGTAGGGGCAGCTGCCTATGTAGGCAGATCTGCCCATGAATCCTGTTTGCTTCTCCAGAAAGTACTCTAGGCACATTTGGAAGGGGTCTCTCAGCCAATTTTCCTGCCCAAGGCTGCCTGCTGTCACCATGAAGGCAGCTGGGATAACAGGGTAAGTCTTCCCCATCTATACTGCGAACTAGCCCATGCTTGCATCAGGGACCATGGTAGCAAGAGCCTAATCTTTCTCCCCAATTTTACTGAAGTAAAGTACCTTGAGCATGTTATTGCATTCAGATAATGTCAGTGGAAAAGGGGCCTGGCGTCAGATCCAGACCTGCCACAGGCTGTACCTGTATTCCAAATACCATGTGCCATGGCAGGTAAGATGTTTGTAGCAGAATGAGGAATGGAGTCCAGTCTCTGGCATTTCAGATCAGTGCCTTAACTGAAATCCTGTCCTGTTTCTACCTTTGTACACTAGAGTCTGGATAAAAGTCAACAATAGAAGAATTTTCTGAGGAGACACCTTTCTGTACTTTGCTAGTTGCACATGACAATTAGGTAACACCGTGTACTTGATATGTCCAAACGGAATAGACTATCTGCAGGAAGGTAAAGGAAAAAATGTTAGACCTTCAAAATGTGTTTTCCTTAAGAGCGCTCATAACTTGCACGGTCACAAAGGCAGCCTTTCCATTACATTTCCCTATTCCTCACAAGTAAAATGACAGAGAACATACATGCATTTAACTGTGTGATGCATGTTTCTTACATCTATTATATGTTAGAACATTTCTCTGGAAAATTAACAGTCACCACAGTATACGTATACTTAGTAGATAAGAAGGATTTTGGGGTTTTGCCTTTGCAATTTAAGTAAACAAAATCCGGCAATCTGTGAAAAATTGTTATTGAAAATCGGCAAAATTATGATTCTATAATATTCCCAGATTTCTTAACAAGGCTGAAGTTTTCCATTGTCTGCTCTGAATAAGATCAGAAAAGCATAACATACTGAGTTGATTAGAAAGAATCATTAGTAGTTATCTGCCTGACTGATGAAAGTCAAGTATTTTTTTATAAGTGTGGTGTTCTCACTTAAGTCCAACAACACTGCACCTCTGAATTGTACTTAAAAATAAATAATTTCTTTTTTTGTTACTCCATTATGATAATGTGACTACTGTGAATTGCAAAAGTATTCATGTTGCAGGCTGGGTAGGAATGATAAAAACAAAAGGACTACATTTAAGCCTCTGTTAATGGGCCTGTGTTACCCAAGTTGCAATCAAAGTAAAACAGAGACAATTACTCTGATCTGCATGGCATTTAAAAACTTCCTTTGTTGGACACAACATGGCAGAGCACATTAACTTCTCTGCTGGTCTGGTCAAAATAAAATGTACCCTAGTATATGGGCATAAAAGAAAAAATAATGTTTTAAATCTTCATGAAGCTGCATTATGGTGTGGATGAGCATTTTCTGCTAAAGATTATCTGAAGATTAGGCCCTCTCTTTTGTTACCTGAATCTCAGCTTATGCTGACAGAAGCAAGAGAAGAATCAGACCCTCCAAAGAAGGAAATTGCAAGGCCATGAGCTGGTAAATAGCTCAAGTGCCAGTCTAATTTGTATGTACATAGGAAGGTGTGCAAGCTCTAAAATCGCTAAGCATTTGCTTAAAATGAGTGTCTGAACAGTTGGTATTTATGGAAAAAGAGTTTCTTGCATTTTCCTGTATGCAATTTTCATCCGCTTTAAGACAGTTCACTTATATTTACTCAGAAACTAATTCTCTTTTAGTTAGGGGTCTCAGAGAAAATATTGAATTTTCATTTTTTTTTGTTTTTTATTAAGAGCTAAAACCTTTCTAAACACTCGAGAAAGGAAGGGGAACCTGAACTTCTTAGAATATATTTCCACTTAATGCAAACAATTGCTACTTTAAAATATTCCATTTGTTTTCCAGTTGAAACCAATCCATTCTATTTTACGTGATGATTCAGTTATAACTTACCAACACACACTGACAAACTCCGATTTTATTTTGAAATAGAATGGTGTCTACAACACGGTACTTTTAATGGCTTGCTTATAACATTTTTCTTTCCCTTTCATTTGCAAATCACTTAAGAGTTTCCTAAAATATCTGTTCAAAAGCTTCCTTGCACAAAAATAAAAGGTCCACAAGAGTTGGTTACATCTTTAACATCAGGAAATGCACATAGTAAGAACATAATAAGTAATAAAATCAGTGTTAGATAGAAAAATAAATATAGCACTTTTTCCTGGGTTAAATGTTAGATGTAAGGAAGTGCTGAACATCTCTACTTCCTATAGAATCACTCATCCTTCCTCTAGCAACGCTGTTTCCAAAAAGGCTGTTATTAAGTCTGGGAAAGGATGTGGCAGCAAAAGATGGTAAAACACTTGAACACATGTGCATTGTAGGCCTTTCTTCTGTAAGCAACAATTATTTCACAAAGACAGCAAATACAATGAAGAATGAAGAAAAGTGCCCCATCAGTTTCCATAATTGTAGTGGGGCTTAGGTAATGCACTACGCAGTCTTTGATTTAAAACGTTAAAATACTAAAAGAAGTTTTCTATAGCATAGAATTCCTATCAAAGAGAAATGACTCATAAGAATGCTAAATTCAAACCAGATGGGCATAAACACTCACTGAAAAAAATCAGATATTTAGAGGTCAGCATGGGTCTTCATAAAAATGAAGACCTTGTCTGAGTTACTGAAAAATGAACTTCAGTGATAAAAAAGAAAACAAGGGAAAATATTAGTGATTTTATTTTAATTATACAAGCCACTGTCAATTAGGAGAACTAACATTTACAAAACTTTACATTGCCATTTTAATTTGAAAAAGATTGCTGTGGCAGTTCCCCAGACTTCAGACAAACAGCAGCGCAGTGTCTCCTGTGCAGGGAGGGAGTGAGGGATGTGGGGATTCAGAAATGCCACGCTAATATTCTGCAACAATCCCTGTGTTTCCCGCTGAGGAGTAACCCCAATTATATATGTGAATGGGACAAAAATCTTCCACTCCGGCTTGGTGGCATGATGCCAGCCTTCACCTTTCCTTGAACCAGACCTCAAAGAGAGGAAAAACCTGCTATCACACCAAAAAAGTTCTTGCCACCCACCATTGCTGCTGCTCTGTTATTAAATATGCCTGTTGTTTTGGTTTGTTTTACTCCTTTCATCCATTGCTCTCTACCATTTACAGATTGTCTGCAGCATGTACTTATTTTAAACTTTTATACCCTACCAGAAGAAAAATATGTGGGCTCAAAATTAATATTGTTTTTGACTTATGGTGAAATTCCAGTAATGTTTAACTTGGATCACTAGACCTGTGCATTTTACAGAGAGCAGAAAGGAATACTTTTTGAGTCAAAATGTGTAATGGGAGTTCCCTACTGTTTTGTTGCTCGGATCTTGGACAACAAGAAAAATGATGAGTATACAATATATTCCTTTTAAAACACACAGACTAACTAAGTGGAGAAAATAAGGGTTCTACCCATGCCATAAGCTATAAAGGCATAAGTTTGTAGCGCTGTTCTCTGATTAATTTGTTAACCACTACCATTCAACCTCCTAATAAAAAATTATTGTTGAATGTATATTACTGTCAACAATTTTACATTCCAAGCTGTAACCTCTTGGGGCACAAGTCAGCAAAAGATATGTGTGGCTTCAATCATGCAGAAGCCCACACAATGCCAAGGAAAATGATTTTTCTGGGGCCTCCTGCGAGAGGAACATAATTTTATTTTGCAGGAAAAAATGGCCTATGTGTTACTGCAATTAGCAGCATCCTAGGACTAAAAAGAAGGGATGAAACTTGGCCCCAGCAGTGCCACTCAGAACTTTGCTGGTAGAATTAGAGAAGTAAGCATTGCCTGCAACGTGCAGGGTGATGCTTTGCAGGGCAAGCTCCAGAGCTGTCATTACAGTACCCTGAAGGCTACATAGCACAAATATTACTCTTCTTTCCAGTGGTGGCTCTTTATGATTGATCCTTTGTTTTGCTGTAACTAAAAACACTGCTTGGAGGTCAGACTCCTTTACCAGGCATTGCTGTGCATGTCTAATTAGGGAACTTGTCTTTGAAATTCTTAGATTCCCAGCAGTTTTCTCTCGATTGTAGGCATGACTGTCACAAGCGGGTTATTTGCAGCATTCACCCTTAAAAAATGTTTCTAAATGTTTCAGTTTCTAAGACATTGAATACTGTTTACATTCTGTCACTGCAAAATTAAGGGGAAAAATACTCATTGACCAACATATACAACTATTATCCATTTTTTCCCTAAGGCTTACTTCACCCTTGTGCTGCTTACAGTTGAACACTATTACCCATTTCCTATTAATATTATTCCTATGGTTTAAAACAATTATTGATGAATGTTTTCCAGCCTCCAGTCTGAAATGCCCTCTTCATGCCACTCATGTCAAAATCTCCCTGGTAAAGAGTATAAACTCTAGAAGACAACAGCCACAAAAATGTCCCCAGCTCTGAGCAACCACAGTGCCAAAGGAAAGTGTAGGATTCTTGTCACCTCCAAAAAATCAAGCAGTGTGCATGCATTTATTTCATTGTACCCCTCTGGTGATGACTCGTCTAGCACAAGGAGTCCACAAACACACATAAACACAGGTGTATGCGCATACATACATCCATACACACCCTTCTGTAATGTACACTGCTCCTTCAGTATCCTCCTGGATACACCTAAATATTTCAGAGAACACTGGGAGGAAAACATGATGGTCAGGGCACTAACATATCTGCTTTTTTTAAACAGCCCAGAACATTTTTTTCTAAAAAAGCACAGGATAACCCAGAGCAGATATCAATGAAAGCCTCTGCATTCTAGAGCTCAGATGCCTAAAGCCACATGTGATGATTTGCTGAACTTGAACTTGCCTCTCTCTGAATGGCAAAGAGGTAAGAGTTCAAATGCAAGTATCCTCTCTGCTCCCTGAAATGACACAACAAAACGAACGCTGATAAAAGAAAGATGTAAAAACCTGGCAGAAAAAGGAAGGTTGCAGGAGAGAGGAGACATCAGGAAATGAGTCTGTTAGCAGAAGACTAGCAGGTCAGCTGTGCTGGCAGCATCTTCATAAATATTTCTCTTAATGCTGAAGCAGTTTAGTTTTGTAAGCATGGGATCCTCTCATGTGGTTACTGAGCATGAATCAAAGATGTCATGGCTCAGCACTGCCCTATTTTTATTGTGCTTTCTTGAACATCCTGGGGTTTGCACAGACCTAGCAAGCGCAGCAGGGCTGGAGGCTGGGACAGTTCCCCCTCTCTTGCTTCCCAGGGAAGGGGACAAAGGATATGCAGTACTGGGTCACGGAAATCACCCAGAAAGGAGGAGCAGTGTGTGGCCAGGACACCAAGTGGAGGAAACTGGTGGGAGAAACGGGCAGGAATAGGTACTGGGGAGCCATGAAGCCCCACTGAGCTGAGGCAGCTTGGGCTCAGCATGGGGAGCTGCTGCTGTTCTATTCCTGTCCCCTGCCCATCCAGCTGCCCCACCACAGAAGGCACCAGTTGTCTTTACATTCCTCCTCACTATTGCCCTCATGTTCCCAAACCTCAGGATCATCACTGCAAAAGGGAAGGTAGGCATAGTCGAAAGCCCAGCAAGGGCAGAGCACCTCCAAAGGACAGCCGGGACAAAGCCTGAACAAAAAACATTGGCTCTAGGGCAAGTGGAATATGAGAGGATATCTTCTCCCACTGAGATAGAAGGAAAAATAGTGAAAGGGGGCCATTCAGTTTTCTCCTCTACCTGGCTGGATGCACTTTCTAGTTTTCCTGCCACAATTTTTGAGCTACAACTAATGGGGATTTTCCAATCCAAACAAAATACATAAACCAAACCAAACATCCCTGTGGGATTACTGTGATGGGTGAAGGGAAGAGTCAAGCTTGTGAGAAGGAAAGAGTAATACTGCAAGTGCAATGCTCTCATCTGCTCTTTTGATAGATGACTTTCAAACAGTTGTAACTCTTCTTTTCTTCTTATTTGTTGGCTTTTTTTGAGGGGGGGAGGGTGTGGCAAATGGGACAAATACCTGTTTGGAGCTCATCTAAGCTTATTTCTCAGTTCTGGGTGACAAAAAGCATCAAACAACTCTGGTTCTCCAATTGCTCTGATTAGCAGTGAACACCTCCTCTGGGTCCAACCATGTCAGTGGAGAAGGCAATCACTACCTCACTGCATCCCACCACTTCTCATCACCCCTCCACCAGATGGGATCCCTGTCAGAGGTCTGCAGCACGACTGCTCATGGAAGCATTCTCTTACTCACCTCTGCCAGTTAAAATGAGACAGTTAACCTCAGCAGTACAAGAAGTGGGTTGCATCTGTCTTTGAGCTATGGTGGTGAGAGGATGGGGCATCACCTCTGCTGCTCCCAAAGAACCCGCCTGGCTCGACCCTCAGGGAAACCACATGGGCAGGCCAAGAAGTAACACACCAGCCACAACAGCAAAACACCTATGGTGCTGCCATGGTCTTCCCCACAGTCGAGGTGCAGAGCGAAGGGCTTTTCTGGAGAGCTCCAGTCTGTACAGCCTCCCTCACAATGAATCCTCATCCTGCTGACATTGGTGGTAGGACTCCACTAGATGTCAATCAGCCCAAGGTTTCACCCTGTCAACTGATTACTAAAACATTTTTTAAAAACAAACCTAGATAAGGTCGAATAAGTGTCTTTGGGTGATTTCAAATTGCTTTTTCTCTGTCTTAGAAAAGGGATTTTCTTTCCGAAAAAATGCCTGTGCAAGTTTCACACCTTTTTTTCCCCTCTTCTTTGCATCTGTCATTATTTATAGACTCTATAGATGGAAAAGACGCATTAGGTCACCCAGCACTCCTTGCCAGCACAGGACTGCTCTCCAGCAAACATTTAATATGGTATTGTTTAGACTAGTTTCCAATGTTCCAAACAAGGTTTCTGCCATTCCCCTGTGAAGTTCATACTACTGACCTGCAGGAAGGCTTCTCCTTATTTTCTTCAGCTCATATCTTACCTCTTCATATGTTTCTTTCCATTTTGTACCCTAATATCTCTTTTGTCAAGCTTTTAGATCATATACGCTGCCAGCATGTCCCTAAACCACCTCCTCTGTCCTCCAGCCCTGGCTACATGAATAAGCATCTCTTTCCCCCCTGTATTTCCCTGTTCTGGTGCTCTCTTCTCTAAGCAATTCTCCACTTTGTACAATACTTTCTGTTAATCACTAGAGTACAAAAGCGATATTGCAAGTGTGATCATACAAGGGAAGAATTACTTCCTCCGCTCATCTGTGTGCTGCCTCTTGAAACACAAACCCAAATTGCAAAAGGAACTTTGTTGTCAGAAGGTGCGAGAGATTCACATCTCATTTAGTGCCAGCTACCTCGACAAAGTGTCTCTTGATAGTCCTGTGTTTTGTACTTCCACAGCCAACTGAATGTTCTTTGGATTATTGCAGCTCCACAGAGTTATTTGGGTTTACACTTATAAAATAAAAACCAAGTTGCCTTGTAATTGTTTTCTCTGTTCTCTGTAGCAAGCAAGAAAATGAGCTTTGTATAGATAAACCACAAGGTCTGAGTATAAAATATAAAGGTAGGTCTAACAGAGTAACAGAGTAACTTCTGCCTCAGAGGAATATTTGCTGTTTGTCAACAGTAAACAAATCAGACAAATTCTATTAATAAAGTCATTCCAAGTGTAAAATTATAGAAGTTAACCTTCGTGTGTGTTATGGAAAGCAGCATCAACTGTTCCAGGAGAAAATGAAATAAAAATAGGAGTGTCACGTGTTAAGCATTTCTCCATGAAATTAAAATGCCCCTACAGAGTCGGTGCTAAATAGCATGTTGGTTCAAGTGAAACATGTTGCATATGCTCACACACACAAAAAAAAAAGAAGAAAAACATAAAGACATAATCTTCTTTCTCTGTTTCACAATAAACAGTACAGATCTCCACAGTTCACTAGTTCCCTTTATAAAGGAAAGTAACACAAAGCCAAAGCTGGCAAATTGAAAATTCAGGGAAATCAAGACAAAAACTAGCCAAATAACCACAAATGGAAGGGATCATCTTGTCAATTGAGAAGAAACATGAGGAATATGAATACCAGTTTTTTCCCTAACCCCTGAATGCTGATGGCTCCATCGTGCTTTAATTTTCTACCCCTACACATGCCCTGCTCTGCAAACTTCCCGCATACTTTCACTTAATTTCAAAGTGGATTCCCTCTCTGAAATGGCAGTGTAAACATATCATTGTGAGGTCCCATGTTTGACGTCTGTCAGTGATTTTCAAATCAAAACTGCTCAGTTAACAAGTAAAAACCAGATTTCTTTTTGTTTATTTCTCAGCATTGTAATCTGTAGTACGAAAAGAAAACTCAGTACTTTCCCATTCACATACGGTTAGCAATAAAGACTGGCATTTGGGGGAGAACCCGTTGATGGAGGAAGAGCTAGATTAGGATCTTCTACCCTCCTGCTGTGAAGTCACCACAGCTGAGAAAGGTAAAACACTGCTGAGCCAGTGTGACCTCAGCACTGCCAGACTCCAAGAGTTGCTTACAGAACCTTTGCATGTGGTTATCTTCTATGGAGCTCTGCTGTCAAAGTGGCACTCACTAATCCACTTCCATGCAAAATCTACCAGGTTAACTTAGATGGTTTAAACTGAAACCTGCCAGGGGAGGTTCAGGCTGAACATGAGGAAAAAATTTTCATGGAAAGGGTCATTGGGCACTGGAACAGGTTGCCCAGGGAGGTGGTTGAGTCATCTTCCCTGGAGGCGTTTAAAGGATGGGTGGACTATATGCTGAGGGGCATGGTTTAGTGTTTGATAGGAATGGTTGGACTCAATGATCCCATGGGTCTTTTCCAACCTGGTGATTCTTTGAGTCTATGATTCTATGAACTCTGCTGCTGTTCTCTCAAGTAAATTAGGAGATGCTCAGATCATTTCTCCAGACAGAAACAGCTAGCAGAGAGCAGTCAGAGGAGGGAAGCCTTGCACACGGAGACCTAGAAATTATCACCCTGTAGCCTTAGTGCCTGGCATGCCAGAATGCAACACCCAGCCATGTGGGTCATCTCCATTTGTTTGTGTAGCATCATTGTCCTTCACCTGACCAGTTCCAGAGATCTTGCAATTATTTTAGACTTCAGTGACCAGAACAGATTTGGAGAAGAATTGGGGTATGAAATCCTGGAAAAAGAAGGACATGTGGACTGTGGTGAGCTAGTTAACAGAACTATGATGCTGCAGAAATCACTCAAATAAGTCAGGTTTTCCATCATAACAATACCACTCCTCATCTTGACAAACTCGCAGCTAACTGGCATCCTGACTTCTCTTCAAGGCATACAATTACTCTGAGTGGAGAAAGGAAAGAGAGAAAAAAAAAACCCACAGTGTGGAGAAAATGGGACAGAAAGTGGTACAGAGAGAAGCTCAGAAGGCCCTTCTGTGAGGGAGTCACACTGTATTTTTGCTAAAGGTGTTTGCAAGGGAAAAAGACTTATGTTAGTCCCAACTCAGCCACTCAAACGTTTGTTCTTGTGAGCTTAGTTTAAAAATATACTTGCATGTCTCACTGAATGAAGTCCCAATCCTGCAAATACTAGTCACTACACAAAACAAAATGTACTCCTGTGTGTAGCTGGGTCAGGGTCTAGGAGGCAGCTTGGGCTTGTGCTTAAGTAATGTACTGAACCAGAAAACAAAAGCACTCAGATTCTTAGCATTTGATAATGGAACACTATGTAATGTGATGCAGAAATAAAAGATGAAAAAGGAACTGAGAAGCTTACCTCTCTAATAAGGAGTTATGCTACTAGTATTAAGGTAGATGCTTCCACCTAGTGACTTACAGCAGTAGCTTATAAGTTTTTAGTTTAGAAGGCTCAATGGCAGCTGCAGCAGAAAATAAAATTACAGAAAAATATCATTCATCATCTGTAGTCAAGAAGAGAGACAGAACCCTTACAAAGGGTTCTGTGCATTCAGACACCAGCAATACTCAAGAGTATCCTTTCCACAGACAATGCTGGCCCAGTTCATGCACTTTGAGTCACCTCTGGATAAACGGCCACCTCAATATTTCTGGCTGTGCTACTGATAATCCTGCCTCCTCCAAACCAATATATGGAGCAGGAAGGAAATCTCCTGGTAAGAGGAGTTTTTTCTGATATCCTAGCATTAGGGGGATCACCAGAATGGTGCCTCCATCAAAGGTATTGCCAAACTTTTCCATCAGTTTTAAAATGTGAGAGCTGCAGTTGTCACCTTTAGCAGCTCAAATGCACACGTGCCAGGTCTGGCCTGCCAGTGCATTAGAAGCAGCAGCAACCTTAGAGCCCAGTAGTGTTTTTCTTCTCCTCTATGCCAGAAACTCTCAGACTCCTGAGACTTTATACACATCTGCAGGTTCCAAAGGTACTCATAAGCCCTCCCAGCAACACTCAAAAAAAGGATCCAAAAAAAGAGGAGTATTCAATGTTAATTCAGGATTGCAGACTTTAGGGAAGATCCTTAGGTTTTGATGATTAATGGCTTTTTAAAATAGATAGGTAGCAACAAGTAGCTCTGCAAAAGAGTCAGAATGTACCGAACATGCAGTTGTCTCAAATGACTCTTGTCCACTTCAAGATGTATCCTGAATCTCGTCCTTCCCTGGAAATGCCACATCCAGGACAAACAGAAGATATATGCTTGCCTAGAATCCATAGCCTGGGAAGATCTCTAGAGTGCTGGCTGCTACTTATAGCCTTCCTCCCCAGAAAACATGACAGTCTTGTCTTTTCAGATACAGGTGGAACAGACCAACTAATGCAGTAGTTCCAAGGTTAATGCAAGACACAAATCCTGCTTGTCGGGAGTCAAACCTTTCTGTCTTTTCATCTTGCGGCTCTAGCCCCCAAGTTGTAGATTTCACTGGTCGGGAAGAGAGAGTGGGAAGGAAAAAGGAAGCTTTGGGAGAAAGACATTGGACATCCTGATGCTAAAAGTCTAATTTAAGTAACTCATCCAATGTTTTCTCTGCATTTAGCAGACAGAAATGGTCAAAGGACAACATGTTAGAAGATGCATATGTAGTCAACAGAAATTAGATCAAATATCCCCATGAGCTATCCCTTATTTCCTCCACTGATCGAAAAGAGAGCTAAGGGTAAGCAGTTCTGATTAAAGTGTCTAACAAATAACCTAAATCAGGAGCAAACAAATGCTGCTCTGGCTTCACAGCTGTACTCAAGAATGTGCTATCAATCTGCAATAGTTTTGGAGATGACCAAAGACACAATTATAGCACCAAGTGAACACAAGAACCTAACTGACAGCATCAGAGGAAGCTTTTCAAACAACTAGTAGATCTTCTTCCTTCACAGTTTTGAAGTTAGGACCCTCATTTCTATACATTTCCTCTGTTTACCTGGTTTCTGTTGAACCTAAGTTTTCTTTAACTCTGGCTCTTATTCCTTTAGCCATTAAGGGCTGATCTGTAAACCAGAGAACAATCTACCCTCAGCAGATAAGTACCAGTCTTTCCTTTAATCCCGTGGTTTACCCCTTTGAGGTTAAGGTTAGGTAGCTTGGACCTAAACCAGCAGATACATAGTATTGACAGTAGAACTCAACCACCTCTGTTTCTCTGGGCAAGAAATTGACACAATAGCAAAGAAAACAGTTGAAATTTGCTTTTAAAATTATTAAAGGTCAGAGTAAGTGCTGTGCCCAAAAAGTACGACAATTTTTAAGATGCAAAACATTTACACATTTTGGTAGATGGTGTGTAATCCATAGGTAGCTTCACTTCTTATAAGCTTCTGTAATATAGCTCATCCTCTTGCTTCAAGACTTGCACTTCCATAATTCCCCTCCTCATATTGCATAGTTGTAGTCATTGCAATGTTAATGCTTTCGTTAATGTGTTTCCTCATTTATGCTTTACTGAACTGATGCATGCACACTAACTTCTCACTAGTTTATGATTTTCTAGTAGCTGCACTAGATCTAGCTGAGATCATAAATGAAGGAAAACACATTATCATTTAGTAACTTCTAGTTATTTAATGTAAATGAATTGTTAATTGTACTCTAATGATAGTGTCAAAGCATCCCAAAATGTTAAACCCCAAACACATCTCCATCAAGCTCAGAGAACTCGGCAGAATCACATGTCATTAAAATTCTTCCTGGTAACTTCAAATACAACAGGGAGACATAGGAAACAAACTTCTTCTTTCAATTGTGTAAGTAAACAAAGACTTTGGCTATCACATCCCCATTGTCTTTAAAGGTCATCAGCTTTAATGATCACAATCCTCTAAGCTACTCACCAGCTGAAAGCCAAAAGAGACTAAATCATTTATTCCATCAGAAGCACTTCAAGGTGTTGAGACAACTCCCAAGGAAAATGTGAAACATTTCTTTAAAACTCTTGTTCTTCCATATTCGTACTGTACTCTAATTCTATCTACAGTCACTGTTTTTATTTTTATCTCTGTATTTTATTAAAGTACAGTATTTGGATGTATAATGTTTGAATGCTTAGTTAATACTGCCATGTGGGTCTGCACATATACATGCATTCACACATCTATAAGCATACATATGTTAAGTTTTAATTTTTTATGATATAATCTATAAAAGCATCATATAATTTATTGAAGTGCAGAAGATGTATTTTCCTTCCTTTCTTCTGACAGTTTCCTCCTCATTCACATGGTTTATATAAACGATATTTATAATGGAGCTGGTTTGATCTGATAGAGCCTCAGTGAATTTAGTGCTGTTTCTGCCCCACTGTAACTGAATCTGATAAGAACCAGAAGAATCTGCAGTTTTATTTTGGGCTTTATAGTTTTTTCCCTCACTCCCTTTTCTCATGCCTGGATGGGGTCGGCAGCTAAAGAAGACCCGCACATTCTGCAATGACAGATAGCTGTTAGGCTGCAAGACTTGCAGGATGAGATGAATTTCTGCTTTGATCAAAACCAGGGTCAATTTGCCCAGGCTAATAACTGGTTTGTCAGGGGAAAAAAAAAAAAAAAAAGAAAAAAAGAAAAAGTTGAACAACAGGATTTTGTTTTGTGAAAGAAATGTAATAGTTCATTGCATATATACCAATAGTTGTAGTGTCCACAAATAACATACGCTGTCTATAACCACTGGCCTTACTGTTTTAAATACATTGCTCTATTCTGTTTTAAATACATTGCTCTATTATCCAATATTTTATAGGCTTTTGAAAATGGATGAGCATTTCCTCTTTGTTGAGATAAGCATATGTTTCTATACCTCTTAAGATTTTCTCTTTTCCACTGCGTGCAAAAATGAAATCACTTGCTTATGTGCTCTGGACAGCTCAGAGAAAAGATAAATAGGATTTATATTTCATCCCATTAAGGAGGAAAATTGCTCAGGCACTCGATTGATAATTAAGGTTGTTATTTCAGGGTGACAACTTGGTAGCTATGATAAACGTAAAATTACTTTGAATGTTTGAGTCTTCTTTTTATTTTCTCATAAGTGTTTTTACATAATAATACAATTTTGCTGATTGCAAACACAATTATATTGCAGAAACAGTTGCAATAGAACAAAAAGTATTAACTGAAGGTTTATGTCATGTCAGCAATGTGTTCTTTTTGTCAAGTTTTAAGATACCCAAATTCAGCTTCCCTAAAGTGCTTGAATGAAACCTGAAGAAGCTGCATTCCCAGTTATTCATACTAGAATCCAATACAAGCTCCTTTTTTTTTTCAGAATGTATCCACATTTATTAGCTATCACCAGATGGGATCCCAGTGTAACCTCAGGGAAGAAAACTAATGGCTTTCCCATCAAGTCATATTTGGATACGATCCAGTCACTGTTAACATATCCAAATTCATTAGGAGCCACTGAATCCAAACCCTGTTTAACACAGGAAAGATACTTGGGAAAGATCATTTTGGAAATTATTTAATTTCCTTCCACAGCAAATACGCATTACATCTAAAAGCAAATGAAAGCTGTGGGTCCTCTGTTTCTCATGAGACAATCTCTGATGATGTCAGGGTAGACCAGAAGCTGCATTCGTTGGTTTGCATTTTTGTGTTACTGAGGTTTCTGACAGAAATAAAAGATCCTAAAATCTGGGGAGTGTAAATGAGAAAGGATATAACAATCATGATGAAAAAGGTTTCAAACATATCTATAAGTTTAATTTATCTTTGGAAAAGTTTTACAAAGATTTTTTGGTACGTGTTATTTTCCTTGTTGGCTCTTTAATGAAAGCTGGAGCTTCAGATCTTTTAGGGTTTTTTAAGTTTTAATCTTTGTTTCCAGGCAAACCAATAGCACAATTCCCATTCACTAAAACTGGCAAATTTAGATACAACATAATTTTAAATTATTTGTATATATTTATGCAAATTAAATCTATAGCTAACTTACATTTTTCAAGTATAAATCTATTTCTCCAAGTTAGGCAACATAACTTTACTTGAAACTTAAGAAATATCGTTCAGTTTTAAATATTAATCACTATGTGTGGTTTTTAAATTACTTCAGACAAAACATCTTGTTTTCTATGTTCTCATTAAAGGGTGATTCTTGTTACTTTTAAAATGTTTTATTTTGTCTCTAGTTTTATATTATCTTGCTTTTGTATTACTCCTGAGATGCTTGCATTTATTTTTCTCAGCTTCAGTAACAGTTGCAGGAAAGGAGGCATTTATTGTAATAGTGTTTGTTGGTATAAGAACAATTTTTTTCCCTATGCATTCCTAAATAATAGAACCATGGGGGTTTTTTGTGAATGCATAGAAAACAGTATTTGTAGTTTCAGAGCCAATTCTAATCTAACACAAACAGTTATCCTTCTCAATATTTCTGAGGCTACTTTTAGAATTTAAAAAAAATCCAATTCATTTTTAACCATGTGAAACTGCTGGTTTAAATTATTGCACATCATTACATTTGGACAATGAAAACAACACAGGCATTTTTACTTGTCTCTGGCCAACTTCACTTCTGGGTTTTCCTGACACAATACCTCAGTTGAAATCACCATGTGGAGATTTAAAAATTCAAATAAAACAAGCAAATATAAACCAACTCTCCAGCAACTTTCTGAAGTTTTCATTAAACCGTTTCAGTTGGTTGCTGAAAGGCTTTTCAAGAACCTTTCTTTTAAAAACGAAACGCAATATATGAAAAGTAGATATGAATCTCTTTGTGTCTTTTTCTGGAAAACCAACATATTTAAGTAAAAAAGAAATAATAAAAAATATAATTAGATTGGGGAAGTATTCATGTCAAGTAGAACTTTCAGTATATTTTTCAGAGGATAACTGAAATCAGGAAAAAAATTGAAGTGGTTTTACACATCTAAATGTCACTCCTTACTAGGACAAAATATCTAGCAATAAGTCTGGGAGGTTTTGAGGCAGCTGGGAGAACGGTGAAGCGAACAGCATTAGGAATACCTACAGCAATCCCCCACCCCAGACTGTTGCAGAGCATTTTCTGCGACATACCCTGCGCTGAACTTTTCCTGCAATTAATACATGTCCCGATTGGGACCTAACGACATTTCTTAAATGAAAAAGGCGTTGTACAGGGTAGAGATGTGATTTCTCACAGCGGTCCTGGAGCTGGGGCTCTCCCTCCCGGCTGGTGCCACCTGCCGGGCATCCCTGCCACGGGCAGGGTTGGAATCAATAGAATCATAGAATCACAGAATCATAGAATAACCAGGTTGGAAGGAACCCATCGGATCTTCTAGCCCAACCATTCCTATCAGACACTAAACCAAGCTAAGCTCCTCCAAGGGGTTGGGGGCTCCTTCTCACAGTGTTTCCCTCAGAATATCCAGGTTAGCCATAACAGGAACACATTCTGGGAGGAAAGGGACCAAAGCCACCAACTCGCTTTGTCTGCATCGCTGTTGAATTTGAATCGCTCGTGTAGGAGGTGATGACATTGAGTACCGCAACAAATAACCCAGTCTCTGGTAGTGGTGGAATTTGGATGACGATGTTATGGACAGTGAAATGCTGAGATGGAGAAATACCTTGCCTATTGTCCTTCCTCCACCCCCCATCACTGTTACAGGGCAATCGCCAGGCACAGAAATACAGATGCAGTTCCCACTGCTGGGAATATCTGGTGGGAGCTTATTAAGGAATTAAACAAAAAAAATAGACAAAAAGCTTAGTTTCTATTAAAAAAAAGTTTACTTCCTCAAAGTCTAATCTCTCTACAATTAGCAGAGGATGAAGTTCTAGCGATGAGCTCTGACAACATGTGTTAAGGACATGCATTGCCTGTTACCATCTTACTGGAACGCTTAGAGGGCTTAGCAGATCGGTCTTCATTTCAATCAGCAAGCAAAATAACAACAATAAGCAATCCACATGCAATCTTTCTCTCAAGAGATAAAAAGAGAAGTCTTAGTGCTTGACATCAGTTAGTTAGCTCTTTAAAAGCGATGGATAAAAACAGAGGTGACTATATAAACGCACTATATCTTACATTGAAGTAATGGTTCCTAAAATTCTTATATCAACAGATCAGCTTGTAGTCTTTCCCATGGATGCTCTCACATCCTGGTCTTACACTCAAGGAAATAATTTTTTTTCTCTCTTCAACACAAGGCTATGAAGAGCACTCTGGACAACTACAAGTATATGGACCACACTGTGGCTGTGGTTGCTCTAGGCTGACATGGTGTCATTTTCACAAGAACTCAGACAGCCTTAAGAACATCTAGGAGAGAAAAAATTACCGAAGCGTGGGGTTCTGGTAAGTCAGTTTGTAGCTCCACCATCAGCTTCCCACATAACCTGGTGTATTTGTCTCTGGCTTCTTTCTTTGCACCCTCTGACAACACCACCTCCTAGAGGGATGCAAGAATCGTAGAATCAAAGAATGATTGGGGTTGGAAGGGACTTTAAAGATTATCTAGTTCCAATCCCCCTGCCATGGGCAGGGACATCCCACTAGATCAGGCTGCCCAAAGACCCATCCAACCTGGCCTTGAACACCTCCAGCGATGAGGCAGCCACAGTTTCCCTGGGCAACCTGTGCCAGTATCTCACCACCTTCATGGTGAAGAAATTCCTTATGTCTAGTCTAAATCTGCCCCTCTACAGTTCACACCCATTTCTCCTATTCCTATCACTATAAGAAGTTTAGGAAAAACAATGTATCATATCTTTCTTAAATATTTCTCACAAGCAATTTAGCTTTAAAAACATTTTCCCACATATTCTTTATATTAAGTGAACTAACTTGAATTTTGTATTTGGGGTGAGGATGTTCAATAACAATAGTGACCATTGTCTAAACCTGAGACTCCATAAGCAGGAAGGTGTTGACATACAGCCCTCCCTCTAATCCTCCATAGAAATCTTTTGTATTCACTTGCAAGACAAACTGTGGTTCTGATCAGCTCTGCACTGAAGGACAGAAGCTAATTGTAACATAGCGACAGGCCAGGAAGCACAATCAATAGATCTAAAATTTTCTTGGTTTGTACACAGGTGCTATAATGTGTCAAATAACTTAAAAACTCGAGGTAGCAAACTGCAGCAGGTGATAGCAGTTGCACCTATTCATTACGAATGTTGCAGCTTTTTATGCTATACGTATTTCACATAACAGCAACAGGTATGAAGTGGATCAGTTGGACTGAGTTGGAAGAGCGGTACTAAGACAATAAATGTGCCTTTGTTTTCTGAAATAATGTCCAGAAACCCAATTTCTGGTTAAAGGCAAAAGTTTAAAAATGCTTAAAAAAAATTACATTCATAAATAAGAAAATGTACAAGAAAATTTACTGCAATTAGAGAGAAAAGATGCTAAATAACAGTTTACCAAACCAGAATATAACTCATAACCTTCATAGTCTCTTGAATAGATGACTAGATTGAAATCGGGAGAAAACAAGTCACCAATTGTTTGCTCTAAGTATACAAAGCCCTTGATAAAGCAGACCTTGTGCTACCTTGTGTAGGATCTGTGATACACAACCCTTCACTACCATACCACATACTATTTCTAACATTTCAGACCTTTTATACCGATGTATGCACATTCAGAAAAATTAGATACTGGCATTAATGAAATTGGTTAGAGGGAGAAACGGCAGTGCAAATATCTTCTTCCTATTCTGTCTTCTCTTTTCCTTTGAATACTGTTGCTATTGATAAGAGCAAGTTAAAATCAGAACACTGAAGGAGCGTAGTAAGAAAAAAAGCATAGTGGGAATGGAGGACTTGTCACAACTGTGCAGTGTTCATTAAACAGAAGAAAGTTCAGTTCTCTCTCATTTTTAGCTTGGAAAAAAAAGATCCCAGTATCTACTGCTCATGAAGAAGGAAATTATGAATTGGGCAGTGCAGCTGGAGAAGGGAGGGGGAAAAGCTAAAAACAGCCTCTTCCTGCAGCAATGAGCCATCCAATGGCTCAGTCCTCCCCTGAGGATGGCTCGCTCCCTCCTCAGGTAAGTTAAAACTCATGGCAAACACCTGGCCTGAAGAGAGCATTGCATAGCTATTGTTTCAGATTACAGTAATTTCCACAACTGCCATAACTTAATTAAGACCATGCCACCCAGAGGAACATTTGCACCTCTCCAATTTCTGCAATGCTAAGGCCGCGGTCCTGTAGTCTGTAATAATAGACAAGTTCACACTACAAATCTGATAGTGGTGAAACATCCACTTTCCACCAAATTCACTAGAAACCATGCGGGATTGTCCTACACAGGGATAGGAGTTGGCCTTGATTATCCTCGTAAGTCCCTTCCAACTCAGGTTATTCTATGATTCTGTGACTTCTCAGGCTGCAGGAGGAAAAGGTAGCACAGTAGCAACAAACATACATTACAAAGGCTTTGCATAGATAAAGGAGGCCTATTTTTGGTTTTGGGTTTTTTTGCTTTAAAAACTGTTGTGACCATGTACCCGAGGACCACTTTTGCATCACGTGGCCATGACATTCTTCCTCTAGTAGACATCTCCAAACCAGATTTAGTCTACTCTATAGCCAGTGTCAGCTGCTCATAAAGCCAAAGGCAAAGCAAACTGAAATAATCTGTAAAAGCTCACATCTGACTCCATGCACCAGTGAAGCCTACATTGTCCAAATGTCACAGCAAAACGAAACAGGGACTATGAGAAAGAACACTGACCCATTACTTTAATACTCCTTTGAAAAAAACTTTCAAATCCACTGTTCAATGCAATTCCCTGCCCTAATCTTTCTCCCTGTCTTCAAAACACTGTACTGCATGTTGCCTGCATCAAGAGCTGCCAGTGCTGTAGGAGAAAAGGTGGCAGATGAGAACAGTGCTTAAGTGAGAGGACAACCCTGCATTCTCCCGGTCTTTACTGCCTCCTAGAGAAAATGCTTTTTGTAGAGCACCATCAGAAATTGATCCAGCTGGAAAAAAAATAAAAAGCAGGGGAAAATAGTAATATTTTCAGAGTATCACAGGTTGAGCTCTTCTTAATGGATTTTAGCACAGATAAAATAAAGTGTACTTTTAAAAGAATAAATCCTATTTCCTACACCCATGTTATTACAACAGACACATATCACAATTTGTGGGTGATTACAGGACCTTCATCCTGGAGGAAGCTGGACAAAGGTTACTCTGTATCAATGGTTGGTACTTCAACCCCCAACATACTGCAGGATCAGTACCCTAACTATTTCCATCCTTGAAATCACATTTTTAAAATACAAGCTTTCAGGGCAACTCCTTCTTGCATCTGTCATCACATCTTATTGCCAAGTAATACGCAACCAACTGTAGCTAATCACATATAAATGTCATCTGTTACACAATCTTGCAGTATTTTATCCAATGCCCACATTGTAAAGCATGAGAGACGAGTACCATTTTTAAGAGAAATAAAAGGCTACTGAAAACACATAAGGGAAAGTAAATTCCCATTTACTTTATTGAAACTTGGAAAAGGTCTTAAATAAAAATATTTTATTTCCAACCTGTGCATTTGCATTCTCTCATATTAATAATAAAAGAACCAGTTTCTCTCAGTATTCAGTTCCTACAATATTTCAGTTGCAGACAGCAGTGAAATACTTCTTTCTTCTAACAGCTTTCTCTTTGCGAATTAAAGTTAGATTGACGCTTGTATCTTTTTAGTCAGGGAAGTGTCATGAAGTCTTGGTGTTGATATCAGTGTACAACCTCTTTTAAGTTACACGTTAAAAGCCCATTTTTGTTAATTTCCAAATGTTAAAAGCAACACAAATTAGCATCACAAAAGTAATTTTACGAAACAATTTAAAGGAGATAGTGAGTTTACAGAATCGTTTGGTTAAATTTACTAAAAGTAAGTTACATTGATGAAGATCACAGAACAAAAACAATTTACAGTTTCATTATTTTTAGGACTTCCTTTCGCATTTTCAGTGTTCACAATTCAACAGATGAAGATCCTCCCCACCCCAAAACACAAATAACCACAGACACTTATTCTATTCAAAGGCACTCAGATTGCTTTCTGTATTATTTTTTTCAGTCTCACACAAAAGCTGATATTGCTTTCACCATGTGCTGGCCTAACAGCCTCTTCAAAAGTTCATGTAACACAATAATACATACTTGGTGGCCAAGCACAAAATTATCACATAGTTGTTTGGGATATTTATTTTGTCAGTAAAATATTCATGATCTTACAAAATGCCAGTTTTACCAGGCCAGGCCTTTGGCCAATTTTGGTTTCTTTTTCCCTTTTACACGTTGTGCCTTAAGCTTCTTTCTCTGCCTGGGATTCATCCATATTGGGTACTGCCCATGCTGGTCCAGAAGAGTTTTTTTGTTTCGCTTATTATCTACGTCCATTTTGCCATCATCTGAAAAAGAAAGGTATTTATAGTGAGTATAATATATGAATCGGCTTCATAGAGGCTGTTTTCTTACTAGATTCTCCCAAAGTATAAAAATATCTGTAAATACAACAGTATTTGTACATAGAGAGTTGAAGGCTTTACACACTGAAAGCACTTTCGTAGCAGTACAACTGCAACCCAGGAACTTCTACAGCCAATAGTAAACATGCAGAATTTTCCCTAAAGGCCCATGTCTAGGTAAAAGCACCTTATTCTTCAGGCTGCCATCTGTTCCAATGCTGTGTCTAAAAACATTGTGTGTGGTCTCCACCAAAAGCTGCAAGCGTACAGGAAGTCATGGGCTTACCGAAACATATGCACAATTAAATACTTTTTATGATGTAATGTTTAAGATCTGTTCTAAGAAATTAAACTAACTTGAGCGGAAGATGAAGACAGGTAAAGAGAAGAATAAAGAGAAATCTGAAATACAAGGATAGTATGAAGCACATGACAACAATGCTGCATTTGCCTCAAAAAGTGAGTACAAAGTCTAATACCTTTAAAGGCAGAAATAGAGGACTAATACCTAGGACCAGGAAGACTGCCTGTGACATGGTCACTCCCAAGAAAAACTGTCCCAGTTAACTAACATCATGTGAATGTCACGTCTCAGTAAGACAACAAGGCTACAAGGAGAACATCTTGTCAAGTACACATCTGAACTGTGCCCTACTAATTTCAACATTGTTTCCAATTTATCTACTTACAATTCTAAAAGCTTTACCATAGGCTTTTACAGAGAGAAAAAAAGACATTTTTCTGTTGTGCCTCTCTGATGTTCAGAGACAAAGTTCACAAGAAAATGACCAATATTCAATAGTTGAAGCAAGGGATAGTCTACAAAGACCTGCCCCCAAGAAATGTGCTCAGGAAGCCCTGAAGTTTGGATATGGATACTTGTAGCAGAGAATAAGCACAGAAGCCTACTGCTTGCTGGCACAACCAAAGGCTAATCCAGCAAAGGAGAGGTACCAAAAAAAGTCCCTGCTCCAGAAAACTCCCGAGACATCAGAAAAACACAATAGGAGGTCTTCTTAGCAGCCTCATTTTCCAAATGTCACAGGACAGATGGCCCCCAACAACACAAAAAAGCAACACCCCAAGAAAACCTAATCTACGTAGGCTGCTTCTCTGATTCCTGTCCTATCATATAACTGAGGTTGAACTGTTCATAGAATCATAAAACAACCAGGTTGGAAGAGACCCACCAGATCATTGACTCTAACCATTCCTATCAAACACTAAACCATGCCCCTCAGTACCTCATCCACCCATCCTTTAAACACCTCCAGGGAAGGTGAATCAACCACCTCCCTGGGCAGCCTATTCCAATGCCCAATGACCCTCTGTGTGAAAAACTTCCTCCTAACATCTAGCCTAAATCTCCCCTGGTGGAGCTTGAGGCCATTCCCTCTTGTCCTCTACCCTGTCACTTGGGAGAAGAGGTCATCACCCTTCTATCTACAACCTCCCTTCAGGTAGTTATAGAGAGCAATGAGATTTCCCCTCAGCCTCCTCTTCTCCAGGCTAAACAACCCCAGCTCTCTCAGCCGTTCCTCATAGGGCCTGTTCTCCAGCCCCTTCACCAGCTTTGTTACTCTTCTCTGGACTCACTCCAGAGCCTCAACATCCTTCTTGTTACACAAATTTTGACTGCAAAAAAACACACCCACAATAAACATCAGCTGCCACTTTAGCTAAATGAAGAAATAGTCCTGGACAGAAAAATATCAAGTTGCTCACAGGGAACATTTTCACCATACTTTGCAATCTCAAGGATGCTGCAGGTATCAGTAACAGGAAGACAACGACTGGGCAGAAGTGTTCCAAGGTCATAAAAGAAAAACCTGTCAGAGCGGTTAAAGATAAAGAGAAAAGAACCAGGGATAAAAAAAAGTTATAAAAGTAGGTTACTGAAGTAGATTCAATGGATGTTATTATCTTGAAAAATGCATGGATGCTCACAAAGTTTTAAAAACAGCTACAAAACCATTTTTGACCAAAGGTTTGCCAGACGTTCCATTATTTAAAAAAAACCAAAATGAAATCATATTATGCTGTGAAAAATACCTTAAGGTAACACAGGAAAAATCCATAAGACATGAGTATTCTGGAAAATTATTCATGTATCTATGAGGACCACATATTCTGGATTAAGCCTTCGCTTACTTCAGTCCTTGTAACGTTCAGCAACATCAACTCCCTTGTGTCCACAAATAATTAAGGTTGAAAAGTCCTCTCAAAGAGGACATGATTAGTTCCACAAAACTTGTAGTTTTTTATACATATATATAAAAATATATACTTATTTCTGAGGCTGCTATCTCTCTACAAAAGCCAAGTGAAACTGGCCACTTGTAAAAAAGTTGCCAGCAAGCTTGGAAGGGGGTCCAGGAAAGACAGCCAGGCATTTACCTCAGAAGCTAGATTTAACACAATGCAATGATGTTTCCTTCAGCTACACGAAGCTGACAACATTCCAAAACGTTCTGGAAAGTCAATACTAGTAATTCCATAAAGAAACAGTTTTACATCTAGTTTATGCGACAAATCAGAAACATGGATAAAATCATGAATTATACTCTAAGTTACCCTTAAATGAGCAATGTTTTTATACAGCATTCTATTCCCATTTTCAAAATATTTACAGGCTCTGCTATTCAACGTCACAACACTTCTCTGTCTTTCCCAGTATCTGAAATACCAACATAGCCACCTGCATGACTGACAATATTTTCTGGCACTACGCTCTATCTCCACTGTGGTGCCTCAAGAGCCTTCTGCATGCCACACAGAAAGCTCACATCAGCGATATTTTAACAGTCTAAGTGGCATAAATGGGAGAAGAAACAAGGGCTATGACTTAGCTCAGACTGAAGTTTTGGAAAGAGAAGGTGTCTTTCTGACTGTTCCCCAATACACTGCTACATAACACTTTTGTTCCCACTTCTTGAGTTACTGGCTTTACAGATTCTTCTTCAAGGAACAGAAAAGTTGGCCTCATCTGCACACAACTAATGGCATCCACTCCTGCACCATGAGACACAGCGTTAATTAGCATAGGAAACCAGGGCCTTTACTACTCCTGCTTTGAGGCAGTACATTTGAAAAAAACACTCTATCCTCGATAAAATCGCCACAAAACTACTGTAGATTTAGGTCCAACTCTTCTATGTTTAGTGTCCACCCTAAAGTAGGAGGGAAAATAAATTTTCTCTCCAGTTTAACAGCAAATACAGTGCTGTGATTGGAACAAGTGCTAAGTGATGAACCCTCCCCCACTTGAAGTCTTCACAAAGAGATGCCTCTCCATAAGATACTATGTATTTAAATAAAACATTAATAAGCTTGTTAGGAGGGCAGCCAAAATGATCTAAGACCTGGAACACTTTCCTGAGAAAGAGAGGCTAAGGGAGTTCGGGCTGTTCAGCTTGGAGAAGACTCCGAGGAGAACTTATTGCAGCCCTCTTACTTAGAGGGGGCTTATAAAATGGGGAAAAGTTTTTTAGCATGGCCTGTAGCAACAGGACAAGGGGTAATGGTTTTCAGTTAGAAGAGAAGTTTAGACTAGATACTAGGAAAATGGTTTTTCCACTGAGGGTCATGAAATACTGGAGCAGGTTGCCCTAGTGTGGTAAATGCCTCATCCCTGGAAACATTCAAGGTCAGGTTGGATCGGGCACCAACCAACCTGATCTGGTTGAGGATGTCCCTGTTCACTGCATGGGGATTACACTAGATGACCTGTAAAGGTCTCTTCCAATCCAAACCATTCTATGATTGTTTACAACTGGCCAGATACAAAGCAGAAACTAATGTGAGAGGTCTGGATTCAAGGAATTGCATCAGGAGAAGTTCATACTGGACATTAGGAAAAATTTCTTCACAGAAAGGGTTATCAAGCACTGGAAGAGGCCACCCATAGTGGTGTTTGAGTCACAATCCCTGGAAGTGTTAAAAAGCTGGATAGATGAGGTGCTTGGGGATATGGTTTAGTAGTGGATAGGTATAGTTGGAGTTGATGATCTCAAAGATCTTTTCCAACCTAATGATTCTATGAATGACTGAATAGCATCTTTTGGATTTAAAAAACCCCAAACATTTGATTTTCCAACTCACTATTCTCAACTTGTAATAACCCTAAGTCTGATCACGACAGCAAAAATCTTGGGAACGGTAACAAACACCCCACAGGAAGCCCCTATGCTAATGCCTGTCACAGAATAACTGGTACAGTGAGACACATGCTGGGAACATGACCAGAGTGGGGAGGGAGAAGAGGCAACCAGCAGTGCCCAGGCAACTCACCCATCTGCTCAAGGGCCTTCTTAGGGGGCAGTACAGTTGCCACCTCTTTCACCTCCTCCATGACGACATCTGCATTGGTTCCCAAGATTTTCTTCAGTCTCTCCAGCTCCCTGGGTGCGTTCTTCTTCCTCTTCTCCGCCCGCATCTTCCTCCTCCACTTGCTCCTCAGGCTCTTCGCCATGTCCTGATGGGATGGAAAAAGGAGAATGGTGACATCGAAGCACAGGGAAATGCACTGACATGGGGGAAGCACTAGGACACTGGGAAGTGGGAGGAGACTTAGAATTTCTGATAGATTAGTTTGGGCTGGAAGGGACCATAAAGACTACCCAGTTCCAACCCCGCCGCCCCGGGAAGGGACACCTCCCCACAGCCCAGGTTGCCCAAGGCCCCATCCAACCTGGCCTTGAACACCTCCAGGGATGGGGCAGCCACATTTCATGGTGATGAAATTCCTCCTTAAGTCTAGTCTAACTCTGCCTCTCCCCACTTTATACCCACTGCCCCTCGTACTATCGCTACAAGCCTTTGTAAACAGTCCCTCCCCAGCTTTCCTGGCGCCCCGTCAGGTACTGGAAGGTCGCTATAAGGCCTCCTCAGAGCCTTTCACTTCTCCAGGCTGAAGATCCGCAACTCTCTCAGCCTGTCCCCGTGCGGGAGGTGCTCCAGCCCTCTGACCATCGCGTGTCATTGGGAAGCGCTAGGACACGGCGGGACGCGCGCGGACGGGGCCTGTCCCATCCCTATCCCCGCTCACCCTTCCGCGCACGAGGCCGCCGCTGCCCCCTAGGCCGCTGTCGCTGTCCGCGCGTGCGCAGAGCGGCGGGGGCGGGCACGGCAGCTCCTACCGTAACGCTCCGAGTGAGCGCGCAGCCGCCCTAGAGAGGAAGGCGAGCACCGCCGCCTCCACGCTTCGTGCAAGGGCGGCGGAGCCCGCGCGCGCGCTGCGAGAGTGAGGCAGACACAGAATCATAGGATGGTTCGAATGGGAAGGGATCTTGAAGATCATCCAGTTCCAACCGCCCCGCGATAGGGCAGGGACGCCTCTTACTAGCCCAGGCTGCCCAAGGACCCATCCAACCCGGCCTTAAACACCTCCAGGGATGGGGCAGCCACAGCTTCCCTGGGCAACCTGTGCCAGCATCGCACCACTCTCATGGTGAAGAAGTTCTTCCTTATGTCTAGTCTAAATCTTCCCCTTTCTAGTTTATACTCATTACCTCTCATCCTATCACTACAAGCCTTTGTAAACAGTCCCTCCACAGCTTTCCTGGAGCCCCTTCAGGTACTGGAAGGTCACGATAAGGTCTCCTCAGAGCCTTTCTCTTCTCCAGGTTGAACAACCCCAGCTCTCTCAGCCTGTCCTCATATAGGGGGTGTTCCAGCCCTCTGATCATATTTGTAGTCTTCCTCTGGACCCATTCCAACACCTCCATATCCTTATGTTGAGGATTCCAGAACTGGATGTGATACTCCAGTTGGGGTCTCACAAGAGAGGAACAGGGGGGCAGAATCCCCTCCCTCACCCTGCTGGCCACGCTTCCTTTGATGCAGCCCAGGACACAGTTGGCCTTCTGGGCTGTAAGTGCACATTGCCAGCTCATGTTGAGCTTCTCATCAATCAGCGCCCCTAAGTCCTTCTCTGCAGGGCTGCTCTCAATCACATCATCCCCATGCTGTACTAAAACCGTGCATTGGCCAGACCCAGAAGTAGGACCTTGCACTTGGCCTTGTTGAACCTCAAGAGGTTCACAATGGCTCACTTCTGCAGCTTGTCCAGGTCCCTCTGGATTACAGCCAGGTCCTGCCATCGTCACATGTAGAGGGGGATTCGGTGAAGAAACAAACGCATATTTCATCGCAAGTCAAAACCCACCAAGTTTTATTTTTAACTACTGCCACACCTAAGACAGGAGAGAGAAATCCACCACACTTGCTCAAAATAATTCCCAGCCATACTTATGCAACAGCCTCAGTCACATTCCAGCATGGAAATTTCATCACCGCTTGTGGAGGGACACAGGAGGAGTCCAAGAACTGTACCTCCTTTCTGCTAACTTCTCAGACAGGACAGGTGAGCCGTGACAACACTTTGACAGAAACACCTAACATGACGTGAGAAAGTCTTTCAGAACTGTTTCCACCCTGCCTGCCCTTCCAGGATTCCAACAGCTTGGTGTCTCTCCTCTGCCTTTGTACGCTCACCTGCCCAGCAAGGCTTTGCAAGACTCCTTCTCAGCACCCCAGTGTTCTACAGTCTCAGCTGCAAGAACAGGCTAAGAGTTTCCCAGTTTTTATTAACAGACAATTAACCTCAATATACACAAACTGACAAGATGTCAGAATCCATCTCCAAATGATTTTTTCAGATCACTGAAAGACAGGCAATAAATAATACTTAAATGAAGAACATTCCCGTTAATTGCTTTAATACCCTCCCAGTTTACGTAACCTGACAGTCCTTCACACGAACAGAGCGTCTCTGTCAAAGACAGCACTCCGTTTTAACAAACAACTAAAAAAAATTTTAGCTCAGTAAAACATTGCACAATGAAAAACTCGGGCTACACTTATGTGGTAACACACACTCATAATCCCAAAGGAAACACTTTTTCAGCAGCTACAGCATAGCAGGGAGAGGCTTACTCTGGAGCAAGCTGGCAAATGTTTTAGTTGTGAATTACGTCAAGTGCAAATTAAGTGATTAAAAAAGTGACTGAAATGATGACAACATATAAACTACATAAAATATACCTTCTAAAGAACTGCAGCTACATAAAAAAAGCCTTCTTTTTTCATAAGGATGGCTCAATATTCATGGAATGAAATAGTGATAAAGATTCAGTCTCTAGAAGACAGAACTAAACAGCTTGCAGATCATCCCGACACTTAACCTTGTATCTGCTGTAGATAAACCATACCAGTTTTGACTATTTTTTATTAAATGCCTCCAATAAACGCAGTAGGTGTAAGAACAGATTGATGATGTCCAAGTAGAGATTGATTGCAGCCAATATGTACTCTTCAGGGGATAATTTGTGCATCAGCAAATGAGTGTCATAAATAATAAATCCACAGAACAGAAGAGCTCCGGCAGCAGCAAACACCAACTCTATTGTCTCACTATAGAAAAACAGCTGGAGGCAAATGAAACGTGAAAAAAATTAGTAAATTTCATTTTCTTTTTAATATTAAAATCTCCGCATGTTGATATACCACGCTTACAACAGGGATACAGTCTTTTTCCTGCTATGTACACAAAAATACAATATTAAGATGACACTTCAATGTTCTTATTTCATATAGTCCCTAGTCACATAATCTCTAACTGAGTAAAAGTGCCTCCACTTAAGAGAGAGAAAACTTCGGTACCCAAAATATTAACAGCAGAAAAATTAGAACAACAAAATACAATTAAACTTGAAATCTCCGTCCCATTTTCTCGATCAAATAATTGATCTTAACTGACAAATTTTGTCAATCAATGCAAATACCATGTTTACATTAGCAAGAACAGCATCCAAAACCAATTTGAATTGGAAATGAACAGTCAAAAAGATCACCAGAATAATCTACAAGAATAATGGATCTGGTTAAGAATTTTCCTTCATTAAGCTATATTTGACTGTCCAAAACTTTTGTTATACTAGAAATTAGTAAAAGATCTATGTTAAAGAACTTTTTTAACCTTAAACACAAGGTATCTTACCCTCAAGAAACTGGAGAAGATTAAAATCCACAAACAAGCAAAGAGGCTGAAAAAAAAAAAATTAAACTGTGAGGAACAATATATTTTCTTTCACATTTTACCTAAAATCTCTTTCCTTCTTAGAAAGCCTCTTCACAATACATCTGGTAAATAAGCATCCATAATTCTTAGATGCCTGCTGTTCATTGGTATCAGCAGTAAAACTCAGTTTTATAAAGCTGTCAGAAGTCGTATTCCAACTGCATTTTAAAAAATATTTGAATCAGCTGACTTATGTCTCCATGAAAAATCCAGGTCAACAGTTTCAATCCAGTTTTCCAGTGTAATACTATGGTTTTAAGAATCATAATCACAGAATGAGTATCTTGCCAAGACAGCAGAACTGTATAGAACTAAAAATTTAAGATAAATAACATCCTCACCATTCCCTTGAAACAGATTCTATTGACCTGTATTCCCCATTATATCTGCAATGCTTGCTTTAGAAAAGGACAAACAATCTTGACAAAAAGAACAATTAAAAAAAAACCAATACAACAACATACCCTGCTCCAAATTTGCTCAAGTCTCTCTTTGACTGCAGGGTATATGTAGTCAATCCAAGAAATACAGCTGTAGTAAGAATAAAGGCTTGCAAGACGATGGACACATCATAGAAACTCACTATAAACAGAAAAAGTAAACTGTCATTTAAGGAACACTACAGTATGTAATCCCTATGTTATCTTTTGAGGAAACAGGGGTTTAAACTTCACTGACAAAAACTATAACCTTAACTGTGTACAAAGAAGTAAGTTATGTTAGAATTTGTCTTTGCACTTCAAAATCATGATCAAAGGACTCAAAGACCCTTGCACTAGCTAAGTTTGTCAGTTACCTTATAGCTGTAGTTTATTAAATGGAAATTACAGATCTTCTGTACTCATGATGAAAAGCAACAAGAACAACAGAAGAAAATAAAAAGTATTTTTAAGCATAGATGTGCAAGATCTTAATGGAAAAGCTAAATGAATATTTCATGATACTGAAAACAAGGGGGAAAAAGGCTCATAAAGTTTTGATTAGGGGACAGGAGGGGAGAGTGAAGATAAATGCTTAGAACCTTTTTCTCCCCTCCTTCCTCCTTAATCTTTTCCCAAATGGCTATTTTTTTTCTTTATCAGGAGACCATAAGCCACAGTGAAGACGTTACATCTGATGCTTGAAGTTATAGTGCAAGGTGATGCCATGACTTGTCTGCACATCACCCCATCTCAACCCTGACAATGAAGTAGAGAATTCTCCTGAGGGTGAAGATAAGGATATTCCACTTGCAGATCAGTTCTGCTGAGAGCTGCCTTACAGGAGAGAACATTGCTAGCTGTACCAAGAGAATGGATGGCAAAATTTTTCACTTCAGGTATGTACAGTTTCATTTTTGGATCAGAATCCAGCTTCCTCCCTTGATTCCCTGTTTTGCTGAACTAATGGCACTGTAATTAAAATTTTAATAAAGGAGACTAATTATCATTTCATTCACATCTAGGAATCTCAGATGGCAATTACTACAATATATTATATCTCTTTTCCAACTTGTTTATGGAATCAGAAAATCAGATGGCTACTATTTACCTGCAATAGCAACTGTCAGTGCTTCCAGTAGGGTCTACAAAAAGCAAAACCAAAAAATCATGAAGTTAAAAAAAAAGAAGAAAAAACAACCACAGAAGACTTCCACAGTCCCATTCTGCTACATAATCCTAGCACGGGTTTCATTAGTTCTCTTGTTAAATCTTTGTATATGAAAACATGTTTAGTTTTCAAAAAGTAAATGGGAAACATTGTCTTACTGTGCTGGAAGTTGTGTTACCTAAAACGAATACAATATAAACTGAAAGTGAATGACAGACAGCCACTGTAGAAAAATGCTATTAAGATTTTTTGCTTTTTTTACTCAAAGCACGTAACATTCTTAACACACTTGAAACCTATTCAAGAGGCTATAAAATTAATATACTATTAATACCTTCTTAGACCACCAAGTGTCTGCATGAACTTCCTTTTTCCCACTCATCCCTATTTTGAAATAACTAACTTATAATTAAACATATTCTTGCTGTCTGGGCTGAAGGTTACTATGGGTCCTGAATTCTTCTTAAAAGATAATTTCCAATTAAGCTTCATTACAATAAAATATGAGAAAAGTCTCTATGTCATGAACGAAGAGGTCAGAAAGGACATAACATTCAACTCATGTTCTGTTTAAACCAGTTTATCACACACAGACTTGAATCCTTCTATTTCCACACAATGTAATACTGCAACTCTCATACCACAAACTCCCACACTTGGCCAAACTATTGTCAGCTTGGAGAAGAGAAGGCTCTGAGGAGACCTTCCAGTGACCTTCCTGTACCTGATGGAGACCTACAAGAATGCTGGGGACTCTTTAAAAAGGCACGTAGTGATAGGACTAGGGGCAATGGGTATAAACTGGAGAGGGGCAGATTTAGACTAGACATAAGAAGGAATTTCTTCACAACAAGTGTGGTGAGACACTGTCACAGGCTGGCCAGGGAAGTTGTGGATGTCTCATCCCTGGAGGTGTTCAAGGACAGGCTGGATGGGGCCTTGGGCAGCCTGGTCTGTTTGGATGTGACCCTACCCACTGCAGTGGGGTTGGAATTAGATGATCTTTAAGGTCCCTTACACCCAAACTATTCTATTATTCTATGATTACATCATTCCTTGTTAAAGTTTTTAAATGTTTTACTCTCCTGCAAGGGTTCCAAAGTCAGGAAGCATATAACCCTATTCCCATTTAAACAATCTACTTAGTTACAACAGACAACAAAGATGTCTCCTCCTTGTATCACAAATACAATTTAGGCAACTCTCAAAGTATCACAACCTAACAGTGCTACTTTGACTTCTTTTCATAAGACTGATTTGCCACATAATCTAAAATATCCAAGAAGAACAGTTACCCATATCTACAAATCTGCAACATGAGGCAGGAGACAAAATCCAAGAGCAGCTCTGACTGACCAATCTGTGTTGGAAACACGCTCAGAATTTAGCATCAAAAAGACAAGTTAAAGAAATAAACACACATGGCTAATTGAATTTGGGTCTCTGCTGGAGACTGTCCATTAAACAAACAAGGTAACAGAAATGCCTCTTCCTTTCCTACTGAGCCTTTTTATAGAAAATTCACTGACACCAACAGACAATGAAAGCAGACAGACAGGTATATTTATAAACAAACATAAACAAAAGCTTGCTCAACCCAATTCCAAGTTCTAACACTCTTCCTAAAAAGATACTGAATAAAATCTGATATAGAGGCTATCTAGGAACAAACTGTGGACAGAATGTAAAAAAAATAACTCAGACCTTCCTAAGTATACAAGATATCTTTCAAGGAATACAAGAAAAAGAAATTATCCACACCTGGTTTGCTTCAATTTAAGATATTCTAGGGAGTACTAAAAAATTAATTTGTATAAATACTTACAAATCCAAAGAGTAGGTATAAATTAACAGGATGCTGGTGTCTGTAGAAGGTCAGTGCCACAATTACAGCCAAAGATCCAAGCCCAGATATCAAAAGCAAAGCAGGCCTGCAAGGTTCCATACCAAAATACTCATTAACATTAAAATAAAATATCTAGAAGCCTTAAGAAAGGTACATATAAACCCAAGTTTTTATGCAATCAGCTGGATAAAGATACTGCTCTGTATATCTAAACTAAATGTAAAGCAACTTTTATAGTTAAGTTGCTCTAAAACATAACACCACAGATAATCTGTTAAAAACAGTACAGTCACTGGTAAAGACAGTTTTTCATATTGTAGCTAAAGATTGCCCAAAAATCCATCACCTGAAGATGAACAAATATGAAGAGGAATATCCATGTGCACTAAACTAAAAGTATTAAAGTATATGCAATATTGTGCCTATGAAGAACTCCAAATTAAGGGAACTGTTTTATTTTTAAAGCACCTCAATGTAACAAACATGGGCACTAATGGCATCAAAGAAAATCAGTACTGACCAGTAAGTACTGGTGTAATTAAATTATTCAAGCAGCTCTCCAAGCGAAAACTGGACCAAAATCAAACACAAAATCACAACAGTTGTAAATGAGCAGGATGATTTTAAATGATCACATTTAAGTAGAAAATTGTAGCTTTACAACAACTCTTACATACACTATAGCTTACACAGAAACTTTCATATAGTGTTTGAGGCTTCTTTTTTTTGTGTGGAGTTTCAAGTGAAAGTAAAAGCAAAGCCTGCAAGTGCACTTAGGGGAAAACAGAAACTGGACTCAGTGCTTCCCTTCTTGACCAATTTGTTTGTATGAGGTATAGATTTTCACAGCATAAATATTAAAATTAACACTATTCATATGTATTGATTCAAATAAACTTTAATGATAATAAAGTTTAATAATAAACCAAGGAGAAAAATGACAGAGATGTTATTTCCTCATCAAGTTACAAAATTTCTAATACAGAATCAAAACACAGAGCAGCAAAGTGCATAAACTACACTTAACACATGATAAATAGTTCCGTTTTATTTTAGTACTTACCTTTCATGAACAAATGCCTGCACTCCAGTAGAGTACAGAAAAATTGCAGATGTGACTGTGGTCAAAAGTACTTGAATGGAAAGAATGCTGTAGACTTTTCGTAGAAAAGCTAGATAAAAAAAAAATTAAATTACTTTTATGTTACACTTACAAAGTTCAATAGTGAGTCAGACACAAGTTTTCTATTTGATAAGGAACCATTAGTAACTCTTTTATCTGGTGGAAAAGCACAGAGCAAAGTGATAAGAAGCCATTTCTCCTTAAAAAAATTACACAATATTCCAGTAAAATTACAGTTATTCCTAAACATCATTATTTAAACAATGACGGCTAAAGAAATACAAAAAACATTTGTAAGGAATATTCTAGCCTATTTTAAAACTAAATACACCTAAACTCACTAAGAAAATACTAACAGTATAACTTTTCCATCACATTACTGGTATCTAATGGACCTAAGTGAGTAGAGATTAAGTGGGAAATTCTGTAGAAGACATAAACAGCCATAAAAGTCTAAAAAGAAAAACAATTATAGTAATAGCTACTAGACTAGTTTTATGCCATGTTAAATATTATTTATCATCATTTGCACTGAATGCACAGATACAGACTGCTTAAAAAAATAAAAATTTCCTAGAATTAAGCTACAAGGCTTTATAATTCTAGAATTATGAAGAGTGGCTCAGGACATACAGATACATCACACAGATATTCTCTGTTCTGAATGGAAGGAGATCAAATCCACTAAACAAAATGCTCTGAAAGGAAGAATAAGCTTACAGGGAGTGTGCACATATGACAAGAAGCTGAATTACCTGCTTGCAGCAGGTGAAATTAAATATACCTGTGATCCATAAGGGCCTGGGGCCTACTTTGTTATAATAAACCAAACTCAGAAGTAGCCTACTCGCTAGCACAGCCTTCTCCCCACATTACTATATTTTGCAAATCAAGATACCTTTTGTATTTCCTATGCTGCCCTTTATTCTCCAAATAAGATAAAACTATATTTTTATAGAAAGAGGTCTCTAACAAAAAAATTCACAGCACACAGCTGGTTTTATTCCAAGATATAGCCAATAACACTATAACTATTTCAGTAAGGACTACTGAATAGTGATTACACACTTCCTGCAAGAGTATTCAATGCATTTGTGGCCTGAATATTAAAGAGCACCGCAAGATCTTCTCTAGGAGTCCTTATGTCTGCCTATCACAGGGAGGTTGGAAATAGATCATTTTTAAGGTCCCTTCCAACCCAAGCTATTCTATGATTCTATGATTTCATGGCTGCTAATATAACACAAACACTTCAGCAGAAGAGACATTATTTCATCATCTCACTAAAGAAATTCAAACACCTCAGTCTCCTACTTAATTTACTGTGTTTTATGACACCAATTTTATCACTTATGCATCTCACCTACCGCGTCTGGGCTTCAAAAGACATCACTCTGGGGAAAATGAAGGCTGAAGCTATGTAGCTTCAATCCTTCTAGCATAAATGCCCAAGCCCTACGTTTAAATGACGAAATCTTTTGCCAGATCTTTCTCCCACCCCTGGTGCTCAGCCCGGACTCGGTGACGCCCTGACTCCCAGTTCACACCCTTTAGCCAGAAGTTTAAACTACTGCTTAGAACCGGAATTCGGCCACGGGGGTCAGCAGAGAGGAACGCGTAGGGAGCACTGTGGTCTCAGCGCGCGAGCCGAGGGGGCTCGGGGGGCGGCCTCGTTCATCCCGGGTCCCTACCCATGCGGATGTGGACGCTGGCTGAGGCCACATTGCTGCCGTAGTTGAAATCATCCTCGATAGAGCTCCGCGGGTACAGCTGCTCCGCCGCCGCCATCGCCCCCCACCTCCCGCAACACCGCCGCAGTCGGCTTCCGGCTTCCGGCAGGCGCCGTCGCACTCCGCACCGCCGAGCGGGACTCTCCATCGAGCGCCGAGCTCATCGCTCGCGGCTGCGCTCCCTGCCACTGGGAGCCGGGGAGGCGGCGGCAGGTGGAGGGCAGGGGAGTGATTCGTGTGAGACGCACAGGGGGGACTATGCGCCCCACCAGGGGCGGTGTCGGGTGTCAGAGCTCGGAGGGGAGGGACATTCGCCTTCTTTAGCCTTTATGCAACCCTATGCAGAGCTACAGACTAGAAGTCTGTCTAGAAAGCTACCTGGGGATGTTGGTTGACAGTGACTGAACATGAGCCAGCTGTGTGCCCAGGTGGCCAAGAAGGCCAATGGCATCTTGGCTTGTATCAGAAACGGTGTGACCAGCAGGTCCAGGGAGGTTCTTCTCCCTCTGTACTCAGCACTGGTGAGACCGCTCCTCGAATCCTGTGTTCAGTTGTGGGCCCCTCACCACAAGAAGGATGTTGAGGCTCTGAAGCGAGTCCAGAGAAGAGCAACACAGCTGGTGAAGGGGCTGGAGAACAGGCCCTATGAGGAACAGCTCAGAGAGCTGGGGTTGTTTAGCCTGGAGAAGAGGAGGCTGAGGGGAGACCTCATTGCTCTCTACAGCTACCTGAAAGGAGGTTGTAGAGAGGAGGGTGCTGGCCTCTTCTCCCAAGTGCCAGGGGACAGGACAAGAGGGAATGGCCTCAAGCTCTGCCAGGGGAGATTTAGGCTGGAGATTAGGAGGAAGTTCTTCACACAGAGCGTCATTGGGCATTAGAATAGGCTGCCCAGGGAGGTGGTTGATTCACCTTCCCTGTAGGTGTTTAAGGCATGGGTAGATGAGGGACATGGTTTAGTGTTTGATAGGAATGGTTGGACTCGATGATCTGGTGGGTCTCTTCCAACCTGGTGATTCTATGTTTCTATGTGAGCAGAGCGGGACTGGGTTTCTTGCCAACACCCCTTTTTAACTGCCTTGCGCATGAGTTGCAGTGGCTTGAGGAAGCTTTGTGTTTGTGTTTGGCTTCAACACCGCCTCTTGTGTCTCTTGTAGGTCTGAAAGGTCTGAAGAGGAAGTTCCAGTCATTATAAAATCAGCCCTTCTACTGTTTTTCACCTCAGATTCACCTCTCTTTTCACGTTGGGTTTGATAGGTGGACTGTTTGGTGGATAAGAAATTGGTTGGAGGGTTGTATTCAGAGAGCAGGGGTCCATGGCTCGAAGTCCAGATGGAGATCTGTGACAAGTGGTGTCCCTCAGCGGTGTGTACTGTGACCAGTGCTGTTTAATATCTTCATCACTGATACAGACGACGACATCGAGTGCGCCCTCAGCAAGTTTGCAGATCACACCAAGCTGGCTGGTGCAGTTGTCATACCAGAAGGATGTGATATCATCCAGAAGGACCTGGACAAGCTGGAGAAGTGGGTCTGTGTGAACTTCTTGAGGTTCAACAAGGCCAAGTGCAAGGTCCTACACCTGGCTTGGGGCAATCCCTGATTTCAGTAGAGGATGGGGTTGATGTGATTGAGAGCAGCCCTGCAGAGAAGGACTTGAGGGCGCTGATTGATGAGAAGCTCAACATGAGCTGGCAATGCGCACTTACAGCCCAGAAGGCCAACTGTATCCTGGGCTGCATCAAAGGAAGTGTGGCCAGCAGGGTGAGGGAGGGGATTCTGCCCCTCTATTTCTCTCTTGTGAGACCTCATCTGGAATATTGTGTCCAGTTCTGGAACCCTCAACATAAGAAGGATATGGAGCTGTTGGAGCAGGTCCAGAGGAAGGCTACAAATATGACCAGAGGGCTGGAGCACCTCCCGTATGTATGGACAGGCTGAGAGAGTTGGGGTTGTTCAGCCTGGAGAAGAGAAGACTGAGGAGACCTTATAGCGACCTTCCAGTACCCGAAGGGGCTTCAGGAAAGCTGTGGAGGGACTGTTTACAAAGGCTTGTAGTGATAGGACAAGGGACAATGGGTATAAACTGGAGAGGGACAGATTTGGGCTGGACATAAGGAGGAATTTCTTCACTATGAGAGTGGTGAGAAGAGGTGCTGGGAAGCTGTGGCTGCCCCATCCCTGGAGGTGTTCAAGGCCAGGTTGGATGGGTCCTTGGGCAGCCTGATCTAGTGGGATGTGTTCCTGCCCATCACAGAGGGTTTGCAACTAGGTTAAAGTCCCTTCCAATCCAGACTATTCCATGATTATATTCCATGATTATATTCTATGATTATATTCTATGATTCTAGCTGGTACATAGAAGGAGTTCAGCAAGTCAGGGCTGTCCACAGCTAGGAACATGTAGGTGCATTCAGCAGTAACTGATAAAACAGGCTTTGGGCGTTAGTGCTCCCTATTATTGTATCTCACTAGCAATGAGTTTCACTTCTACAAACCTCTAATGCAAAGCAGAATTTTATTCAGGATTTCCCCTGGTTTTATATCTTTCTCCTTCAAAGTAAACTCAGTGTAATTCCATAGAACTCAGAAATGCTCAACATTTCTCAAGCATCATGTAAGTGCTTTGTAAAATGAGGCTTTACACTTGTGGAGTTGCCCACCAAAAGTTACCCAAGGTGGTAGCTCACATTTAGGAACCCATAAAAGCTAAGATTGTGGGATGGGGAGTGTAATATGTTATTCTTTAAATTGTGCCTATTATGTAAAACAGGCCAAGAAACTGAAGTGATTGACACTTTAGGATTGTATGTAATAGATTAGAATAAAATAAAGTGCTTTTAAAAATTGGAAAATAGTGGCCTCTACTGTATTCAGATTCTCAGGGGAGCAGTAAAGAAATATGATTGCGATGAAATAATTTTGAGCAAAGTTCTTCTGCTGAGCTGACTTAAGATATTACATTTCAGTAGCAGATACAAAACATTATGAACATTACTTTATATTCTAGGAAGTATTTATGGTTTACCTAATGTCATTTTGCATTTTTAGTTGCTGAAGAGCAAGATCTTTCTGTTTTAGTCCTGAATTTGGAGATTTATGCATTGTTTGCATTGGTGAATAGTAACTGTTTTGACATGACTACACTGCTTTCTTGTGCATGTCTCTGCAGAAGAACACTGATGATCTCCCAGAAGTATTTAGTGCTCTGGACAAACATACAGTATTGCCTTCTCCTAATACATACAGTGCAGTTGTCTCTAAAATGCCTCTTGGAAACGGCCTCACTTCTGTGTGAGAAATAGAACAATTCAGAGCATTGCTGCAGATCTGACTCCTGCAAATAGTCTAAGCCTAGAAAAGACTGAAGGAGAGATGTAATAGTAGTCTTCAAATACTCCGTAAAAGGCTGTTGCAGTTCTGCAGCCATGAAGAAAGTATCAGGTAAGAGAGGTACTGTGGTTTAAACCACAGTAAGGAAGATTCAGGGTGAAAAGTAGAGAACTTTAAGTAAAGAGTAATCAGGGCAGAGCTGTAAAATAGTTAGCCTGGGGTTTAGGCACAGGCTGGTGGACTGGAGATTGCAGGAAACAGGCATGTGCACATTTGCACTTCGCACACTCGCCTCTTGAGTGGAAGATTCTAGTCTGATGAAAGCCGTCAAGAAGCAGTAATGGGCTTATTCAGAAAGGCAGGAGACAAAGCAGCAAATGATTCAGTGATGCTACTCATGATTGCCACTGATTGGAATGGAAAACCTATTTACTTTTGCAGTACTGATAAAACCTTCGATTTTCATGTCAGAAGAGAGCATCACTCTTGTCTAAAGACCTTTTTCTGTTACTTGCAGGCACACACAGCATGCACTGTGCAATGAGTAGTGCTTTGGAGTGACTGTATTGAACCAAGGTTTAATAACACTAAGCCTGACTGACTGCTTCCATTCCTCACTTGGGAAAGTATACCTTATAAAATGCTAAAAATGCCTTATAAAAAGCAAAGTATGTTTTACATTGCCTTCTTTTCTGTGTTTGATGTTTCCATAAACATACCTCCATCACACTACTTTTATTTGAAACCACTGCAGTCCCACAGTGACTTGCTTAGGACTAGTTAGACACTTCCACTCTGCATGCCTCTGTGCAGGAGTGAAAGAGCTTTCTGTTCTCCATGTTCTGGTTTGGACTCTGGTGCAGGGAAAGGAAGCTCGTTGTTACTAGAGCCCTGGTTAAGGACCACGGACTCCTCTGTGCCTTTTGTCTACATTACACATAATCAGTGGCTTTGCTGGAAGAAGTCCATCTGGCATTCAGAGGTGCTTGGGAAAGGAAGGTGCCTGGAGCATTGCCAGGATTCTGCTTCTTTCCAGAGGTTTGTTTTTAAATCACTGTGTCGGAGCCCCTTAATTTGCTGCAACTTTGAGCAGTGTTCCCAGTGTGACCCCTCTCAGCATTGCTTTGATATACATCTGTGTATCTTCACATCATCATGACTGTTGTTGAGGCAGGACTAAGCGGTCTCCTCTTCCCAGATTGCAAAGTCCGTGACCTCCACATGGCTCCATACAAATGCATGAGACACGACTGCTGTAATATTGCTTGAGTGCACGGCGTGCGGTTCCAGGAGTACACAGTCACACATGGGGCCCCATGGCTGCCTGCCAACCTTTCAACAAGGAGGTAAGACCCAGGCAATTTGTGTTTGGAATGGCACGGCACATGCAGTTCAGATGCGAGCCTATGTGGGAAAATGGGGGAGAAGTTTGATTATATAGGTGCATCCGCATGGCCATTAACCATTAATTTATCCCCAGGTGAACCTTGTTCTCTTAATTTCAAAATAGCTGGCTGGTTAAACTAGAGGAATCGTCTTATTGGGTGACCATAAGGAATATTAATTTAAAGAAACATGAGTTACTGTGAAATTATTTTCACACTTGAAATATTAAGTTGTCCGTGAGAAGTGGAGACAATATTTTAATTGCAAAGTTCTTCCAAATTTTATTTCAAAGTCTATAGTATGTAGCTGCAAAACTGTCATGATGTTCTTATAGGGCAGGAAAATAACAAATTCAGGAACAGATGTGCTATCTATTGCTCTAAAATCCGTGATGGTGATTTTTCCAGTCCACTGATCAAGGGCAGAGTGTTTATATTCTTTAGTACTTACAGTTTCATTAGAAAGACTCTACACTTCAGCAAGCAAGTCACTAAGCAGACCTTTCATTATTCCAGGATGTAAAATTTCTCTCAATGTTCCTCCAGTTTCCTTGAGCCCTCATCTTTTTCTAATGACCCATATATTTTTTTCCCTATTAAATTATATATTTATTCCTTATACCTTAGAATCATAGAATGGTTTGGGTTGGAAGGGACCTTAAAAATTATCCAGTTCCAACCTCCCTGCCATGGGCAGGGACATGTCCCACTAGACCAGGCTGCTCAAGGCCCCATCCAACCTGGCCTTGAATACTTCCAGGGATGGGTCATCCACAACTTCCCTAGGCAACCTGTTCCAGCATCTCATCACCTTCATCATGAAGAATTTCTTCCTAATGTCTAAGCTAAGTCTTCCTCCTTCCTCTTTAAAGCCCCCTCATCCTATCACTACGGGTCCCTGTAAAAGGTCCTTCCCCAGCTTTCTTGTAGTCTCTTCTCTGCCTCCTCTCCATCTCCTCTGACATGCTCCAGCGTTCTGATCATCTTTGTGGCCCTCCTCTGGACTCATTCCGATAGTTCCATATCCTCTTTAAGTTGGGGATTACCTTACCATATTGTAAATTTTGTAGCTACTTTATTTTTTTTCCTGTGCATTGTTGATAAGACAGACCAGGTTAACTTGGGGTCTTGGTCTCAGATACCATAAGGAATAGGTTGCAGCTAGGAACTGAGCTGTATTGTGGCACTAGTCCATCAGCATGGGGGGTATGAACTTCCCTGCTGGGGGATATGGTGTGAAAGTTAACTGTCTGCATTGCCCAGACCTTTATTTGAAGGACTGGGAACAACTCTTGATCAGACACGTTGGTCTGACTGATGGGACATAGTGAGACATTTTGCATGGGGTCAGGGTGGGTATGTTTCCTTTTGAAAACAGGATTTCAGGATCAGTACATCTCAGCAGTTAATAGAGTAATGCCAGTAGTTAATAAATTAATCCTAGCATTAAAAGTTTTCTCCCAAGGTGTTTGTCCATTTATGCAAGTCTCATATCTTTCAAGGGTGCAATCTTATTTTGACAGAATAAGGTATTTTATATTTTAAGGTCAATATCAAGTTGAAATCTGTCTTTGCTTTTAATCCTACCTTTGTTATTTTAGTAACTGCCAGAGAAGAGCATAGCCATTTTATTCCATGTGTAAGACTGAATCCTGGGGAAATATAGAGTGCTACACTGACAGCCCAGTAATTTTCCCTTTTTTATGGAAGAAGGTTTTTGGGGTTTGTTTCATTTTTTTTCTGCATGGAGGTAATGTTACAAACTAAACAAATTTACCAGCTGCACTGCCTCATGAAATAGAAAGGGAAGCATTCTTGAATTTGTTTCTCTGAATGAAACATCAAAACATTCCATTGTTTGAGTTTGCTATTGGTTTTTTTCAGTTTCAATTTAGCAGTAAGAGCTGCTTGAATTTTGGGAGTGCCATATGGAGTCTATGTATTAAACACTTAACTACTATTTCTATACAAATTCCAATGTATTTTAGCTGTCTACCCTGCACAGCCTACATCACCTGTAATGGCTGGTGATTCTGTCATCTAAAACCTGGGCACTCTCATGTAAATTAGTTCATCTAGAGTTTTGAGCTTGTTTTGTCATGAGCACTTTTAATTCTGAACTTTTTTTCAATTGACATTTTGAAAAGTTGAGGTTGGATTTGCTTATTTCTGCTTAAGACTCTAATGCTATCAGATCCGGAAAAGAACTCCTACAGGTAACAACAGTAATAGTCCGTATGCTGTTAAAGTTTTTTAAAAAATTCCTCCATTTAAAATAACAATAGCTTTGCAGCTCTTGGTCATGTCTACTCTGTAGAGGCTGAAGAGCAGGTTTAAGCTCTAGATGAAAACAACTGCATTTATGTGTCTATAAGTAGGCATCGACATATGCACTAAATGCCTTAGTGTACTTTATCTTAATAATCTCAATTCTGTTTTGTCCTCCAGAAAAGCATTGAGCTTCTATAAATCCTCTCTTATATCTGCAAAGCCAAGCAGATGTCTTGGGTACCCCAAAGTGTCCTAAAAGGCATTGGATGCCAAAGCTTAAGTAGTGGCACCCTGCCTACACGGAAAATATACTGTTGCTAGGATGGGGACATGGTAAGGGCAGAACAGGGAGAGGAGGAACCAGCAAAAACAAACAAACCAAAAAACCCCACAAAAAACTTGGTTATTTCTGTGAAGGTGCAGGCTTGTGGCTGTAGGTGCACCCATAAAACCACATCAGCAAACCTCCTTTGATGGAGATGCAGTTCCTGTCTCTGCCATAACAGCTCTATCAGTGCTGAAATACTCACACAAGAGTACTCCTGTATTCTCGGCTCACAGTGGTATGAGGAGAGCTGAGAGAAAGGCACAGCTTGCCCCTGGACAACTGAGGTTTTATCTGAAGTGGCCATGTAAGGCACAAGGCATCCCTGGAGTTATATCTTTCTGCCATCACACAGAGGTTGACCCCAATGTGCAGAGGCTACTTAGAACTTCTGCAGTGCCCTGAACAGGGTCTGTGAAAGGAAACTTGAGATCTTTAGTGTCTTTCAGTATCTTCAGGCAAAAGGACGCCAGGGGGCTTTGGGCTTGAGCTGCTTCCTTCCTTCTTCTACTTTTCCTTCTCCTCTTCTTCCTCTTCCAGGGTCCAGCAGAGAGGGCAGGGAGGGTGTGGGTGAAGACGTGGTAGACTGAGGATGGAGGCATGGGTGATCCCAGGAAAAGTGTCTCATGTAGTTGCAGAGAGGAAGGACAGCTGTACACAGGTTTCTCTGCCACATCAGGAGGGTGAACACTTGAGACTGCAGGTGGGTTCAGGGAGCTCCAGTGCCTCTGTACTGCATTATTAGTCAGAAGTGGATAGAAACTGTCTCATTTCAATAGAAAGAAAACAAATCCAGCTTTTCAGTGTGCATTCCAATTACAGTGTAATACATGACTTCCAGTCATGGAAGGTGTGGCATTACTCCTGTTGAGGGGATAGTCTGGTCCTGTCCTTTGCCCAAAGACAGCCTTATACCCTTAGTTTTCAAGCCTTTTATTTCCACAGCTGAGTAGCTTTCAAGACACATGCTGGAGCATTGAAAGATATGGTATGTAGGACAAAAGTGATGCAAGAGATTTGTTCTGGTGCTGTTGGAACATGGCTGTGGCAGCCTCATGCAGGCTCTTTGGGAAGTGAGTCAGTGGCAAATACTTTACTTATTCACAACGTTAAGTATTTAGATGTGTGAAGCAGACCAGCATTGAATCTCAGGACACATGTCCAGATATACAGTTACTGCTTATTTTGCAGGAGGCGGCAACAAAGATCCAGACACAGCAAAGTACCACTGCATTGCTTCAAGCCACTTTTCTTGAAGAACAATCAGAAAAGAATACTACAGCTGTTGCAGTAAGGAAAAGAAGAATTGAAGACAAGTCTTTCACCTGAGTATTTCCTAGTGTCAGTGTTCCTTAGTTTTAATCAATATTTAAATACTGTTTAAATACACATAAGTGAGTCTCATGTAATCTTGACATTCTGAAATACTAGCACTAAGAACAGTGGTTTATCAGTAAGCCAGAGGTTTGGTTAAACAGTATTGAAATTTTAGCAAGATGTTCATTTTGTAATAGAACTTGCTTTTGAATCATGTGTCAGAGAAATACAGTGTGTGGTAACTTTGTAGAGATTATGGGCTGGACAATCATCTTTGTTGAATCCAGCATTTTTTCAGCACTCCTGTCTGCATCATCCCCATTTGCCCTGTGGAAGATGTTGTTTGGACTAACTCTTCCTCCAGTGAAAAAATGCTGAGTTTTTTTTTGGAAGTGGAATTAGAGTAATATTTTTTCAGCGCTTTTAGGATTGAGATGTATTAATGGCAAGTGCTAATGTTTTGGCTTAGAAAGCAGAAGCATCACTTCTCCTGCAGCAACAAAGCAGCTCAGCAGCCCCTGTTCATTTAAGAAGAATGAATGATGTATTTCACCCCATGTCCAATGCTGCAGGTTTTGCCTACAGGCGCTGCTATTAGTGGCATTACTTGTCAAGTTCAGTAAAAAATCCATGCTGCTGCCTTCTCCAGAAGGATGTCTCTACTAAGTGGTGAGCAGGCTAGATGGTAGATTTACACTCAATAGATCTGTAATCTGTGTGTTGGTTGTCAGCCTGCTACCACTTGGGATCAAAAAATCCACAATGTATGTCCTTCCTCGGTCATATCTGTCCAGGCAAATGCCAAAGCGTCTTCTGCTACAACACCAGATATGCCTGAGCTTTCTTGCTTTTAGAAGTGAGACATCTAAGTTACATTAACAAGGGGAAGGTCAAGTCCATATTGAGATATACCCTATAGACCTTTTGCTTTACAGGAAAGCACAACCATATCAAATTAATGGGTTAAGGACACTTGTTTAGTTTAAGGCAAGATATTTTTGACAGCAGTGTTGGATTTTAAGCCTATTTCAGAAATGGTTGATAATGACCACACAGAAAAACAGCCAGAATTATATAATAGTAGTAGTTATGGTAAGAAATTAAGCGATCCAGGTAAATTTCTACTGTAAACTTGGCCTGCGATCATCTGTATGAGATCTTACTGACCATTCTATAAGCATGCATTGTTTGGAGCACATCTGCATTGTATTACATCCTAATCCAGTTACCCAATATTGCTTTTGGCTTTTAGGGATCCTTGCCTGAGAAAAATAGATTTTAAAATTATTTTAGGAGTTGATTTGTCTCTACGTCTTAATGAGTCAGCCATTAAACTGATTAATTCATTAAATCTAATACTTGGTGTTAGACATCTAATATAACTAGAAATCTAATATCTCTACTAAAATATTAAACACCTTCATTAACACCTGCCAATAAAATAATTATAACTGCAAGTGAACCCTTTTAATGGTGCTTTTTTGATTCCTGGCCAGAAAAAATACTTGTGGACCACAACTGTTGGGCAGTTACTTTAAAGGACTGTATCTGAAGTAAGCAGCTGTGTTTTAGAGGCTACCATTTTTCCTTTAACTGAAATAAATACTGGGGAAGGATTCTGCTTAATCATCTCTGTAATAAGGGGAGAGCGATCCAAGTTCATCTTGGAAAGGTGAGATTTACAGTCCCACTTATAAAAGCCTTTGTTTGCCAAAAATGAGTAGTAATTTTATCAAAGTTTATGTGGACTTGGGAATGACTTACGACTTTACTGTCTCCTAAAGTGGTTTGCTGGTTTGATTTTTATACAATGATATGTTTACATCTGAATGTTAGCCTAAGTTAGAAGGAGTGTGAATGGAAAGTGCAGCACCTTATTGAAAAGAACTTCAGGAACGGACATTTCCAAAAATAAATTCTAAGAAGCAATTATGTTTTGGTATAACTCCATACTGAATAACTTAATCTGTAGATCATGATTAGTATAAACTGATCTGCATGGAGGCTGCTCTTTGTGCTCACATTAGAAATCATAGAACCATAGAATCATAGAATCATAGAATCACCAGGTTGAAAGAGACCCACCAGATCATCGAGTCCAACCATTCCCACCAGTCTCTAAACCATGCCTCTCAGTACCTCATCCACCCGCACCTTAAACACCTCCAGTAAAGGCGAGTCAACCACCTCCCTAGGCAGACTGTTCCATTGCCTAATGACCCTTTCAGTGAAGAATGTCATGGGCACAAAGGGGTTAGTAGCAGGGAGAGGGCATCACCTATTTGGGTGGCAGCCTGTGTTCCAGCAGCTTAAACTAATTATAAAGACACAGTTTAATTAATACTTGGCTCAACTATTTCCTTTGTGGGCACCATATTAAAATGTTATTCAGAAAAAAAAATCAGCCTTTCAGTAGTTTTTAGGCTTGGGAAAGCACAAAATAAAATAACTTTTCCTGTACAGCAAGCCTGGGGCTTTTGGCTCAACGTACATGACAGGACCAGCTTGTTCCCAGCTATACCATGGTGCCAAGAGTTTGAATATTTCTTTACTAGTCCTAGAAATACCTGTTGTGGCTGGTATTTGATGTTAAATAGCTTAGGACTTTTGCTCAGAGTTAGAAATGCACAGGTACTCTTAAAGTAATTTGAAAATTGCCCTGTATGTATCTGTGTCCTGTGTGAAGTGCATGATAGATGTTATCTGGATAGCGAATTCTTCCTTAAGCTTTCTTAAAAATTGTATTGCTTTTCTCTTCTTGTTTCTGTGGCATTTGCATGTGGCTAAGAAGTTGCACTTTGGTGATTACATTCCGGGAACACTCAGGAGGCAGCTGCAGGTATCAGTCCTGTTGGATATTATTTGAGAGTAAGAAGTCCCAAGCATGGCTCCTCTTCCATCTGAAATACACCTCTGGAACATTTTCAAATGGGTGTGGTTTTACTGAAGAGCTAAGGGCAACAGAGGTTTCTGATTTCATGACGGATTTGTCTTTATAATACAAAAAAACCCGGTGAATTTTGCATTGCTGGAAAATGTCATCTAAACATTCTTTGTATCCTGTGTTCCAGGAAGTAGAGGGGATACCATCTAACTTAAGCTTGCGTTTATGGCACTTTAGAGCAATATTAAGGAATGCTGTTGTGCCTACTAGTCACTCTAGAAATACAAGACCTGCATAAACCACCCCAAATATTTCATAGCATTGTTTTAGAGAGATGTGTAGAAGCATATCTTTGGGCTCATGTGTGTTCTGTTTGGGGGACAAGTCCTAATGGTGGTTATGATGATCTGAATGCTTGTAGACAAGAGCTTTCCAGAGGCCAGTTTGCAACTTACTAAATTTTTTTAACTAATGTTTTTAATTGGCTGTGCTGAATTCTGTAGAAGAATTAATGCACTAAGGTAAGCCATAAAATTCTAATGGCACACTGATAAAATATATGGAACTGAGTGGTTCGGTTCTTTTTTTTTTCATGAAACAGTGTAGTGTGCATCCCTGAATCTCACCATGAAGGTAAAAAATTCTTAAATATGCTTTGACTGACTGTTTCAAGCAGCACCAATGTGGGAAAAGGTGCTTTTTGTCAGCTCCACATACAATTATAATTCTCATTGAAATTCTTTCTGTAAATAGGTTGATGCTGAGAATTTAGTTTGAGAATCTCACATGCTTTCCTGAAATTTATGCTTCCCTGATGGCAATAAATTAAACTCATGTTAGCTGCCTTTGAGTTCTCAGAATACAAATGTAGATTTTTGCTTCAGAAGCTTACTGTTAGTCTGCAGCTGTGAAGTGTGTTACTTCTATATTGAATAGAAAACAAATATGAAACTGCTGCATTCTTGTAATTTTACAGATGCTTTAATTCATAAAAAAATCTAGTAATATATAGATACCATTTATGGTAAATTTTATAGTATTTCTAGATACGGACTTTCTTTAGCACAATTACATTTTGACTGTGAAGCTGTAGCTTCAACTATTATGTTACATCAGCCTAAGCACTGTATGTGTGTTGCTGTGTCCTATTTCACTAATGTCACGATCCTAAAGCAACAAAGGAAAAAAATTCTACTTTAATCAGTACATCTCTGGGACTGTGGTCTTCTGTAATGGGAAAAGTCTTTTATGTGCAAAGCTCTTGACTAACAAAACCCAGTTAGATTTCTGACAATAGAGAAAGTGTGTTTATGTATCAAAATATGTATTGCTTTCCAATGTAAAATGTTTTAAAAATACATGTTTTACATAGCAAAAAGAGAAAAGCTTTTGTGTTCCTGAGAAGTCCATAACCAACTGAGCACATTATCTTGAGGCACAGATGAAAATGTAGGCTGATATAAGTCTTTGTGAGATATCAGGAATCCACACCCAAAGGACAGAAAATCATCCACTGTACCGCTAGCAACATAAAAAAGGAACAGAATTAATACTATTTTGTTTACATCACTTTACTACTTAGCATTTGGTTCTTCCTAAACATGTATTACTCCTTCTTTATTATTATTTACTTTTGTTGCTTACTTGTTTTGGTCTTTGGAGAAGCTGAAAAAGTGGAGAGATTGAAAAACTTCAAAATGTGAAGAACAAAGAGGCTTAAAGAGTCCTGAATGTCTCCAGCTGTAGTCAGTCCTTCAACATAGGGGCAGGTGGTGAGTTATCAGTGTCTACCAGCAGTGCTGGTTCTGGATCACAGCAGTGCTGGGGCTGGATCACAGCAGTGCTGTTCTGAACTGCAGTATCTGGAGAGAGGGAAAAACCTCTGCGAGAGTCTCACTTTCCTCTGTGCCTCAGTCCCAGAGACCACCTTCAGCAACTGTCTACTCTTTTCAATTATTAATTTTATTTATGTGGACACAGCAGTGAAAGGAGAGTGATGGTGACATAGAAGGGAGAAAAAACATGAAGACCTTTGAATTCTGTAAATGGCTGATAAATAATGCTCAGTTTGTATGTAAAACCATGCACTCCCATATCAATTTAAAAACATCAGAGAGACAATAGAAAATTTCAGTGAAAAGTTGCTGGATGGAGAGGAAAAGTTATTCAAAGTCCAAGCAGATATGTACAGACATAAACAGATGCTGTTACTTTTTTGAAGCAAGCACAGGCTAAAACTAAGGCTGCTGTATAAGAATGAGATTGCTGCCTTACTAAGATCTTGCCTAATATTTCTTTGTCTTCTCAGTTGAAAATGTCTTATCTTCCTCAGAAAATGTATCTTGCACATGGATATGCTAGGGCTTCCAAAGAACATCTAGGTGCTGAAAATATTCATGAGATATTCTGTTATTTATGGCATTGGGTTTGACCTGTACTAACCCTAAGACCAGTGCAATTTTCAAAGATTTTGCATGGAAATGTTGGTCATCTAACAGTGGGTTATGGCAAAGTAGTTCATAGATTATGTAAAACATAAAAATATAAATAAGAAATTACTTAAAAATAAGTAATTGACTTAAATGTAATGACTTTTTATTTAATATTGCTAGCCACACGTTTTAATAATGTGTACTTCTCCTTGATGTCCAAAAAAAATTTTTTTTTCTTTTCATAATTCCATTCAGGAAACGGGGGGGGGGGTGTGGTGTTGTAGTTTTCTTTATTTGCTGGTGCTTAAGAATACAGAAGCCTAGAGACTGACCTTGCTTATCATTTAAAGCACGTTAAGGAACAGCTTGAACATCTTGGAAACAGTGTGTGTTTCAGCTCCACTGTTTCAAACTTCCTAGTCATGTTGAGGTTTGGGTTCACTATGCTTCAAATAATAATGTTTTTCCTGAAGGTCTGGCTGAACAGAAACATTACGTGCAGTGCAACATTAAATACTCCATGTTTCCTGAAATTGGGGTGAATGTCTTGAGCGAGAAATACAAATCAGTAAGGGGACTTTGAAACTAATCTATACTGATGGGGGCTAAGATAACGAAGCAGGAATCAGCAGAGATGTGCACTCATATTCCACTGCATGCACATATGGTCTTTGGATAAAGATAGTGGCAATCCCTCTTATCTAGTATTTGCTAGCACATGCTAGCAGGCCAGGCAGGAGGTGCTGTATATAATCTGTTTCTTGCAAGCTTCAATTTTTTCTGGTTTTTTGTTGGTGTGGGTTTTTGAAGGCTCCTAGGTGGTTTTAACTAAATGATTTGAAATTTAATTCCACGGGATAAGTGTTGAGAATAGAACAAAAGGAGAAGGGAAAATTAACTTGACTTTTGATGACAATAGTATTACAAGTAACTCATTGGCTAGTGATATTGAGATAACAAAGGTGGCAGAAAGTATCTGCACAAGTTTTTATTTAGATTATATACATATGGAAATACTGTAATAATTTTCTTGTATTTTGTTACGTGGTATTTTCTGTTGGCACAGGCTTTTTGTGTACTTGTTTTTGGGAGGACTTGCTATCAGTCTGATTTCTCTTAAAGGTTGTTTAATTAAAAGATAATTGCAGAAGAAATAGTACAAATTAGCATATACATGCTTGCATGAAGTGTAGCCTATTTCCACTCCTTATGGACAACAGCATGAACTCTTACAACTATCCTGGAAAAACTCTCATTGCAAGAGTGCTACTGGGACCTTGTTTCTATCTGCAAGTAAGGAAAAAGGAAAAGTCTTCGGTATCTTCCATGGCATATGTGTATTCTTACCTTTTATTCTGGCAAACACACCACTTACTGCACCTGTGGCCCAAGTATTGGATGTAAGCGAGGTAAATGACTTTTCATTGTTATAGGGGAGTTGCATCCCACGATAACGAGTCTTAAGAACATCTATGCAGTGTTACTGACATATTGATTATATATTTTTCCTGGCTAATATATAGGGAAAACATATGAAGAAACCATGGAGACTCTTTCATTCAGAAATCGAAGCTTTGCAGTTGTGAGTTGATCTCCTGGTTTAGCTTTTCCTTTTCACATTAACTTCTTGCCAAGCTGCATGTAAACCTCCTTTGTCTAGAAAATGCAGCCTTTTAAAGAGTAAAATATTCCATGGGTTGGCTGAAACCGGTCTTAACAGTGCTATTCTTCTGGCTTCATGCCTGTGGAAGTGGTTAATGGTTGGAATTTATGTCACAGAACACATAATAATTCGTTAGAGAAGCTGGACTCGGTCACAGCATAGGCATTTTTCTCTTCCTGTCATTATATTTTGTGAGGACTTACTTATTTCCTGCAATCTCAGCCCATGTGAAGAAGAGAATGATAACATTTCTGCATAATATTTCTGAGAATACATTTATACTCCAGATGACCTTTGGAGTAAATTTGAACTATTAGATTTTCCCACATATTTATAGCTCTGGCTGTGCATCATTGCCAGCAAATTTTATAGGCTTTGTCTACCAAACGTTTACTTATGGTAAAAAACAATTTGCACTTGGTTCAGTACAGAAAATGTTCAAAGCCATCACAATTGAAAATAAGCATCCATTTATAGTCTTTTTTTTCTGTATTGTCATCAGCCAAAGTTACATTCAAATTCATAATACATTTAGCTAAGAGGACTGTTTACTTCATTTAATGCTTTCCTGTGCAGATAACTCTTGTCTGTGAAAGTGATTTTCCTGAGACCTCACTGACTTATATGAAATACTGGTCCTTTTCTTTCTGCTGAGTGATCAAAGAGTCAAAGTTTACTTTATGCCTAGATTTCTTCCTGCAAGTGTACTTGAACTAGATGGATTTCTCGCAAACAATGGGCTGTTCTGCTTTATATTAAGAACAAAATAATGTGGAAGTCGTAAGTTACAAGTAAAGACTGGTAAATCCATTTTGTGTCAGGCTTTATAAAAATATTTGCTTATGCTATACAAGGCTGGTTTTGACTACATTAAAGCATATTAATAAAGAAAAAATATTTGCTGGAGAGTGTTTTTGGTTTGAGAATTTGATCTGGATTGGTGTTTGGGATTTTCTGCTTGTGTGTGTAGCCACAGTTCTCTGTACATCTTACCACACTATGAGACACCAGGGCTGTTCCATTACCTCCACCCTGGACCATATCCGTGCAAGCTGGTTCTCAGTAGTCATCACCAAATAGTCTGCCTGCAGGAAACTGGAACTTGGAGATGGGAGGAACACTCATGTGTGATAGACCTGAAGCCTTCCATGGAGAAATATCTGGGTGTACAGAGTTCAGGGACAGACAGTACTGGGAAATACGACTATGTTCCTGCTGTGCAGCATGTAGGAAGTGCTGCTATCCAAAGACTTACACTAACTCATGGTTTCCATGAGCAATGACTGTGAACGTGTGTTAAGGCCCCAATTCACCAGTGCCATTAAGAACTGTTTCTTTATAAACATACCTTTAAGTCTGGTCTTAAAATACACATTTAAATGCTTTGCTGAACTGGGAATTAAGTGTAGCACCTGTGTTGTCCTATACATTAGGTTTTTGCATCTAGGCATTGAAGAGGGTCAAATAGGAGTTCATTTATCCTGATTGCTGTGATGTAGGAAGAGCAGTGGGGTACAGAGAGGAAAAATTCTTTGTTCCTGCTATACAGTGAACAAAAGCATTTTCAGCACCCTTTCAAGAAGTGTGATGGTGCATAATCTCCTATGTCTCTGTCAATGCTGTTATAACCGTACTGAAAATGGATTTACCCTGTCAACATTAGTTGAGAAACCCTTGTTGCCAATAATTGAAACCTGCAATAGCAACAGATTTTTCCTAAGATTAAATGGACTTTGAAAGCCTCCAGTACAACTCAATGTAAAACACTCTCCATTATCCACTGATGTTCAGACCAACCCAATTGCTTCAATGTCTGTTGTAAGCATTTATTTTTGTGTAAAGGTAAGGAAAGGTGTTGAGAGTATTGATATTGCAAATACATTTGTACTTCTTCAAGAGTAGTGTCATTATTTTGTACTGAGAAAGTAACATGAACTTCATCCCCTCAGAAAATATTGCAAGTTTTTTTCTTAAATTTGATGACAATACTCAACTGTGTGGTATTTAATGAAGAAAAACAAACCAGACCATTTAGATGGAGAGAATGTTGAGTAGACAGCATATCAAAACCCTTCAGTGAATATCCAGTCTATATTAAAAAACAGAGGGCAGCAATTACTGTACAGTGGTTTTTTCAAGGTAGTCATCTCCTGTTGTGCTTTTTGAAGTGGAATTGTTGTATTATACAGAGTACCCACTTAGTATCTGTTTTTATAGTGATGGCCTCTCTCTATCCTAGCAACCACATCTGACTATATTGGTAGGAACAGCCAAGGCTTTTCAGTATTTGCATACCCTCCAGCCCTACCCTGTTATATGTGAAAGAATAGCAAGGTGTGTCTTAGAAATGACACTTTCATGCTGGTGATATAGTACATGTAAGCGGACAGAACAGTAGGAACCAGTGTGACATCACATGTATTTAGAAAGCAACTGCTCTATAGAGTGTAACTGCTTAATTCTGTTAAAAAATTTTGGGTTTCAGATGTTTGGGTAATATATCACTTGGTGTTGCCTAGTTGCTTAGTTTTGTGAATAGCTCTTAGAAGAATGCAAGGCATTGATGTGATTTGGTGCTGTCAGGGGACTCCATTTCAGTTCAGCCCAGGCTTTCAGTCCCTGCGGCAGCTATCGTGTCAGTGACTCTCTCCCCAGCCTGGCTGTGGATCCTGCTGACCCAGACTGACTTGCAGACTGACTTTCTGGCTTGGCTTCAGACCTATTGCATTTTATCACCACAAATGTGGCTCTAGTGCGGGCAGATGCCCCCAGCTGCCTTCCCAACCTTGCTCCATACTTTTCCTGGGTTCGTGGGATCGTCCCTGACCTGCTCAGCCTTCATGGCTATTTTTAGGTATAAGAATGAAAAAATTGAGCTAGGGTTCACGGTAATCACTTCTGCCTTCTCCATATGATGTGAATTCAGATGGATGGATTTTACAGCTAGTGTACAAAGTACTGGTTTTTTTGCATCAGACCAAGTATTTGGAATTTAAGGTCAAACAGGAATTTGATTTTGGAAGTTATGAACAGCTGAAGACAGAAGTTAGAATGGAAGCAACTATTACATTAGCCGTGCACTACTGCTAATAAATACCGAGCCTTTTGGTTAGGCACTGAGCCAGTGTGTGCTTATTTTAAGCATCTGCTCAACTTAAAAAAAATTAAGGAATCTCACTGAAAGTGATATGCTTTTTCAGCTTTTTCTTCCAGCATGTACATAAATGGAATTAATTCACTGGACCTATAGTGCACAATGAAATATTTATGTAATGAACAAGAAGAATCGGATGCATTAGGAAAATGCAAGCACTGAATTTCCTTTGCCTGATTTTTCACCCTCCCTCTCTTCTTTCTCCCTATCCCTCATTTTCTTTTAAGTAAGCTATGTATATACATCTGTTTAGAAATCCAGTATAAACATACTTTGATATAACTCTAATCAACCAAAATTATTGGATTTTGTGTGTCATGTCTGAGATCGAGCGTGGTACTTCAGAACTGTACTGAAAGTATGGATACCGGTAATTTCTGGAGTTATATGCCAGAGGAGTTATTAAGATGCAGAAAACCCTCTGTAGAATTATGTCTACAGCTATGGAATTTTAAATAATCAACTTCTGTAAAGTAAGAAACAAGTGGTTTGGGTTGGTTTTTTTTTTTACATTATCTAATTGGATGAGGGGATTATCTTAATCTTTTATAATTATTTTATTTAATGTTTAATATTGTGCAGCAATTTTACTCTTGTAAGGATTGTAAGCAATAAAGAATAAAATAATTTACTAGAAAACTATTAAAAGATATTTAATATCTGTAGTTGGCTATTCCTAATTTATTAATATTTTATGATCTCAAAAAATAGACTAACTTTATTTTGAAATATTTTAGGATATAATGGAAGTTTTGACAGGCTTTGAAGCAGAGATAGAGTCCAAAACACTCTGTTGGGGAGAGTCAGGTTCAAGAAGGCATGCTGTGTTCCTAATTATTTTCTTTTTTTCAATGTTACTAAGTTATGCTTCTTCTAATCAGTAAAGTATGATGGTGAATGTGACGGAGAGGAGCAGCCTTGAATTATGCCTTGCAAATGTTTGGTCTAGTATGCCTACGTGCACCATCAGTAAGATAAGTTTGTATGAGGTGGTAACATTACTATTAAAATGGTGTTTTACAACAGAAGAAGACAGCCAAGAACAGGATCAAAAGCTGGGCACAAATAACAGCATCTCTACTAATCACAATCAGATACCAACAACAGAACATGAGAAAATCAAATATATAAAATTACATATTATTTTTTACATTTACTCATCTTTTACAAAAAAGAATTAATTTTTTTCCAATTGTCTCTCTGTCACATGCTATATATCAGGACTATGTGGATTTGGGTACCAGCATTGTTAATGCACTGCTCAACACAGATATCTGTGTGTGGAGTGGGAAGAACTCCTTGCTGTGCTGTAGATACTCTGGAGCAGTGCGTGTAGACCCTGGCCTTTCTGAGCACTGCTCAGTATTCTGGTTTGAAAGATTGCCAGCACAGGAATGGTGGAATGCCTTCACTTTAGCTGGTTGCTTTGCAATCCTTAATCTAAGTTAGCTCAAGGTAAAAACAGCTAAGATGATTTTTGCATATGAAGCTGAAACATCACACAGCTGTGAAGATCTAGAAAGACACAACTGGCATAAAGATCTTAGGGCCACAGGGTAATTCAGTCTGGACGGAGCCTCAGGAGGTCACTGGTCCTACCTCCTGTTTAAAGTGGGTTCAGCTACAAGGTCACATCAGGTTGCTCGGGGCTTTTTCTAGACTCATTTTGAAAACCTTCAAGGATGGCAACTGCACAACCTCCCTGGGCAACCTGTAGCCATGACTGGCTGCCCTCATGGTGAAAAAACCTTTTCTGTGTAGCCAATCTGAACCTCTTCTTTCAACTTATGCTCCTTGTCTCTTGTCCTTTCACGTACATTGCAGACAAAAGCCTGACTGTCTTCTTGATAACCTCCTCACAGGCACTGAGAAGCTGCTATAATGTCCCCTTGAAGCCTTCTCTTTCCCAGGCTGAAGATGCTCTGGTCCATCAGCTTCTCACAGGGCAAGAATTCTCAGCCTAACTAGTGGCCTCCTGCTAAACTTATTGTCGTTCATTGATATCTTCTCATATTAGGGGATCCAAATCCGTGTGTGGTATTCTGGATGCATTTATTCTAGCCTAAAAACCATTTGATTTTAGTTGAATCAAGCCTCTGATCTATCTCAGCCAGAGGCAAGAAAAAAAGCACTGATGCCACCACAAGGTGAGGAAGACGCCCAGGCTAGTGAGCGCAGTGAGAGGGCAGAACTACCCTTGCTGGCATCAGTATGCACTGAGAACAGCTTCTACAGCTTGTAAAGAGTAGAAAAGGCATCAGCTTGGGGCTGCCCGTGAGGACAGTCTCTTCTTGCATTGTTGAGGCTCTTCTGGCACTAATGAGCCTTGGGTCCCCTTTTTAATCTGCACCCCAATTTTTTTGCCACCCTTTCTACACAAGGGTTGTATTTCCAGAAGAAAACCTCAGGTGGCAGCAGCATCACAGCTTTTGTAATCGGTCCTGGGTTTAGTGCAATTTTAACTTGAGCCACTACCAGTCATTAGAACTTGTTAATGAGGGACCAATGTACTTAACAACATGATTAGCAAATAATCAGCCTCTCAAAGAGTGAAAGTATTCTTTCCTCACTGGTTTAGTGTGCATCTCATTTGGAAGACCTTCTATATCCATGTTTGTATATTCCTGCAAACAATGCATGTTTTTATATATTCATGTAAGATGAATACATATAACTCTACTGGGTTTTGATGTGAGCTTGAGATGGTGGTAGCTACTTACTTTGGGTTGATAACGTGTTTGACATAAGTTAAGCTTCTTGGAGCACTCTTTAAAAGATTTTGTATCTCCTTTTAGCTAGATAGTCCTCCACTTTCTGATTTCTGGCATGTGACCATATGTGACTGAAAAAGAGGGAGAAAATTATTCAAAGGATCACTAAAATGGCAGGAGGAAATCCAGAAAGGGGGAATTTGGGAGTGGAACAAGCAACAAAAAGTTAAAATGAAACATGGTGAGAGATGTAGAAAGTCAGACAGAGAATGCACAAGGGACAAAAAGCTCAAACATGGTCAGTGTACAAGTTGTTTCTCTGATTTTGGGGGCTCTTGAACACCTGCAGTTTGCCTGCGCTGATTCAAGACACAGTGTCACAGAGACCAGCTTGGGGATTTCCTGCTATTTGCACTTGCAATGACTCTCTCTCCATCCAATTAGAATTTTTTTAGGCACTGGACTCCAGAAAATTCTCTCTGTACTTGGAATTTCACTGCCAGTCAGCCAAGGTGTTGGAAGCTGTTTACATCACTTCCTTTTTCAGGTTTCTGCCATCAAAGTATACCTGCAGAAAACAGTAAGCACCAAAACTTTCTGTTCTCCTCCCAACACAGACAAGTGTTGACACAACATTCCTTTTGAGCACAGTGGTTTTAAAGTCACGTTCCTGCAACTGGACAGAAGAAAAAAGAGTTTAAGAAATAGCAGAAAAGTTGCCACTGAAAGGGAACTGGGAATGGGCTGTTTCTCTGGCCTAACCCTGAGAAGACCATGCTTCCTGATACCCACAAGGGCTTGCCACCTTCTTTTAGTTGACAGCAGTACTGGAACAAGATTGTCATATTCTTACAGGAGTGAAGAATGGACATCAAAAGATGTTGGCTCCTTTTGCGCTGGAAAATAAAGAAAATGGTAGATTTCTTCAGTTTTATTGGACTGTGGCGCACGTTTGGTGTGTCTGCTACATTTCATAGTGATTACAGCACTATCTTCTATGCTGCAGGGTCCATCTGTTCATGTAACCTTGGGCTGGTTTAGACATGGGTAAAACCACTATTTGGAGAAGCACATAGATGTAAAGTGGCTGAAGGTCTGAGAAAGGGGCAGTCCCACTCCCTGCTGCTTCTTTAACTAAACCTCAGGGCAGTGCTAGTGGGTGGAGTAGGGAGCTACAGCCCCAACTGTATCCTCTTGTCCCAGGACTAGGGTGAGAAACAGAGGAGTAGCTTGCAGCTACCTGCATCATCTCTTGCTGTATGGGATTCATGACAGGGAGGAAGGGGTGGCAGAGCGCATGCATTGGCATTGCTGTTTTGGAGATTGCTGCCAAGTATGGATAACGCTCAGCACAGTTTACAAAACGCATCCAGGAAGTGGAGAAATTAGAATGGAATGAAGTTGTGCAGTGTTAATATGCCACTGGCATCTCAAAGCTGGTTTTTTTTCAGAGCGGTGGGTGATCTTAGTAGCCTGGTCTCCCAGGTCAGCACCCTACAAACACCGTATCTTGTCATGCAGCAGGCAGGTAGGTGAGGAGGACCAGGTGACTCAGATGGCACCATGAGATGCCAGGCATGTCCAGGGAACAAACCAGTCTAAGCACTGCTTTGGGTGCTTTTCCTTACTCAGCAGAAGTTCATATTATTACTCTCTGTCTAGACTGATGACATACCTGGGCAGGTGTCCCTTGGTGCTCTGATCAGCTGGGCTCTGACATGTGAGAGGTCCCACAGGCATCAACAGGGCTGCTGACCATGCAGCACAGCCAAGTACAGCTGCAGCATCGGATGGGTATTCCAAACGAGCATTGCTGAATCTTGGAGCATGGATCTAACACCAGTGCTTCCTGCTGAGCCCATCTTCCCCTAGTACCCTGGCACTCAGTTCAGGGCCTTCTAACCTGAGCCACCACTGGTGGTATATGATAAACATTTTATTTGGGCAAGACAAAAGACAATTTGCATTGCAGATGAAATATGTAAGGCTCCAGTTGTTTCAGTAACTGGAAAGAATGGAGTGACAAGTAAAAGAACCTCACAGAAGCGTTTCATCCCATAGTAACCGTCCTCTAAAAAATGAGTTATTTCTAAGTAAAATGCATATAAATAACCCCTTTAAAATTAATATTCACTCAAGATGATTTTATGTCATTTTATGAATGTATAACCTCATTAAAAATAACTTTGCTGGTCTATTAAATACCCAATTTACCCATTATTTCCTCGTGTTTTATTATTACAAAGCACAGTATTTTAAATTAATTTTACTTATATCTATGAGGAAACTTGTGAGATTTCCCTGAGCAGCCTAACAGATATTTTGTATAAACTCTTTGTCTACCATTTTAAGCTCATAGAGCTTCTCTCCCTTTTGGAAGAAATGTTTGCAAAGCTTCTAGAATTGCTTGCGTTCATTATAGGTGAGCTGTCACTGTTATTTAAATAGGGTCTCTCACAAGGTAGTCTGTGCTCCCACACACTCTATCTTGTTCTTGCATATTTTGAGGGAAAGTTTCTATAAGGCATTGATTAAGTCACTGTAAAAGCTGAAGCATTCTACACAAGTTTGGGGATTTGGGGAGCGGGGGTGGGACTTAACTCCCAATAAGAAAGCTGAATTGATTGAAAAATAGAAAGGAAAAATAGCTGTGTGAATCTGGACTGTACAAAAGTGACTAGAATTGCAGTCTGGCAGGTTTGGGGGAAAAACCTTTTAGCAGGGCCGGTAGCAATAGGACAAGGGGCAATGGTTTTAAACTAAAAGTTTAGACTAGATACTAGGAAGATATTTTTTTTTCACTGCACACTGTTCTAGTGAAACACTGAAACAGCTTGCCTAGTGGGGTAGTAGGTGCTCCATCCCTGGAAACATTCAAGGTCAGGTTGGATGGGGTTCTGAGCAACCTAATCTGATTGAAGATGTCTCTGCTTACTGCAGGGGTTTTGGACTTGATGACCTGTAAAGGTCCCTTCCAATCCAAATCATTCTATGACTCTATGACTCTGTAACTACAGAGTCATAAATTAATGTGAAAACAGGAGCCCTGGGTGGTTTCCTTGCAATGGGGAAGGTGGGTGAGGAAGCCAAACGTTTCTGGCCTTGTCTGCAGTGGGAAGTTTTAGAACTGTCTTAGCACTGTGGAAATGCTGTTTGTGCTTAAAACAGAGCATCACTGCAGACAGACTTCAGATGGTTTTGCAAGATGTCATAGAAATCTGTCCAGATCAGGTCTCCACATCCCAGCAATCAAAATCCACCAGTTCTGCTGCGAGGCTCCTCTAGCGGGGCTGCAGCAGTGGGAACTTCAAATGGAAAATGTCAGAGAAAATCCATGGTGCCAGAGAAAATCTGTGGAGACCATTGGCCTTTGAGACACTGAAGGAACTGCCAGGATATGACCAGCATGTGTTTAAAACAACAGTCACGGTGCAAATTCACCTTCAGGCCAGTTTGGCTCATGGAACCATAGGCAGTTTCAGATGTGTAATTACTCTCTCCAACTTCAGCAAGACTTCTCACATGCTTGATATTTCAAATATGTTTTAAGTGTGGGCCAATGTCACAAAATTATGACAGCTTGATATCTCATGCCTGACTGCTTTGTGACAGAGGTGGCAGAATGGCCAAGTGCTTTAATAGGCTTTCTTCTTCCATCCTGTCTCCCTTGGGGAAAGAGGGAGCATCTCTCTCCAGAGAGATGTGAGTTTACAGTCTTTGTTTCATTACTTACTCAGGTGCAGTGATAATCAGTGCACACGCATATGCATGTTCTTTTTCTGTGTCAATAGTTATACATATACAGAGAAACAATGAAGTCACAGAAAGGCAGGAGAGAGAAATAAATGAGTCGTACACAAGTCAAAAGAGGTGATGGTCCAGACTCTATGATGCAAAAGGTGCAACCAGTGCAGAACTTCACCGATTTCAGTGAAATGGCACATATGTTTAAACAGAGTGGGAGACAATACAGTGAAAGGAAAGACATAGGGAAAAACCAAAATAGCACAAAATTAGTACAGCAAAGAGATAACTGTATGCTAGCATGAATCATGAGAGAGGGGAGAGACACTATATGACAGCTACAAAAATTATTGAGGGAAAAATACAAGCTTTCCAGAAAACAAAAGTGGCAATGTAAAATCACATCATATAGGTGCAATTAAAGCTGCCCAGTAACACTGGGTCTTAGTGTTGAAACTGCAGAGGAATATCTTATGCAAAAAAAAAAGTGTCATTTAGTGTATAGATTCAAGAAATGTACCAACTCTGTTACCTAAGATGTGAATTGGGATTTATAATGGAGCACCATCAAGCTAAAATAATCTAGTTTTGATGAAGCTTTCACAAACTCTACAAGCAAAGTGAACACAAGGACAATACTAACTGTTGGCCAGGACCATATCATATTCAGCATGCTATGAATAAAGACTCTCAAAACCCAGAGCCTCAGAGAGTTTGCAATCTACATAACACAAACCAGATGTTAGAAATCAATCCATGACCCACTGAAAGTAATACAAGGTTTGCCCTGGTTTCAGTGAGGCTGGATATCAGTCAGGCTCTCCGTGTAGTGTAAGGTTGAGATTAATAGATGTGAAGGCCAGACGAGACCACTGCATTACCTAGTCTTAAATTCTCTATAATGCAAGATTTAGGATTTCCCTAAATCCTTTACTTAAAATACATCTGCTGTTGACCTAAGGTGTAACTTTTAGGAAAGTGTCCGTTTTTGTTACCTATACTTTTAAAAAGTAAAGAACTCACTAATTTCCTTAGGAAATTTTCCTATTTTAACAAAGGTTCCCAGTTTTCATCTTGAGATCCACCAGTGGTTAGTCCATTAATGGACACGGGCAATTTTATCTGCTTAGTAAACTGTCACACTGGGTCATGTCTCATACAGAGGACCACATGTATAACATTCATACCACTCCCTTGCCAACAAACTATATAATCTGTAAAAACAAAACAAGTATAGGTTTCTCCTTATTGTTAAGTCCACTTTGAGTGCATTCTTGAGAGCATGTTGTCAGTCAAGAGAAAAGAAATGGATCCAGAACTACAGTTTCAGAAAGTCAAGCAACCTACAGGTCAGCATTAGTCTGTTCGGCTTCAAAGGCCACCTCATCATTAGAATATCTGCTGCTAATCACTGATTAAATATAGCAAAATCTACAAAAAGTATTTTTTAGTCTCGGATACCTAAGATCCTCTTCTGAGACCAGACTTCAGTAAGTTCTCTTAATGGCTAAAATATTAAAAGGAAACTGTTTCATTAGAACAGGAGGAAATATTTTTATAAAGCCCAAATAAATAATGTAAAATTTTATCTAATAACATTGTGAGTGAAATAAACAGTTTCAGGTAGGCAGGAAAGTAGAAATGCAAATTGTTCACAGAATAAGGGACAAGAAGGTTGTTTACCAGAAGGCTGTCATACTAGAAAAAGGAGAAGGTATTTAATAACAAAGAGGTGTGCACTACAGCTCAGGATGCACACAATTTAGAAAGAATTCTGATAGAGCTTAGAAACAGAAATAGGCAAAAATTTAGAAAATACTCTGAAAGGATCCCAAATCCATTCAACATAAAGAACTTCCGTCAAAAGCTGCAGGTGAAAACAGGCAGCCTTAAGGTGTGGAAAAGATTCATTCCAGCTGAAGAATGGGAGGAAGGGCAGGGCAGGGAAAAATAAAGAGAGAAAGGAAGGGAAGGAAGGGAGGAAGGAAAGGAAGGAAGGGAAAGAAAGGACCTAAATAATCTCTCAAGAAATGCAGTCACATGTGATTAGATATCATTGATTTGCAGTCCCAGAGTCCACATAATAGCCAGAAATGGTGCACCCTGCCTTCCACTAGAGTATGGAGTCTGAACAATAAACAGATTGTGAGCTTGGGAGAGGCTTTGATTCACACGTTCTCCTTGTATGGCTGAGGGCTTGGCTCACATGTTCCCCTGAGCCTAATTGTGAGGCAAAATGTTGCAACCTTCCCAGATCACTATCCACCACCACAACCTTGATATGCACTTACACCAGCAGTCTTGGAAAACCCTTGCACTCCGTGTCTTCCATGAAGTCATGGCATATCTCAGCAGCTCTTCTTGGGAAACTGCTGTCAATCGTTTGTGTAGGTATCAGGAATTCAGCTTAGTCTCCCTGTTTTCATTCTGAATGAAATACCCGAACCTTACACTACTGTATTAGCCACAGAGTCAGATAGTAAGACTAATGTTTCTGAATATCTACTCTAAATATTATTGTGCAGGTGTAAAATCTCTGTTGGAATGCTAATTTCTACCTTTTCCCCTTAAGAGAGTAGCTACTGTATTGAAAGAAGGAGACTTTCAAAACTGCAGTTATTTTCCTTTTGTGTTGCCTGTGGTGCTGATCTTCATTTCTAACCCACCTTTTATCCAGTTATATATAAATTACCTTTCCTTTGCCATTACCTTGGTCAAAAGGAGGTCCATTTGCATGTTAATATTTTCTTCTCAAGGATATTTTACATTTTTTTTGCTGAAGTATTGTATCATAGATTAATAGGCTGTCATCTCCTTGAAATGCTTAAAGCAGCCTCAGCAACAAGCTGTGTTAAAGAACTGGAGACTGGTAGTATTGAGTTTATCCCAAGAACACCAGACCTATAATGGAAAATGATAGCATGTGGCAGGCCCAGCACAAGGGATCTGTGTTATATGATGGTTTTGACATGTTGGTGAATGTCTGAGGCTAGTCGTATTCTGATTACAGCTGGTGAGCGTAGCACCCAACTGTCACGTGGTACTGTCTCTGGATTTTTGTCGTAAGCTTCTAGATTATGTTGGAGGCAGGTTAAAAGTGTACTAATTGTTACTTTTCTTGGTCAGGTGTATGTAGAGATCTGCTTAGCAAAACACCTTGGAAATAAAGCATGACTTTACAGATGGATTTAACAGCAGGAAAGGTTAAGAATTCATGCACCTCTTCCCAGAGTTACCTGCAGCAGCATCATTGCATTGTATCATGCCCCATGTCAGTAACACTTTTGCTCTCCAGGCAAGGGCATAGGGCAAGTGATTGGAGAGGCTGCACTTTCAGGCTGCTGCAACCTGCTGCGACATCCCAGGAAGGCTCCTTTGAAGACAGTTCTCTGCTTTGCTGTAGCACAGAGCTGCACTTTTTCCTGTGCAGGGTCCTGCTGGCCAGCAGATCCAGGTCACTGGCTACACTGGGATCTTGGATCTTAGATCTGGAAGCAAGCAAAGGCTCTTCAGGCAAAAAGCCTTTGGCATTGCATGTGAGGAAGTTATTGGTGCTTGTTATGGGTGCTTCCCTGTGCAGATCCAGGGACACAAGAACATTTGTAGGTAAAAGGTGAAGGACTTGAGGAAAATGATAAAGCATCAGAATGCCTGAAGATGAAAGGATCTTGGGCTGTAGTTCTGAGTACAACTTGTATGATAGAGAGGAAAGAGAGAGAGGCAAACACAAAAGGAGAGAAACATATGAAGGATGAAACAGATGGGAGACCCCTGTTCAGTGAGAAGTTTACCTTTCTTATTTGTTTAATTTTTTTTCTTTATCAAAGGTTTCTTGTGGCAGTGAAACGAGTTGCAATACAGGAGTGAGACTAAGGATTTGATAATACTTCCAAGATCACAAATGTACATTCCTGACAGAGTAATCCTATAGAAAGGATTCTGAGCTGAGATGTCAACACTGAGTATCACTGTGGGCAGCGTTGAGGGACATAGATATCAGGCAGATACCAGGATCTGTGGTGTGCTGAGGTGCAGACCTTGCCCATATAACCAAAACTTCCCTCCAACAAGCCCCCTCCATGAACATGACAGTTGGCATCCATCCATCCTGACAGTCCCAAGGAGAAGAAGCCAGTTTGGTCGGACTCGATGATCCAGTGGGTCTCTGCCAACCTGGTTATTCTATGATTCTATGATTCTTTCTTGTGGCATCTTACAAAACAAGACAAATGTGTATGTATTATTAAGAGACTAGAAGACAGACATAGTGCCTGCTGCATTATGAGGAGCTGATGGCTATTTAGTTTTGCCCATGTGGGAGGAATTTCTATGGCTTTGCTCTTTGTGCAGGGTGGTGATTGTGCTGGGAGGGATGGAGGGGATTCATTTCTAGTAACACTGTTTCTGTTTGTATATATTCCTGGCTGGGGCTGGCTTATCACACAAGACGGCAATCCATGCTTCCCTTCTCCCTGCCTTCCCCTCCCTCCTCACACATCTCTACCAGCACAGCAGATTCCAATAATAAACCCATCACTGTGAAAGCCAGGTGTCATCCAAATTCATTTGCTGCAGCGTTTGATCTATCTTCTGCTTCATGATACAGGCTTCAGAGTATTTTATGAGATGCTCTGCACAGATTTGTATCATGTAAGATATTCTGCAGCATTTTATGAGCTGCATTTCATAAAATTTTATCAAATATTATGTAGAATATTTTAGCAATAAGCCCTTTTTTAGGGGATCAGTTTCAGTACAGGCTTACATACATATGAAATTGCACAGAGAAAATGTGAACAACTTCAAAACAACGTTAGCACTTAATGTTCCAGAAGATGTTTCCTGGGCTATTTATTTTATGATAGAGCTTCTGCAGTCCACAGGGAAAGTAAAATGGGACATAAGGCACTGTGTTTGCTTTACTATGGCTATTTACCTATACAAAGCAGAGACACATCAGTTTATCCAGCATCCTCCGCACTGTGGAGCAGCACAGGAGGGATCATGGTCTGAACAACTTCACCTTGTTTTTCACTGGGCTCCCCTCAGGTTTCTTGAACAAGCAGCATCTCTCTTTCCAGGTCTCCTCGACCACTGACACATCCTCCATTTGACAGGTGTATCGGCAGCTCTAACTCTTCTTGTTGCAATCATTTGTCTTCCTCAGTGCAAGGCAGAGCACATCATGTGCTGCCAGTCCCCACAGACTTGCAATCCACAGCCACTCCTCCACCTTTCAGACACACACAAAGCATTGCAAGAGCTTATTACATCAGAAATCTGGGAATTAAACAGCTAATGTCCCCCAATGATGGGAAGAAATGAAGAAGTGGCACCTGAAAACTGCAGGATTTTTTTTTTATACAAATGGAACAAAAATCCCAGTCATTATTTGTTAATCTTCTCAGCCTGTATCTAAACTCATGCACAGGATCTATATCAGCTTCTCAAGGTCTGAGGAGGGAAGGGGAGGACATCCGAAAATCTCCTTGCAGTTGCATGAAAACAAAGCCAGATGACGCTGAGGAGCAGCAGCGCTTCTCCAGTCTTTTTATGATGCTAGTTCTTTAAGAGGTCTAGTTTACAGGTCTTCGGGGCCACACTCCTCTGGCTCAAGCACCTCAGAAAACCTTTTCAAGAAGTGTTGCGGCACAGGAGTCCCTACACACATGCAGTGAGACATCTTGGACCCAGCACATCTCTGCCTGCCACGAGAGGTCACTTTCTATACAGGTCTCTGAAAGAGACAGACCAGTCCAATTTAGCAAATGCACTATTAAATATTCAACTTTGTTTTTAAATTTTTAAGCTTTTTCCCATTTGTTTAATGGAAGCTTAAACGCTGCCATCACTGTCAAGCCCAGGAGCAGTGTTGTCTTCTGAGATCTCTTTAGGTTTACATAAAATGGCAATATTCATACTTGCATTACAGCAGCAGAAAATAAAATTGAACATGGCATTTACATTTGCAGCATGAAAATTCAGATCACTGAACCCAAAGTGAAAGTCATTTAAGGTCCTAATAATCTATATTTGCACACTGTTGGTATTTTGAAGGATGAACTCTAACTTTCAGAGCTGTATATATTTGAAGGGTATGTTGTGTATATGGATGTATATATGTGTTGTATATATGGACGGATATATAAGGATGTTGTATGTACATTGAGGGACGAATTCTTAATTTTTAGAATTCATGCAAAGGAAAGGGAAAAAATGTTGAAAAATAAAATCAACACTCAAAAAGAAATCCAAGCAAAAAAAAAAAAAAAGCTGAATAAGGAGAAATATAAGACATCATTTTCATCCATTAATCAAAGGAAAAAAAAAAAAAAACCTGAAACCTTCAGGGCTAGTTTTGGGTAATTTATTCCTAAATAGCTTTCTGTCTGTGTCACGAATGTGTGATTTTTGAGACTTTCATTTAGCAGCAATTTAGATTTACTGAGGTATGTCACGAAATTGAAATATATGTATACATGATTTCTCTTAGCGATCAATCATCAGTTGATCAACAAAGTGATTCAACAATATCTGCTATAATCAAATCAGATCAGAAAATAGCATGGTTCATACTATACTTAGCTACAAAGTTGTTAGTCACATCACACACAGAGATACACACACACAAACACATACAGTATTTCATGCGTATGAATACACAAAGGTCAATCTGGCCAAAATTTCCCTCCTCTTGAGACTAGTGAAATACTCTCTTTCTATGTATCAGCATTCTCAACAGGCAATTGTAGAGTTGTAAGGAGCCTAGTTCTCAGCAGACACCCTGAAAGGCGTCTCATTTCAGGGGAAGACACTGGGTGCAGCCTACTGCAGTCCCAGAGGGCTCAAAGGACCTCAGTCAGGATTGCTATTTATAGGGTTGTGGATGATTGACTTCAGTCAGTATTTGTTGCCACAGAATCATAGAATGGTTTGGATCAAAAGGGACTTCAAAGATCATCCAGTTCCAACCCCATTGCCACGGGCAGGGACACCTCCCACCATGCCAGGCTGCCCAAGGCCTCATCCAACCTGGCCCTGAACACCTGTAGGGATGGGGCAGCCAACAACTTCCCCCCTCATCATGTAATTTTTCTTCCTAATGTCTAATCTAAATCGTCCCCACCCTGAGTTTACAGCCATTCCCCCTCATCCCATCACTACAGGCCCTTGTTAGAAGTCCTTCTCCAGCATTCTTGTGGGTACTGGAAGGGTACTATGAGGTCTCATTGGAACCTTCTCTTCTCCAGGTTGAACAACTCAATTCTCTTAGCCTGTTCTCATAGCAGAGATGCTGCAGCACTCTGATCATCTTCACACCCTCACATTAGATAGCCACAACTATCAATTGTACAATTCCAGAAATTTACAGATAATTTGGGGATTGTTGTTACAATCCAGGTAGTGGGTGTACAAGGCTGTCAGGAGATGAGTGATCACCAGTCTCTTCCTAAAGGGTCCTTTCCCAGGAACTGCAGTTTTGGTGTATTAACGGAGCACCTTAACATTCTGACTCAATGTGTTTTTATGAAGGTGAGGACACAATGAGAATTCTTTAGTCCCACATACCTGACTGACCCTGGATTGGCAGGTCACCCAAGGCAGAGGGGTCACACCACTACAATCTATCCTATGATTAAACTCAATCTATCTGCCCCACAGAGTGGCTGTGTGGTTGTGTCTTGTCTCTGCATGTATAAATAGATGATGCCGTAATCCAATTATAATTTGAGGGAAATTTAATCTTTGTCTAAACTCTAGAGTTATTAAAACTTCATTAAATGTTACCAAGTAATGTTGTATACATGAGGATGTTTTTGTGTAACTTAATTAGACATTCTCCAAACTCTGTTATATAAAACAATGTTCAATAACAAGTACAGTGTAACAGAAGTCAGTAAGAACACTGGATGTAAACATCAAGTTCATTGCTCTAGCTGCTGTTGGAGACTATCCAAACAGGACTTCCCATCAGTGATGTTCTCCACCCTTTTGAACTCTTTACAGTACTCAATGTATTTCTTCAATGTCATAATGGACTGCGCTAAAATGTTTTTGTCTTGCTTTCTGCGCTTGTTGCAGAAGGTTTATCTACTAAGCATGATAGAGGAGTTGCTGGGTTAGAGTCAAATTCATTGCAATAGGTGTTTGTTGCAGCTTGCAACAGCTTGCATCTAATCAAAATACTAATTTTTGCGAGTGTTTATCAGTACATAAAAGTTAAAACCACAAACAATAATCATGGAAAGATTACATACAGATTAGACAACCCCTTTAAATTTTGGAAGGTATTTTCCCTGAGCTAGCAGAAGTCTGAAGAAAGCATTTTTGAATAAAACTGTCTATCATTTATGAATACAACAGAGTGAGTCTGATGTCTTAAATGAAGGAACAACACTGAAATCTGCTGAGCTCTTACAACCACTGTTTTAAATCAAAGAAGTAGGAAAAACCCTGTATGCAAACTCAGTGACAAGAAGGAATCTGCAAAGTCAAGGATGGGAATGGCATAAAAGAAGGACGTGCAGATACTGTGAAAGCAGTCTAGCAGAAATATGTCAGTATCACAGATGAGGATGAGTACATGATACCTTGGCTTTCACAGTACACTAATGAAGAACTAATGTAAGTTAGATAACGGAGTCATTCCAGCGCATTTAGGCTTCTCTTGTTTATACTGTACTCTATTTTATATGAATATTTAAACCCAATTAGGATTTCTGATTCTGCACCAGTAGCCACCAATGTAAAATACAAGTAGAGAATACTTCAGGAGCATAGCCTGGTAGGTTTGCTGCTTAGCCAAGGGTCTTAGGAGAAACATGAGGGGTGGTCACAAAAAATGTCAAACCCCTCAAAATTAACAAGGTAATGAATTCTGGCCTGAAACTGGGAGATATTTCAAGGCTATGGGAAGTAAAAGAAAATAGCTCTCATTCTGCAAATCTAAAATGAAAAATACATTTTAATCTTCAAGAAAGATTACATACAACAATTGCTTCAGACAGTTTTCAAGAGTCCTTCTGGCACACCTACTCTTTCTGACTTTCTAGACTTTGATTTTGACTCAGGAGAAACTCAGTTGGAGATGTGAAGCTCTATGAGCCCCAGATACCTTTGCTGTTCCAGTGATCAAATTGCTGAGAGCTCAAGATGGATCAAGGCACTGCTGCCACTGAAACCAACCCCAGAGTCCTGCCTTTGTTTTGAGGCAGATGCTGTTGCTGGGAGTCACGACAGGCCATGCATGAAGAACCTGATGTGGTGGCCATCAAGTAGCATCCAGCAGGGCACTTCAAAGGCCACACACGATCTGAAACCCTGCCCATCCCTGGAGATGGGCACACATATCAGCTTGGAGCCTATGGCTCAGAAGAGAGGCTTAAGGAGCTGGTCTGACACGAAAAAGCCATCAGAGAAGGTGTCTGTTGAGACCCTGGGATCTCACTGCCCTGGATCAGCCCGCAACATCAGATTTTGATCTTAGTCCTTTTCCTTTACTTTCTACCTATGAATCTTTAATCTTACTATTGGGTATTGGGTATCTAGGCAAGCTGCTGAAGCAGACCCCAAGGGGAAGTTAGGAGAAAAACCATGCCAAGCTCTGGATCCTCACTGGGCTTTGGGCTGCTCAGATCAGGTCCACGTGCAGAGCCATGGAAAGCTTTGAAGTAAATAAGCTAGATACCTAGGGTATTTCAATAATTCAAGAACGAGGGAATTACAGAGCGGGTTTGAGTTGTAATTTTGGTTTTATGTGCCTAATCTCTGCTTAAATTCAGGTGCCTTCCAAGATTTTAAATCTGACTCTAATTTGAAACACTGCTACAAGCTCTTTCCTCACTGTCTGCTGAAATGCAAGGGCTCTGGGAAGTTGTCTGGGGAAAGGTAAATCTTTTCTATCACACTGAGCTACTGTGGATGCCAAATAGAATGAGGTAGCTTTAAAGGATTTTCCCAAGTCAGCTCAGAAAAAAAGTGATTATATAGGATTTATGAACCAGCTTCTCATAAATCTAATAATGACTCACTATTTCCTCCACTTGCTAGATTGCTTAGCACTGATTTGGATGCTCTGATACAGCAGTATTAATAAGAAGCTGCCTGATTTACCTTGAGGTGGTATTTCATTCTCTGAAGGTAGTTTTCATCAGAATGAAGGAAAATAATGTTTACATAACAGAAGGTATAAATACGGTATATTCAAGATACATTTTTAAACTGCTGTTCTCAGAGCTGCTTCAAATGAATCTGATTTTTCCCCTAAGCCCTGTGACAAGCTACTAAGAGAGGTAAAATGACCTGAGCATGGGTAACAGATCAGAGAGTTTTGTTAAGGTGAAAGAATTTAGGAAGGTATCACCTCCAAACTGTTCTGTCTGCTCATCTCATCATGTTTAGCATGAGTGTACTTCATCTGTGTCATTGCAAAACCAGGCAATTTAGACTAAACTACTGCTGAAAGCTGCTACACTAAACTGACTGACTATGAAGGAGCAGATGAGTGCTTGGACAGCTGGATGTTTGGTTTCACCTGGGTGGATGCTGACCCAGCAGGAAAAACAAATGGGTTATGATAACATCTGGTCCATCTGACCAGAGTCTCAAGTCTCAGCTCCAAAATTTACTGCCATAGCAACTGGACAAAGGTGTGGTTCATCAAGAAGTAAAATAGCAATATAAGCAATGTATCAACACATCATGGTTCTTGTGGAAATAATTTAAAAAGTAAGCATGATTACAAAGAAAGAAAAAAAACCCTTGTTTTGTTCTTCACCAGTACTGTGCTGAAGGGTAAACATCCTGAATCCTATTGTGCTGGTCTTACAACCACTGAAAAATCTTTTTTCATCATCATCTTCTTCTTTCAAACCTAGTAGCAGTGGAATAAGTTAGTACAGTTCAAAATACACACATGGAATTTGAATTCTGCTGTGAAATGCATTGTGGAAAAATGACCTGTTACATTTGCATGCACATTGCCTTTCATTAATTCAATATCAGATTCAATACATGACAAATTCAAAGATTTATTCCAATCAATAGTCTCAGCTAGGCTCTGAAATTACTGACTATGCTTTTATTTCTAATAGAAACACAGTCCAAGTATAAGTCTCTGTCGATATAGTGTTAAAGAATTCAGGGGCTCTCCTGTAAGAACTCTTACTTGTGAACC